>JALDNG010000064.1:0-1200000 GCA_024349245.1 Neodontobutis hainanensis
GCTCTGCGGCACTCCTCCTGGGCCACACATCCTCCAGCAGTGCTCCCTGGCTGCTGGTGCACCAGGAGGCACTGCTGGAGTATGTGTAGCTCAGGAGGAGTGCCTATGAGTGGACAGAGTCAGTGAGCAGTGGGGTGAGAATGACAGAGAGCTCCAGCAGCCATGTAGAGCTGATGGAGTAGCCCAGGAGGAGTGCACCTGAGCGGACAGAGTCAGTGAGCACTGGGGCCTGGATGATGGAGAGCTCCAGCAGCCCTGGGGCACTGCTGGACTATGTGTAGCCCAGGAGGAGTGCTCCTGAGCGGATAGAGTCAGTAAACACTGGGGTCTGAAGGATGGAGGACTCCAGCAGCCCTGGGGCACTGCTGGAGTATTTGTGGCCCAGGAGGAGTGCAACTGAGCGGACCGAGTCTGTGAGCACTGGGGCCTGCATGAAAAAGAGCTCCATCATCCAGGCCCAAGTGCTCACAGACTCTATATGCTCAGAGGCACTCCTCCTGGGCTACACATCCTCCAGCAGTGCTCCCTGGCTGCTGGAGCTCTCCGTCCTCCAGGCCGCAGTGATCACTGACTCTGTCTACTCATGGGCATTCCTCCTGGGCCACACATACTCCAGCAGTGCCCCAGGGCTGCTGGAGCCCTCCATTATCCAGACCCCAGTGCTCACTGACTCTGTCTGCTCAGGTGCATTTTTCCTGGGCTACTCTATCAGCTCTACTAGGCTGCTGGAGCTCTCTGTTATCCAGGCCCCACTGCTCACTGACTCTTTCCGCTCATGGACACTCTTCCTTGGCCACACATACACTCCAGTAGTGCTCCCTGGCTGCTTTAGCCTTCCATCATCCAGGCCCAAGTGCTCACTGACTCTATCTGCTCAGAGGCACTCCTCCTGTGCTTACAAATCCTCCAGCAGTGCTCCCTGGCTGCTGGAGATCTCCTTCCTCCAGGCCCCAGTGCTCACTGACTCTGTCCGCTCATGGGCATTCCTCCTGGGCCAGACATACTCTAGCAGTGCCCCAAGGCTTCTGGAGCCCTCCATCATCCGGGCCCCACTGAACACAGACTATGTCCGCTCATGGGCACTCCTCCTGGGCCACACATAATCCAGCAGTGCCCCAGGGCTGCTGGAGCCCTCCATCATCCGGGCCCGACTGCTCAACGACTTTGTCCGCTCTGCGGCACTCCTCCTGGGCCACACATCCTCCAGCAGTGCTCCCTGGCTGCTGGTGCACCAGGAGGCACTGCTGGAGTATGTGTAGCTCAGGAGGAGTGCCTATGAGTGGACAGAGTCAGTGAGCAGTGGGGTGAGAATGACAGAGAGCTCCAGCAGCCATGTAGAGCTGATGGAGTAGCCCAGGAGGAGTGCACCTGAGCGGACAGAGTCAGTGAGCACTGGGGCCTGGATGATGGAGAGCTCCAGCAGCCCTGGGGCACTGCTGGACTATGTGTAGCCCAGGAGGAGTGCTCCTGAGCGGATAGAGTCAGTAAACACTGGGGTCTGAAGGATGGAGGACTCCAGCAGCCCTGGGGCACTGCTGGAGTATTTGTGGCCCAGGAGGAGTGCACCTGAGCGGACAGAGTCAGTGAGCACTGGGGCCTGCATGAGTCTGTGAGCACTGGGGCCTGAATGAAAAAGAGCTCCATCATCCAGGCCCAAGTGCTCACAGACTCTATATGCTCAGAGGCACTCCTCCTGGGCTACACATCCTCCAGCAGTGCTCCCTGGCTGCTGGAGCTCTCCGTCCTCCAGGCCGCAGTGATCACTGACTCTGTCTACTCATGGGCATTCCTCCTGGGCCACACATCCTCCAGCAGTGCTCCCTGGCTGCTGGAGCTCTCTGTTATCCAGGCCCCACTGTTCACTGACTCTTTCCGCTCATGGGCACTCCTCCTGGCCTACACATACTCCAAGCAGTGCCCCAGGGCTGCTGGAGCCCTCTATCATCCGGGCACCACTGCTCACAGACTCTGTCCGCTCAGGGGCACTCCTCCTGGGTCACACATCCTCCAGCAGTACTCCCTGGCTGCTGGAGCACTATATCCTCCAGGCCCCAGTGCTCACTGACACTGTCCGCTCAGGTGCACTCCTCCTGGGCCACATCCTCCAGCAGTACTCCCTGGCTGCTGGAGCACTATATCCTCCAGGCCCCAGTGCTCACTGACACTGTCCGCTCAGGTGCACTCCTCCTGGGCCACACATACTCCAGCAGTGCCCCAGGTCTGCTGGAGCCCTCCATTATCCAGGCCCAAGTGCTCATTGACTCTATCTGCTCAGGTGCATTTTTCCTGGGCTACTCTTTTAGCTCTACTAGGCTGCTGGAGCTCTCTGTTATCCAGGCCCCACTGCTCAGTGATTCTTTCCGCTCATGGGCACTCCTCCTGGCCTACACATACTCCAAGCAGTGCCCCAGGTCTGCTGGAGCCCTCCATCATCCGGGCCCCACTGCTCAACGACTTTGTCCGCTCTGCGGCTATCCTCCTGGGCCACACATATTCCAAGCAGTGCCCCAGGGCTGCTGGAGCCCTCCATCATCCAGGCCCAAGTGCTCACTGACTCTATCTGCTCAGAGGCACTCCTCCTGTGCTTACAAATCCTCCAGCAGTGCTCCCTGGCTGTTGGAGATCTCCTTCCTCCAGGCCCCAGTGCTCACTGACTCTGTCCGCTCATGGGCATTCCTCCTGGGCCAGACATACTCTAGCAGTGCCCCAAGGCTTCTGGAGCCCTCCATCATCCGGGCCCCACTGAACACAGACTATGTCCGCTCATGGGCACTCCTCCTGGACCACACATAATCCAGCAGTGCCCCAGGGCTGCTGGAGCCCTCCATCATCCGGGCCCGACTGCTCAACGACTTTGTCCGCTCTGCGGCACTCCTCCTGGGCCACACATCCTCCAGCAGTGCTCCCTGGCTGCTGGTGCACCAGGAGGCACTGCTGGAGTATGTGTAGCTCAGGAGGAGTGCCTATGAGTGGACAGAGTCAGTGAGCAGTGGGGTGAGAATGACAGAGAGCTCCAGCAGCCATGTAGAGCTGATGGAGTAGCCCAGGAGGAGTGCACCTGAGCGGACAGATTCAGTGAGCACTGGGGCCTGGATGATGGAGAGCTCCAGCAGCCCTGGGGCACTGCTGGACTATGTGTAGCCCAGGAGGAGTGCTCCTGAGCGGATAGAGTCAGTAAACAATGGGGTCTGAAGGATGGAGGACTCCAGCAGCCCTGGGGCACTGCTGGAGTATTTGTGGCCCAGGAGGAGTGCAACTGAGCGGACCGAGTCTGTGAGCACTGGGGCCTGCATGAAAAAGAGCTCCATCATCCAGGCCCAAGTGCTCACAGACTCTATATGCTCAGAGGCACTCCTCTTGGGCTACACATCCTCCAGCAGTGCTCCCTGGCTGCTGGAGCTCTCCGTCCTCCAGGCCGCAGTGATCACTGACTCTGTCTGCTCAGGTGCATTTTTCCTGGGCTACTCTATCAGCTCTACTAGGCTGCTGGAGCTCTCTGTTATCCAGGCCCCACTGCTCACTGACTCTTTCCGCTCATGGACACTCTTCCTTGGCCACACATACACTCCAGTAGTGCTCCCTGGCTGCTTTAGCCTTCCATCATCCAGGCCCAAGTGCTCACTGACTCTATTTGCTCAGAGGCACTCCTCCTGTGCTTACAAATCCTTCAGCAGTGCTCCCTGGCTGTTGGAGATCTCCTTCCTCCAGGCCCCAGTGCTCACTGACTCTGTCCGCTCATGGGCATTCCTCCTGGGCCAGACATAATCCAGCAGTGCCCCAAGGCTTCTGGAGCCCTCCATCATCCGGGCCCCACTGAACACAGACTATGTCCGCTCATGGGCACTCCTCCTGGGCCACACATAATCCAGCAGTGCCCCAGGGCTGCTGGAGCCCTCCATCATCCGGGCCCCACTGCTCAACGACTTTGTCCGCTCTGCGGCACTCCTCCTGGGCCACACATCCTCCAGCAGTGCTCCCTGGCTGCTGGTGCACCAGGAGGCACTGCTGGAGTATGTGTAGCTCAGGAGGAGTGCCTATGAGTGGACAGAGTCAGTGAGCAGTGGGGTGAGAATGACAGAGAGCTCCAGCAGCCATGTAGAGCTGATGGAGTAGCCCAGGAGGAGTGCACCTGAGCGGACAGAGTCAGTGAGCACTGGGGCCTGGATGATGGAGAGCTCCAGCAGCCCTGGGGCACTGCTGGACTATGTGTAGCCCAGGAGGAGTGCTCCTGAGCGGATAGAGTCAGTAAACACTGGGGTCTGAAGGATGGAGGACTCCAGCAGCCCTGGGGCACTGCTGGAGTATTTGTGGCCCAGGAGGAGTGCAACTGAGCGGACCGAGTCTGTGAGCACTGGGGCCTGCATGAAAAAGAGCTCCATCATCCAGGCCCAAGTGCTCACAGACTCTATATGCTCAGAGGCACTCCTCCTGGGCTACACATCCTCCAGCAGTGCTCCCTGGCTGCTGGAGCTCTCCGTCCTCCAGGCCGCAGTGATCACTGACTCTGTCTACTCATGGGCATTCCTCCTGGGCCACACATACTCCAGCAGTGCCCCAGGGCTGCTGGAGCCCTCCATTATCCAGACCCCAGTGCTCACTGACTCTGTCTGCTCAGGTGCATTTTTCCTGGGCTACTCTATCAGCTCTACTAGGCTGCTGGAGCTCTCTGTTATCCAGGCCCCACTGCTCACTGACTCTTTCCGCTCATGGACACTCTTCCTTGGCCACACATACACTCCAGTAGTGCTCCCTGGCTGCTTTAGCCTTCCATCATCCAGGCCCAAGTGCTCACTGACTCTATCTGCTCAGAGGCACTCCTCCTGTGCTTACAAATCCTCCAGCAGTGCTCCCTGGCTGCTGGAGATCTCCTTCCTCCAGGCCCCAGTGCTCACTGACTCTGTCCGCTCATGGGCATTCCTCCTGGGCCAGACATACTCTAGCAGTGCCCCAAGGCTTCTGGAGCCCTCCATCATCCGGGCCCCACTGAACACAGACTATGTCCGCTCATGGGCACTCCTCCTGGGCCACACATAATCCAGCAGTGCCCCAGGGCTGCTGGAGCCCTCCATCATCCGGGCCCCACTGCTCACAGACTCTGTCCGCTCAGGTGCACTCCTCCTGGGCCACACATCCTCCAGCAGTGCTCCCTGGCTGCTGGTGCACCAGGAGGCACTGCTGGAGTATGTGTAGCTCAGGAGGAGTGCCTATGAGTGGACAGAGTCAGTGAGCAGTGGGGTGAGAATGACAGAGAGCTCCAGCAGCCATTTAGAGCTGATGGAGTAGCCCAGGAGGAGTGCACCTGAGCGGACAGAGTCAGTGAGCACTGGGGCCTGGATGATGGAGAGCTCCAGCAGCCCTGGGGCACTGCTGGACTATGTGTAGCCCAGCAGGAGTGCTCCTGAGCGGATAGAGTCAGTAAACACTGGGGTCTGAAGGATGGAGGACTCCAGCAGCCCTGGGGCACTGCTGGAGTATTTGTGGCCCAGGAGGAGTGCAACTGAGCGGACCGAGTCTGTGAGCACTGGGGCCTGCATGAAAAAGAGCTCCATCATCCAGGCCCAAGTGCTCACAGACTCTATATGCTCAGAGGCACTCCTCCTGGGCTACACATCCTCCAGCAGTGCTCCCTGGCTGCTGGAGCTCTCCGTCCTCCAGGCCGCAGTGATCACTGACTCTGTCTACTCATGGGCATTCCTCCTGGGCCACACATACTCCAGCAGTGCCCCAGGGCTGCTGGAGCCCTCCATTATCCAGACCCCAGTGCTCACTGACTCTGTCTGCTCAGGTGCATTTTTCCTGGGCTACTCTATCAGCTCTACTAGGCTGCTGGAGCTCTCTGTTATCCAGGCCCCACTGCTCACTGACTCTTTCTGCTCATGGACACTCTTCCTTGGCCTACACATACACTCCAGTAGTGCTCCCTGGCTGCTTTAGCCTTCCATCATCCAGGCCCAAGTGCTCACTGACTCTATCTGCTCAGAGGCACTCCTCCTGTGCTTACAAATCCTCCAGCAGTGCTCCCTGGCTGCTGGAGATCTCCTTCCTCCAGGTCCCAGTGCTCACTGACTCTGTCCGCTCATGGGCATTCCTCCTGGGCCAGACATAATCCAGCAGTGCCCCAAGGCTTCTGGAGCCCTCCATCATCCGAGCCCCACTGAACACAGACTATGTCCGCTCATGGGCACTCCTCCTGGGCCACACATAATCCAGCAGTGCCCCAGGGCTGCTGGAGCCCTCCATCATCCGGGCCCCACTGCTTAACGACATTGTCCGCTCTGCGGCACTCCTCCTGGGCCACACATCCTCCAGCAGTGCTCCCTGGCTGCTGGTGCACCAGGGAGCACTGCTGGAGTATGTGTGGCCCACGAGGAGTGCTCATGGGGCACTGCTGGAGTATGTGTGGCCCAATAGGAGTGCACCCGTGCACGCCTGAATGAAGAAGAGCTCCATCATCCAGGCCCAAGTACTCACAGACTATCTGCTCAGAGGCACTCATCCTGGGCTATACATCCTCCAGCAGTGCTCCCGGGCTGCTGGAGCTCTCCTTCCTCCAGACCCCAGTGCTCATTGACGCTTTCCGCTCATGGGCACTTCTCCTGGGCCACACACACTCCAAGCAGTGCCCCAGAGCTGCTGGAGCTCTCCTTCCTCCAGACCCCAGTGCTCATTGACGCTTTCCGCTCATGGGCACTTCTCCTGAGCCACACACACTCCAAGCAGTGCCCAGAGCTGCTGGAGCCCTCCATCATCCGGGCCCCACTGCTCACAGACTCTGTCTGCTCAGCGCACTCCTCCTGAGCCACACATACTCCAGCAGTGCTCCCTGGCTGCTAGAGCCCTCCATCATCCAGGCCCAAGTGCTCACTGACTCTATCCGCACAGGGGCACTCCTCCTGGGCTACACATCTTCCAGCAGGACGATGGAGGGCTCCAGCGGACAGGGATCACTGCTGGAGGATGTGTGGCCCAGGAGGAATGCCCATGAGTGGACAGAGTCAGTGATCACAGGGGCCTGGAGGACGGAGAGCTCCAGCAGCCAGGGAGCACTGCTGGAGTATGTGTTGCCGACGAGGAGTGCAGCCGTGCACCCCTGAATGAAGAAGAGCTCCATCATCCAGGCCCAAGTGCTCACAGACTATATGCTCAGAGGCACTCCTCCTGGGCTACACATCCTCCAGCAGTGCTCCCTGGCTGCTGGAGCTCTTCTTCATCCGGGCCCCACTGCTCAAAGGCTCTGTCCGCTCAGCGGCACTCCTCCTGGGCCACACATCCTCCAGCTGTCCTCTCTGGCTGCTAGAGCCCTCCATCATGCAGGCCCAAGTGCTCACTGACTCTATCCACTTAGGGGCACTCCTCCTGTTCTACACATCCTCCAGCAGGATGTGTTGCCCAGGCTGCTGACCATCAGCCCTCCATCATCCGGGCCCCACTGAACACAGACTTTGTCCGCTCAGGGGCACTCCTCCTGGGCAACACATCCTCCAGCAGTGCTCCCTGGCTGCTGGAGCCCTCCATCATCCAGGCCCAAGTGCTCACTGACTCTATCCGCTCAGGGGCACTCCTCCTGGGCCACACACACTCCAAACAGTGCCCCAGGGCTGCTGGAGCCCTCCATCATCGCTGCCCCACTGAACACAGACTCTGTCCGCTCAGGGGCACTCCTACTGGGCCACACATACTCCAGCAGTGCCCCAGGGCTGCTAGAGCCCTCCATCATGCAGGCCCAAGTGCTCACTGACTCTATCCACTTAGCAGCACTCCTCCTGGGCTACACATCCTCCAGCAGGATATGTAGCCAAGGCTGCTCACCATCAGCCCTCCATCATCCGGGCCCCTCTGATCACAGACTCTGTCTGCTCAAGGGTACTCCTCCTGGACCGCACATAGTCCAAGCAGTGCCCCAGGGCTGCTGGAGCCCTCCATCATCCCTGCCCCACTGAACACAGACTCTGTCCGCTCAGGTGCACTCCTCCTGGGCTACACATCTTCCAGCAGGACGATGGAGGGTTCCAGCAGCCCTGGGGCACTGCTGGAGTATGTGTGGCCCGGGAGAAATGCACCTGAGAGGACCAAGTCTGGGAGCAATGGGGCCTGGAGGAAATAGTGCTCCAGCAGCCAGGGAGCACTGCTGGAGGATGTGTAGCCCTGGAGGAGTACCCCTGAGCGAATACAGTCAGTGATAACTTTGGCCTGAATGATGGAGGGCTCTAGCAGCCAGGGAGCACTGCTGGAGGATGTGTGGCCCACGAGGAGTGCTCATGGGGCACTGCTGGAGTATGTGTGGCCCAGGAGGAGTGCACCCGTGCACCCCTGAATGAAGAAGAGCTCCATCATCCAGGCCCAAGTGCTCACAGACTATCTGCTCAGAGGCACTCCTTCTGGGCTATACATCCTCCAGCAGTGCTCCCGGGCTGCTGGAGCTCTCCTTCCTCCAGACCCCAGGGCTCACTGACGCTGTCCGCCCATGGGCACTTCTCCTGGGCCACACACACTCCAAGCAGTGCCCCAGAGCTGCTGGAGCCCTCCATCATCCGGGCCCCACTGATCACAGACTCTAACTGCTCAGGGGCACTCCTCCTGGGCTACACATCTTCCAGCAGTGCTACCTGGCTGCAGGAGCTCTTCTTCTTTCAGGCCCCAGTACTCACTGACTCTGTCCACTCATGGGCATTCCTCTTGGGCCAGACATACTCCAGCAGTGCCTAAGGGCTTCTGGAGCCCTCCATCATCCGGTACCCACTGAACACAGACTCTCTCCGCTCAGGTGCACTCCTCCTTGGCAACACATCTTCCAGCAGGACGATGGAGGGCTCCAGCAGAGAGGGAGCACTGCTGGAGGATGTATAGCCCAGGAGGAGTGCCTCTGAGCATATAGTCTGTGAGCACTTGGGCCTGGATGATGGAGCTCTTCTTCATTCAGGGGTGCACGGGTGCACTCCTCCTGGGCCACACATACTCCAGCAGTGCCCCAGGTCTGCTGGAGCCCTCCATCATCCGGGCCCCACTGCTCAAAGGCTCTGTCCGCTCAGCGGCACTCCTCCTGGGCCACACATCCTCCAGCAGGATGTGTAGGCAAGGCTGCTCACCATCAGCCCTCCATCATCCGGGCCCCTCTGAACACAGACTCTGTCCGCTCAGGGGCACTCCTCCTGTGCCGCACATAGTCCAAGCAGTGCCCCAGGGCTGCTGGAGCCCTCCATCATCCCTGCCCCACTGAACACAGACTCTGTCCGCTCAGGTGCACTCCTCCTCGGCTACACATCTTCCAGCAGGACGATGGAGGGCTCCAGCAGCCCTGGGGCACTGCTGGAGTATGCGTGGCCCAGGAGAAGTGCACCTGAGAGGACCGAGTCTGTGAGCACTGGGGCCTGGAGGAAATAGTGCTCCAGCAGCCAGGGAGCACTGCTGGAGGATGTGTAGCCCAGGAGGAGTACCCCTGAGCGAATACAGTCAGTGATCACTTTGGCCTGGATGATGGAGGGCTCTAGCAGCCAGGGAGCACTGCTGGAGTATGTGTGGCCCACGAGGAGTGCTCATGGGGCACTGCTGGAGTATGTGTGGCCCAATAGGAGTGCACCCGTGCACGCCTGAATGAAGAAGAGCTCCATCATCCAGGCCCAAGTACTCACAGACTATCTGCTCAGAGGCACTCATCCTGGGCTATACATCCTCCAGCAGTGCTCCCGGGCTGCTGGAGCTCTCCTTCCTCCAGACCCCAGTGCTCATTGACGCTTTCCGCTCATGGGCACTTCTCCTGAGCCACACACACTCCAAGCAGTGCCCAGAGCTGCTGGAGCCCTCCATCATCCGGGCCCCACTGCTCACAGACTCTGTCTGCTCAGCGCACTCCTCCTGAGCCACACATACTCCTGCAGTGCTCCCTGGCTGCTCGAGCCCTCCATCATCCAGGCCCAAGTGCTAACTTACTCTGTCCGCTCATGGGCACTCCTCCTGAGCCACACATACTCCAGCAGTGCTCCCTGGCTGCTAGAGCCCTCCATCATCCAGGCCCAAGTGCTCACTGACTCTATCCGCGCAGGGGCACTCCTCCTGGGCTACACATCTTCCAGCAGGACGATGGAGGGCTCCAGCAGACAGGGATCACTGCTGGAGGATGTGTGGCCCAGGAGGAATGCCCATGAGTAGACAGAGTCAGTGATCACAGGGGCCTGGAGGACGGAGAGCTCCAGCAGCCAGGGAGCACTGCTGGAGTATGTGTAGCCGACGAGGAGTGCAGCCGTGCACCGCTGAATGAAGAAGAGCTCCATCATCCAGGCCCAAGTGCTCACAGACTATCTGCTCAGAGGCACTCCTCCTGGGCTACACATCCTCCAGCAGTGCTCCCTGGCTGCTGGAGCTCTTCTTCATCCGGGCCCCACTGCTCAAAGGCTCTGTCCGCTCAGCGGCACTCCTGCTGGGCCACACATCCTCTAGCTGTCCTCTCTGGCTGCTAGAGCCCTCCATCATGCAGGCCCAAGTGCTCACTGACTCTATCCACTTAGGGGCACTCCTCCTGTTCTACACATCCTCCAGCAGGATGTGTTGCCCAGGCTGCTGACCATCAGCCCTCCATCATCCGGGCCCCACTGAACACAGACTTTGTCCGCTCAGGGGCACTCCTCCTGGGCAACACATCCTCCAGCAGTGCTCCCTGGCTGCTGGAGCCCTCCATCATCCAGGCCCAAGTGCTCACTGACTCTATCCGCTCAGGGGCACTCCTCCTGGGCCACACACACTCCAAACAGTGCCCCAGGGCTGCTGGAGCCCTCCATCATCGCTGCCCCACTGAACACAGACTCTGTCCGCTCAGGGGCACTCCTACTGGGCCACACATACTCCAGCAGTGCCCCAGGGCTGCTGGAGCCCTCCATCATCCGGGCCCCACTGATCACTGACTATGTCCGCTCATGGGCACTCCTCCTTGGCCACACATCCTCTAGCACTGCTCCCTGGCTGATAGAGCCTTCCATCATCCAGGCCCAAGTGTTCACTGACTCTTATCTGCTCAGAGTAACTCCTCCTGGGCTATACATCCTCCAGCAGTGCTCCCTGTCTGCTGGAGCCCTCCATCGTCCTGCTGGAAGATGTGTAGCCCAGGAGAAGTGCACCTGAGCGTAGAGAGTCTGTGTTTAGTGGGTCCCGGATGATGAAGGGCACTGCTTGGAGTATGTGTAGGCCAGGAGGAGTGCCCATGAGCGTACAGAGTCAGTGAGCACTTGGGCCTGGATAATGGAGGGCTCCAGCAGCCCTGGGGCACTGCTTGGACTATGTACGGCCCAGGAGGAGTGCCCATGAGCGGACAGAGTCTGTGTTCAGAGGGGCCTGGATGAAGACGAGCTTCAGCAGCCAGGGAGCACTGCTGGAGGATGTGTAGCCCAGGAGGAGTACCCCTGAGCGACTAGAGTCAGTGATCACTTGGGCCTGGATGATGGAGGGCTCTAGCAGCCAGGGAGCACTGCTGGATGATGTGTGGCCCACGAGGAGTGCTCATGGGGCACTGCTGGAGTATGTGTAGCCCACGAGGAGTGCACCCGTGCACCCTTGAATGAAGAAGAGCTCCATCATCCAGGCCCAAGTGCTCACTGACTCTATCCACTCAGGGGCACTCCTCCTGGGCTACACATCCTCCAGCAGGATGTGTAGCCCAGGCTGCAGACCATCAGCCCTCCATCATCCGGGCCCCACTGAACACAGACTTTGTCCGCTCAGGGGCACTCCTCCTGGGCCACACATACTCCACAAGTGCCCCAGGACTGCTTATGCCACTTAAGCAACTTATGTGGAGAAACAACAGTGTACTTACAATGCCTAAAGTTATAAATCAACTTTCTTATTCCAATATAGTCTTGCTTCTCTCTATCTTTTTTCAATTGTTAACATCTGTATTGATGAGCACATCACCACTGGTAGGAAATACATAATAAACTACATTTACATTTATTAATTTACCAGACAATTTCATCCAAATCGACTTACATTGTTCTGGAGAAATTACCAGTGTTACAGCCACTGGAGGCAAAGTGGGTTAAGTGTCTTGCCCAAGGACACAACGACTATGACCATATAGTATGAACTGTGGGGAGAGCGGGAATTGAACCACCAACCTTACGGTTAAGGGATAACCGCTCTACCACTGAGCCACTGCGTCCCAATTATTTTATTCACAAAAAATCCTTGGCTTGTAATGAATTTTATTAAAATATTCTTTAAATGAAAAGGATGATGCATTCACATGTAACATAAATAACATATAACATATATATTTTTTATATTTTATCTTTTATTACCATCATATACCATGTTGCAAGAGTAGTAGTCATTGGAGTAGGACCGAGTCTTAGGCTGTACCAGACAACATCCCCTGTCCTTAGACCCTCCATCAGGGTGAGGAAAAACTCAAAACCCCAGCCGTAAAATGAGAAACCTCAGGGAGAACCGCAGAAGGAGGGATCCACTCCCAGGACGGACAGGCCGTGAATGTGTCCAGGACAGTCATTAGCATAAATAGAGTCTATAATAATATCAACATGTGCACAGCAGTGAACTAAGCAGAATGTAAACTATAGAGCCAGAAGGTAGAAGCATAGTGTGTCATACTTTTCCCAGCGCCTAGGCCCAGAGCAACTAAGCTCATCTATATGTCGGGACCATAAGCCCTGTCCAAAAATGTAAGTCTCAAGTCTAACCTTAAATGTAGAGACTGAGTCTGCCTCTTAAACGTGAGGTGGGGGCTCACATGGGAGCTCAGCGCTAAAGAGTACAGAACTAGTAGTAAACCTAATCTGAACAAAACACGCACACTATGCTCTCCTTTAGAATCTAATGAGCACAACCCCTCTTTCTTTTTGAAGAAGATGCATAAATCTGGGTCTGGCATAACGTCTTTAGCGGTGACGGCTACAGGGTGTGTCAGTATAAAATGGGCACAGGCAAATGAGTACAAAGCATAGCCCTCTGTTGGTTACTTGAACATTTGCAGGTATGTTAGGGGATCTGTTAAACTTTGTAGCTGACAGGTCAGAAAGAAACTTATGTGGAGAAACAACAGTGTATTTATAATGCCTAAAGTTATAAATCAACTTTCTTATTCCAATATAGTCTTGCTTCTCTCTATCTTTTTACAATTGTTAACATCTGTATTGATTAGTGCATCACCGTTGGCAGGTAATACATAATAAACTACATTTACATTTATTAATTTAGCAGACAATTTCATCCAAATCAACTTACATTGTTCTAGAGTAATTACCAGTGTTACAGCCACTGGAGGCAAAGTGGGTTAAGTGTCTTGCCCAAGGACACAACGACAGTATGAACTGTGGGGTGAGTGAGAATCGAACCGCCTACCTTCCGGTTGAAGGACGACTGCTCTACCCACTGAGCTACTGCCACCCCATAATAACACATTAAAAAACTAATTAATTTAGGAGTGTGATGTTTGTACTATGTGCGTCTGGACACTTTCAAGAGATTACTAAGCCAGAGTCCCACATTGTGCAACGTGATCAAATTTTTGAAAAATCATTGATTCATCAAAAACCAGACCTCTATGCCATGTGTGACACTAGCTCAGTGCCTTGTATGGTCAGTCTAAGAAACACATGCAATAATCACCTCTTTTACCATTTTCAAAAAGTGAAGAGCTCAGCATCACAGATTTCAGACTAATTTGTAAATGTGATTTGAGAAAAACCTAATAAAAAGAAATAATATAAAATGCACCTAAAAAAAAACACTATGCCTTTTTTAGTTTTAAATAAGACATAGTGTAGTAAAACAAATAGGTGCAAAATCTAGAGGAAACATTTACATTCCTCAGAATTAGTCTCCAACATCCACATTACAGCAACATCCACAACAGAACACAGCTGTTAACTTTTTTCTGACCCATCTGATCACCCGTCTGAACCTGCCTGCCCTTTTCTTTTTTGGGGAAGTTTCCAACAGGATCTCCTGAGCGCTAATGTTACTGCAGCACTCAGGGTCAGTCAAAACCACGGACTCAAAGTCTACTTCACCACCAGGACATGAGTCAGGGTCCTCCTCTACTTGACCACCAGGACATGAGTCAGGGTCCTGAGTGGTCTTTACAAATTCACTTAAACTATCTCTGTTACAAGAACACTCAGGCTCAGGCAAAGCCTCAGCCTCAAAGGTCTCAGAATGAGCCGGTGTCCCAGGTAAATTAGAAACAGAGTTATCGTC
Source organism: Neodontobutis hainanensis (assembly GCA_024349245.1). NCBI lineage: Eukaryota > Metazoa > Chordata > Actinopteri > Gobiiformes > Odontobutidae > Neodontobutis > Neodontobutis hainanensis. Next base: position 14,206 of record JALDNG010000064.1, read on the forward strand.
TTGGCCAGAGAGCTGCACAGAGAGGTGGAGGCTCTCGGCCGTTACTTCACACGTCTCGTCCTCGATCTTATGTCTGTGAGAATCAGACGAAGATTCTTCACAACTATGTCCTAAAGACACTAAAACATTATCTAGGTCACTGCAGCTAGAAGTTTTCTCATGTCCTAAAGACTTGGACACTAAATTGTCTTCTAGTCCACAGTTGCTAGAAGTTTTCTCATGTCCTAAAGACTCGGACACTAAATTATCTTCTAGTCCACTGCTGCTAGAAGTTTTCTCATGTCCTAAAGACTCGGACACTAAATTATCTTCTAGTCCACAGCTGCTAGAAGATTTCTCATGTCCTAAAGACTCGGACACTAAATTATCTTCTAGTCCACAGTTGCTAGAAGATTTCTCATGTCCTAAAGACTCGGACACTAAATTATCTTCTAGTCCACTGCTGCTAGAAGTTTTCTCATGTCCTGAAGACTTGTACACTAAATTATCTTCTAGTCCACAGTTGCTAGAAGATTTCTCATGTCCTAAAGACTCGGACACTAAATTATCTTCTAGTCCACAGTTGCTAGAAGATTTCTCATGTCCTAAAGACTCGGACACTAAATTATCTTCTAGTCCACTGCTGCTAGAAGTTTTCTGATGTCCTGAAGACTCAGACACTAAAGTATCTTCTACACAACTACAGACAGGGACATCATTAGAAACTGCATTTTCCTCTTGTCTATTTTCAAGAGTTGCACTATTATTCTCCTCGGTCAATACAGTCAGTAGACTATCACCCATTGTTTCGACTTCCCCCATTGAAATTGAGCTTAATGTACTATCAGACATTTTAACTTAATTACTTGAATTGCTTAAATAAAAACTTGAAATAATCAGACAATGGTTTCCTTTTCTGCTGGTTATCTGCCTGTGCCAAAAGTTTTAAACTATTTAAATGCAAATACAATCTACCTTAATTAACTTTGCAGCGTCAATATTCTCCAAAAGAGAGCGCGCAACAGACTCCAGATCCACTCCTAAGATGAATTATGAACACCAGCAGCTAAACCAGCCAGTATATACAGTCTTCTGCCGTGACATCACTAGGCACACCTTTGCTGCCGTGACATCACTAGGCACACCTTTGTTACTGACATCGCACACTTGTTGCTATGGTAACAGTAATTCTTCATTTTTTTAAACTCAAAACTGTATTTATTATTATTTAAAACTGAAGGACAGTTTTAGAACTCCCAGAAGTGTACAATGTGGACTCATAATATGAGTATGAACATAATTATTATTAATTATTATTATGAGACTTCAAATATATTAAAATAATTCAAATCTTTCAACTTTGAGCAGTGTGTTCAGAAACAGGTTTAATGTCATTGGTCTTATTATTTACAACAGACCATGTGTTAGCCTTATCCGATAAATCCACTACATTTGAATTCAAATAAAATAAAGGCACATGATTTAGTTCATACTGACATTTATTACATTCTTTTTCCAGTTTTGTATTTTTTACAAAATTGACGAGGCACACTTTTACCAAACACAAACTGATCTGATAAAAGCCACAGCCGTTTGAAGAAAGAGGTCGAGGATTAAGACAAAGCTAACATCTGTCTCTGAAAACCCTCTGACACTGACATTTTACCAAAAAAATACAGTAGTGAGAAACTGTTATGGGATATGTACATCTCCATTAATATTATATATTATGCCCTCGCTCCTGCTCCAGTTCATATGCTTATCCACATACAAGTATGACTTAATGTCTTTAGCTATATCTCCTATTTGGTGCCAGGCTAACCCAAACAAGACAAAGACATCACTTTTGCACTACATCTAATCATTGTCCAGGGACTCTGTCCTGAACACTTAGTCACACACATCTATGACTGACACGTCAGCTCAATACACGTCCATCCATGACCCTGTATGGCGAAATTATTGTGCCACGTCAGTGAGCGCGCAGTTTGACTTTTGAGTGCGTGCAATGGGACTGTTGCAAGCACATACTTTACCTTCTGAAGACAAAATAGTAGTTTGCGCTCACAAATATCTGTTTTGCGCGCGCTCAACTCTTCCTACTCTAGGACTCAAACTCAGCCTTTGCGCGTCACACGATTGCTCCTCAGTTTTCCTCACGCAAAACTTATTTCTGCTCAAAACTTGCTGGAGGTTCACTTGAGAGGTGGCACACGCCCATTATGATGTAGCGAGAACAACAGCTTCTGATTGGCTGTCTTCTGTCCGATCTGATTGGATGGCTGATCACGCGGGTTATCAATTGACTTAGAAATTACAGAGTTCCTTGGATGAGGGGCAAAATGTCTTCACCTTCAAATGCTTTCTGTGAAACATTTCCCTACATGATGCTTCTTCATATTTCCCACCACGCCATTACAATTAACTTTTCAGACATAGCATTAGATTGTTGTGGCTCCTCAATACATAACGCCGCTAAACTCCACTGAATAAAAATTTATGTCATGATACATCGATAGTTGTTGTTGTACATTGTGCTTTTGCACTTATCCAGCTTAACATATGATTGTTGTGACTTTTAGCATGTAGTTAGCCTTTAGCTAATGTTGAGCTACGTTCTCCTATAAAAAAAAACAATAAACAGCTAGCCAGTCGCTAATGTTCTCTCCCAATACATGGACATTAAAACATGTTTTCTGTTGGTGACATCTGCTAAAACCATCTTGGTTCTGCACAATTTGCAATTTTGGTGGCTAATGCTAATTGGGCCACTGAAAATATAACTTATCGAACCCTAGATACAGGCGCAGCTTATGTTTTTTATTGACACTAGCAACTAGCATCATATAGGCACATCTCTCCTTCAGTAGAGCATGTTTTAATTTAGTTTTGTAGAATTAAGTTAAATTAACTATGTTTAGTAAAGTGTCATTTGGTCTGATAAAATAACCTATCTATCAAAACTGTCACAAAGCAGCACTGACTATCATTAAAAACAGTGACATCTAGTGGTTCCTTTGAGAATAATTTACTTCAAACAAGTGTTTAACCTTAATAAGCATCGAGTGCTCAAAGCTGCGGTCCTCCATCAGGTCTGACAGAGCTGGGGGTTGAGCCTTAGCTAAGATAAAATCTGACAGGTGAAATAAAAAACACATAATAAAGCCTGGCTGATCATTATTATAACCCCCTTGTATTTTCCCATCAATAACTTCTTTATGGGTGATATTACAAATAGAAAAGTGTAGTTTAAGTCAGGTGTGTGGTGTGGATGTGATGGCATGTGTTGCAGACACATATGGTGTATGTATACAGTCAGACTTCTGTAACATGAACCCCCATCCTCACAATTCCATAGCCCCATAACCCAGATTTATATGGGCTCAGGGCCAGGGGAAGCTTTTAACACCGACGCCTGAGCTAGCACTTATTTTAGCAACTACTGTGCTAAACCAGTCCTCCTTTGTGCAAACACATCCATCAGCATCAGAATGAACTTGTACAAGACATTCAAGACAAGCTGTTGACTTCAAACTGTCAGAACTGAGACAAAGGGAGAAAGTTGGAAAAAGGATTTTTACATTTATTGAATTGCACCAAAAAGCCTCCAGTGTAAAACCCCTGTTAGTCAGTTCAATTTTAAAAATGCAAGACTTCATTAAACATCACATTGTTTTAGTTTCATGCCATGTCTTTTTACTTACCATTATTAAATATAACAAAATGTCCTTCTTCAGGACAACCATAGACATTATTACTGAATACAGTAATAGAATGGGATAAGTACTATCCCACATAGTCAGTGGGATTGTGAGAGCTGTTGTAGACTTCTGGACGTTAATGAAAGGCTGAGGAAGAAGAAGGAGTGGAAGACATTTGACTCAATAGGACCCACATGAAACCTCTGAGAAAATCAGCAAAAAAACTGAGGTCAAATACACTCACCTTTGTCGAAGAGGCAAGAGGCCACATGCAGCAAAACATCAAAGCCAGCATTGGAGCCTTCATTTCTGCAATCAACCAGACCTGTAGCGTTCTAACGTAGAAATAACGTTAAAATAATAAAGTAGTAAGTTTATATATATATATATATATATATATATATATATATATATATATATATATATATATAAAGCTAAAAAAAATGATAATGTAGCTTTTCAATATATGTATATATATTAATATATATAAATGTGTATCTACACACATCTCTAACTATCATTGGCCCTGACAGAGAAGTATCCACTTGAAAGGCTTCTTTGATTGTCCACTAGATGGAGCTCTTATTTGTGAACTCTTACTAAGAGTAGGCCTACAGCCGGTTATCTATAGTCACAATACAGTTACTTTGGAAGTCGTCAGTATTTAGTAAAGTCAAATTAATTTGGCCTAACATAGACCTCATGATTTATTATCAGTTCCCTAAACCGTTCTTATAAAGTTTCATAACTAAACGTCATGTTAAGACTTATTTATTCTTTTGTCAAATATATCAAAAATAAAACACATTTTACAAACTAAATGGTAAGATTGAGTTTATTATATCTGTGTTTGTCATTTCAGGTTTACATCAGTATATTTATCAGTATTAGCTGCCCCACAAACATATTGTCACATTTTTGTCATATATAAGCTATATATTTTTTTGTCTTTTTGCAGAACGGCTGTCCTAAAACTCCTTCTCGTCCAGATTCTTCATAATGCCCTGAACCCAGCCCATGTTTGGGTCCACGCAGACTGAACGGGATTTTTGGGTCACAAAACTGAAACAGAGGACAATAAGACTCATAAACTGCACAAATCACAGTCAAACAAAAAGAACAGAAAATATACTGACACATTCAACTGAAGACAAATAAAATAGAGAATAATCTCCAGTTTGTAGGATGAGAGACTGTACTCACATGGCCCCAGCTCTTGCGCAGCGGTCGTCAGTCATGAAATAACTTTTGATATATTTGATGTGTATTTTCTTGGGGTAGAACTTGAAGCAGCAGTCTGTAGGGCCATTTGAAACTGCAGGGAACAAAGAAAACACAGTCAATGAATCTTATTGTGTCTAAAAGATGCCGAGTTTGACAAAATAAATAGTCTTACTGCTGCAGAGAACAGAGGACAGCAGAACAGCTCCGCAGAGGAGGAGGATGGATGTGTTCCTCATGACTCGGGATTATCAGACGATCAGAGATGATGGTGATGTTAGAGATTAAAGACCGCAACCACTGCTGCAGAGAGGCGTTATGATCTTCTAAAAAGGTGGCAGTGTTCTTTAACTGTAAGTGGAGGTGAAAGGGGGGGGGCAGGTGGAGGAAACCAGGCTGTGGTTTTAAGAAAACTTCATATGTGGCCCATGACAAAAACTTTCCACCAGAGTCTCTTTAATGACAGCACTTTGCACGAAAGAAAACTCTGCAAGTGCGGTTAGCAATGAATTTACAGCTCAAAAGGTGCTAAAGGTGTTTGACTTTTTCAGGTTTCCGTTTACCCCTCCAAACAGCTTTAATTCTAACCAGCGTCATAAAGTTAAACCAAAAAAGACTGTAAAGTATGTAATTTAGGGATAAAATAACTCACTATTTTCAATTTAAACATTTTACAATTTACATTCATTTCAATTCAAATAGTAACTACCTGATTTTTACCTGAAGTTTATTTCTAGATTTTATTTGCCTGACATGTATGTGATGACCTGCCACAACAAGGTTTAAAAATAAAAAATAAAGCATCTTTTTAAAAGTGCAGTACAACAAAGCAATAAAGCGTGTTTTCAGGGTAAAAATGACTCACGGGGGTTTTAGGGATGAACATCGTTTTCTGTTTATTCTAGTTAGCACAAAACATAGTAAAATTTCAATAAACTATTTTATCAAGTCATTGTTCATTAAGTGGTAGGTGTGAGGGTTTTGAATGTACAAAGCTACATACAGTGGGGCAAAAAAGTATTTAGTCAGCCACCAATTGTGCAAGTTCTTCCACTTAAGATGAGAGGCCTGTAATTTCCATCATAGGTACACTTCAACTATGAGAGACAGAATGGGGAAAGAATCTAGGAAATTACATTGTAGGGTTTTTAATGAATTAATTTGTAAATTCCTTGGTAAAATAAGTATTTGGTCACCTACAAAAAAGCAAGATTTCTGTCTCTCACAGACCTGTAACTTCTTCTTTAAGAGGCTCCTATGTCCTATATCACAAGAACGGTGCGCATAAATCCCAGAACCCCTCGGTGGGACTTAGTGAATGACCATCAGAGAGCTGGGACCAAAGTAACAAAGGATACCATCAGTAACGCACTACGCCTCCAGAGACTCTGATCCTGCAGTGCTAGACGAGTCCTCCTTCTTAAGCCAGGACATGTCCGGGCCCATCTGAAGTTTGCTAGAGAGCATCTGGATGATCCAGAAGAGGATTGGAAGACTGTTATATGGTCATATGAAACCAAAATAGAATAATTTGGTAAAAATCATCTTGTTGGTTTGGAGGAGAAAAAACACCATACCTACTGTGAAGCATGGGGTGGAAACATCATGATTTGGGGCTGTTTTTCTGCAAAAGGACCAGGACGACTGATCCGTTTAAAGGAAAGAATGAATGGGGCCATGAATCGTGAGATTTTGATTAAAAACCTCCTTCCATCATTAAAGGCATTTAAGACAAAACGTGGATGGGCAATACCTCGGGCAACGAAAGAGTGGCTTTGTAAGAAGGTCCTGGAGTGGCCTAGCCAGTCTCCAGATCTCAACCCCATAGAAAGTCTTTTTGGAAGGAGTTGCCCAGTGACGACCCCAAAACATTACTGCTCTAGAGGAGATCTGGAGGAATGGGCCAAACTACCAGCAACAGTGTGTAAAAACCTTGTGCAGACTTACAGAAAACCTTTGACCTCTGTCAAGTATTGAAGTTTTGTTATTGACCATTATTTTCAAATAAATGTTTTAAATATTAGACAGTAATTTTTCTGGATTTTGTATTTTCTCTCTCATGGTTGAAGTGTACCTACCTTTTTAAGTGGGAGAGCTTGCACAATTGGGTGGTTGACCAAATACTTTTTTGCCTCACAGTAAGATTCTTTTTCAGTAAAGCTATTTACTTCATCTAAAGATGAAATTACTGTTGGATATGAGTTTGCTGCTGATAGATGGCAGTGATTTTGAAGGATCGAAGATACGAAAACCGTAATTAGTGCCACAATGGGGAAATTACATTTTGTAACAGCGTTTAAGTTATACCACGGTTTCAAAGTGCCAAGATAACTGTTATTAAACATAAATACCGTGGCACTTTACACTGTGAGCACAATTATTAGGCAAGTTGTATTTTTGAGGTTTAATTTTGTTATTGTACAACTCCAGTGCTCTTGGTCAATTCAAAATGTTAACAAATCCTCAAATCTGAACATTTAAGTAGTAATAGTGAAGTTGGGGCTTTCCTAAGAGAACATGTCCATGTACACAATTATTAGGCAATTATTAGTGTACAGAATTATTATGCAACTAAATGAAGAACAAAGATTTTCCTTTCTCACTTGTTTATTTTTACCTTCTTAAAGTGAGAATAATAAACAAACTCAAACTTTATAAATAAACATTTCTAAAAATTTTAAAAACAAACAAACTCAGTGCCCAAAAGTTATCAATAGGGTTTAAATCAGGTTAAAAGGGGGCCATGTCATGAGTTTTTTTCATCTTTAAGTCCTTTACTGACCAGCCACGCAGTTGAGAACTTTGATGCACGTGATGGAGTGTTGTCTTGCATAAAAATCAAACTCTTCTTGAAAGATGCAGACTTTTTCCTGGACCACTGCTTGAAGAAAGTGTCTTCTAAATATTGGCAGCAGGTCTGAGAGTTGAAGTCCATTTTCAACCCAAAACGGTCCAACTGGCTCATCTTTAATAATCTTTACCTGCCCACACCAGTACCACACCTCCACCTCGCTGGAGTCTGAGTTGAAGTGGAGCTCTATGTCTGTTACCCATCCATCTGGTCCGTCACTCTCATCTCATCAGTCCACAAAACCTTTGAAAACTCTCTCTTCAGATATTTCTTGTTTCAACTTATGTGTCTTGTTCAGTGGTGGTCGGGTTTCAGCGTTTTTTACCTTGGCCATGTCTCTGAGAACTGAACACCTCTTGACACTCCAGGTAGGTTACAGTTGAGGAATATGGCAGCACTGGAGGATAATGTGTTCCTGGTAGCTTCATGTTTGATTCTTTGCAAATTTTTGACCGTTGTTGCAAATTTTCATCTTTTCTTCTCGACATGTTTCTTGCGACCCTGTTGACTATTTGCTACTATCACACAGTGTACATAAAATGAGCTAAAAAGACAAGACCAGATAGTGATTAGGTTCCTATTTTTAGAAGAATTGAATCTGGTTATATTATTGCATTACATTATTTAACTATTATAACCGAAAAATTTGACTATGCCCAATTCACCAGAAAACAAATCTGCAATACCATCATTCCATTATATTTTCCACAAGGTTATTATACTTTCAGAATCTCATACCAGCCAGTGCCTACCCGTGACATAACTTGAAGAAGCCAATTAAAGCCTGGCAAGTCAAAAGTATCCCCAGCCCCATTTATATCCATTAGACCACCATGAACAGGAAGTGGACTATTTACATCAGAGATAAACCCAATTCAATTTATAATTTCTGTGTTGCTTGGATGTAATATTCTTAGTTTAAATAGTCCTTTTAGTGGCATTTTAATCAAACTGGCCATGTGTTTCAAGCTTTTTACCAGTTATCTTTTTGAGTGCCACAGTACAGTTTTTTGCATCGTTTAAGTGCTTGTCCCCTGCATTTCTTAACCCAGCCATTACTGTCTGTTGTGTGACAGCAAATATCTCCTGAAGACCAGTGCAAGCAAAAAACAAATGGGTATAAACCTAGTCCATGATATGTACAGATTTTTATTTTAATAAAACCATTTCAAGTGAGATACAGTAGCAGTGTGACCCTTTTCTGTCCTCAAGTTTTTCAGAGGGGCCTCAACAGTACATGGGTCTTTACGGGGACTGACAAATGAAGACATCAAAACAAAAAGCAAAGGAATCACAATGAAACATACAAACTCAGCTCAGATTAAAGTAAAGGACTTCGTCACCGCCGAGCTCACAGGTAGCGTCACAAGCTCCAGGTTGACCTGGATGTAACAAAGGTTCTACAGACACAAAAAAGGGTAAAAAAAATGCAGACTCAACACGAAAAAAAGAGACAAGTCAAAACTCATACACTTATATGAGGCACAACTCAAAGGCTGACATGTATGTGCAAACAGCTTTATTGCAGTCCTGTGGTGTCACCACATTCGAGGGGAGTGGGAGGGGGAGTGCATCGAGAAAGACATTTTAGTTTTTCGAACAAGAACACTGCTCTAAAACCACTTCCTGTTTTAAAAGGAGAATCAAACTCCGGTACTGTTGTTATCTTGTCATCTGTTGAGCCTAGTAGCCGAGTAGTCATTCCAAGTTAGACAAACATGATACCTGACCATTTTTCTTTTATCGGTCAACAGTTAAATGCTACTCCAGTGTTGTGCTAACTAACTAAAACAGAGTTAACTTTTGCAGGCTCCACACCTTTTGGTCAGGGTGTACCAATGCACCGACCGCAGCGTGAATGCTGACCATGACCTGACATACAAACAGAAAACTCAACAGCTGGCTTGTCACCGATGTTCACATAACCGAGCTAAAAACCACATCCAGCTGCTTTAGCCGTTCATCTGTTTTGATAAATATTAAATAAGTCAACACTCACAGCAAAGATTTAAAACATTAAACGTAACCTTGCACAAACCCAGTGTCAGTGATGTACATGAACACACTGTAGAAGTTGCTTTAGAGGCTGCTTGCCCCTACTACATTTGGGAAAAATATAGTTTTCCCCACAAATCGAGAGAGGAAGAACTCATTTCCAGATTAAAAAAAAAAAAGGTGGAAAAGACACCACGCAAAGTAAGAGAAAAGACAGACCGAATTTGAGCAGAGGTTTGGAGAATTGGAGAAAGAATTGGACATGAAAGCTAATTGAAATGACAATAAATGTGGGATTTTGGAGGGCGTTGTACATTCTTAGGCTACAGTCCGCAATGTTTGGAGTTCTCAGTAAGGCCTCGTGTGCTCTTCCCAGACCCTTCTCCTGGTGTGGCCTCAGTCCCATGACAGAGGTGTATCACAGCAGCTAGACAGTCCCGAACTCACTGCCTGAACTTCTCTCAGGTCCGTACAGTCGGGTAAAGAAGACCAGTGTTCCCCTGCTGGTCACAGAGGAACAGGTCGAGTGTGTGACAGTCTTTTATGATGTTAGCTCAGCGCTTTAGCACCGGGCTACCTCGCTCTGGATCTTTCTGTAAGGTCTGCAGGACCTAAGAAAAGAGAGAAACATGATCAGATGTAGGCAGAAAACATAAAAGGAGATACAGACAATAAAATTCTTACAGTATATAAACAAGTGGCTAAAGGTCTGTGCTGTACCTGCGCCCACTTTCTGTTGCGGCTGTTCATGTGCACGGCGGCGATGTGCTGGAAGAGCTGCTCTGCCGGGATGAGTTCAGGCAGCCGGGTGAGGAACTGGGCCATGTGGATGAAGTCCATGGAGGTGAGGACGTCCTGGTAGAGACGCAGTAGGCCCAGCGCCGTGCGGAACAGGAACTCCTCCCCGTCTCGGCAGAACACGTCCCACACCCGACAGGCCAGGTCCAGGGGCAGAGGCTTGCTGTACAGAGTGAAGATCCTACATGGAACAGAGAGTAGAGTACATTTTTATTTATTTATTTACTTGTATTTCCGTATTAATTTGGAGACGCCAATTGAATAAGTGGAGCAACCAACATAACGATCGCTATACTGAACAATATGGACAATCCACTGCTTTTGAACAACAGAGAGCATCCAGAAGACATCTGAGATTAGTGAGCTGCAGGACAGAACGCCAAGAACTCCTTCTGCACTGACACAAGATTCAACAGATCAGTCTATGAAATCTGTTTCCCCTTGACTTTATTTTTTGTCAAATAGAACTAAAACAGCCTTGTGTAAAGTATTAAGATGGAATAAAGCAAAAGTGACTGTTTATTTGTTTATGGACCTCTTTGTAAATTTGCCAAATTAGATTAAGGTAGTAATAAAGGGGAGATGATAGTAGCTCAAAACACACCACATATTCAGTCTCCTCTATAGACATTTGACTCCAATTAATTCAGCAGTTACTAAATGATTTTTATTTTTGCTTTATGCTTTTATTATCTTTTGCTTAATGTAGGGATGGAATTATTCCTTCTTATAAGCATATATTATGTTGTAGGTGTCATTTAGGCATGGATTTTGTTTGCTCCTAAAATTGATATTGTGCCTTAAGAGCAAATTACTTGGTCATTTTTAGAAAATCCTAACAATCACTGTTATATTATAGAAAAACAAATTGAACAAATAAGGATAAATTTAAATATTTTTTTTTACAATAATTTTCCACAAATTGGACCTTAACCGGTTTGAAGTAGATTTTAACAGGTTAGAGATCTATTATGAATTTTTGAGCATTTCCTAACCAATACAGTCTGAAAAGCTGGTACTGTTTTTACGTAATTTCTGATAGAAAAGCATGGCGTTATTCTAAGCATGTGGTATCTTACTACTGAACATAATGTCACTTTTTGGAGAGTACGAGACCATGCACAGAGCCTTTGTCCTCCTTCCTCAGTATTACACCCTACTATGAATGCTTCATAACTTGAATGTGGGCAAAGGGTGAAGACGGAAACGACAACGTCTGTGCATATATGTGGAAACAAAGTGTAAAAAAAAAAAAAAAAAAAAAAAGGCTGTAATGGAACGCAGACAGTAGTAGTTCACCCACAACAAACTGTGACGACGTGCAATGGACTCACCAATCGATTAAATAAATATCTGGGGTCAAGTTGTTTTTCTTGAAATGTGCAAAGAGCTTTGGTAGGTTTTCTTCAAAGAACACTTCAAATGCCGCAAAGTAAGTCAACATCTGCAGAGAAGTGGAGAAGAAGAACAGAGTCTGGTCTTAGAATGACTTGTGCACACAAACGGGCCCGCTCAAGCTGATCACAGTCATTTAGAGAAACAGTACAAGTCACTGTAGGACACGTTTTGACTACAGTACTGTAGTAGAGCTGATGTCATTAGTAACAAGAGAGTGTGAACTGACAAGGCTGTGGTCCACTCTGAAGAAGGCCATTTGGCAGGGTTTGTTGAGCAGGTTGGCGAAAGCTATGAAGGCATCGGCCGTGTCCAGGTTTAGGATCAGCACTGCTGCGATGAACGACATCCCCTGCACCTACAACAACAACACAAAAGAAACTGTCTTTTTCTTTGGCTAAAACACACAAGGCCTTTCTTTCTTTCTACAGCAGCACTAAATCTTTTTCTGTGTTCCTGTATAATGTGTTAAGTAATAAAAGTACTAAACAATAGTGTCTGAACTGATGAGTCACACTGGTAAAAATCCCCCTCCCCAAGAAGTACATACAACTATGCCAGTGTTGGTTTTGCACGTTTGCTTTACATACTCAATATGGACTTAAACACACCTACACCTACACACCCACCCACCCCACACTGATAAGAAAGCAGACCTTAAACTATTTTATTACAATACAGACACAACTCTTCAAAAGACAAAAGGGGCAAGCATAAATAAACGTAGGAGTAAATTAGCAGTTAAGATTTTAAAAACACATGACCTTGCATAATTAATTAATTAATTAAGTTTAGTGTTTTTTTTGTGGGAGGCTTTAAGGTAACTCAGAATGTAGCCACTTACGTAGCCAACGTCTGGCCTGTAACAAGTGTATGCTCCGAGGATGCTGTGCAGCACGTCATGATAAGGCCCACCCTGGAAAAGACACAGAACAGAATTATAAATTGTATTTTTTTTTTATACTTAGTACAAATGCCTCTTAGCGTTAAATCTGTAGAACTGCCATAGACTGTGTATTATTTAACTAATTGACTGCACCGTCATGTTTAGTAGGTAAATTCCCATCTAACCATATTATATTGTTTCTCATAACATCATGTGAAGGGTTGTGGGTTGAAGTCCTGTGCCGAAAAACTGAGACAGGGAAATTACCTAGCTAACATGAGACAGTAAGGTTCTTACTAAAGTGGATGAAAAAGTGTTAACTCATCATTTTTCATTTAACTCAGTGATATCTGACCTGCTGAAAGATACACAGCTGAGGGAATGTTCTGGAGATGTCTAATTTGATCAGCTCCAGGCTGGACTCTCGATCTGATGAACCTGCATCTGCAAAACAGGGAAGAAGAAAACAATTTCACTTTCTGCCATAATCATTTGCACAGCCCAGCGTGTAAAAATATTTGCTGCACTAGCTGATGTGTTTTTTTTTTTTTCCCTGGTAGAATTATTGCAAGGTCCTTGAGGCGCGTTTTATGATTTTATTATATTGTACTTTTAACAGGAACCATAACACTGACTGGTTTCTGTGCTGCATAATTTTATTTGTGTAAAAATGAATGGCAAATGACAATTCAAAATCATCCTAAATCCTCTTTATTCAATAATGTTATTTTTATTCTTGAATTTACCGTCAGTTTCAATTTCTGTGGAAGGTGCTGGTGTGGTGTTCCACTTCTCTTTGGCCCGGGACAGGCAGATGTTAAACAGTTCTGCACACACACACACACACAAAGGAGAGCGAGACGGGAGAAGACAGAGGTTAAGGACATTAGCCAGAGAACATAAAGGTGGGCAGATTACAACAGTCACATTAGCCTCAGTGGCTCTGACACTAAAGGGATTATAGAAACAGCCTTTTTCCTTTCTCGTGACCGTTTCATTCTGATGCTGCTAAAGCTGTAAGCTGTCCTGCCCTCTGGTGGTGAGAGGGTGGATGTGAATAATGAGCTTTCTGGGACTACACTGCTGTACACCAGGAGAGCTCAACACATACCTTCTGCAAGGAACAATGGTGACATGGGTGAGATGGAGAATTAAAGCATGTTTGACGAATTACTGGACAATGTATCTCCCTCAAAAAACAAATGCATTTCATTCAACCATAAACATAACCTGGATGTAACAAACATGAAAAATGCAATTGGATTTTAATCATCTTGTTCAGTAAGGCACAATTCAAACTGAAAGCAGGTATGAGTGCTTGGAAGGTGGAAATCCTAAATAACTACTTGGCATAGGCCTACATTTGGCCTAAATTCTGCAAACTGAACATACAGAGCTGGTTTGTTCTTATCAAGCCTAGTGTCAAATTGTGTCTGAATACAAGTCTGAGGTAAAAATAAAAAAAATAAAAAAAAAAACATACAGAGTCTCATGTTTATGAATCCCATGGGGATTTAGATTTTTTTCAGAAAACTACGGATCACTGAGAACCACTCAAGACAGTTTGGATGTGGTTGTCAGTCCTATTTAAGCCTCATTTTATTTGAATCAGGACTTGACCTTGGAGCTATTACTGCTTGTGGTAATAAAACTGGTATATTTAAAATGGAAAAATTAAATTGTGGAGCTGTTGTTTAGGTGTGTGCTGTGCTCAGTTCAGAGCAATTTCAGGCAGAGTGCTGTGGGCTCTACATTTGGCAAGCAGGGCTTATCTGCGTGCCCTCGGGACACTGTGGAGCCATTACATTCAAACATTCATAAAAAAAAACAGGGTGGTTTCAAAGCGGTGCGTCTCTAGGACTGCAAAATGACTTTACTGTGTATGTGTGCACACACTGAGATGCCGCTTGTAGCTTCTAGGACTCAGTGGACCGTGTTGCTTCTTAATGGGAACACTCAGGCACCTCTTTGCTTTGTATCACTGCCAGTTATTCTATTACAAAACACTCAGACAAATCACTATGGCTGCTCAAACCAGGAGAAGACAATTACTGACCGAATGTCACTGCAAATCTGCAAAAAATATGTTTTTTTAGGAGACTATGGAGCATTCCTTGATTATTGAATTTACATTTGGGAGTGTAATTAATTTCATACAAATGTCTTTGGGGGTAAATGTATAAGACACAAACCGTGGGTGATGTTGAGGTCGTTGCCTACAGCCAGGCTCCAGACTTTGCCCCTGACGCTGGGTGGAATGCCCTGCCACCACAGGTCTCTGACGCGCCGGGACGTGCACCTGAAAGGAAAGGAAAGATGGTTAAAAAGCTCTTAAACTATAGGAGAATAAATGTAAAGAACTCTAAAGTAGATTAAACAAATAATAAATAGAGGAATGTCATGAGATCAATAAACTAAAACTGCACTAGATCAGCCATAATCTCTTTTTGCCTTTTAGTTTCATACTTGAATAGATTCCACTGTTATTCAGGCCAGATTATAGCCTTGCAAGACAGACGGTATTCTTTCCCTGCTCTGTATTGTTTGACAGTGCTCACATTGTGCTCCAGTTGGGCAAGATCTCCTGGTTCCAGGTTTGAGCGGCTGTGCCAATGCTTTCCTCGAGTTTACACCGGTCCTCCAGCTGCTTTTTCCTCTTCTGGGCCTCCTTTAGTTCTGCACGGGACAAAGAGTAAGAAATTCCATAGTAGTTCCAAGAATGCATCCCAACTAAGGCAATAAGCTGATACTGAGGTGGCAGTTATAAGCAAGAACGGCTCATTAAAGTTCTATTCCAATAGTTTTTGTGAATTTCTTAGAACAATATTCTCAAATTACTAAAATAGTAAACAAAGAGATGTACAGTTGTTGCACAAGGGAAGTGAATGATGTTGAACGGACCTCTCTTTTTGGCCAGGGCCACCATCTCTTCATACTGCTGTCGGTGCTTCTGTGCTTCTTCAGCTGGCTTGGCAGGTAAATTTCTAAAAACACACACAAACACATACCATAAGTGCATGGCTGAGAGAAGAGTGCACTAAAGAAGAAAGTGGTTAAGGCACACACCAAAGGACTAGAACTGTGCATAGTCTACTAGCTTTAGGTCAGAGATTTACATATTAACTCTAATTGTGCAAAAAAATACACTTGCCTTATAATGTCAGTGCTTTCATCAATCGCATACGAATAAGGCTAATGTTGGCAAAAACCTTCAGCATGTATGTTTTCACAAACATACCCCTCACAATATGCATATATGCTAATGTTATTTTGTGGCATCACTGACCTCTTGGCTTCAAGTAAAAAAACAGGTTCCTCTATGCCATTTTTTTTTTAAACTTTCCAAACTTCAACGGCTCGTTTTGACACCTCTGATGTAAAGTATATAGTAAAGAGTAGAGGCAAAGGTTCAACAAATAAAAATATTTAAGATCAAAGGGTACAAACATTTTTTCCTTTTTTTTTTTTCTTTTTTACCAATAGCAAATAAGGAAACTTTCTTCATTTTCTTTAAAGGCTGGAAATTCAATGGCCTTATCAACAATACTATACAATATATTCTATTGAAAAATACAAACATAAAACCTGAAACTATTTCAGGTTTGAACCAGTAGGAGGCATCTGTTTCGCAGAAAAATATTTGTTTAGAGGCTAAACTAAAAACCTGTGATAAATCTTTTATTTTTCATGTTCAA
Source organism: Neodontobutis hainanensis (assembly GCA_024349245.1). Classification (NCBI taxonomy): domain Eukaryota; kingdom Metazoa; phylum Chordata; class Actinopteri; order Gobiiformes; family Odontobutidae; genus Neodontobutis; species Neodontobutis hainanensis. The sequence continues at coordinate 30,727 of JALDNG010000064.1, forward strand.
ATATCACAGAAGTAATCCTGGCATGGGACAGCGGCACTGAAAATAAGCTTAGCATAAATGTTAGTGGGTCTTTAAAAGAGTAAAGGGTTGAAAAATGAGGGCAACGGAGCCATTGCTCAGGGAAGCTGATTAAACTTTCAGCAGCACTTCTCTTTTACCAACAATAGGCCTGTGACTCAGAACGAAACATGGTCAGAGGCAGAACAAAGCTTACTGGTATGACAAGAAGATGGAGTTCTCAAAAGACGGCAGACTTGGCTTTTATCGTTTAAGTAAGAAATGTGGCACAGCACAACAAATGTGTGTGTTTACATACGCAGGTCTGTCCTCTAATATGAGTGCGGTGGTGGAGAGGGGCTCAAAGTCCAGGTTTTTCCTCACACCCTGACGCGGAGATGTCGGGTTGCCTGGTCCTGCTCTGCCACTTTTGGTTTCATATTCCTGTGGGGAGAAAACAGCAATAACAAGATGAAGACAAATGGCAGAATAAACAGAACTTGTACCACTCTGGCTCGAGATTTTAATTATACTTGTAGTTGTAATGAACCTAACAGCATTTTCACAGCTGCCTTTTTCATACTCTAGTTTCCTGCTGCCAGCTGACCGCGTTAAATTTTTAATTATATCTAAACTAAATGTAGCCACAAAGTAACTTTTGAGAACAGTTTTCTTTAGTCACAGAAGTGAAACATCTAGTGAGCAAAAATAGGTGTTGAATGGCTCTTTTAAACACATTTGGAGCGATAGTAAGATTAAAAAAAAAAAAAATAGCCGCATACACATTTCCTGACCTTTGACTGGAGTGTGCTGTCACAGGTCACTGTCACTGCACAGGGCAAGGCATCCGTAATAATGATGGGTTGTTTTAGACAGTTTTGTGAAATATCACTTTCAAAAATCAGCATAGTTTTAAAAGCACAGTTCTCATGGCAGTATACAGTAAATGCCAGTGTCCGTTACAAACTTTTCAAGCCATATTAGTTCCCTGAAGTACTTTAGAACTAGGCACCTGGACATAAGGTTAAAAATGTTTCATATTCAAGAGTCTGTTTTTCTTCTTATTGGCAAGTTAACCGCTGTACTGGTAACTCACAGACTAGTGCTGAGAAAGAGAGCTGTAAAAAAAGTATTGTTATAACATGTGATTATCAAGTATGTGCGCAGTCATACAGTCTTGTGACTCCACTCCTATGGCCTTAGAGCATTTGTCAGCTGCCGTCTAATGAGTATGTGCTTGGTGTGATATAGCCTTTAAAAGAAAAAGGCCATGTGACAGTTTAACTCATGGTCATCAATCAGCTGACTAAAGAGTGAGATTTCTCAGACTTTTCTATGACTGTAAAACCAGTTGAGTTTGTTGTAACCGTGTCTAAGCTTTCAGTCCAGCAGCTGACATGAAAGCTCTATAAAAATAACACATGAGAGGAAGGGTACAGCATTGTCTTTAGTGTTAATTAGAATACTGCTGTAAACAGAGCAGGTGCCATATGAGCCCTCACACCCACTGTGCCCGAAATGGCCTCCGGTGCTCTCTGAGCTGGTTAATAATGCAGGCTAGGAGCAATCAGCTTAACACTACGCAGCAGAGACAGGGCCGTTCATCATTGATCGGCGCAGGCAGCAAAATCTATCCCGCATTATTAATCTGCCTTTGTCGCCTGTACCGCCGCCGGTTTATGGGTCCTGAGGGACAAATAAATGTAATTGTATCAGAGTGAATATAAAGCAGGAGGAAGGAAAAGGTGAGCATGCAGGCATAGGTATTTACAGTGTGCGCCATTAATGACATGCTCAAATAGAAGGGGAAAAAAAAGGTTGTCAATTTTATATAAACAATGTTGAGCTCGGGCTCCACAATATTACAAAAATATGGGATAAAGAATTAGTATTGTGAATATTGCGGTAACGATATCAGCTGCAATATTTGAATGATCTTCGACAGTGAAAAGTTGTAAATTTGATTTGATTTAGAAAAAGATATACAAAGCTCTGTAAATTCCACCCGTCAAAGCAGGAGCTAAATCAATATTAAACTGGTCTAAACTAGGACTAAATGTAGTTATGAACCAGGTCTAAACCAGGACTTTATTTAGATGCACCACAGTTTGATTTAAGACTTTGTTTTGGACGATGATTATGAGGCAAAAAGTAAATGTCCATCACATAGAAGACCATAGCGTTTACCATTGTCTTTGTGATACAAATCTTTCAATAACAATAATATTGTAATGTATTGCACAGCCCTAGAAAAAAACTTGATGTTAAATATCAGATGATGAAGATACGTTTGTATAAATAAATAGTTAATCGCAGGGATAACCTAAAGAGACTCTACAATACAGCACCAACTTATGAAGATGTATGACTTTAATTATCATAAGATCTGAAATAACTAGCATTCTTCTCTACTTTCATTTAGTTCAAGTTGTTATTAAGCTTTTTAGAATCACTATTTCTCACTTGACGGAATTTTGTCCCTCTTTAAAACAATTGATGCAACACAATCTTTTTCTGCCACAAAACTCAGCAAGCTGCTAAAAAAATAAAGAAAAATAAATAAATAAAATAGTGTAGTATCTTAAACTTTGCTAAAAAGATACACCGACAGTCATCAGTTATAGCCATTTACAACTACAACATCCAGCCTTACTTCAAAGAATCAGGTGCTAAGACTTTAAGCTCTGTATCCACTTAATGCTGCCTCAGCTGTTCCTATTTGACTGCCTTTTGTAGCAGATTATTTCTAAGCAACATATTTGGTTTAAGAAGCACCATGCTAAGTAAAGGGCTAATGAAAAGGGACTTAGGATTGACATATGAAAGCTACAGAAACTAACAAGTCCGCCAGTCATTTCTAGAAAATTCTTTTGAAAATATTAGTGAATGAATGAGTTATTCTCTTTTGCAGTTTGTAAAACACTTTATGATTTATATCTGTGAAAGGTGCTATATAAATAAAATTTACTTACTTACTTATTCTCCCCTGCCTAAGTTTAATGTTACTTAAATTATCTAAGTCTTAGTAAATTGGTGTTAATACAACCTCAGATAACCAGAAAAGCTAATTATTTAACAAATAAAGCCAAGAAAGGGGTAAGTTGTCACTGGGTGCTGCTAATGACCAGGTCTTAATTATCCTCTATAAAAGCAGGCCTTAAGCTATTGGAACTACTTGTCTATTATTTCCATTTAGTATTAAATAGCTGAAAATATTTATCTTGCATTAACAATCATTTTGTCTAAGTTTTTTTTTGCCCAACGGCAGAGAGGCTTCAGGTTTTGTTGTGAATGTCTCCAAGTTGCATATTTATGCCACAGTGGCCTTTTGATTTTGATTGGTTTGGACAAATAGCCGCGACATAATTAGCATAATCAATGATCTCATAGACGCAAATGTTGCCGGCTCGGCTTATAAAACAAAAGCTTTCAAAATAAAGCCATAGGAACCCGTATAAAAATGAAGGTCAATGTCCATGAACTCTAACGTTTTGACCCTTATTTAGAGTCCAACACATTCCTCTATTTACAATCGTGACACCTTTTGTCTCTTAGTGTACTATTGATTTACATGCGGCCAAATGGATAAGTAAGATACATGTAATGCCTGTGAGGTTTATTAAAAGGCGGTGTGTACCCAAGGGAACAGCTGCTGGTCGATAAAGGTTTGTCAGAGCCTTGTATGCTGGGAATGGTGGGACACTGCAGACATGAACAGGGAGGGAGAGTGAGGGGGGGCGAGAAGGGTGATTTGGCTAGCGTCCAGCAGCAATGCAGGTGCTGAAAGCAAGGTGAACTAGGAGAGGGGGAGGGGTGAGAATGGACTCTTGTGTAAATATGAAAAATTTAATAATAAATTTGGGATTAGAGGTTGAAAAATAACCATTCTGAGGGTTGCAATTGCTGCTGTGTTGAAGGCGGTAGCTCCTAAATAGCTCCTGGAATAGCAACTGTATCCCGAGATAACCTGCTTCCACAGCAACCTGCTTTGTTACGCCGGCCTTTTGTAAACTTCTCCCATTTCCTAGTAGTGATGCAAGTGCTCTCCTTGTCCCTGAATGCACACCCTGACGTAGGAGGTTGTCTAGTTGGCTGCTAATAGCCTTTATGGTTTACAATGCAACAGAGAGACAGAGACAAGGCTGTTTTCTGACACTAATATGACAAGAGGTCGCTTGGTAACAATATGGGTTTCATAGATCAGGGAAATGTGGGATTCAAATAGTGCTTGGCATCACTGCATATCAAAGTTCTCCATTCAGTTTTTAAGTCCTGTTACTTCTACTGAGTTGTGGCTAATGCTGCTGCTAGCATCCAGGTCAGCTTAAATAAATCCCATGGTGACTCTGCAGACACTAAAGACACTACTAATCAACAGCAACAGGTAGTCATATTACCTCTGTGATCTCTTATCTTACCAAAATGATAGTGCTTTTGTGATGCACCGTGAACTTGTTGGTTTATACAAATTAGCCATGTGCTTCAATTAAACAAGTCTTTAAATGTGTATGTATTCTAGACCTGATCTAAAAAAAATAATTTCTGGTTTGAGTGGTGTAGGTCTTGGGCTATTTAGCTATGAGGATTGGTGGAATGATCGTTTTCTGACAACAAACAGGGCAACTATTGCCCCTACTCTACTGTTATTACTATATATATAGTGTTAGCATAGCATCATGGTTCTATTAATACTGAATCCTTCAGCACAAGTTTATAGTTTGGCAAATCCAGGTCAGGTTTAGTCTTTTACACTAAAACTTGAGTTTAATTAACCCCTGTTCTTTAAACTCAAGAGAAAGCATCTCCTGAGGTTGTGAAATACTGAAAGGTAAAAAGATTTGTATATACAAAGCCTCATATTGGATGCTTGTAGAAACGCTACATGCCTTTTTGGCACACAGTATGTGACACATCAACAGTTGAATTGGAATTACCACAGGGGGGCTGAGGGGAAGCACAGCGATTTGATTAATGAGGCTCAACTGATCTGGCTGCTCACTCGCTGTACAATATCGCCACAAGCAGATGGAACGAATGGATTAGCTCTAATACAATTCACTGTTTGCTTATTTAAGTGTGTTTTACTGGAAAATGCAGCTAAATCTGCAGACAAATGAGCTTTATGTCTTTAACTGTATCAGTGGAAACGGAAAGGGAAATCCCTCGACACGCTTTAAAAAGATGGGACAGACAGAGCTGCCATGCTTCTACACATGTATGATTAGATCAGATTCATGTTGAGACCATCCAAATACACATTATTCAGTCAGGACAACAATAAAAAACAAATATTTATCTTTGTAGAGTGGAAACATATGAACCATCATTGCCCTGATCCCCAGCATGAAGCTCTCATAGCCACAAAGCGCTGAATGAGGCTATTATGTGAAACCTGAGCCATGCTCTTCCTCCGCTGCCTCTCTTTATAATGCCCAGACTACAAACGCCCTCTGATACTGCCAGACAAGAAGACAGACGCGCAGCGGGATATCCATCTCTCATCCTCATGGCCTCAAGTGCAAAAGCTCACTCACCATGAAAGCTGCGGGTTCCTAACAAGTCCACCAGTCCTCCGGTTCAGATTCCAAAAAGGCTAGCCTCGCGTCATCTCTGCTGCTGAGGGCTCACTTGTGGCAACAGACACCCAGGAGCACCAAGGAAAATGAGAGGAGGGGGTGAAGATGGACGGCAGGAGGACAGTTGGGTTGCTGACAGAGGGACACACCCGGCGCTGGAGACTATACAGAGGCATGATAACCCCCTGTCCTCTCTCCCGGTGACGCTACAACAAGCCCCTCTGCATCTCTGCTGCCGTCCCTCTGTGTGTGTGTGTGTCAGCGTTATCAGAGCCTGACACGGCGCTGAGAGGAGCTCTGTGCTCTGCTGTGCAACGAGCAGGCTTTCAGATCAACCTCAGAGTAACGGATCGGGTTTCAGCTCTTCCGCTCCGCTAATCCAGTCAGGACTCTGCTGGAGCAATGTGTTGTGACAATGTGTTGATTCCTCCAGGAATTTAACACTTACCTTCACTTTTCTGAAAATAATACTAATAATGTTAACCCAATTAACCCAATAACCTATTACAACATAATACAAATTGAATGCAAAATTATTAGTCGCAATCTTCTTTAAATTGTTTTGTAAGACTTTTTTTCCAGTGCTGCGAAAACCCAAAAGACCACATTCATAATTATCACCATATTTAAAATAGTTATTGCATGGTTTTCTAATATTGTGCAGCCTTACTGGTATCATTTGTGAAACTCTCTTAGCAGGTTGCTTTCTACAGCAGGCTGTAGTCCACAGCAAAAACACATTGCTGCAATATAGAAAGATGTAAATTATCCATGAAAACCTGACTGACACAGTGGTGCTCTCAGAGGGGAGAGGTTGCTTGTGGAAACAGCGGCAGACAATAATACGGACTAATAAAGTTCTACGCACAGATAAGCCCTGCCTTTAACGAGGAACCTCAGCGGAAAGACAAAAGCAGAAAACCAAGCCCTGTAAACTGACTCCACAGGTTGAATATAAAGTTACACTGATAAGACAAGGCCAGCCTTCTGTGGCTGTGCAGTTGGATATGTGCACACAAACTTGTCTAGAGAGTCAACACCACCATTCATTTAAACAAGTAAATGGGCTTTGGTGTCAACAGAAGTGGATGCATGTGTCACTCCAGAAAGATCAGCGTGAGGCTTCCTCTTCGGAGGGTCCCACGTCCCACAATAACAGGCTTGTGGGGACTCTAATTACAGGCTGCCATCTTGTCCTGAGGATTAGTTTACCAGTAGAGAGCTGCAGTGCTCTTTAATTGGACCCTCTCATGTCTCCTTCCTTAATGGCACTGGGTGATTTTAGCGTTCAGTAACCATCTGGCAATGAAACAAGTCAGGGATGCCAACCTGCTTTTATTGTCACACACAAAAGGAGCACCAATTTGTCTGATAACCCATTCCTCTCTTTACAGAAAGCAGCCACATGGGTGTCAAGCTAATTTTTACCACACTAGACCAAATGAGTAGCTCAAACAATGTTTACACTGAAGTTTAACAGTAAAACACACAACAAAAGTTAGGGGGAAATAGTATAATAATAAAAATAATAATAATAATAATTCAGTCATTTGTTTAAAATTTGTTTTGTTTGTATTTGTTTAAAATAGACAGACTCTGATGGAAAGTGTGGTCAGGGCATGATGCCCTCAGTGATTCACAAACACAGCTGGGATTGTGCAGTTACAGTACTTTCTTGATAATGAAAAGATATTGACACACACACATAGTGCTGGCCTTCAGTTATGTTATCTTTTCTGAGGCATAATGATATTACTTTATGGCCTGTACACTCATTTCAGCCAAACAGCTGTTCTTTACAGCAGACAACAAAAACAGCTCCAAGTGAATTTCAGGTCAATTTAAGAGGCGCCAATAACAACAGTCTACAAAAAGCAAAGCAAAGAAAACCAAGCCATATCCAAGTTAACAATATTAATCACAGTATGAGCTCCTGGATGTGTTTGGGCTTGTGGTATACTTTGCATGACCTGAGGTTAAAGTATTTACTACAGCAGCAAAACCAGAACTGAAGGCTGTTCCAGGGCCAGATAAACCAAAGTACCAGCACATAGAAGAGTGGGATGGCTGAGCACGAGACCAAATTGTAACTTTTTAAAAGATATACTAAGTTAAAATCAAAATAATGTAAGTAAGTCCTACATTAAAACCAACTGTTTATGAAAATACGGAGACATTTTGACAGGAAGCAACATCACTTAATCTACAAACAGCTGCAGACCCGAGATTTGGGCTCTAACACAACCCAATTCAAAACATCACCTTTTGTATTTTCTTGGGGTCCTTTATGGGCCCATCCCGCAGCGGCACCTTTCCAAACAGCTTCCACCCAGGGTCTCTCTGCTCTGTCTGCCGAGTGTCCTTCACTTTCCTGGCAAACAAGCTCCTAGGGGAGAGATAAACAGAGGTAAGAGTTAGCTCGGAAGCATAATAAATCAGATTAGTGACAAGGAACACTGTGTGGAGGTGAGTCTGCTTAGATATGCTCAAAAAATGTATTTGCTTTAAAAGGACAAATATGACACCCAAGAACTGTGCAATTTATAAACTTGTTTGTAAAAGAAATCAATGAAAATGAAAATGTAGTTTTGTTATAGGTTGCTGTTAACTTGCTTGTTTTAACCCAATCACAAAGCCATCATTGTGATTTAAAAAAAATGATAAGGGGTACCAATTTCATATTCTGTTTAAACATCAGAAAAAAAAAACCAAAAAAAAAAAAAAAAACAGACAAACACTCTTTTCAGCTGGCCACAAAAGAGCCGTCTAGTCCTCCATTATTTTCATTCATGGGGGGGCCTTTAATTAAAAGCCTGAATAGAGCGGAATAGAGCAGAGCCGTAAAAACGTATAATACAATCTTGAGATGAAAGACCGCACCGACCAGGCAAGGTGACATAACAGGTAAATCAAAAGCTGAATGTCAGTGCCAGGCGAGTATAAGAGGAGATTCTGTTCTCAGTTTACCCTTGTGTGCAAAATAAAAGGTTTGATTTAGCGTGCGAGCCGGTGTCGCTCTGCTTTGAAGAGGTTTAAGTAAAGCCAAATAATGTTGACATAGACTTTTGACTTGACTACCATGCTGCTTGACCCGCTGCCCAGTGAGCTGCCTCTGGGGCAAGTGCTGCCTGGACACATGCTGCCCCAAAAACAAGCACAGCTAATTTCTTTAGACTGCCTGCCGATTATTCTGTCTGCCAAAGTCTTCTTAACTTCTGTTAACTAAAGTCAAAAGCTGTGCCAAGTGTGTTGTGTAATGGTATTTTGACCTGGGCAAATAATCTAAAAAAATGTATATTGAACAATTAGATTTGACATTATGTAGGGGGTGACAAATATTTTTAAGTAGGCTTTATTGTGAATTAAAAAAAATAAAATAATTATATTATAGCGACAAGCTTTAGCCATTTGAACAGTCACATAAGGTGACTGCTCCCATTTGAATAAAAAAGGGTACGCTCATTGACTGTGGGTCTAAACTTCACTAACAACACTAATGAAAGGCAGTGGAAAAATTGATTGGTCTATTCCAGTATTGGATACAAGAGGTCTAACAATACACGTGAAGACCCACAATCTTGTAAAATGTAAACGTCAATATTATTAAACAGCCTTATTTATATTTAATACTATATGCTGAAACACATTTTTATTTTGAAAATGTGTGCATTGCATTTGTCTGCTTTCTAGTGCGTGCACACTTGTCAAAGTGTACATTAAGGGAACAGTGCTAAAATAATTAGTGAGAAAAGTGTCCTTGAAGATCTATACTTTATTTGTTTTTTATTTATCTAATGTTGTAAGAAAGAAGCAGCTTTTTGTCTAGTTTATTTGAATGCTTTAAAAAGTTTATTATTTTACCCAAATATATGAGCAAAATTGGCAAATAACATTGATATATTGATTGTAGGGTCCAAAATCTTAATTGTACAGTAATCATATCATAAATCTAACTTCATATAAATCAGCCCACTGAATTGATAAATATATCATGTTCAATCCCACAGGCTCTAAACATACGATTTTATGTATTAACCTATTGTGGTTTACTTTAAGGTTGCCATGTTGTTGAGGAAGAAGTGGAGGTAATGGAAGAAGTTTTTGGCTACTGCAGCTTTAAGTGTAGCAGAAGTAAAAATGTCAGACATGCCAGCTGATATCTCGCCATGACAAAATGTACCGGAAAAAGCCCGTTTGTTTTCGTCGCCTCTGGGAAGTGATACTTGTTCCTGAATTCCATATTTCTTTATTATAATTTTTATCATCTCCTACATAAGTAATCACGCCCTACTCCTGTTCCAGTGGTTTGTTTCTCATCAGCCCTGCATATTTTCAACTACTTACCGTAAGGGCATACAGATCGAGCCAATGGCATTGGTATTTCCTCGTTCTGTGGTTCAGTCAAGTAGTCTGATGGAGTTCCACGACATTGAAAGTGAAAGGTGTTATATATATATATATATATTATATATAAGCTGCCTTTTTATTAATTATGACAGGTCTTCCTAAATGTCAGATTAGCGAGAAGAGTAAATAAGCATCTGCCCGTAATATTAACCGGAAAAGAAAAATGTTACAGAACATATACATATAAACACCAACCATTTGTATGACTTCTTCACAACCTTTCATCAAAACTAGATTCACTGTTTATTATTCTGGTATTTTAAAACAATAAATGAAATATTGGCAGTTATTCATATTTGCCTTTATGTAAAAACTTAATAAACTATCTTGCAAAAATCTCCTCAAAGCACATCCATCTAAATATTGAGCTGAATATCTTAAGATGAATCATACTCCACTGACAGTAATGTGAAAACTTTGAGTAACAATTAAAAGTAGCAGCACAAAAAAGCCTATATGATATCAGAAAACATGCAATATGCAAACCAAGCTGAATAATGTTATTTGGATACCTCCTTTGATTAAGGAAAATATGTTTATTATAAATTTATAAAAAAAAAAAAAAAAAAAAAAAACTAACTTTGACTGGTCAATGCTTGACACTTAATCATGACACTGCTCAATTAAAAGGCTCTGATTGGACATTTTGATCCTGGCACAACTGGAATCTTTGTCAAAAGGAAAACCATAGCCTTGTTGTAATAAAAACAGATTTTGGGTTTGAAATTAAGATGATACTTTTGCAATATATTGTGTAGTCCTGAGTTATTCAAAATTTCCATACATTTTCCAAAACCTTCTTCAATCAATTTTCCCCACACCTGGAAATTGTTTGCCGCAAGCTTAATTTATTGTCATTTATTGTCAAATGTATTAATTCTAAATTAATTCTCTTTTAGCAGACTCACATTGGGTTAGAATTCTTTAGTCATACAGACCAAGAAACAACAAATTGATTAAAGTAGACAAGCAGGAAGTACCAAGCTGCCAGGATTTAGATTCTAGAGTCATTATAGATTTATTTATGGCCTGGTTATGGCCGTGTGACCTTAGTTTTGCTGACATAATTACTTCTGTATTATAAACATTACAAAACGAAAAAGCCACATATAAAACATCTTGATAAACTCCAGTAACCTTGAGGACCGTATCAAAGTGCACACAGAGGTAATCATAGTTCTTGGCCTGACGTTTTATCTACATTTCAAAACAATGCAGTGTTTACTTACAGGGCTTTGACGAGTGATTTCCATCAAAGACAAAAATGTGCCTCAAAGTGACAGCTGAATGGACCGCAGCTCTGGTTGAGTGCTCAAGTGGAACGGCTACTAAAAGTCAAACGCTGTTTTGCAGAAGGTAAGCTCTGGCAATGATTTTGCTAAACCCATCCTGTGCAAATGCAGCGATAAGGTGTCAGAGTCGCTTGGTGTACGCTTCGGCAAACAGTGGGGACACCTGCCTGAAATGCCAAACAAGCTAGCACAAGAAAACCAGCTTTGCTATTATAAAAGACACGTGAGAGCAGGACAGAGCTGCTCTGGGTAACAGTTTCAAGGAACTGTGAGCAATTGCTTCAGCAGAGGACAAAACAGACCACTGCTTTTTGAATAATCATAACCCCCCAAGAGCAATTTGTTCTGTTTTAAATCTCCTACCTGTCAATGCAGAGAACAAGGGATGGTACCGCCATCCTGCTGGAACAGTCAGTCCCAAAAAACAACCAGCACGTGTCTGGAGGCTGAGCTTTTATACAAAACAAAGTGAGGAAGACTCCAAATGAAACTCCAGAAACTCTGCTTCAGTCTGGAATCAGAGTGGCCAGTCTCACAGTCTCACGTTGAGGAGTGTGTGTATAAAGTACTGTGAAGGAACAAGCCTCACTCGAGCGTCTCCGCCTCTTCACTGAGAGGCTGACTCCGCACAAGAGCGGGGAGGGAAGTGTGAATAAGTAACTTGTATATGAGAGAGGAAAAGGTTATGATGTCTTCTAACAGAAGGTAATGTCCACACAGCACCGTCGGATTTATTCCGTTAATGAGGAAGCTACTGGGGCGAAAGTCAAGAATAGTTTATGATTAAGCGTGGAAGTGACAGAAGGACTGAACCCGTTCCACCAAACAGCACTTCAGAGCCCAATCAAGTATTATCGAAGATCAATCCCAAAGAAGCTCAATCATCCAGGGAAAGCTTTCTGGACCAGATTGCTGTATGTTGCAACTTTAGAGACGTTGCCCATTAAATCTTGCGGTCCACTACACAGAACTCTGCCCACAGGTCTCTTTGATCGAACACATTTTAATCATATTTATCCTTCTACTGATAAAATACAAAATGTAGCTGTGATAATCAAATGAAAAGAACCAACTGCATGTTTTTACAGATGGTATGATGGTAAAACTTCTGCTAACTAGTTGCGTGATGCATGCATGAATGGGTGTACTCAAATGTCACCGTCCATTGCTTTTATAACAGGCGTGTAGCGGAGAGTACAGAAGTTGAAAAACCTTGAGTAAACCTTGAGCAGCACTTGCCAGAAACCCATTGTATAAGGTTTAATTAAAGCTATGCCATTGCTATTTATTTTTACAGCAGCTTGTTTCAGATTGAAAGTGGTCTGAGGGAAATGACATCAGCTCAGAGAAAGAAATGAGAGTAGTGAGAGTGTTCAATGAAAAGGAAACCACACAAAGCAGTTGTTGAGTGACTGTATAACATGTGTTGAATAAGCTTTTTCTGATTAAACCTTTAATGATCACTGTGTTACTATTGTGGAAATTATACAAACAGGATTTAAGTGACTTGACAAGACCCTTTGCAGTGTAGAAATAATGGCAATAAGAAATATGTTTCATCCTAATAAATCATAGTCTGCCTACTAATAAAAGTTAATGTGAATTTTAACTGCATTTAATTATTGTAGGAACCGTACCCGATGTGTTATTGTATTGTAGCAATACAGCCTTTTCATATGTCCCAGCTACCTGGAAATCAAAAGCATTTCAAGGCGATAGCCATCATATTGTTCATCATCCCAGCAAAATGTCATACTAACCTTCTGGCATTTATCAAAGGCTTTTTAAAAAGTAAAAAGCCCACCAATAGCATCTGTGTACCACTGATTGAATCAAAAGCAATAGAAACTTTCTTAAAAAAAAAATACTATAAAAGTTAAGTGGATTTATTCATTATATTTAAATCTTATTTATGAAGACACAATGAAGGCTTGTTAGTGAACCTAATGACGAAGCTTAATGCTGTTGGTTGTGAAGGCAGCCTGTAATTGTTGCATCACATAAGGCTTTAGGAATGTATTAGCAAAGACCAGTGTTGAGTAATTACAGCTCCTGCGCAACTGTCAATAACTACTCTGTACTGTTCTATTACCTTACTTTATGTTACCGTCTAAGGATGTAATCTCAATCCATCTTCACCATCTCCAAAAAACACCAAACAGTATCCAGTGTAATGGATACTAATCCAATGTAATGGTTGTATTTCTTCCTGCTGCTCCTTTTCAAACATGTAAACTAATTTTCTGCAGTATTACGCAATATTCGTATCACAAAGAATGTCAAAATCATCATCCAAACTGAAGCATTAAATGAAACTGGGGTGTCTCTAAATAAAAAAGTCCTAGTCCAGACCTGGTTCATTTCTACATGTATCACACAGATATCGCAGCTCATGTTGTTATGGCATGTTTTTCCTAATATAGTGCAGCCCTAATTAGTATCATTCTTACTTCTCAATGAAGGGTACTTGCCTGTTGAATAAACTGGCCAGAGGTCCCAGCTTCTTCTGCCTGCCGTCCTCCTCTTGTTGCATGATACCGGAGAGAGGGTGCAGACTAACAGGACTCCATAAGTTCTCTGGGGAGGACGAGAGCGTCACATCCGAGAAGTGCCCCACGCAGCTGTTGTCCGTCTCCAAAGTGACAATAGCACTGGAGTTCGAGGTGACTGTGAAATCCAAGATGTCTTCGTTGGAGGCGGACAGCTCCGTGCTCATGCTGGACACGCTGCACACGGAAATATCGTCGCTGCGGTTTAAGGGTCCCGTGGCGTTGTTGGACAACCTGAGTGCGGGGCTGAAGAGGCGGATGGAGTCGAAGCCGCTGCGGGGGAACGTGGAGGATTTGTGGATGGTGTTGTTGTCGTCGTCCAGAGGTAAAGTGGCTGGGGAGTCATGAGAGGATGACTGGTGGCCGTGGACGATGATCTCTGGGGGGTTGAGCTCCAGAGTGGGGATGCCAGAGTCCTGGGAGGTCCAACTGTGGCTGTCCGGGTCCAGGTCCGAGCAGCTCTTCTGGGGGCTGCTGCAGAACGTGTGAGAGGAAGAGCAGGAAGGGTTGAAGGAGCAGGGTGTGCTGTTGTTGAGGTCATGGCCACAGTAGTTAGGAACAATGTGGAGGTTGGAAATGGGCAGCTCTGCAACAGTATGGTCCACTACAGTGGAGCCATTCTGCATTATGATCCCTCCAGACTCACCTGCAAAAGAATCAACAAGTGCCATTAATAAATTACCAGTTACTGGCAGGTAGTTCATCTAATCAACTACCAAGTATTGATCTGAAGAACCTGCCCTTTACAAATATTTCAAATATTTTCTGCAGAAGCCCTCACAAAAGGTCAGGTTATTTTTACTTCCTGGACATTTAATGTGATACAATTCTTCAAACAACTGTATAGTTAATTTAAAAAATAAAATAAATATATAAAAAAGTATAAATTCATTCAAATGATTTAATGTTAATCATCACTTGCTGCCAGCTTTGTCTTGTAAAAACACGTTGCGAAAAAATGAAAAACATTAACAACGCCCAAACTGTCATTAATACAGCCCTGGGTTTCAATATTCATCAAGTATCTGAGCTGCACTCCACCTGTAATTCTCATTACAGTGGTTCTTAAATTGTCATACGAGTACCACTGGTGGTACTTTGAGTGATACTTAGAGAGTCTTTGAAATATATTTTCATGACAAAATAAACATTTGGTAAAAGGTTGTTTTGGTTCAGAATAATGTTAAGCATTAATCCTGACTCATCAAATGAACCCTTGACTTAATCCATTAGCTTAATCCACGCGCATTACAGCTGGACACAAGTAGTCAGTGAAAATTTTTAAAAGACTTTGGTTAAATGCAACTTTTTTGTAAAATAAATATCAGCTTTGTCTCAATAATCACCCTCCATTTTCTTGTTGTCTACAACTGGAATGAAATCTGCAAAGGTTATTGTGCCAAGACCCCTAAAACTTAAGTGGCACGATGAGAATGGATGGTGATTAAATGAGCAAAGCTGATACTTCTATCAAATAAAAATGCAACAGAAAAATACCACATCCTGCCTTATTTACCCCAGCTGATCACCCAATGGACTGAGACAAGGTAAAACAAATAGAAAAATAGAAAAAGGACCACAACAGAAACAAACTACTGTACTGTGTGTTTGACAATGACAACACTTTGACATTACACTGACCGCAAGAATAAGTATTATAAGTGAAAAGAGTATTATAACACAGACATGTGGGTGGTAGTCAGAGCTGAAACAAATAAGTTTGAAAAACCCTGTTATGGAAAATTTAGGGATATGAAATTGATTTGTGTTTATACTATCAATGGTATTTGTTCTGCTTTCAAGTTTTATTGTTTTACAGTTTTGTATGGACACCCTATAAATCTGTGTGATATTATTATTACTAAACTACATGTGAGAATGAGGACTCTCCAACAGAGCATATAGTGTTCTAAAGCCTGATATGACATTTTTATTGTAGCCAAATATTTATGATTAAAAGGGTTTTTTTGACTGTATCAAATGTGCGTCCAAGCCATACGAGGGTGAAAGGTAATCGCACAGTAACCGGAGTCTGTACTGTAATGTGAACAGGGCCTCAACGGGGCCTACATCATTCTTTGGAAACCATGCTCCTGATACTGAGACAGCAGTATTAATTGGGCTCCAAGGAATCCACAAAAAAGAACATATTCCAGTAACTACACATCAAATCAATCCAGTAAACCAATGAAGTCAGACATTTTATTATTAAGGAGTGAAAAACTAAAAAAGAATGTCATGACATAAACAACAAATTGCTGATACATTTATCTGGGTCCTTGCTCAAGCCCTAAACCCTGACCTACAGGTTGTCATGTGAGCCTGGAAGACTTTGTCCCAAAACACTGCAACAGGTTGTTCCTGTCTCTGTGGAACCATCTACTCATTAGTACAAGTAATTTCAAATCCAGAATCATTATTAATAATGGGTTGAATTTATGTAGCATTAATAAGGCTCTCAAATCAGTTTACTAAGCACTGACTCCAAAGTTGCACACTATTACTATAGCTTCCCAGACAAATGCAGGATTGTTATGTGGATACATTTATTTGGCTTGTTTTTTGCAGATACTTTACTTGGACAACATTCTAACTCCAATTGATTTTCAAGCTATCATTTGTTTGTTTCATGAGATGGAGCCAGTTTTAATCCCTGTGGGAAAAATACAATGCTTTCTGTGTTTGTTACATTACAGAAAACCAGTAGGTGGCAGTCACACATGAACATCCCCTAAAAAAATAAAAAATAAAAAGGTACAGAAGGAATGTCTGCAGTGATATTCTCAAGTTCTGAAGCAGGATGAAGCAGGTCTGTACCAAGGTGTTAACTTTAGTTAAAAAAAAAATTGTCTGGGTCCAACAAGGGGACCCTTTGTTTTGCTTATCTCACGTACTAAGTTCTACATAGAGGCAACAAACATGGCTATTTTGTATCAAAGTTTTAAACCTCTAGCCAATATTAGTAGGGGAGAATGGGGTAAATTTAGCCAATAAAAAACAGATGCACAATGAAAATATATTAACATATTTAAGGATGTTTCCTATAAGATGAAACTATTAGAATTTATCTCTGACATAGATTTAGAAAATTTAGGCTGTCAAAAATAAGTGGTCATGTGGCTCAACTTGCCCCAATTAAGGTAAGTTCAGCTGACCATCACCAAGTAAAACACCAGAATATAGCATTTAAATATTCTAGATGACTGTTATTTATAAATACAAATGTTAAATTGTAAAAGGAATATTAAATAACATTTTCAACTGTAAATGCCAATACAAGCAATTTTTACTTTTGACCTGTGGCCCACTATGAACTTTTAATCTTTAGTTGCCAAGGAAAATAGGTTTACCTGGTCTTGATCCCTAATTATGTTGTGAATTAATAATAACTTTGAAAGAAAATATGTAAAGAAGTAGTTGCTATCATGAAAGTCATCACTTCTGTCCACTTTTTTGCAGACATAATTAGTCCATAATGTCAAAAAAACCTCTCCTGGTCATAATGAGGGAAAAAATTTGGTTAAGTTGTCCCTATCCAACTCAGGACACTAAAACAGCCATGTGATGAACTAAAAAGTTACATGCTATAATGCAACATGCACTTTAGCTTCAGTTCCTCATGGCTTCTTAGGTTGGCCTATTGGCTCAACTTACACCACCACACATGGCTCACTTTACCCAACAGCCATTTTAGATAAAACAAACTTATTTAAGATAATTTTAAGCTTTAAAATGGTTTTATAGCTTGACACATAACCAACATGCATTATTGGACTTGGATAAATTTGCTTTGATGTCAACAACACAATTTTACATTTAGTTGTAAAATCATTTTTTCAATAAAAATGGGGCTTACCACTCCTCCAATATGCCCTAATTTTTTTTCAGTCTAATTTTAAAATGATGAGTGCCTTTAATTGGTAAGGTCACATGACAATAAAATGTACTTAAAAAAACTTTCAAGATAAAAGGGGGTGGGTCATCTTACCCCACTCTCACCTAGGCTACATATCTAGATTCTAGCATGAATATATTCTTATGTACAGGGTTAAACATACAATGTCTCCCTATAGCTAAACAGTTTAAAAGTATAAAAGTTTATCCCACAGAACGTGTCTAAAATTTTTCAAACATAATAGCTTGTTTTTTTTATCCTGCTCTGACATTTTATTATTTAGGAAGTAACTCAATACTATAAAAAGTAGAGTTCTCGTACCACCGGAGCCAGTCGTACCCGCCATGGCGCCTCTTGGTGCCGCCGCCGCTTGCTGCTACAGGTGGGAGGCAGGGAGCCGCTGACCAGACCGCTCCATGATTATGATGGTAATGATGATAAACCGGGACTACTGCTGCTCCTTCACCTCAGAGCAGCTTACTGTACACAAACAGTACCAGTATGCGGTCATGAGACGAGGAAAACACACACACATAACCCTTAGGAGAGGGGCAGGAAAACGTAAATAACATTTTAAAACGAACTCTCCAGTCCAGTGCACTTGCCCCTGTAACGCCGACTCACTGTTTTTTTTTTTTTTTTTTACCTCAAGTGGAACGAGAGTAAACGGGAGACGTGGTTCCGAAGTTCTTACATCATTCAAAACGGATAGAAAACAATTATCCAGGTTAAGGTTAGACGAACAGGCGCGTTTCACAAGTTTATCCGGTGTCGTTCACATCTCATACCTGTCTCGACTCTTCCGCCGCCATTTTGAAACAAACTTCTCACAAGAGTGCTGGGTAATCGAGTCGCGAATGCACTTGGTCGATGGATTCACCTGTGGCGACCTGGAAGAAGGCATAATTAATCGAGATAATATTCTCACGTATTCTCAGTGGCTCAACGTAAATATGTTCTAATCCCTGAAGTAGTTGTCAGTTTGTTGCGTTTTTATTTCCGTATTTCCTTGTTACATAATAAGCTGGCTTACAGAATTAACAATAAGCTACCTTGTTACAGAAATAATGGTTTGAGTGGCTCTCAAACTGTAGCCTGAGGACCACTGGTGGGACGCTGGCTCTCTCTAGTGGTACATATATTTTTAGACTTCTTTTTCCAAAGATGAGTAACCATGTTGTAGGCCTACATTTATATAGATTTATTTAGCATTATAGTAGTACTATGATGCAATGCCAAAGCAACAATATCATGTTATAGGTCCTTTACATATTCCCCATCTTATAAAATTAAATTACAGACATGTGACTGTATATTTTAATATAGCCCGATTAAAATAGGGTTGCTTTGAGCGTATTGGATGTATAGATACCACTGTACCAATCGTTAAAAACAAAAGTACAATTGTGATTCTGATAGACAATTTCTTAATGCAGATAGTATCAATCTTCCAGTTTGGAAAAACAGACAGGAGCAGCACCGCCAGGCAGATGGACTATAAACTTCTTCAATGTCATTCCAAGGCAGATTTCTTTTACTAAATATATGCATCTTTAATTAAGCATGTCTCAATTACAGTGATCACATAGAATGGCTTTACTGCATCCTAATCCTGCCCTCTAGTGTCACTTTAGTGAACTACAAGCTCCAAAATCTACCAAAGAATTTCCATAAGTAAATAAATACAAAAGGGGGATGGGGATGTTGAAGTTTGGTTTATTTCTTTATTAGATGTTAAGAAAATCCACAATGGAACAAAATAATTTGTTGAGGATGTACATGAAATTAGAACACTGCTATTTGGAACAGATGTTTCAAGGAACAGAGAAAGGGGACGTAAAAGGAGCCTCATCTAAATAGAAATTAAAAGACGATGAAAACACTTTTTTCCCCCTAGTGTTTGATAATGTTCTTCAAACCACAGAGCAATCAAACTTGGCGACGGTCAGTGGCGTTCAAAGCCAATTTATCCTCACTGTGTAGTTACTCTATTAATGGAAGAATTTAAGATGAGAAAGGTTTGTGATGCATTACTTTCAACAATACTTTTAAGTGCTTTATGACATTGCTTCTTTGCACATTTTCACTAACAGAATCACACACAGTCATATCAATCTCTCAATTATAAAGTTTTTTGTATTCAAAAATATTCTTCATCCCAACAAAAAAAAAAAATAAAAAAAAAAAAAGGGAGTGTGATGTTTGCATGCTGCTTTATAGACATTCCACAGTTAAGCATTTCTCGCAGGTGTCAGTCACTCAAAAAGTTGCATGCTAAAATAAGTGGATGACTTTTCTCCATTTTGAAAGTTTACATGCGCCAAGGTATTGCATAGGACTTAGGACTGAACCCCCCGTGTTATTTATGCATCCTACAATTGGCCCCCCATCCCTAAAATTATAGGTTCAAATAACTGACTGCCAACTCTGCACCATTCATAATATCAGCTTTCCACTCAAAAAAAATAAAATGTATATGCATCAATGCACTGTCACAGGGCTGAGTGTAGATAATGTACAATGCTTGTATTTAAAAATTCCTGAGTGTCCAATGACTATCAAAGAAAGGTGACAAGACTCCGAAATCAAACTTTTTCCGGTTGACACTTAACTTTGGAAAGTTGTTTTTTTTTAGTTGAACCAAACACTGGGTAAATGCATTTTCCAACAGAAAGCCATTCTTTTTCCAAAAAGTAATTATAGCATAATGACTGGTTATTTCCTGTGACAGTGCATTTCAATTATATCTCATCACTATAGATTTTTGTACTGCCCAATGTTAAATATAGGATTTTATCTGTGCTTTAATCTATGTTAACACAGTGTTTCATCCAATACAGCTTTTTGTAGATTTAAACACAAATTAGGTCTATTACTATTTCAACTATGGTAGCAGAATTGTGCACAAGTGACAAAGATCTGACAAATCCCAAAATGTGTGAAGGCTATTTCAGAGCAAATTAAGGAGGCGTATTTGCATTTGTGGAAATGTCTCAAAACACAGCCACTTTTTTTTTTGTAGTTCTATAACTCTTATTATGAAATGCAGCCTTCACATGTATAACTCAAACACACAAAAATTACCTTATTGTCAACACAATTATGTAAACCAATGAGGAAAAAAACAAACAAACAAAACACACTATTTGAAAAGAAGCATATGAAAAGCCATGTTTTTAAGTTTTTTTTACGGTTTCCACTACTTATTTTCTCATGTATTTGTTTACTTCGAGTATAAACAAAACATCAGTCAATGCCGATTTCTGCAAAGGGAATATGAATTTATGGGAGAAGATGAGTCTAGAAATCTGCTGCAGCAGCTGTTGCAGGCCTGGAAACTAAAAGATTACCTAAAATACAACCTAAGCCACATCAAGCCAGTCAGGCTGAACCCTTTGAACAATTTTCCAAAAGATATTAATGTATTAACTGTTGGACTACAAAGAAAGCTAGACTTTGCCATCTAATCATCATTGCTGGAACTGCAACTTTAAAGTTGTTTGAACATATTCATAGCACCAATAGTCTGTAGCCTAGAAATCATAGAAAGTAAAATATTTAATTTATCATTGCAACACAGGTTTTTGCAGAAATGGCTTGTCTTTTGATGGTGGGTCTTTATCAACCCAAAACAAAAAATCCCCAATTTAACAGCATTGCATTTCAAGTAGATTAGTATTTTTTTTGCCAACAAAACCTTTGATTTCCTGTTTTTTTTTTGTGTACGTTTTTTTCATATTTCTCAAAAAACCTTTTGCGTTTTAGTCTAACAAACCAAGTCTTTAAAAGCTAAGTAGACAATCACCATTCAAAAATCATTGATCACTTCTCACACCTGGAGGATTTACAGATATTTAGAAAAGAAAGCTGCAAGCATTCTCTACTTCACAGTCAGAAAGTTGTCCAAACCAAACAACTAAAAAAAAACCTATAGCCTTGGGTTTTCTTTCTGAGTACAAGTTTGAAAGTAGAGAATGCAGTTGCAGTTTTATCACACATCAGGATCACTACAGGAAGAGGAGTGAGACTGTTTGGACAGACAAACACACATGCACAACCATTCATTACACAACCAACTACCAGTATCCTAGTTCAAAAGCAAAAACAGTGGGAACCAAACTGAAGAGGATAGAACAGAGGATTGTTCCTAACAGCCAACTGTCAGATTTCAATGAGGACTAGTGTAGAGAGAAATCAATCGAAACAAATTCTAAAAATGGATGTCCCACACAAAGTTGCACTCAAAGACAGAACTTTTTTTTGTTTTCCTCACTTTTTGTTGTTCTGATTGTTGATTACACAAGGATTACGTTAGTAAATGAAAAACCAGCAAGGTTATGTATGAGGTTTTCAATCGGGGCATCTCAGAAAATGAGCCTGCATTAGGATTTCCAGCTCTGAGATGACCCTCAATCTTTGCTGGTAGCAATCCAGTCACAAAATGAGACGAGTGTTCCTCTCAGCGATGATGACAATGGTCCCCTGCAGAATGGAGTATTCAAATGTTGCTGCTCCCTGAAGACAGAATAAAAAGGAAAAAGTTACTGGCAGGGAAGGAGCCTGAGCTTGTGCAGGAGGTTGAGAGGTACCGACTAGAGATAGGTGCGGGCTTGCTCATAGCTCCCCAAACACCAGGAAAAGTAGCTTCAAAATTCCTCAAGAGCAATGAGCGTCTATTGTTAATTGGGGCTGTTTGATTATGGTCAAAGACAGAAACAATTAGATTTGGTAATCTTACAAGTAGTGATGCTCCGATTGATCGGCCACCGATCATGATCGGCCGAGATTGACTTAAAATAGCCTGATCTTATCGAACTCCAAAAGCGCTGATCAAAAAAGTCAATCGCGTGAATAGTGTGACTTTTTCACACGTGCATGCAGTGTTGCCAACTTAGCGCCTTTGTCGCTATATTTAGCAAGTATTCAGACCCCTCTATCGACACATTTTCAAAAAAGTGAGTAGCGACAAATTTCTAGAGACTTTTGGAGACTCTCTGAAGTGAAAGCACACATCATTCTTACTCTTCTCAATGCCGCTGGCCCCATCCCCATCCCAATGCACTCACAAGCGCAGCAGCCCCTCCAAGCTGCAGTCAGAGCAGGAGTTGTTCACCCCTCCACATCCAGACTGAAAATGAATCGCGCATGTGCGGCAACTTTGCGAGCCGCCGCTTGCGTTTTGATTTCCATTCTTCTCGTGTGCTTATTACTTAATTGAGATGAGAAATAAGAAGAGCTTTATTTTGACATTTGGCTTTATTATAATAAAATATAGTAGAAGAGACTATGTGAGCACAAATTTGTCAAGAAAGCACACTGCATGAGTATAGAAAAAAGATTCCCATTCCCCTGCCATTCTGTGATCAGCAGTGATCGGCAATCGGCAGATCATGATTTTGGTGATCGGTAATCTGTGATCGGCCCCAAAAATGCTGCTCGGAGCATCTCTACTTACAAGTGTATGTAATTTTACACAAGATTACTTGTTTAAACAAATGGATAAAAAATGTATGCAAAGTAATTTGGAGTTTTTAAAGTTTGAAGAAAAGCAGTGAGAATAGAGCAATATAACAAATCAGATGCCCGTTGTTAAAGCCAATCCAATTCTCCAAATTACCCCTACCCCTTGGCCCTCATTTTGCACATTCAGGAACTAAATTGGGCTAAAAATAAGATTTAAAAAATATGTATTGTGTTATGTTCGTTCATGTACTGATCCATTTTCTCCAAAGTTTTCTAAAACTGTTTGACAATGTTAGCCTCATATCAACAACTCAGTCTTGTATTTACCAAAGTTTTAAAACTATTTATTAGATGATGCGCAACATTTTAACAGTTTTTTTGGTTGTTTTTTCAGTTGTTGTAAACTTTTTTGTGGTCGTTGTAACATCCTTCAGTGTCTTGGGACTGAGGAAACAGAAGCTGATACTGTTCAAAGCAAGACTCAAGTCAAAATACAATAAACTGTTCATACACTTTTTCTTCGTGTATAAAAATATAGACTTACTATATCTTATGTGACATATAGGGGTCTATTAGAAAATTGACTAAGTAAAGGAGCGTGTAGGCCATATATATATATATATATATATATATATATATATATATATATATATATATATATATTTATAGATAGATAGATAGATAGATATAGATATAGATAGATATAGATATAGATAGATATAGATAGATATAGATATGTGCAGTACCTGTACACTGAGATCCAGGGATCTTGGGGGAACAGATTGTGTTCTGCCACCAGCACTCATCTTGCTGACTGCCTGTTCCTCCCTGTCCACCAATATTTAACAGAGGGAACTAAAGAAGAATGAGAAGTGGTTAGTGTTTAAGCAGAGACACCTGAGAACAAAACAGTAGACCAAGCACTCACTTGTGGCAGATCTCCAACAAAGTCATAAGCGATCCCATATTTGGGGATCTGACCTGCTGGGACACACAGGCAGGACTGCTTTTCTCCTGAAGATTCCTCCTTTTGAATCTTGGCAACTGAGGCGTCAGTCTGTCCAGCTGCAGTTGATGCAGCTGCTGCCGTTTTGCAGTCTGAGCAAATCTCTTGCTCAGCGATAGGCAGGAGGGTACTGGAGCCCTCCTGGGAATCCAAAGAGGTCTGAGCACTCTTCTCCATGCCAGACTTCTTTAATCTGGGTAAAAATTTACCAGATTCCAGTTCTGACTTTCCGTAATAAGGGCCCTCACATTCTGCATCCTCCTCCAGAGGTTTGAGGTCTGCCTGAGGATCATCGAAGACGTCCACTGGCGCCAGGACGGGGAAGCTCATCTCCTCTTTATCCGTTTCAGCCTCAGAATCACTTACTCCTCCAGGAGACAATTCAGAGGCCGATATTGGTCGGAAATGAGTCCTGGGGGAAATGCGGATGGCCCTGTATTGTGTCCGATTGATGCCATATATGCGTGGGTGGAAGGCGTCATTCTCAGAGTCGGAGCAGAGGATGGATTTAGGCTTAAACCCAGGACTGAACGAAGCTATGTCCTCGGGCTCAAAGGAACACTCAACATGGAGAACTTGGGAGAAGGGACTGTTTATGTTGAAGGATGTAAATGGATATCCCAAACCCTGCTCCTCTCGGTGCAGCCCTCCAAGCAAATCTTCACGGAAGATGAAAGAGAATCCCTTATTGAATGCATCTCCACCTCCTCGAATAGCCTGATCACTCTGAGCCAAGGACACCAGTGGCCTCCACAGGGGCCTGTGGCCAGGAGCAAAGCAGCTGCCTGTGTTCATGAAAACATCAGTGCCAGCGATAGTAAGCATGTCTGAGCTCGATGCAGAAGCAGCAGCAGCAGCACACTGGAGCAGGCTGTGTTGGCTCTGGCTTGGTGGTACAACAGCCCAACTCTTATCACTACTTAGTGTCTTCAACTCTCCATACACCCCTCCTAAAATAAAGGAAGAGCTCTCTTTGTCAGAGTTTAAATCCCAGGGCTTGGACGGCGTCATGTAATCCCCAGAACTGTCTATCTTGGAGAGTTTGTTTTTGGCCAAGTCTTGTTCTTCTTTCTTTCCTTCCCACAGGTGATACTCCGACCGCTGCACTGCTTTTTTCTGAGCTCCCTGAATGGGAACTCCTTTTGCCTGAACCTCTAGACAACTGCAACTGTAACCACTTGACTCCTCAGAGAATAGCCCCTCGCTTGCTTTTTCTGTTCCTTGCCTTGAAATTACAGAGTCACCATCTCCTATTGCAGTCCAAATGTCCTTTATTATTCCTGAGCTGTAATCATCACTCTGTTGGTTTCTGTTGTCCGAAAACATGCCAGAGTTGTACTGTTTACTCTCATCCTCTTCCAAAGCTATGCCACAAATGGACTCCAATTTAGATTTTTTGGTAAAGGTCTGACTGGATGCAACAACAACACTTACTTCCTCGCATTTTCGGCTAGAGTCATCTTGCAAAAATTCCAAGATTTCATCCTCTAGATATGTACCAGAAAGAGGCGGCATTATACAATCAATTTCTTCATTACCAATTTGAGCAGCATCTTCAGTCAGAACATTGCTCTGCTCGTTGTCTGAGCGAGTTTCCTCTGAATGCGACCATGGACTACAAGTTCGCGTTGAAAGGTTTGAACAGTGTTCAGTTTCATCAAAGGCACTATTTTTGGTCCATATTAGCAAACGAGACTGTTTGTTAGAATGTGGGTCAAGACAGCTACTTGAATCTGTGTTGTTTTCGTGACAAACAGTGAGTGAGTCTCGGGGAAAAGGAAGTGTGGGGCTATCATACTGCAGCTCAAAGAGCGAGAAGCAGGATGAGTTTAGACCAGATGCTTCACTGGTGGCTTCAGGAACACACGGCTCCTCTGGATTTCCAGAGAACTTGCTCAGGGTAAAGGAAACACTGTTAAGAAGGGGAGATAGTCGAATGGGAGAGTCTCCGATGAAACTCTCACCATCTATGTCATCTGATGTAGACGGTGAATAACATCCCCAGACTTGAGCCAAGTTTTCAAGATCTTGCATCAAGAATTCAACCGATCCGGAAGCGCCCTGTGAGTCTGCCCTTATTGCACTTTTCCCATGCTGCTCAAGGCCATCTAACACTAAACATTCTGCCTCAACGTCTCTTTGCTCCTTGCTTTTTTGTCGAATCATACTTAAGATTCGACTCTCTTGTATTGAGTCTGAGGCACTAGTATCCAATATGGATTGATAAATATCAACTTCATAGAAGTGAGTGAATTCAGACAGATGCTCGTCATCTAAATTTCTACTATCCTCGGGCTGAGGGCAGCTTGAGGTCCCAGTAGGTTCAGCAGGTATATCTTCTGCTTCACCAGGCCCTTCCACAAAGTGCCCATCCACAAATGAGCCTGCAGCTAGGTACGCTGTCTGGTAACGCTCATCAGCAATGCAGATCCCCTGGATTCTATCTGGCAGCCTGTCAATGTCAGCTAACACACTAAATCCATCTGGAGAATCTACCCTGCTTCGATATTTTGTTTCCAGCTTGCTTTGCCGGCTGCTGAAAGGTATAAAATAGTCTGTGATTGGCTCAGTGTACCACAGAGGCTCCTCCATGTATTCCTTTTTGGCCTCTAACTTTGAATCTTTTACTTCCACCCAACCTGGATCTTTACGACTCTCCTTCAGCGGTCTTTTCCCCTTTTTGTAAAGCTGTGGTTGTTTGGTAGTGCCCCCATTTGCACTAGTGCCCCCTCCTGCATTTCTTCGCTCATCTTTCTCGAGGACTTTTACCTGAAACTTTGTCTGCCCACTGGTGCGTGTTCTCCGATTCTTTATAGCTTCTCTTGATTTGTGCCTTATTCTAACCACTTTGCTTCTAGATGACTTCAAATCGCCCTGGTTTCCGCTTGAGCTTGAGCCAGCCTCACTAGATCCCGACGACCAGGAGCGGGGTCTGTATTTGCCCTCGGACCTGTGTCTCATTTGTCTCTTTGAGTGGACGTTGGATTTCTCCTCTGCTGCTGCCCCACCATGGTATCTGTTTTCTTTCTCTTTCTTGCTTCGCCGCTGTTGGCCTCGTTCAGCTGACACAGTTGTGATGGTACCGCATGCCTCAAGGTTTCGTTCCTTTGCAGCATCACCATCGCTGTTGCAATCTTTAGGGGAGGAGGTGTCTGTGCTGGTGTGTGGGGCTGCTGAAGATGAACTCGAATATGCGCAGGCCTTAGCCTTGTTCCACACCGTCATAATCTCTTGGAGACAAACAGGCTTCTCGGACAAAGGAGGAAAGGCTTCATAATACCTGCAGTTACAATACAGAAGAAAAAAAAAGTTAAATCTAACCAGGCAGTAAAGGTCATCTCAACACAAATTTATAATTCTACTGTGTAGAATTATAAATTCAATAAAAAGGAGGTTGGAGCTTACATTTCCACCTGGTCCTTTGATGAAGGGGAGTCAGCTCGCTCTGGTGACTGAGACCCATCTGATTTCTTCTGAATATGCTTTGCCTCTGCAAAAAAAAAAATAAAAATAAATAAAACATAGAAAATTACATTTTTTTCCTCCACAACTTGCAGTTTTCACTAATAAGTGTTTTTCCCCTCCTTGAACTGCAACCTTAACATGGTGGAGGAATTTATATATATGCCCCATCCCATGGCAAACATGTCCTAAGTGATGGGCCAGAGTAAGAACGGTTTAGAAGCTTGTTATAAAAAGTGGATCAGGCAGCAGTGGAAGGCAGGGGTTCTGCTTTTTGCAGATGAAGTTGTCCTGTCTTGAGCCAGGACCTTCAGCGCATACTGGGACAGTTTGCAGCCGAGTGTGAAGCGGCTGGGATGTAAATCTGCACCTCTAAGTACCGGAAAAGCCGGAAAAGGGTGGTTTGTACACTTCAGGTTGGTGGAGCGCTTCAAGTATCTTGGGGACTTGTTCATGAGTGAGGGAAGAATGGCGCAAGAGATTGACAGACGGATTGGTGCAGCTTCTGCAGTGATGCAGTTGATCTACCGGTCTGTTGTGTCCTCCGCAGGGTGGCTGGGCGTTCCCTTAGAGATAGGGTGAGGAGCTCAGCCACTTGGAAGGAGCTCCGAGTTGAGTACTAGAGACTCGGCTATCTGTATCGGATGCCTCCTGGAGCTCTTCCCGGGGGAGGCGTTACCACTGGGAAGAGTCCCCGGGGAAGACCTAAGATACGCTGGAGGGACTATGTCTCTGGCATGGGAACGTCTTAGTATTGCCCCGAAAGAGCTGGAGAAGTCTCTAGGGAGCCGAAAGTCTCTGCTTAGGCAGCTTTCCCCTAGACACAGCTGGAATAAGTGGTTGAAAATGGATCGAAGAAAAGCGTAAACTGTTTAACTGGTCCTTTACACAAAACCAATTTTCACTCGTAAGTTTCTACAAGGAAATTATTAAGTGGCGGACTGTTTTGCAAAGTGCCTACGAACAGTGCATGACTTGTCGCTACTTTAATTTTACTATGCTATATAAAAAATAAAATAAAATAAAAACAGCACAGCCGCAGCTCCAGTCATCGAACCCGCTCTGACTGACGCACTCATTCACAGAAGAGCAGAAGAGATGCATGTTCACTGCCAAGCCAGAGTGGACAAGGAGGTTAGATTGAAGTGGAAATAGGAGATGGAAAAATGCAGTTTATTTAGGCGTATTATTGGCGGTTTCAAAACTCCCTTTTCTCAGCTCTGAAATCTCAAACATTGTAATGAAGAGATAACAATACCTTTCTGTTTGTTCTGAATGTCCTTTAATTTAGAACAAAGTTCTTCAACAAGGCTTTCAATTCCAGAGTTCTGCAAAAGAAAGAAGTAGATTGTAAATATACAGTGACCTCAGGACTTGACATTAAATGCCTGAGGCAATAATATTAATAAAAAATAAATAAATAAAAAAATAAAAAGTTGTGTAGCTTTTTCTTAATGACTGGCGCTAAAGCACATTAAAACAGGGCAAAGACCACATGTTTTAACCTCAAGGCTGACAGTCCAAAAACGGTCTTAGTACATTTATTTAAAAAAAGCAGCTTATTATACTCAAAAAATAGTCAGGAAAATTTGAAGAGACAGTGAAATTTGAACAATATAATCAAAAATATTCAGACAGTTTAAGAGTGTGTCTATTGTCCTAATGAATTTTATAGAATGACTTTACACTGGTTTTAAAAATGTAAAAAAAAATTACTAAAATGTATAAAATTCCTTATTTTTAGATTTGTTTAAAAAGTGTATTTAATGCCATTTAAAAATCACCAATATTTTTGGGACAGGAAGATCTTTTTGCCCAGGCTAGTAACTAGGCAAGTCCTTATAAAGGCTTAATGTCAAGCCCTGGACCTCATTATAAACAAATATTTGTGTTGATTTAATATCTTAATAATGATTAGTGAACAACCGTTTGTTTTTTTGGATAGTGATTATGAAATAGCATTATGAGTGCAGAGTTGACAGCAAAATTGTGAGCCACAGGAATGAGAGGCATGGAGTTGACACAAGTCAAGCCAGCTGACTAGAAAGTGCTCAGGCAATCCCGACAATGACCGTGTTAAATATAGCTATGATGCAACAAATTACCAAAAAAATTAAAAAATAGGTGAAAAAATTGGCATTAATACAAGGGCTTGCTAAATGAAGTTCCAATGTTCCTAAACTCTACATTTACTACATTTCCTATGTTAACACTTTCTCAATAAGGTCAAAAAAAGTAAACAACTAATTAAGTCCAGTCAAAGATCCAAGAACTTAAGAGGCAATTCCAAACAACCAACTACTAAAAGAAAAAGGAAAGGCCAATACTAACTCAAAATTATTCCTTACCATTCCACCGCTTAAATAAGCAAAGAAACTTTTTTCTGCCCTGCGTTTCTTCTTGCATCATTGTACTAATATTGCTCAGCTGACTGCCAACCAACCCGGCTGCAATCCCAATGCAGTGTGCTGGTTAAAAAATAGACTGGTGTCCAGTCCCGCGAGAGAAGCACAAACACTCCTTTTCCAGCTAAACCCTTCCCACAAAACACCCAACCAGTTTCACCTCAGATCCAGCCAACATCCATTACTACCTCTTCCCATAACTCAAATAAAATAAATGGCATAAAAACATAACAAACGTTATAAATATGTGGATCCCTTGACAGTGAGCTATGTGTCTGAGATAAGTAGAGTTACCACAGATGTGGCTGTACATGTTGCAGACTCTCAGATGGCTGAACCGAGTCTTGGAACAAAATGTGAAGCAAGGTTTCTGTTAAATCTGAAGCTTGTAGATAATGAGTGGATATTGACAAAGTACAACTTACTTCATCAGATGCAGAACGGAGGCATTGGACAGCAGCTTGTTTCTTCATCTCCTCCAGACTAAGGTCAGTCCCTCCTTTCTTCTTACTCTTGCCCCATTTCTTCCCAGTTCCCTTCTCCCAGCCCAAGAAGATGTCATTTTCCTTTTGAGAACCAAGAATGATAATTATGACTGACTGACTGACTGACTGACAGACACACACTCACACACACACACACACACACACACGGCCATTAGGGAGCGGCGTTGCTCCCCGGTCGGTGCACTGCCGTCAATGGCTGCACACTGTATCATGGCTAATACTGCTGCTAACAATAGAGCAGATAACCTTCTGAAAGACCCTGGAGACACTAAAGAGTAATAATCCAAAGAGAAAGAAGTTTATGGGATGCACTGGTGGCAAAATGGCAAATTGACTAAATGGGAACAGCATAGTAGCATGTGTTCAGAGGCGTTTAGCATATTTTAAGAAAACTTTGTGTTGTGCACATTAGCCTTGCGTAGACAGAGCGGCGACAAACTAAAAAGTAACCAACTTAAACTGCTTTAATTTAAAGAAGAACTTTGCAAGATTTTTATTTTAACGCATCAGCTTTGGAGTTATTGTAATGGCTTAATGAATTATTTTGCAGTAGATGGGATCTATCCCAACCCCCCCAGCGTCACTAAGCAGAAAAAAAAAAACAGACATTGTTGTTAAGCAACAATACACACAAACACTCACCCCGGTCAGTCTCAGACATTCATTATGGCAGAGCCGGCAAAAAAGCAAAAAAAAAAAAAAGCAGGAAAAAAAAATAAAACATTGCTCAAGGTCAAACAGGTGGAAGAGTAGAGGGTGAGGACAAGCTCACCAAGCTCGTGTGTTTTTACAGTGTTTTTTAACATTACACCAAAGCTGTAGAGGGAGCTCTGTATGGAAAAATACAAGCAACAGCAAAGAAACTGCAAGCCCTGCAAAGTGCCACTTTAACTCAAAACGTAATGCTCACTGCTGGCGTGGTGTTGGCATTGAGCAGATCAATTTTTCATAAAAAACAAACAATTGCTATACATTAGCCTTGTGGCTGTGTTGAGTATAGCCGTTTGAAAGATACTCATTTCAAATCAGAGCACCTTGCAGAGCCAGAACAAGGAACAACAAATTATGAATTGTAAATGTGCATACTTGCATGGTTAGGCCAAGCACACACACACAAACACACTTTTTTTCTCTTTTAATTTTAGTTCAGAAATAAAAGACTTAATAATAAAATAAGATTATGTGATTTATATGAAGAAAAGGATACAACAAAATCCATCTGGATTAAATTTTCAAGGTGAAGACAGTTCGTCTCCAATTCCAAGATACTTTTTTCAATTCTCTTGGAATTAGAGATGAAACGTCTTCACCTTGAAAACTACCTCCAGATGCTTTTGCTTTTCTTCAAGATGACTGAGGACATTCACAGACATTTGATTTATATTGCGCTTTTTTTTCCCCAGTGACTCGAAAGTGCTCACATTAATTTACTCCATAGTCACACACTGGTAGTGGTAAGCTACAACTGTAGCCACAGCTGCCCTGGGGCAGACTGATGAGGAAGTGGCAGCCTACGGCCTCTCAAACTACCACCAAACATCAAGTGGCAAGAAAAAGTATTTGAACCTTTTGGAATTTCATGGTTTTCTGAATAAATCTGTCTTAAAATGTGATCTGATCTTCATATAAGTCAAGGGTGTTGACAAACATGTGTCCAAAAGGTAATTATACACGCACACAAAAAAGAGATAAATCTGAACTTTCATATCTTTATTGAACACTCAACATTCAAAATAGCAGTGGAAAAAGTAAGTGAACCCTTTAGAATTAATAACTGGTTGGTTGACCCCCCCTCCACTTCCTGTATCTGTGGATCAGACCTGCACATCGTTGGAGGAATTATAGCCCATTCTTCCTGCAGAATACCTTTAGCTCTGGCATATTCTTTGGACGGTTCATGTATATGGCCCTCTTCCAGTCAATCCATAGCATCTCTATTGGGTTGAGGACTGGGCTCGGACTTGGCCACTCCAAAAAGGGAGATTTTGTTTTTCTGAAGCCATTCTGTTGTGAACTTGCTCCAGTGTGTTAGGTAGTCACCCACCTTCTACACCGTTTCAGCTGATGTACAGACATCCTACATTATCCTGAAGAACTGTCTGATATACTTGTGAATTCATCTTCCCCTCAATGATTGCAAGCTGGCCAAGCCCTGATGCAGCAAAGCAAGCCCAAATTCTAATGTTTCCTCCACCATACTTTACAGTATGTACTTTACTTTCCCCATTAATGCTGTGGAGTGTTAATGTGCTCTTTTGAAAACATTAGGCGTGTGGCAATGTTCTTTTTAGTAAGCAGTGGCTTCATTTGTGGTGTCACTGCTTGGATGGATACACTGCTTGTTCAGCGTTTTATGTATTGACTCATGAACAGAGATGTTAGCAAGTTCCAATGATGCCTTCAATTCTTTGGCTGTCATTCAGGGTTGTTTCTTTACCTCGGTGATGAGTCATTGTTGTGCTCTTGGTGTCATTTTGACTGGGCACCCACTTCTTTGTAGAGTAGCAACAATCCTAAAGAGTCTCCATTTGTAGATTGTTTGCCTAACTGTAGGCTGGTGAATTTTTTTAAGTCTTTGAAATATCTTCATAACCCTTTCCAGCTTTATGTAAAGTAACAATTCTTGATCATTGCTCCTCTGAAAGCTATTTTTAGCGAGACATGGCTCACATGAGCATATTCTTCTTGTGCAGAGCAAACTCCAAAAGACTCCAAATCTGCAAAAAAATTACTTTTTGAGGTCATCAACTCATGGGTTCACATACTTTTTCCACAAGCACTATGAAATTGTTTATTATTCTCAATGAAGACATGAAAGATCATAACTTTTGTAATGATCTTTGTACATTGTCAATACACTACACTAAGACAAAGATTAGATCACATTTTAAAAATTACAAATTTATTCAGAAAACATGAAATTCCAAAATGGTTCACATAGTTTTTCTTGCCACTGTATACTCACATTCATATACCAGTTCCACAGACACTGGTAAGGAGGGTTAAAGAAACTGTATAAACTGTGGACAACGAGAATCGAACTGCCAACCTTCCGGTTATAGGACAACCGTTCTACAGCTGAGCCACTGCACCCCTGTGCATGAGCTGTAAACATTGAAGTGAAATGCAATGACACTGACATGCAACTGTTTTCAGACTTAGTGCAACTAAGAAGTTGCACTCTTCAGTAAATCTAATATATGTGCTGTCAGGGTACCAAAATTTCAGTATTTGATACTAGGGATGAACCGAAATAAAAATTCTTGGCTGAAACTGAAAATGAGGAAACCAAGGCCGAAAACCGAAAGAAATTATGCCAATTATTATTACCATTGCATTTATGGCTATGACTGTGTACTAACTTAACTAAAATCAAGGCATTTCAATTGCATAAATTTGTATTAAAAATTAAAAAAAAAAATTAAATTACAAATTATGCAAATATTTACTTGCAACAATGCACAAAATAAAAATTACACTAAAATGTTATGCGTTATGTTAATGTAATAATTTGATTCCACTCAAGTGTACGTTAAATAATAATGTACAGGTCTACAGGCCTGCAGAAAGCTTTTAAAAGTACTTTATCATCTCTTAAGTGCATTTAGGTCAAGTGCATTTTAAAAGCGCTTTGAGCTTTTTTATCTGCGCTCTGATCACCTCCTGCGTTGGACGCTGCACCGTCTGCACGCGGGTTCTCCGCATCCATCGTGGCCAGGATCTTTTCTTGTGCGCGCTGCTTTATTTCCGCATCCAATTAGGCTTGGTCTTTATAACATGGATCAAGTACAGTTGCAATGAAGTGCAGAGGATCCAAATAGATCTCAGAGTGCTGACAACCTCTAAGAGTGTACTTTTCATTGTTTTCACTTCGTAGTCCATCTCAACTTCTTTGCTTAGGAGATGCTTTAGTGCTGCGATTAAAAGAATAAACGTCAGCTACATATTCATCAGAGGAGCTGATCTCTTAAGTTAGCTGCTCAAAGGGGGCCAAAAGAGAGAGAATGTTCTCTATTAAGACCCAATGGTGTGAAGTGAATGTCGTGGGGAGCTTGTGGTCTGCGCTATATGCAGCCAAGACTCGCTTTTGCGCAAAGAGGCTTTGCAACATGTAAAAGTGCTGTTCCACCGCGTCCATGTTGCTTCAGACAAGCACGTGCAGGTCGCGGTTTCTGTTTGCGTCATCACAATGTTTTGGCAATAAAAGTCTTTCGGACAAAATATTTTGGTGGCCGAATATTCGGTGCATCCCTATTTGATACCAGTAAAAATACACAGTTTACTGTACCAAAGCAAAACACAAAAACATGCTAAGCTGCTCAAACGTCACTTACGCTGCTCTGTGCAAAAAGAGATGTTAAAAGCAAGCAACTTGTTAGCGCTGCAGACTGTGCGACTCACAGACAGAATACACTGCTAACTACTCTTTAGCTCACTGCCATCAACAAGCTACTTTCTGAACAAGAATTAAAACAAGGCAACGTCACATGTGCACGGTGCTCTACGAGTTCTCTGTATGTGTCTGTGCACAGCTCCTGATGGTGTGGACTCTGCAGTGAGTGGAGAGGCGCGTGGGAAGGGCATGTTACGTATTGTGCTCAATACCAGCTGCAATTTTAATGTGGTAAAAGAAATTTTATTCTGAGGACCAGCTGTGTACTTTCAGATAGCGCAACAAGAGCTTGACCAGATGCTTGGTACAGTGATGTTAAAGCTTTTTGTACCAACTTGGTGCCGAAGTACCGGTACTTTTGACAACACTGGTGCCAGCTATTTTAGGGCATATCAGTCTTGTCATACTACACTATATGATCCTGGACAATAACCAGCCCTATTTGTTCAATAAAACAACTGGAAAACAGATGTCGGCTGGGTTTAAAAATACATAAGACACACAGGGTAAGTCTGATGGTCCTTTTAAAAAAGTGTATCACTAAACCAAAAGTACCCAAATTAAACAAATACAGCGTACCAATATGTAACTTCTTAGGGCATTTTCGATAGTCTGCACTACCATTTATTTAAACCCTTTCGCATTACTACTCAGAAACATTTAAAAAAAAAAAAAAAGTTTTAAGACACCAACCTGATCCTGCAAGTCGTAGTCATAACTATCATGCAGGAGGAGACTCAGCACATAGCGGGTGTAAATCATGGCATCAATCCCGCACTTCTCAAGCTCCTGGCCGAGCCAGCTCTGCACCGGGCCCAGCGACTGGAGCAGGGACATCTCTGAGGCAGGCAGGGGGCCTACAAGAGGGAAGGGGCAGGAGGTGTTCTCAGGAAGAGCAGGACCGCCGGAATCGGTGCTGACTGGACGCATGGGAGCTCAGGTGTAGGCCATTCTCAGGTAGAGCAGCATCATGTTGAGTTACTGTTACGTGTGGGTGCAGCAGGGTACAGAAAACGAGGGAGGCCAATCTGGAAGAAGGGCAGTCACTCCAGCAGAACGCGCTGAAAGGGTTCTACATGGGGAGGCATGTAGGATTTTGTTTTGTTGTTTTTTTGTATTTTTTTTTTTTTTTTTTTTTTTTTTAATCGCTTTAAGCAAAATGGGAATTTACTCGTCAGGCATGGCTTAAGTTGATACAGTTCTGCTGTTGGGCAAAACACAAAGTGTTTACGTCTTAGTCACAAGTGGCCATTTTTGATCCAGAGCTTACTTCACTGGCACAACCTGAAAGAGGAAAGAAAGGACAGGTCAGAGTTTGTTTCTCCCTCCTCCTGGGCTCTTTAACAGCCCGGCTGTTAATTTAATATACAACATTTTCATAGTAACACTGTCTTTTGCATTAATATCAGATTTTAATACACCTCTCACATATAGGACAAACTGTGACAAGAGGTACCCTACCATATCTCAACTCAGTGACACATTCAGGCTCTGAGGTACTCCTAAAACAGGATTCACCAGTTTACTTTGTGTGCATTCCAATAAAAGGATGCCAAGAGAAGCTGCATAGTTTCACTTTGCTGTGCTAAAACCAGGTATGTTTTGGAATTGTGTCCATGTCTAAAGAATCAGCCTACAGCAGCACCAAGTGTAATGAGACCATATTCCATGCAAAAGAAACATGCTGTAAAGACCATAATTATGTTTTTGTATTCTCTGCCTTACCAATTTCTGTTTTAAATGTGTAAGGCCTTGCCAATTTCCATTTCCCTTCTTTTAAAAATGGTCAAACTTAAAAAACGTGAAATACACTAAAATAAAAGGTAGAGGTAAAGTTATACATTATACTTTACATTTTTTTTTTTTTTACATATAACAAATATTTAACATTCTAACAGCTCAGTAACACTAGATTAAGTCAGAATAAAGCCCTTTCATTTAGGGGGCTGGAGCGTATCGCAGCTTCTACCACTGAACCTTAGATGGGGTACACCCTGGATAATGGCTAGTTAAGGACTCAGACTTAATACACTGGCAGGCCACCATTCACATTAGTCGATAGAGGCAATTTAAAGTCACCAATTCACTTAAACAAGCATATCTTTGGACGGTGGGAGGAAGCTGGAGTACCCAAAAGGAACACATGGTAACACAAGTAGGACATGTAGGCCCTGGGATCAAACCCATGACCTTTAACAAGAAGAGCTAACCACTCTACTCACTGTGCTGCTTAAAGATTGACTATATTTTTGAATCAATTACTTGTATGCTGAAGTTACATTAGAAGTTTGTAGGTTTATTAATGTGCTGAGAACCACTGCTGAATATCCAACTACCATCTACAATGAAACATTTAATGTAGAAAGGTCATCTAGATCCAACAGTCCACTACAGAAGGCTTGCTATGATTTCTTCAAAATTTTTAAATCACTCAACACTTATTTGATATTATTTTTTTTCTGGGTCTGAGAGTACATCATACGTGCAGAGCAAATGGTGTCTGCGCACATCTGATTGGCTGGCCCGGTCATCACTCAACACTGGCATATTCTGTGTAACCCGGTAGAGAGAGGGCACGACAAGTGGCTCTACATTCTGTAATGGTGCTCCATCAATCAATCAGACATGCATGACACATCAATAAAGTTTAACGTGCACGTGACCCAAGCACATATATGTTGGCTATTGGGACTTAAGTAATACTTCTGTGAACAAACCAGCTGTTTTCTGATACACACAAGCCCCGGGAGCTAGCTCAAGCGCACATGCCATCTCCATCCACGCAGTCTATTTTTAAAGACACTGCTGTCAGAAAATAAAACACGGTGCTTGTATTTTGTCGCCTTTTTGCAAGTAAATGACTGACGCTGCATCTGTCCAACATTTGCGTAAACTGCATTCCACAACAAACCCATTTACGTTACATTGCCGGGAACTCGTTTACTGCATTAAAAATAATAAAACATAAACATTATGGTT
The DNA here is from genome assembly GCA_024349245.1 of Neodontobutis hainanensis. NCBI lineage: Eukaryota > Metazoa > Chordata > Actinopteri > Gobiiformes > Odontobutidae > Neodontobutis > Neodontobutis hainanensis. The sequence goes on from JALDNG010000064.1 coordinate 68,657, forward strand.
TCTTGGTTGTATCCACTTACAGAATTGTAGGTGTGTGGAGTTAGGCAGTAAACCACCGGCCCATTAACTTCTGCGGCTGTCGCTGGCTAGCATCAATCTCCAGTCAAATGACACGGTTAGCTAACAACCGACCTTTAGCGTTAGCTCATATGTTAGCAGAGTTAGCTGCCGTGAAGAGCTTCTCCCCTGTCATCATTTAGTATTGTTTTTGGCTTCGAAAATCTAGCACCCATGTAAAGGTGTTGAATAACATGTTTAAAATATAGTTTCATTTAAGTCCAATTTAATTTAATGTTGGTTTAAAAAGTGAATAAATGCCGCGACAACATTGTAACATTAAAGCCCCAACTGGTCTTCATTAAATACTTAGCCAACGGCCAACAAGAGGTTGGACGGAGCCAAAACTTCCGAGACCAAACCAATATTTTTCATGTAAATATAATTATATATATTCGATATATATATATCTATACACATATATCGTCAGGTGTAGTTAGTTATTTGCTTTAGAGTTACATGTAAACTACTGTCGCTGTAGCTAGCGTTAGCATTTACGGGGGGCTTGTTGTTGTGACCGCGGGGAGGAGCGGCTCCGGTAGACTGTCAGACGTTTTCCCTTCAAAATGTGCGCCATATCGTCATATAGTTAAAGAGTATGCTACCGAAACGTGACTTGAACCAGCGATAACCCATCTCAGTGGTTTTCAAAGTAATTTCATTCAGATGTGAACTTACCTGCCGTGGGCTGAAGGAAAGGGGAGCGGTTATTTCTCTCCCGCTGCCGACCCGAGCTCCTGCTCTGGAATCCGCTGCGGTAGCATCGCGTATCATGGACGCCGACAGAAATGGCGCTGTTTCGCGTCTAAGCCTTCTTCAACAGTCTTAATGAAACTGGCGACATCTCGGCTCAAGTAGGACGAAGGTCATTAATTGGTGGTACGGTTTACGAAGAGCCAACATGTCTGCTATCAGAGGCCAGTTGCACTCGTGACGAACTCCACTAATGCGCCACCCTCCGCGTTGGTATCTAGGCAACAAGGCAAACCTCCGCACACAACTGCGTGTTGATCCTTCCGCCAGGGTATTGCATCAGAAGCACATCTAGTTCTATACAAAGACAAAATCGAAAATAACATAATTTTTTTATATTTAATTTTATGATTATTTAAATAAGACTTACACTTTGCGGTGATTAAAAGTTTTTATATTAAAACAACTGAGATGTCTTCAAAAGCTCCAGAAACATGTCTGGATAAAATTATGCTGAGCAGTGTCAGGTTATTTAGATAAAATGAGACATAACATCCAGAAAAAATCAACACTAATGATGATTAAAAAAAGTATAATAAATATAGTATTGCATATGCTTAGTCAGTTATTATTTTGAACAATATTTTATACAATTTAACTTGCAATGTTTGGAAGAACTATTTTTTGAGATTATTGTTTAAAATAATATTTACATTTACTAAAGCCATTCAGTTATCAATTTATAACCCCCTCTGTCAAATCTCATAAATCTTTCTAGATAATTTTTATTCAGACATTACTCTGGCAATTTTATATCTGCTCCTGTTACTACATGATGCACTATTAGGCCCCTATCACTAACTGTACAGTAAGTAATCCAATTTTAACCAGAAGTATGTGCCTGTTTAACAAAGTTTTTTTTTTCAACTTATTATCTTTAGGAGTACATTATATGTTTCGGGGGGAATGGGTGGTGATCCTGCTTTTGACAAACCATCTGCTCCCCTATAAAGGCATCATAGGGTGGCACACTTCATCTGGCCTCCAACCTTAGGGGTTGTGACCTCTCGCAGGAGGAGATGAGCAGCTGTTTTCACTTCTGTCAATACAATGCGACAAACACCACCCCGTCTTTCTAAAGAGGGATAATCATTTTTAAGAATAAATCACAATCATATGGATGACGAGTTATATTTACTTAAATGTTTGCATACATTTGATAACATTTTCTTTTTATTGTGTTACTTCTTTCAACCCATATACAAAGTTAACCAAGCTAGCAGCCATTAGAAGCTTGTCTCCTGGCGTAAATTAAGCTCGCTTTATAAATTTGCTAAAGTAAAAGGCTTAAATAATATGTTTAAAACTAATTCACAGTTTAATTTACATTTACTTAAATGTTCACATTCTAGTTAACATGTGTATAACATATGAGCATGTTTAAAAACATTATGTTTTTTAATTTTATTTTTTTTAACACAGTTAGACAGAGATTTTTGATTTCAATTTTGGTAATTTTACCAAAGCAAAATTCTCATTTGAGTAGAGAATATTGGCAACTCTATTCATGTCTAAAAACATTAGAGGTCAAATTCTGAAATGTTCTAGGATTGCATTTGTTGAACTTATTGTTAACATAACATGTAAAAGAAGTGGATTTTCCATGTGTGCATGCAATAACAACTTCTGCTTGTGATCATTAACCAATGCTAGAGTTTAGCAGTCAAAGGCCAAATACATATTAGGGGGGCGCAGTGGCTCAGTGGTGGAGCAGTTGTTCTATAAACAGATGGTTGGCAGTTTAATTGCCGCTCACCCCACAGTTCATATTGTCATTGTGTCCTTGGGCAAAAAACACTTAACCCTCTATGCCTCCAGTGATAGCACTGGTGTATGAATTTCTGTGATTGTTGCACTGGTGTATCAATGTGTGAGAATGTTGGGACAACAGATGGAAATTAGCCTAAGACTAATCACAAACAATCTGGCATGTTTACATTTATGTCTTATGTATGTTCATTAACATGCACTGTCTCAATCAAATGAAATAATACTGACCTTTTTTCAGAAAGTGCGTACGTTTTTACATGCCTAGAGCAGTCAATATGCATTTCCTGTCAGTGATATAATCTGGTTTCGAAGCTCATACAATAAAACACACAACAGATCAGTTAAAGACCTATGTGTAAATCTGCTCCGGCAGCATTCTCATTTGGCAGTGTTAATCGAAAGTCATTTTGGCAGCAGATGGCACAGTTAAAAGATGCCCCGTAATCCTCTTGCTTAAGTGTTAGGGAGATCTGGTGGGGGTGGGGGAAGCCTCTACTATAAGGAGCGGAGTCCAGATTTCACTTAGTGTCGGAGAAAGCATAGTGTTTCCCACAAAGCTTTAAAGGTTGCTTTTTACCTGCACTTGAGTTTGAGTTTGCAGAGCTGTCTGAGGTGAAGGTGCTTTTCCTCAGGTTGGGGTTACAGAGGTGAAGTCCATATAGACACTGCTACATCATAAACATGGAATACTTGTTTATATTATCTCTGTGTGTCCTAATGCAACCTTACTATAGACCATTTTGCTCCAATAATGCTTAAACTGTAGCATAAAAGTGATTTGTAAGGACATAACCTGTTTTGTTGTAATTAAGTGTACACCAAGTCATTTAGGGTCGGTTTTTGTAGCCCACCAGCCTTGGTAAGTAACTTGAAACTTTCCTATACTGTTGATCTTATTACTGTCGACTCAACATTCTACTGATGGACTTCAGTTCTACTCCAGTATGTTGGCTGGTATATTGTTAGATTTTACACATAGAGGCAGAATGCTAAGAAGCTAAAGCCTTTTTTGCATAGCTGTTTGTCCAATACTTTGCCTAATATGCAGCTGTATCTGCAATTTTAGTTTTTTAATAATGTGCATGCTTATTTTGTGAGGCTTAGATTTCAGTTTGACTGTCTTTGATGAGGAAGCACCGGCGTTAAAACCATTTAACTCAACATACTCCAAACTTTCTGTAGAAGTCCAGCATACCATAGTTCTAAACAACCAGTAACCTGTAGCCTTTAGCTGGTATGGCCTAAATGCACTGCGCGATGTAGATAGAATTACTAAATACAGAGTACTCTCGCTAATGTTATCTACCTCCTCACTGACAGCACACACAAAGTCAATGAATGTCATTCATATTGAAGGATTCAGTACGCACATACTTAGACTTTAGCTCGTGCAGCCAAATGAAAAGCCATTTGCTAATGTTCTCTACCCACTCACTAACAGCACACACACCCTTTAATCCAGTTAAACTAATGCAGTTTTTTTAAAAGCCTGACAAAATGCATGTGCAGCTCATACAAATACTAAATTAAAAAGCAGTGATAGCTATATCTTCTTTAGATGTAGCTTTTTGGTTTTGCAAACACAGGTGTCTACCCATATGCAGACTTACACACAAGCTGCAGCCGCGGCCGGGACTTGTGTTGAGTAATGTTTTCTTTCCTGTGTTGGCAGTTGCGCAACCTCTGACTCCCAGTCTGTGTGCCGCCATAGCTAACCTGCAGCCATTTAAAAAGATCAAAGATTGAAAAGAAAAAAAAAAAGTGCAGTGTCGGTGTCTTCTGCACTGAAAAAAAACAGCAATGTCTATGTAGTGTTAATAAAATGATAAAAAGTGAATGTAATACATAGGCTGCAAAGCTTTATTATATTGACATACAGTACAGTGTATATTTATTTCAAATTATTATTTAATTTATTTATTTAATTATTTATTTATTATTACCTGGAGCTTTAGGTATTTAAAAAAAAAAAATTCAAGTCAACACTAAGAAAAGGGAATCTTTAATGAAGTAAAAGTAGCATACTGTTACTTTAACATGTTATTGAAATAGAAGTAAAAGTCAACCATATGATTAGGTGCTGATCTTGTGTTTTAAATGCTGACACATTCTGTGCAATCAAAGGCAGGACAGATGGTGACTTTTGTGTCCCGACCCGTCAATTGACCATGACCCAACTCTGAACCAAAATCACATGGGCCTGTCATAATTGCATTTGTGCAATTCAATTCAACCCAATCTTAATCTCCGAGGGGATATTCAATTGTCAGGTCACTTCTGCAGATCACTGCTCTCAGACGTCTATTGGCTGCTCTCTGTTCAAATGCCCAAAGCTAGGAATGGTCAAATATACGGCTTGTTTTTTCAGGTTACTTTAATTTTTTATTCTACTACACGTTGCATACTTCCTTTCAGACTTTCTCACGATGCTAACTGCTCACTCACAGCCCTAACTTATGCACACCAATGATCAAAAATTATTCTTAGACTAGTTAGACTAATGGAGGTCAAAGTCTACTGGTCATGTGTTGACTGTGAGTGGATGCACTGTAAAACAAAGAGCGGGCCTGTCTGCAGTAGGACAGTTCTACTTTTAATTACATCACAAGCTAGAGGCTGAAAAATCAGGAAAATGTGGATTACATCATTGGGCCAGAGTGTATCCACAGAGGGCCTGATATCAGCTGCACTATGACTGGGCTCATTATGCAAATACGAGGGCCTCCAGACCTCTCTGGTAAATGTTCTGTCCTCTGTGTGTGCCATTGACGGTCACTGATAGCAAGTTTACACTGTGTTTTGGGTCAAAAGCTAAATAATATTTTTATTAAGAAAATGTAATATAGAAGGATAAGTCAGGGTCAAATTTTAGTACAAATGAATGGACCAAGAGATCAGAAGCTGATGAAGTATAAGATGATACAGAGGTGAATGCTGGCTCCATGAAGCCTACCTTTATCCTTCTTTCCCCTACAACCGGTAAAGTAAGAGTTGGATCAGTTTGCATTGTCAAAAAGCACAAGTAGCGTCCCATAATACTTAAATCCTTGGTGTTTGGTTCCATCAGTGTGGTCCGCTTTACAAATGGTAAAACAAAACACAGTAGTTGATTGATTGGATGGATTTTTTCATTTGAACTTAAACAAACAACAGAACTCTTTTCTTAAACAAAGCATGTCTTGTTCATATGATAAACTGTCAAATTCCAAGAAAAAACATGCAAATTTTTACTTTTTTTAAAATAACAAAACTCTTACCCCCAATTTACACTACACACATCTGCACAGTGCCGCGGAGAGCAAGCAAATGACATCGCAGACCCCCACACACTGGATAAGTTTCATATCCGCTCCACTGTACAAGATGGTGAGATAAAAGTCATTGATAAAGATGTGTGCCAGACCAAAACAAGTGTTTATTCTAAGGAAGAAGGAAAAACAGGTTTAGTATGAGATCACTTTGTTGTTCATTTTAGGGTTTTTTTCCTCATTCTACTGGGCACAAAGAAAAGCAGTTGTAGTTGAGTTGAGTTGTAGTTTTGTGTTTGAAGCGTGCACTATTCCCCTCTGGCACATCTAAGGTAAAAACAGCACTTGTAAGTTGAGCTGCCACTGACTCCAACGCAAGTCTCGGGTCATGAGTGACAAATTGCTGTACGGCAATTCAATATACATAGGAACCTCCTGCAGTATGATGATATACAAGATTTCACAGATTGTTATGACAAAAAAATGTATAATAAATTAGACTCCAAAATAATAAAGTGAGAGAAAATAATATTTCAGAAGTAATTAAAAAAAAAAAAACAATCAACTGTATATATTATAACTTTATTAGACAATTTCTAATATTACACACCTTCATGGAGATTTCTTGTACTGTATTTTTTGTTTCTTTTTGCAAAACCTGTCCGGCTTGTGAGCGTTTTAGTCCAGAGCATATTTACAACAATGTGATTCACTGAAGGGAGCTGTAAGGGGAGCTGCGCAAATCTTACTTTGTTCTGCTTTAATGCTTAATCATGTAAATAAACATTGTAATAAAAGAAAAAATTGTCTGTATATTTTTGTATTACTTTGAATACAAAGTATTACTTTGTATTTCCGGTCTTGTTCGATGTGATCTTTGTTGAAAAACCTGACCGCATAAAACCCTGGAAACAATGTGTTGAAATGACATTTTTATGATCTATTTGATGAATTTTTTTAACTGTTTGAACAATGGTCATGAACATTTAGAATTTACCCTGAATTATTAAAGACCATGAAATACGTTATTTGGACATTATGATAAAATGAAGGAAATGGATTAGTGGCAGACCTTTACAGAAAGATGACAGATAAATGTTCTGTGTCAACTTTTTTAACATGCAGATTCATTCATCCACCTCATTTAAAAAAAAAGGTTTACCAGTTAGCTAATTTAACCAGATTAGAAGAATATGTACAAAAAACAACAACGTATGAAAAACCAGTAAATAAATTAGAGAATCATTTTAGAAAGAGGGGCTATAAAAAAAGCCAGATAACCACTAGTACTGTCACACAAGAACAAAGTCTCAACAAGTAAAAAAAATAAGTACTAAGAAGTTTTCTAAAATACTCAGCTCAAGGAAATGACGTAATTGTGAACACTGATCCATAAATACTGTACAAACCTTCTCCTAACCTGAGACAAATGTTAGTACAGTCAGATCTTCCCTCACCCAAAAAATGCTCTTTTTGGACCCTCTTATGTATAAAAAAAACAGTTTTTAATATTGTATGATGAAATATTTTATAATTCAGAATGACTTTTTGTAAAAATTTTTACTGTGACACACCTGTTGACTCTTGATTAATTGAACCTATATGTGGGAGTGAAAATTTGACCCAAAGAAGATCCATGTAGGATCAAAAACCTCAATAAAATACAGTCCTTGGAAAAAGTGTTCAGGCATTACTATTTTTTTTGCTTTTTGTCTAACCTTTGCCCCATTTATACTAACTGTTGTAGGATATTCCTCTTTTATTCTAAATGAAGACAATGGCATGCCTTTGTTGTTTAGCCACACACAGAACACAAATGGCACAGCAATGTCACTCGAAAGGAGCAACAAAAGAGTATTTCTGATCTACACATTGAGCCTTGCCCACATTCTGATCACTACTGACTCCAAAAACACAAATAACGTTAATATCCATTTTGTTGTATAAGCTCAGTTTTTGCCTTACTATACTTTATATAGACATCACTGCATCTGAGACCATTTTTGATGTATTCATGAAACAGGAAGTGTCAAAAGAAAAGGCAGCATCTTAGTCAGATATTGGTTAAGAAAACCTGTGTGACTTTTACAACCCCGGAAAATAACAGTAGGATCCTGTTAAATGTGTACACTTGAGCTTGGAATAGGATCTGATTGTGTTCTGACCATGGTTTTATAGACTCAACATTTTAAAATGTCAAAAAGTTTTACTACATGTTACATCTTTATAGCACGGATCCTACATTTATAAATGAAATAGTCCTGAAATAGTGTATGTATGATATGTAGGTCAAAGGTGGCTTGTCTGGGCCCTACTGCAGTTATACTGATAAGGAGACAATCATCTTATCAGGAATGGAAAGCACTGGCATCATAGATCAGCTCCAATAAGGCAGATGCAGACAGAAACAGCCTGTGACACTAAGTTAGAAAAGAATGCATGGTATGAGAGGAACTAAATGTTGTAAAAATTTCTGTTAGCCTGTACACAAACTTCCTTCCTATCAACAGGTCGTTCAGGAGAGACAGGTTTGAGAGTTTGTTTGATAAATCATCTGCTTATTTTGCAATTCAAAACACAATGCTGAATACAATTCCCATCTAAATGGCTGGACTTACACAGTAAGCAGGTATTTGAGCTGAGGAAGTTCAAAGTCAAAGTAGTAAATGCAGTTTAGGCTTCTATTTTGTAGAAAAAAACTGTTCTGTACTGTTAGCTACTGTTGAAGATACAATATGTACATTACTTTAGCTCTTAGCTCATCATTAGCCTTTTAACATGTTGCGTTATGCAACATTATCCTAGCCCGTACATTAGGCCAGCTCTAGTGTTAACGTTCGCTCTTTTACACAAAGCTATTTGGAATTAGATACAACATTAGCTTTCAGCATTATGCCACATAAACTGATTCTAAAATGTTTTTGACAGTGGAGTTGGAATTTGTTTTTAAAATTTTGTGACAGTGAAATGTTAAAGAAATTGGTATAACACTAAATATTTTTTTTAAAACAGAATTTTTTTTTAAAGTCACTATTGTTTAAATTTATCATTGTTTTTATTGATTCAGCAGATCAGGTTCCAGGATGTTGCGTGGGCTACAACAATGACTCAGCAGAACAAGTCGACGCAGCCATATGTAAAACACCCGAGGCTCAGTTAAACCCAATGACATCCTATGACGCTGACTGTCACCAGACAAATGGCTTTAACACTTGCAGACAAATAGCAGCAGTGTGTCTTTAACCCAATTCTCCTGCTGCAAGTTGGGCCATTACCGCAGCTCATATGACCAGAGATGTGTGGCTTTAAAAACAAAATGAGGTATTCATAATGCTCGACCTCCTCATGTGAGCTTGACCCGGGCTGTGTGTATGTGTAGTGTAAACCTAGGACCACAAACGTCAAGCACACACTCGGGTCAAGAAGGAAGTTTAAACCCAAAATAGAATATTGTAAAAGCCATTATTTATGAAGAAAACAAGCTTTATGATGCCATCTGCTGTTTATTATAAGGGATTTTACTAGGTTACAGTTTTAAAATATTCTAAGATTTTTAAAATCTTTAACGTTAACCTTCAAACTTAAGTTTTTTTTTATTAGTACCAAGATTAGATTAGCCATTTTACTAAGAATTGTAGTGAAAGTATATATTTGTTGTATTGAAGTGATGTGTAAAATACTTCATTTGGGAATAGCATAATGAAAATTAATCACAAGAAAAAAGATGCGTTGGAGTTACAGTAGCAATTTTACCTTCTTATCATATGAGCATTTCTTATTTTTCATAAATTTAGTTTTTATTAAATTTGACCAGACATCAATATTGTTTGAACTTCTCAACATTGCTATTAAAGTGCTTTAGAAAAGTAAAAAAATACGCAAAAAAATAAGAATACTTTTTGCTATACTATATTTTATTCAGTTTACCATCACTTTATTGGCCTTTTCAAAGTCTAATGCCAAAATCTTTGCATTACACTTTACTTTACAGACACGTAAATATTGCCTACACTAGCTTTAATTTGAGTAATTAAAGTGAATAGCCTTTTTTTGCTTTACATAGTGTGTTGTCATCTGTCATCTAAAAGTCTGAAATAGTTACTAAAATACTATAATATAATAACTATACTAAAATACTATAATAAAAGGAACAGTAAAAGCCAGTATATAACTTATAACTTGAATCGAACAAATTCAGCACTTTCATAAACATGGGAAAATTGTTGCATATTAGTAAATTTTATTTAAAAAAATTTACACTTGCAATATTTAGGCTACATACTGTCTATTTAACATAAAGATTGCCTACACGACCTTTGAGGATGTATTGGTTGTGAATAGGTCTTTGTTGCATATTGTCTAATATTTATAATAAAATACCATAAAATAGCAAAAATAAATACCTGTAAAAAAAATAAAATCTAGTATATATCATAAAAACTGTCTAATTAAAAATCAACCTATGAGTAAAATAATTTTAAAGTGACATTCTATTAATTCCGTAAAAACTGATGAGCGAAAATATTGTGAGTTGATATTGTGGTATGTTGTTTTTTCAACAGTATAATGCTGTACATACTACTGTAAAGTATATTAAAATGACTTTATTTTTAAAGTAAAAACATGCCAACCACAGCTGACAGTTTATTACCATAAATATGACACCATTTACGAAACATAAAAACTGTTAATGCATTAAGCATTTGATTGTACTTTTTTGAATTGGTAAAAAATATGGTCACAAGAAAATAAAAATAATTTTGTGTAAGTTTTATTACAACAGGAACAAAAATGCAAACCATTCAATTTTCCATCCCACCTGTATCTCCTGACTGCAAAACCCTGTCCTCCTCCTCCTTTTACTCTGGAGACCTAATCCCCCTAAGCCCCCATAATGCCCTGGGACAGAGCGGGCCAGGGGGAAGCATGGAAGGAGGAGAGAGTCTGAGCTTAATGACCTTGCAAGCCGATTATATGCTGGGCCACGTTTCACACGCTGCACAATGTGAGGCCAGGATGTAAAACGAAGCATGCATATAACTTATGTCTATGCGCCCAACAATTACTTAGCTAAAACAACTACTTTTGTCCTTCACATTTTGATTTGTTTATTATTATAAAAAATGGCTGCAGTTTCACTCTTTTAACTTTTAACTCAACAAAACAAATACCAGTTTGTTTCAAAATGTATCTTTGTTTTCCACTAGAGGGCTGCATAGGCCCACCGTAGTTACATAGACGTCCCGTCGGAGAAAGTGTGTCAGTCAGCCATTGCTCCCTGGTGGGCAGACACACTGTTGACCAGACCTAAAGCTGAATTAACACAATTTTATTTATACCTGCCTCAAAGTCTGCCATGTGTGCCAATACTTGCATTTCAAGCAAATATGTTGGTGAGCATTTAGAAATCATTATAAAAAATTCATATTCCTGATCATCATAAATTCAAATGAATATACATAGTATCTTTTAAATATTTGTTGTAAATATTGTTGTTGTTGTTTTAAATATTTGTTGTTTTTTTAAGATTAGATTTAGATAAATAAAGTCACTTGAAAGTAGCACAGCAAACAACAAAACATGCCAGTTATAATATTTTACAATAAACATGTCTGTGGTGTAAACTGTTCCAAGTAATGTAGTCCCATATTTTACTGCCAAAGAAAAGGTTCATAAAGAAACAAATATTATATGAGATAATGGAAAATGTTTTTGAACCAAAAAAGTAAAAAAGTATTTAGCAACATAATACACTTCATGTTGCAAGTTAAACTAATATATTCAGTTAAATGGAAAGTTTACGCAAAATAAAAAAAATAAATGTTAGGGGCTAAAATTCAGATTTTTTTAATTTTAAAAGGCCATAGAAAACTTTTAGACAATTTTCAAGTATATTGCCTGACTGCAAAACTACTCTTAAAATTTGCTTGTTTTTCAAAATTTGTCTGAATCCTCTTTATGAGTGTATTTTGTCCTGACCTTCACATATCATGCATTCAAATTAAACTCCCTTTATTTGAAGCTGGGCAAGGGAATGTCTGATTTGTTGTTAATTTTATGACCCTTCTTATTAAATATAGGCCAGCAGTAATGTATTCAGCTATAGTTATGCAAATGTAATTAGATGTTTTCACTCACTGCAGGTGATTATGGACCACAGCTTTCAGCAAATCAATGGGTGCATGCAAAACCTTTCTCTTCAACTAAACGGGGACAAGACAGAAATAAGAGGACGTGTCAGTAGTCACCTCAAGTCTCACATTTCGAGCTTTGTTGTCCCCGTAAAGGTCTTGTTCGGGGCCTGTTTGTGACCACTGAATGTTTCCGAAACTGACGCAGTGACATACATTTTTGTGGCTTGCAGCACTAAACGGCACTGCTCTGACCGCTTGCTTGTGATTATTCCACTTTAGAAGCTATACACCACCCTGCTCTGTCATAGTTCAGTCACTCACTTAAGATTTGCATTAATTTTCTTTTACAAATGAGGGTTTCGATCTGTCATGTCCGACTTTAATAAACCTTGATGCATGGTCGGATTGAGATGCAAAGCAAGCACTGCACCTTTTCTTCTAAACATTAAAACAACTTTGTTGTAGTAAGAAAGGAAGCCTAGCTTTGTATTGTAATGACGGAAGTTTTTTGATCAGCAGCAGTACACTACACCCTACAAATGATTTTCTGTCTTAAAGCATGTCTTTAAACTTCACATCTATACACACTTCACTAGCATTTTCAATGACTCAGACAAACACAAAGGAAGTCTCATTTGTCCATTTCCTATCCCCCCCCAGCTATCATGGCCGTGTGGTTTTATTTTTGTCTCTGTCAACTGTCTGCTACTGCAAAGGAAGTTTAGTAGATATAATATGCTCAGTTAGCTGCCGCACCAAACCTGACTTTATGATGCAACATTGCTCAAAAATGAAATCATACAAAAAAGGGAAATGATTTTTTTCAATAAACTGGCTGATTCTTACATGGTCTTTAAAAAAATGTTTTGTCTTGTTGCCCTAATTTGACTTATATATCATAATTTACGATATCTCTACAAATTAACAAATCTTTAACAAACATGCTCCTGTCTTTTATGCATGCAGTATCTATTGCATAAACAACATCTTTTAAAGAAAAAAATATCGGACAATATGATAAAAAAATTTAAATAAAATAAAAATAATGACAGCTGACTCCGAAGGCCTAAAATGTTAAAGGCTTGGTATTTTGTGAATGTAATTGTAAATGTTTTTGGAGTTAATTCAGTCACTGCAGAAGGTTGTTAGCACAATCCTAGTTTGGAGAAATAGAGAGGTGCAAGACATCAAAAACATTACAATATTTAAATATGAGGCTGAGAAAAACTTTGTTCTGAGATTGTATGAGAGAAACAGAATGAGAAATGGAATTAAAAGCAGTCATGTCAAAGTAAATACAAGTAATTGCACTCACACATACACAAGCCTTGCGAGTTGTGACTGCTACTTTCCCGTGTTAGCGTCACTATCTACATAAAGTTATGATTCTGTACTTATATTGAAATTAATTAAATTATATTTAAATTAAGTCTGCATTGAGATAGCTACTTCTGCTTACGATTATTATGGGAGATAGATTTTTTTCCTGACATTTCTGATAGACATAATATTTTCATTTGCTTTATTTAAAACAGCAAGTGAACAAATATTTGATGCTGTTTCTGTCGTACCTCCCAAAGGTGTGGTGATTTTCTTTCTATGTTGCACACAGGCCTTTTGCACACCACCAAGTCGCGCATTCCGGCGTAACAAATCCAGGCAAAATACCTTAACAAACACTGATAAACCCTGCATTATCCACCTTGTAGTCTTGGTTCGATTTATGAGTTTGTTAAAGGATTTGATAAAGAATCCAACCGTATCTTTGTTTGAATATGGCGGCAGTAGCACAGTGGGTAGAGCAGTCGTCTTTCAACCGGAAGGTAAGCGGTCGAATTCTCACTTTCAGTTCATACTGTCGTTGTGTCCTTGGGCAAGACACTTAACCCACCTTGCCTCCAGTGGCTGTAGTACTGTTAATTACTGTAGAACAATGTAAGTCGCTTTGGATAAAAGCGTCTGTTAAATGTAAATGAATATTGCTTCATTTTGGTCTGTTTTCTGGCTCGGTTTGGAGGATTCAATAATCCAGTCACATGTTGGCAGAGTTCAAAGACTTCCAGTAGAGTTACAAATTCAGATGAATCACAAGTACAGCTGAGGTGGTCTTTGAAGACAACAGCTTGACCTCAACCATGGCCCTGAAATATGGGGGCATTAATGAGCTTGCAGTTAGGGGGTCAGAGTTCAGTAAGTTGACTGTGCTCATTACAATTTAGCCTAGTTTCCGTTAAGAATAAGAAGTCCAGCTTAGTGATCTTACTTTAATTACAGCCATTTCAACGTGAATGCAACAGGAAACAAAAGCTTCAGAATGAATTGCAATAGTTTTGAGGTTGGAAATGTTAATGCCTCCAACCTTTTGTATGTCTGCTGAATAGTATTACCTGGACAAGCATTGACATAGCGTTTGAGGAGTAGTGTTTGTAGTTCCAAGATCACAGGTAAGAGCTTGTGAGATTGATAATGTTTGTTTCAGTGAGGGAGCGACAGTTTGATAAGATTGGATCAAGTCACGTAACGTTTGAGTGGTCAGTCAGAGTGTTTGAAAACTGCCGCAGATTCCAATGTTTGCTTAATGAGTTTTTTTCCGGCTCTATTTAAATGGATTCCGTTGGGTGCAAATAAACTACTCCTGTTCCAAAACATGTTGAAGTTGTCCACAAAAAGAACACCTAATTGAGTGACAATAGTCTTCGAGCAAGATATAAAGTTGACGTATTTGGGTGAACTGAATGTCACCGAAGCGAGGAGATAGTAGTGTGCTTCAGATGACGTGTTGTTTACACGCACTGAGGACCGTGTCTATGAGCGTTTAAAACAATTTTAAGGTTGCTTGGGGTTGCTGTAACCAAAGACATGCATGTACACGTAGGAAAATTGGCAACTCTAAAGTGTCCCTAGTGAATGAATGGTTGTCTGTCAGTGTTTGTCCCTAAGTGTTAACCCTGCAACTAGCTTGCTGTGCAGGGTGTAACCCACCTAAGGCCCAAATTTGCTGGAATAGGCTTCAGTCACTTCCGACCCCTCACTGGACTAAGCAGCAGAAAATGAATGAATGAAGATATACTGACGTGAAACCTGGCATAAAATCTTACCTTTGTGGGGCGACAGTAGCTGAGTGGGTAGAGCAGTCGTCCTTCAACTGGAAGGTAGGGGGTTTGATTCCCACTCTCCCCACTGTTCATACTGTTGTTGTGTCCTTGGGCAAGACACTTAACCCACCTTGCCTCCAGTGTTTGTAACACTGGTGATGACTGTAGAACAATGTAAGTCGCTTTGGATAAAAGCGTCAGCTAAATGAATAAATGTAAATGTTTTGCTCAAATGCAATTGTTTTTTCTTCTTAGGGCAGGGAAAAGACACCGTTCCATATTATTTACCAAAAGTACTACATTATTAAAATACACCTTTTATAATTAATAGACCTGTCTTTGCTGATCCCATGTAGTTCCTGTAAAAGATGATACACACCGACAATAATAATATATCCCACAGTGAGAACTGTAGGTAAAAACTTACAAAGCCAAGTTAGCAAACTCCTATAATAGCAAGGCAAGGCAAGGCAATTTTATTTCTATAGCACAAGTCCTACAAAGGTAACTCAAAGTGCTTTACAAAAATAATAGACAAATTTACAGAACACGGACAAGCTTTAGAATAAATAAGAGAAAGAGTGCAGATAAAAACTCTTTCTACTCTTTCAGTCAAATCTGGAACAGTCTTTGAGACAAAGTGAGACAGGCCTCCACTCTGACAATGTTCAAGCCCAGGCTGAAAACGGTTCTGTTTAACTGAGCATGTGACAACTGAAAGTTAGTTTTGTTTTAAATGAATTTATTTTATTGATAAATGTGTTTTAAACCTTTAAATTCTTGTATAAACTGTGCTAAATAAATGAACTTGCCTTCCATCGCCTTACCTTTACTGTAAGTAGGCGAAGCTAAAAAGGAAGGTTCTTAGCTTCCCCATGAACATTTTTAAAGTTGAGGCTTATTTCACTTTATCTGCGAGGCTGTATCAGTTTTTTGATGCATGAAACTTGATGCTTTTAAAATAATAGCATTTTTTTCTAGCTGTGATTTCCCACCCAGATAGAGAGAATAGTTTCCCTTGTTGCCTCTCTGTGCTGCTGGAGCCTGCACATTACTGTGGCTAGATGCAAGCTTCAGCAAACCCCTGCCACATTCTAGAGCTGGTTTCTACCCCGCAAGATAAAAACTACATTCCTCTTGTTGGCTGTACCATAATTGCGACATGGGAAGCAGAAACATTCATCTTGAAGCACAGAGTATTCCAGCCAAGGTCTAGTGTAGTACAAAATGAATGAAAAATAGAGCCAAAAGGACATTTGGGATAACTAGATAACACTTTGGCGAAGTGCTTATTTTTATAGGTATATCTGTGATCACCCCAGGCCCTTGAATGCTCAGAAATCACAAGTGGTACGGTTTGTTTGTGCTTCGTTTGTGCTGGGTTGTGTTGTAAAAAATATTGTTTGTGCTGTTATGTTTTTTAAGATAAAAAAGGTAATTTTTTTTAAAACAATTTGACATTATAACCATTTAGCACCAGCAGGGGGCCGGGTGAACCCAGATATAACTGTAAAAATAATCATTATTATCTTAAAAACCATAACAGCACAAACATTTTTTTACAGCAAACAACAATCTAGATAGTTTTGGAGTCAATCTCTCTGATGGGGGCCAACAAGCTCATGGTCACTTAAGGGCAGCAGTAGCCCAGTGGTAGAGCGTTTTCCTTCGAACGATGGGTGGGTGGATCAATTCCCACTCGAAACATCCCAAAACATTGTAACATCATGCCCCCCCTCACACTTAATACTTTGTGTCCTTGGGCAAGGCACCTAACCCACCTTGCCTCCAGTGCCTACTAGGTGGAAAAGCGCCATATAAAAAAACCTTATGTGCTGTGTTTCTGTATTAATAAAATGTATGTATTGTGTACATATATTTTTATAGTTGTATGTATTGTATTGTTTTTACTACAACCTTGTGGGACAACGAATAGAAATTATCCAATTCATGAAATTTATGTGTCCAATCCCTCATTACCTGCAGTACAAAGACTACTGGCCTTCTACTCACTGCCAGATTGGGCAGTCTATACTGTGGTAGAACTCTAAGGCCTAATACAATGTATTTTTGTATCACTTACCTTTCTCTAGCTCATTACTGTTTGTTCTAGAAACACTTTCAAATGCCAGGACCACCACAATTTCATGCCAAGCCAAACAACCTTTCCAAGCTTAGCCAAGTCACCTTGCTGAGCCAAGCCAACCCTCGTTGAGTACCTGTATTTTATGCACTGTGCCGATTACCCTCATTCTTTCTGGTAATCACAAAGAAAGCATTAGGTTGTTCGTACTCCCCTCTCCACTCACTCCTGTCATCCTGGGTATGCCTTGGCTGTCATTACATAACTCACAATTTGATTGGCCCATGGGTTTGGCTACTTGGGGTGTTTTTGCCAAATTGTCTAAATTGTCTGGTGCGGGTCGAGGAAGGGGACAAATGGAAAATCGCCTTCAACAAGTCTCTAGGGTATTTTGAGTACCAAATAATGACTTTTGGATTGACTAACGCCCCAAGACAAGCCTTTTTGCGGACCTGTACTTTACTCAAACTGGACCACTAACAACTGACCTGCAATTTACAGTCCAAAAAGGGATAGTTCATGGAGGTATGAGCCCCATACTTCCGCTGCACAGGCGCTGCTGTGACCTCAGAACATTTGCTCATTATGCTAAAAGAAATAAAAATAAAAATGGAACTCACTTCCAGACTTTAAAAAATGCACCAACAATAACCTCTTTCAAAAAGGCAAAACCCCACAGCCGTTTGTCAACAAAGAAGCCACGTGAGTGCCGCTAGTAAACATGGCCAGCAGTAGATCGGACACCAGAGCTGTTTCAGCGTTTTTATTGTTTGCTGGTTATTCAAAAGTGAGAGCATTTTAAACCTGACACTTGCAAACTACTGATGAGTTCAAAAACATGCTGCATTTATTGTACCATCAATTTTAATTAAGTTTCCTGTGCCTTTGTAGCTCACACATCCCCATCAGCGACCCACCTCTATGTTTCACAGTAGGAATGGTGTACCTTTTATCATAGGTCTTGTTGACTCCTCTCCAAATGTAAACATTTTGGTCTCATTACTCCAAATGAGTTTGTTCCAGAAGTTTTGAGGCAAACACTACTTCTACATGCATTTACATGTGTGGGTCAAGGAGGATATTTCCACCATGAAGTGATGACAAAGAGTAAAGACAGATGTCAAATGACAGATGGTTGGTTTGGGATGATGATAGGATAGGAAGGGATGGCGTCTGCGAGTTGTTTAGGCGGAGCTGATTGTAGAGCCCAGTGGCCTTGTCTTTGATGGAAACGGGGAGTACCAGGAGGATAAAATAAGACCTAGCTGATGGCCAGACTTTTAATCAAGAGAGGGGACTTGGGCATAGGGAAGGAGACAAAAAATTGGTAATTTGTTTGGATCATAATCAACCAGTTCTGGTTCTCAGAACAGTGCTTTCATTTTGTGGAGTAACTTTGATGTTTCCTGTTTCATGGGCAGACCCGTAATACTGCGTAGCAGCTCAGCGGTTTGCTTCTCGGTGTTGTCCACTCTTTTCTGTATGACCGCAGTCCGTGGTGAGATGTCGCGAGTCAGGTCCTTGGACTGTGCGTCTCTCTGTTCTGATCCCTTCAGCCTGTCACTCACGTCACAGAAGGACTTTTTTATTTCAGCAGACAGCGGCTGGGTAGCCTTAAATACAGCTGTTTTACAAATCTTTGGATAGTTTAAGGCAGTCCCAGACCAATTAGCAGGATCATAAATCCAAAAGAACTACGTCCTCAATGGACAGAACTTCTAAACCCAGAACTTGCCAGTTTTTCCAGGCGTCCTGTGAGTAGCTTGCTGCAAAGGTACCGCCAGGGTAAATGGGTTCTCCCGGTGCACCATTCTTATGGGAAAACATTTTGTCAATTGCACTCAGAGAGCAGGTAATCAGATCCATATCCAGTTCTTAGGAGTCCAGCAAGCAGTAAGTTAAAGAGAAATAAAAGAAATATAGTATGACGAGACGAGACAAAAAAAGCAAACACCAGAGGCAGGAGGAGAGGTAGAAGACGTCCGCCTTGTCCGAGAGCAGGAAGTGAAGACTGCAATATTTTGGTTGTTCTAAAACTTTTTTTCCTCCACTGTATGTTACCCAGTGAATGTATACTTTTAACATACCAATGGCTACATTGAGCTTGTAGGGCATACACTATATTGCCAAAGGTATTCACTCACCTATCCAAATCATTGAATGTATGTGTTCCAATTACTTCCATAGCCACAAATGTATAAAACAAGCACCTAGGCATGCAAACTACTTCTACAAACATTTGTGAAAGAATGGGTTGCATTCAGGAGCTCAGTGAATTCCAGTGTGGTACTGTGAAAGGATGCCACCTGTGCAATAAGTCCAGTTATATAATTTCCTCGCTACTAAATATTCCACAATCAACTGTTAGAGGTACTATAACAAACTGTAAACGACTGGGAACAAAAAAAAAAATTAAATCAGAGAGTGGGATCAGCGGATGCTGAGGCGCATAGTGTGCAGAGGTCACCAATCGCTATGGACTTCTTAACTTCATGTAATCTTCAGATTAGCTCAAGATGGCCGAACAGCTGCATCCATGTCCAACATCACCAAGTGCAATGCAAAGCGTTAGGTGTAGAGGTGTAAACCAGACCACCAATGGACTGTGGAAATGTGTTCTCTGGAGTGACCAATCACGCTTCTCCATCTGGCAAACCAATGGTCAAGTCTGGGTTTTGCAGTTACTTGGAGAACAGTACTGACTGCATTGTGCCAAGTGTAAAGTTTGGTGGAGGGCTGATTAGGGTGCAGGTTGTTTTTCGAGAGACGGGCTTGGCCCCTTAGTTCCAGTGAAAGGAACTGTTAATGCTTTAGCATATCAAGACATTTTGGAAAATTTTACGCTCCCAACTTTGTGGGAACAGTTTGGAGAGGGCCCCTTCCAGTTCTAACATGACTGCGCACCAGTGCACAAAGCAAGGGCCATAAAGATATTGATGATCGAGTTTGGTGTGGAAGAACTTGACTGGGCTGCACAGAGTCCCGACCTCGGATGGGATGAATTAGAGTAGGGACTGCGAGCAAGGCCTTCTCGTCCAACATCAGTGTCGAACCTTAGAAATGTACTTCTGGATGGATGGCCAAATTTTTCCCATAAATGCTCTAAACCTTGTGTAAAGCCTTCCTAGAAGAGTTGAAGCTGTTATAGTTGCAAAGGGTGGGCCGACATCATATATAAAATCCCTATAGTTTAAGAATGAGATGTCACTCGTTTTCATATGCGTGTGAAGGCAGACAACCGATTGCTTTTGACAATACTGTGTATTTTGATCAGAATACTTTCATTATAGAAGTTAAACATAATACCACAAGCAGACAGACTCCAGACTGAAATTAGATGGAAGAAGATGGGACCAAACCAAGCTCTGGAGTTTTATAAAGTTTCTAATAAAGCCCCTTTTAAAGAATACCAGACTGTACCTTTAAGTTAGTTGCTCATTTATACATGTAATACTCTTCCATGTCTTGCTGTCTTCTTGCAAATAATCAAAAAAACAAAACAAACTATGAACTCTTTTTAGCTTTATTTTGCAACAAACTAATTTTTAACAAGTAACCCAAAAGTGTAGTCCTTCCGCTCACTTTTGTCTCCCATGTTTCTCCATGTCGCACTTCATGCCATGGCAGGCACAGCCGAAACGAGCCAGTGCAATCATGAACTCAAGAAAATCCACGGTTCCACTCGCGTCTGCATCCATGCGTTTGAACAATTGGTCCAGTTTTCCTGGTTCCTTTGCTTGCTGCGGACACAAACAAAAGCATTTACAGGATGAGAAACCAATCCCAGACATCCCAAGTCTCCCGGAATGCCCTCTCCCTGATGCCCACAAATTAGTTAAAATCTCCCAGAATCTAGTGCGAGCGAGCAAGAGCGCGCATGCAAGAGAGTTTCAAATTGTGTAGCGTGTGCACGGCAGAGGGGGAGAGGGAGCGAGAGACCTTGCGTTCGGTGTGCTAGTGTGCATGTGTGCGAAGCGCTTGTAAGACAGAGAGCATTCTGATTGGCCTGTTTCTGAAAATCAACCAATCAATTGTCGGCGTGGGCGAGCTTTTATCTCTTCTCCCAAACCAAATTATGTTATGTCTATCTAGAAACAGGAGCACAATGGCAGAGGGAGAGTGCCACAAAAAAAGTATACAACACATTTTACGGCAGAGTACACGAAAGTGTGCACCTGTCTTATAAGTGTCAAACATAATGACAGTCTTGCTCGATGCACTATTTGTAGCAGCGACTTCAACATTGCTCATGGTGGGTTAAATGATTGCAAAAGGCATGCTGAAGTTTCATTTCATGTGCAATTTATTCAGGCTAGTTCAACAGGCTAGTTGATAAGGCTACATGAAATAGGCCTAGGCCTACATGTAGGCTACATGTGGTGTGTATGTAAATAGTTACTTCATTGTTCTGTTGGTGTTGGGGCGCTTGGGATCCCTCCCTGAAATGACTTTTTGGAGGTTGGGATGTCTGCAATCTAACCCTTGCACCCAATAGAGTTTGAGGTTTAAACATCACAACATCACCAACAAGTAGCCGAGTAAAATAAATTTACAGTACTTTTAATCATGCTAAATCACCTTATAATTGTCTTGTTACCATACCTCGCCCATTGGTCCCATCTCTTTCTGAAGCAGCTCCTTCAGCTCTGCTTTGGACAGCGTGTCTCGATCACCGTCTTTCTTTGCATACTCATCAAAAACTTGCATGATTGAGCAGAGGGCAATTGGGAGCGTAGGTGCCTTCTTATCACACATGGTTGCAGCAGGAGGAGAAAGTAGAAACTAAAATTGTGGATGACGGAAAAGAAGCAAACAGGCCACGGTTTTCTATAGCGTCTGTATAAGTCGTGACGAGATCATGTTCGTGTGTGAGTGAGTGAAAACCAACCCCAAGAACGCCCAAGGCACTCAACAAACCTGTTTATGTGACTGCTGGTATTTTTTAAGATACTTTTGTGGGCTTGGCCAAACAAGAAAAAAAAAACAAAGTGACACAGTAAAAACTTGTCCTGGAAATGTTGACAATGGAATACCTGACTTCTATTTTTCATTCCCAAAGGGGTCTGTGAAGGTTCTCAGTCATCCAGATTATCTTGGTAGGGGGGGCGGGGTCTTTTTCTCTGAAAATTTTTTATTAATAATTACTGTTAGAGACAAACCAAACATCCTCATCTCAGAGTTGTCATCATTATCATTGTATCATCAATTAATTGTTGGGAAAACATAATTCAAAGTACATTCAGATGAATTCAAACAACTACACGAGCATCAATCAGAGGAGACTGTGAAATCCCATTTAGAAAAATTTCATTTGGACAGTCTTCCTTTTCAGTCTGTGCTGCACACTCCTTGAATACGGTCCCTCCAGAACGAAGAAACATCACATCATTCAACACCTTCTCCAGATCCCTTAAACAGTGGTTATTGGACAACCAAATATGTAAACATAACCGGGAAAATGTATCAGTAATTGTTTTATTAACTAACAAATGTGCTTTAGCAGTGTTTAATTGCTGTCTCAGTGTTGTTATGTTCACTTGTATTATGTGTTTTGTATAATATTTGTCCTTTTTGACCAATCCTCTTGATACAGCATTTTACTGACCTAATATCATGTGTCTGTATGTTTGTTTTTGTGCAATTATGTCCTTTTTGTTTACCATCAACCTGTCAATGGGACTACAGATAGAAATTAGCCTGTGTGGCCAACTTTAGCACTTTTAAATGCTGGACTAACATGTTGATTAATGTGCACTGTCTCATAAACAAACTTTGAAACCTACGTTTTTGTAAACTAATGTGTAAAACCTGAAACTAGCAGATCTTTAGTAATCCTCTGATATATCACTTTTATTTACATCAATTATTTAGTTAAAGCTAAGTAATACTTAATCTGACCCATAACATGTATATTTATATTCGATACTTTTGTTGAATTAATATGTAGTTTGTATTTTGCAGCAGGCATCTAGAGGCAACACTTTAGATTGCAATTCCACAATCTTTTCTACAGCCTGTGAGCAGTTACAGTATCTCTACATGGACATGCTGTTGCCTATAGTCTCTTTGCTTCTTCTTTACCAAGTTCACTGTCTTTAGTAACACATTTGTTTTGTCTGGTACATTTACCATATATCCAAGTTCCCATTAAGATAGAAGTGAAGTGATAGTTAAATATTTTTTGTAGATATGGTTCCTTCATACTTAAACAGACTGTACCTGAGATTTTTTCTTCTAGTTGGGAAATTGTTTTACAAAAAAGTTTGTGGAAAAACAGGCTTTATAATGCCATCTACTGTTTATTATAAAAGGTTTTTAATAGATGAGAACCTGTACACAGGAACAGAAAATCTTGGCCAATCGCACGCTTACAAAATTACATGCTCAAAAAATGAGCGCTTCCATTAGACACCGGATCGTTTTTTCAGAGCCGAATATGTATTTTAACACAAAGAAACTGCTTAAAAAAGAAAAGCATCAACAGACAAAAAAGGAGGCAATGTTAAAACACACCAATAAATACTGTTAATCCAATCAGGTAATGTTTAACAAGGAAGAAACAATTGCTGTTCTGGCAGTCAAGCTAATGCTAAACTCTAAACTTCAGTTTGATGTAATGTATTAGTATTTTGCAGAGAAAAAAAATTGGTCCGATTTAATTTTAATAAAAGATAGGCAGGAGAGGTTCCTAGGTTGCTTTTGGCAGAGTGTTTGCCGTCTATGTCGGCAAGTAGCTCAGTGGAAGAGCAGTTGTCCTTCAACCGGAAGGTAGGTGGTTCAATTCCCACTCTCCCCATAGTTTATGCTGTTCTTGTGTCCTTGGGCAAGACACTTAACTCACCTTGCCCCTAGTGGTGTTCCAGCTGTAACACTGGTGATTAGAAACTTAATGTAAGTTGCTTTGGATAAAAGCGTCTGCCTAATGAATAAATGTAAATGTAAAATCAGGTACTGGAGCTTAGTATATTCTGTACAGTAGATACTGTCATTACACTCACAGTTTGAAAAAGCAGAAAGGGGGAACACCACAGGGACTAAATTATTTACAGTTGAATGAGCCAGTGAAGATATGATTTAAAACATGAAACATTTTCAAATGAGAATATTTCTGGACTGTACCTTTAACAGGATAACTAAACCCCTGTTTAGAACTTAAAGATGCAAAATGGAAGATCCAGGTTGTTTTTTGTACTAGAGTGCCACCTCTGGCGTTAGCGGTACTGCATTCAGTGTCGAGTCTGAACGAACAACAAACAAAGAAGAATCTGCCTCTCCACAAGTGATGTTTACAGGCACTCTCATGGAAATTGTATATTATTGCTGAATGCTCCCACTCCTGGTCAAGTTTATATGCTTATCCACATACACTTATGACTTCATCTCTTTAGCTGTATTTCCTATTGGTGCCAGGCTAATCCAGACAAAGACAAATACATCACTTTGCAATAGATCTAATCCCTGTTCACTGAGTGGCATATACAGAAAAAACTTATTCACATCTATGACTGACACGTCAGCTCATCTACGACCCTGGAGCTGAGAGTTGGGCATAATGTACACCTATTAAAACTTAATGTGTTGTAAACATGTTAAGCAAATCACCATGTACCATTGTTGCATGTGTCTGATTTGTTTCATTCTTGCATAAATTAAACCGGTCTTCCATTTCAAAATTTACCATATACGAGCTTTGTCATCTCATTTGTGATTCAAACATAAACATTTTTGCCGCACTAATGTGTTCACTAATGTGTGCACTAATGTGTTCACTAATGTGTGCACTTATCAGCTAATTTAATGGAAGGTGGGTGTGGCAGAGGTGACGACACATGCTACAGATGTGGCACTGGGCCAGAGAGTGCAGAGTGAGAAGGGACAGAGCAAAATGCGGAGGCTTGAGCACCAGACCCAGGCCACAGCAGGAGCGAGCCTGACTGGACACCAGGAGTTAGTCATGTACACACACATGACCACATGAGAACACATGACGCACACATTTATCACTTGAGACACACACAGACAGACCACAGAGTAGGACAAGAGAGACATGTAAAGAGAAAGTGAAGAGACAGACCACAGAGTAGATATTCTAATACATTTATATGTGACATGGGAGCGTGTAGATCAGTGTTTGCTATTTTATGCATATATTAGAACTATAAGATTTTTTTAGAGGCCCTCAATATTAGTATGAAAGAACAAAGAATAACTGGGATACAGTTATTGGGGGAGAATGAAAATGACCACTTTGTAATGAAATAAAAAAACTTTTTGTAGACAGTGGATATAGCACAAACCATTGTTTGGGCTAATCGCCAATGTTTCCACAGTAAAGCAAGATAACAGAGGTTTCTTTCCTTTCCTTTCCTTCTTTACCTTTCCTTGCTCCCATTCTTGAGCTACAAAAGTAATTTTGCTTTAGGAGCTGGACTTTTTGCTCAACTGTCATTTGGAGACCCTTTACATTAAATCAACATTTTAATGTTGCAATAAATTGTTTGTTAGAAATGTCAGTGACAGAAAAAGATTGCACTGAACTAAAATGTTAAAGACTTAACTTAATTAGAAACTGTTCAAGATTCTGTTAAATCTGCTGATACAAGTATAGACCAAATTTGGGTTTTATTGATTCTAAGGAAAACAAAATGTTTGGTAAACTATACGAGTAACTGAATGAGATTAAATATTGTTTGGGAAAAATATTGTTTGACGTAATCAGGAAAACTGAAATCAAGACAGTTGAAAATATACAATAACCAAGGGTTTATTAAAATTGTATTTTATAGATGACAAGTGTCATCTGTACAATAAAGATTTACATTTACCTAAATGTGTTACTTCGAGAGCCCACTTGTGTCTGAGATATAGAGTCTTTTTAATCTGGTAATGTGAAAACATCAGGGTTGTTCAAAACAGACAACAATCTTGGATGGACCCTCTTTGATTGTGGAGGTGTTTATTTGAGAATCCTGGGGTTAATCAGAAATAAGTTAATACAGGTAATTATTAACATTTACGAGCATTTTCAAGTGGCTCACTGTGTTTTAATCCCCATTTGACTGGGATTTATGAAGTGTTATATTTTGGAACATTATTATTGATTGTAATGAATTCTAAGTAATGTTTGCTATGAACAAACAATATCTGTTCCTATGAACAGAACAGTGCACTTATTAAACTTCAATACAACATTGGTAATAACGCATTTATCATTTTGTTAATTACACAATAATTACTAGTAATGGTTGTTATTTTGGAAACATGGATAAATAAATTAAAAACTTAAGAAAGAAGTTAAGTTAGCTCTACACTTAATGGCTAATAAATGTTAAACAGAAACAAGAAAAGTGGTGAGGTGCATTCTTTATTTGGACAAAAATCTGAATGTCAAAGTGGTGGATAACATGACTTTAGCAATTGATAATCTGTTTGAATATGTTGTTCTCATTTAGATTAATCTGGGAAAAATGAAAAAAACATAATGGTTTCTTGTATTTCAAGAGTCCTTTATAGACAATATGGAACAAATCTATACTGAACAAAATCATTAAGATATTTTCATATCTGTGGAATTTAACATAGATACTTTAGAAGTCAAAACAAATTTACAAAGAACTTTGTTGATATTATGTATAGTCTTTCCTAATAACTGACAATCACAATGATGATGGTGTTTTGGGAGAAAGCCATGTGCACAGAGCATGTGAGGACATGGAGGCTCGGCTACGGCACAGAATTATACTCAGAGGGATCTCAGGGTCTGGCTCAAGGATGACAAAGAAAATGTAAAAAGAAATGTAAAGGATTAGTTTAGAAATTTAAATGAAGGAAATTAAACAGTTTTTGGAGAATATTTTCCTAATTAGATGATTTAAAAAAGCAATATGAATACAATTGTCAATTTAAAAACTTTCAAAAAGTTTGTGAACCAAAAGATTATGCAAAACTATTTCTGATTTATATTAAGGATTTGTTTGTCTCAACTAAGTTAAAAATTATTGTATTTATGGATGATACCACATACATTTACAGGTAAAGACCTACAACTAATGGTAACTGAGATTAAAACTGAGCTGAATGAAATGAAGGAATGGTTCCTTAATAGCCATTAATAACAGTAATAAGTTATCATTAAAAATAACTAATAAGAATCATGCTATTTGGAACATAGAAAAGATGAATAAATACAGATACTAATTGATGAAGTAACAATAACAAAGATGTATTGAGTACAAACAGTTCTTAAGAACAATAATTCATATATCCAAGTATTTTATAGGACCACAATTTTTGGTGTATTGAGCAATGGTTATCCCATGTCTCATCAGAGGGATAAGAGGATTTAAACCAAACTGTATTTAAAGTGATGAGGCCTGGTTAACATAATGCCATAACAACAGTGGTTTAATACAGTTAAAAGATGAGTTTAAACAAAATAATAAACTAAATAATTGTGACATGACTTTTCTGAAGGAGCACTATTTAAACTAAACCTTTCAGAATAAAAGTAGATTTCCAGCAGCGATCCAGCAGGCCATCTCTGTGGAAACAGGTTTTGCATCTGCTGGCACATTTTTATGCCTTGGAGGCTCCTTTCTGACTTTCATAGGATGATTTTAATTGTTTGTTCTTACAACAAGTATAGCAGTTCAGAACAGAAGCTTGGACAATTAATATATCCACCAATAAGAGCTAATATTAACATAGCTCTTTAAACTAATATTAAATCATCTTGGTTTACGCCTATGAAGGGAAATACACCTGTGAGCTGGACTAATGACGTGAGTCACATGATTTAGACCAGCTTTGCCCACTGACTGGACCTCATTTAATTGTCCCTCGTGTTATATGTGTTTACATACAATGTGACGGAGAACACCGTGAGCAGACAGCAGATAAAAAGCAGCTCCCTCAGGTTCATTTGATAGCCACATATACATTGATGACATAGGTGTCCCTAATAAATATAAGGCTAGAAATCAGATAGCAGCAGGATTTAAATCTATTCTCTTTTTAGACAATTAATACAAATGTATTGAGCTACCCTTTTGCACTCAACACCCATATTCCCAAAAAAAACATAAATCCTTTTCAAATAGTTTTATTTTGCAACACCATTAAAACAGCAATCACAAGTAACTGATGTTGAAACAGTGTAGTCCTCCCGCTCACTTTTTGCCCTTGGCATGTTTCTCCATGTCGCACCTCTTGCCATGACAGGCACAGGCGAAACATGCCAGTGCAACCATGAACTCAGGGAAGTCCACCTTTCCACTCTTGTCTGCATCCATCATTTGGAACAAATTCTCCACCGCCGCTGTGTCCTTTGCGTTCTGCGGACACAAACAAAAGCAGTGACAGGGTAGGAAACAAATCCAATCCTTGCACCCAAGAGAGTCTAAACATCACAAGTTTCACAAAGCCCATTAATCATTACCGATATGTCGCCATGGAAATTAATACACACTTTTATTCATGCTAAATGACCTTATAACGTCTTTGCTTGTGTACATACCTCTTGCATCATTCCCATCTCTTTCTGAAGCAGCTCCTTCATCTCTACTTTGGACAGGGTCTCTCCATCTCCGTCTTTCTTAGCGTATTCATCAAAAACGTTCATGATTGCGGCAATGGCAATTGGGAGCGTAGGTGCCTTCTTATCACACATGGTTGCAGCAGGAGGAGGAGCGGTGCTGAGGAGAAGGTCAAAAGCAAAGTGGTGGATGTGTCAGACGGAACAGAAGCAAACAGGCCACTGTTTTTTATAGCGTCTGAATAAGGCGTGTCGAGCTCATGTTCTTGTGTGAGTGAGTCATAACCAACCCCAAGAACGCCCAAGTTATACAACAAACCTGTTTATGTGACTGCTAGATAAAAAAAAAAGTTTAATTTATTGTGTGGGCTTGTCCAAACACTAAGAAAAAAAAAAAAGAATCAATCAGATCATTGTTAAAAGTTTCTTTATCACCACCTCTTGATAACAACATTAAAATAAAATAAAATATTATTTCAGCAGTGGGAGGTTGTTTGACTACACTTTTGTTGCAATTCAAAACAGATGCATAAAAGTGTGCTAATGTTGCATAAAACACAATTTGAAAAATGAATAATTCACTTTCTTTAGCTAAAAGCTACTTATGTTTGAAACATTTATTCTCAGCTTATTTTAACGCAAACAAAATGAATCTTGTTTTGCCAGATTATTAACCCTGAATGTTGGTGTCCACTCTTTACACTTGCAATAAAACATTTTGTTTATCTGCATGTGCATTTTGTAGTATATGTATATGTATTTTTTTTTCCGATGTATCTTACACTATAAAATGAAAACAAAATTCTGTCAAAACTAAGCAATGCAATACAAATATACAGATACTTGTATTTTCAGGCAGATAACTGGCACAGCATGGAGTAAACAAGAGAGGTGTTCATCTGTCGGTCTGCTTCTGAACTTACTTTTATGGCCCCTGAATAAAGTTTCAGCCATTGCAGTCATAGCCTCTTTTATAATCCTGCCATTAGTGAACGGCTTTTTGTGCTTTGTCAAGATGTGCTCCAGATTAAGGCCATTACATTCTAAATTGCTTGTAAATTCTGCCTTTGTGTTTTCACAGTTATTTCAAATGCGTCCAAATGCTGCTTCTTTTCTTTTCCTCCTTTGCACTTTTGTATTGGCACACTCCTCTCTCCTTCTCCTCTCTCTCCGTCCTGTTCAGAGCACCTGTGTATGAGCACACCCTCGCCCCTCTCTGAAAGGTGGTGTGATCTTTGCCTGTCCTCACATGACTGGTTACACAGCATGTACGTGACATTCTGTCAACTCAGGAAGCACCTGTAGCGCTGAGATCATCATATCATTCGGATTGTATCACTTTACAAAAATAAAAAAATCTCATTAAATCTTTGGCAAAGTACTTGGAAAGTGGTCAGTAACATGTTGGAGACCCCTGCTCTACAGATGTCTGTGTTGTTTGTTTTCAAGAGTAAACTATCTAAAACCAAAAAGCCAAAGTTTGGAAGAAAAAAAACATACAATAGGGTGATTTTAAAGCATTTTGTACAAATACATCTCTGCTAGGATCCTATGTATTAACCTATTTCTGCTCCCTCTGTTTGAGCTGCTTAGTGTTTCACTTTGGGGACGTTGGCCACGGTCATATCATTGCCACTTTGTCATAAGAATTCTTATAACATTTGGTGCCATGACCCGGATAGCAATACCCGCTGTTTCTTGTTCAAATTACATGTAGTTTAGTATCTAATGTACGGGAAACTGTTTTTTAATCAAGACCTTTGAAAGAAAAGTGAGATTACAACTAGAGCGTGCATTATAGATCGATGTTGGAGATTGTTGCCTTGCTAGAAGTTTGATAGATACTCTATGCTCTGTAAATTTTTGGGAAACCTTGAATCTTACTACCACGAATGATCACGTGCGAACTCTATGTCATAGAGATGATAACCAATTATAATAAGGGGTTTAGGGGCTAAAAATAGCTGGTCTAGGAAGTACAATGTTGAAAATAACACACCTCCAAATAAGCCACATTCAAAAAGTCTGGCCCGACTTGAAATGTTGGTTTAATGATGCATGATACGCACAGAAAACTCAAGTAGACTCGTCCAGACTTTTAAAATACAGTTTAAGTGAGAATAAGGAGTCTGAAGTCACGGGACGATATAGTAAAATTTTATATATATATATATATATATATATATATATATATATATATATATATATATATATATATATATATATATATAAAAGTAAGCCCACATAGACTCACTGCGGTGAGAAGAAAAAGCCGACAAGAGTGAAGTGGCTTATACTGAGAATAATACAAGGTTGACCTAAAGAGGTAAAGATAAAAGGTGTGTGTGAGAATGAATGTGTTGTGGATGGGCCATTGTTGCATTGAGAATGAGTCTAATAATGTATACCAGAACAAGGGTTTAATGGTTTATGCTTGTAAAAGTTTTTTGAATATTTATTTGGTAAGCAGTGACTTCTAACAATACGAGAAAGAAAAATAGCTTCCATAAGCAATTTTTCTAGGCTTCTTGTGTAACGGCAAACGGAGAAGCCAGATTGAGAAAACAGAAGCAGAGAAGAGCTTTGAATAAGTATACATCATGTACATTATTAAAACACCAATCATATGTATTTTTATAAATGTTTTCTGGGAGCCTCTAGGACTTTGCCTCCCTCCGCTCGGACACCAGTGCTTTTCAAACTTCCTCTGCCCTCCACCACCCACCTGCTTTCTTTTCGGCTAAAAAAAACTGCAGACAAACAGCAGCTACACAGAAGCAGTAAGATAAACACAATCAGACAAACGTTTATTTTTATTTACACTTTCTATTGGAATAGACCAAAAAAGTAAAATTGTATGAAACTTGAAATGAATATGAATGGCAGTATATCGCTGTATTTTGCTGTATTTCGCCATATGGTGGCGCCCTTACGCGACAACCATTTAGGAGGTTCCATGGGAGACACTTGGTCCAGACCAAGCCTCTCTCATGGAACCTCTTAAATGGCCCATAAGTAAGAGCACCACCATATGGTGAAATACAGCAAAATACAGCGATATACCGCTGTCCACCAGAGGGCAGGCTCCAAAAGCGGAAATATAAGGAGAAACCCAATGGCGACTTTACAAGTACAAAAATCATGTTTACAGCCTGGTACAAAAGATGGCTCCGGTCTCAAGAGCTAAGTTTTTACTATGTGACAACTGTGTGTGAGTGTGTGTGTGGGGGTGGGGGGGGGTTAGATTATTATCTCAGTTTATGCTATCTAAAAATTATTGTTTTACTATGGAGTAAAAGCCGAAAAGCCCGGATGTAACCGCCATTTTATTGCCTTTCATGACGACAATATCAGTAAATAGGGGACCAATGGGCGGATTACATCCATGTTTATTTACAATCTATGGTCCAGACAAAAGGAGGACTGACTGCTTTGACTAACATGTCAGGTATATAAAAACACATGTACATACACACACATAAACACACATGTACATACTGTTAGGATTTTTCTATTAAGATGCATCTTTATAACTGTTTATACTTGTTAGTTGCAAACTTTGCATGCTACACTGCACTCTATATAATACCTCAAATACCTCAACTGTTTAAACCAGTTAGAACCAGTTGGTCACAGCTGCCTGAACACATAGGAAAACTACTGATTTAAAGCAGGAAGTGTCCCCTCCTGTGAGAGGTGTGGCCAAAGGTTAGGACTTTTTGAGCATTGAGTTGACCAGCTGCACGTGAGCTGACCTCCTGTTGACTCATATGTTGTGACCCCATGGCCGCGGGAAGTGGGGGTGCTGGGGTGCTGCAGCACCCCCTAGTGACGAGAGGGAGATTAAAAAAAAATGTCTATTAAAATATTTTACATTTACATTTACATTTAGTCATTTAGCAGACACTTTTATCCAAAGCGACTTACAAGTGAGGAAAACAATGGAAGCAATTTCAACAACACAAGGTAACAAAAAGCATAAGTGCACAAAAAACTAGTCAGTTAAAAACCTAGCACAGCATACAAAGCTAAGGATAGGAAAGATTTTTTTTTTTTTTTATTAAAAGAAGGAATTGATAGAAAGGAAGTTAAAAATTCAGTGTTTGTCAGTCAGGTGTTGACAAAAGAGATATGTTTTCAAGCGTTTTTTAAAGATGTCTACAGAATCTGCTGATCTTGTAGCAGCAGGTAGAACATTCCACCAATGTGGAACAGATCCAGAGAAAGTACGCGAGAGTGATTTTTTTCCTTTTTGGGATGGTACAACCAGACGTTGTTCATTTGCAGATCGCAGGGATCTGGTAGGAACATAGGTCTGTATCAGTGAGTGAAGATATGAGGGGGCGGAGCCAGTGGTGGTCTTGTAGGCCAAGAGCATAGCTTTGAACTTAATGCGTGCCTCAACCGGGAGCCAGTGTAACCTAATTAAGAGGAGAGGAGTTATGTGCGCTCTCTTCGGTTCTTTAAAGACCACTCTTGCTGCTGCATTCTGGATGAGCTGCAGAGGTTTGGTTGTGCAGCAGGGAGTCCAGCCAGAAGAGCATTGCAATAATCCAGTTTGGACAAGACAAGAGCCTGAACTAGGATTTGCGTCGAGTGCTCCGATAGGAAAGGTCTAATTTTCCTAATGTTGTAGAGGATGAATCTGGACCTGGTGGTGCTGGCAACATGACATGTGAAGTTTAGTTGATCATCAATTACCACTCCCAGATTTCTGGCAGTGCTGGACGATGTAATGGTTGATGAGCCTAGTTGAATGGAGAGGTTGTGTTGGGTCTTTAGGTTGGCAGGAATCACTAGCAGTTCTGTTTTTCCAAGGTTCAGCTGCAGGTGATGGTCCTGCATCCAAAGTGAGATGTCAGTCAGACATGCTGAGACGCGAGCAGAGACCGTCGGATCATCAGGTTGAAATGACAAGTGGAGTTGAGTGTCATCTGCAGCAGTGATAAGAAAAGCCATGCTTCTGAATGACAGAGCCAAGAGATGTCATGTTTATGGAAAAGAGTAGCGGTCCAAACACTGAGCCCTGTGGCACCCCTGTATTAAGATGTTGGGGCTCAGAGACCTCATCTCTCCAGGATACTCTGAATGACCTATTTGAGAGGTAAGACTTGAACCATTGTAACGCCATTCCAGAGACACCCATCGAGATAAGACAAGAGGATGTGATGGTTAACGGTGTCAAAGGCAGCAGACAAATCCAGTAAGATGAGTACAGATGACTTGGATGTTGCCATTGCCAGTCTCAGGGCTTCGATGACTGAGAGCAATGCAGTTTCGGTGGAATGTCCGCTCTTGAACTCAGACTGGTTCTGGTCCAGGAGGTTGTTCCGTGTGAGAAAGGAGGAAAGCTGGTTAAACACTACTCGCTCCAGAGCTTTGGCAGTAAAGGGAAGGAGGGAAACCGGTCTGTAGTTTTCTAACAGTGAAGGGTTGAGAGTGGGTTTCTTTAGTAGTGGTGTGATTCAGGCCTCTTTGAAAGCTGTGGGGAATGACCCAGTGGAGAGAG
Source organism: Neodontobutis hainanensis (assembly GCA_024349245.1). NCBI lineage: Eukaryota > Metazoa > Chordata > Actinopteri > Gobiiformes > Odontobutidae > Neodontobutis > Neodontobutis hainanensis. Next base: position 102,839 of record JALDNG010000064.1, read on the forward strand.
ATGAGTTGATGATGTGGGTTAGAGAAGGCACGACAGATGGAGTGATGGCCTGAAGGAGATGTGTGGGGATGGGATCCAGCGGACAGGTGGTAGGGTGGTTAGAACTAATGACCTTGGAAACGTAAATTTTGCACAATTTATAAATTCCTTATGAATATTTTAGAAAATGATTTTGACACACGTAGGCTATTACGTATATTTTGGATTTTAATTTCATATTTTGAGGCCTAATCAACACAGGTTCGGAAGTTACGTTGTCAACGTCAGGCAGGCAGGTTTGGTCTGCCGAGTAAAGAGGTTTCCCGCTCGTTCCATGCAGAATAATTCTGCATGGAACGAGCGGGAAACCTCTTTGTATTCTGCGATGAGATGTAAGATGAATGTATTCTGCCAGAATTCATCCATCTTTGGAAGCAGCTGACTAGTAAATTTACATAGTTTAATGACAGAAAAGACATTTGGACACCTGTAACCAGGGCACCCCGCCTGCATGTAGCTCAGGTAAAAGCATGGTGCTGCCGCGCTTGTAACATTTATTTTTTTGGCAAAAAGCGTGGGATCAGCTTTGACTAGCCAAGCAATTGTAAGTAGTACACTATAGTATTTTTGTAAGGTGGTAGGGATGGAGATGGAGAGTATTATTTTGTTCGTGTGTTCTTTGCGTAATGGATGTGGAGAACTGTTCAATAAACAAATTGCTTAAATAGTCAGAGATTATTTCCTTGTAGTGTGCATAAAAAGATTTTGGAGTTAATAGAGTTGCGTGTGACATAAACGTGCAGTGACTCAAGCCAGCTGACCAAATCGATTGCATTGTTTTAGCGTTATTGTGAAGTTTGATTAATATTATATTTTGTTGTAATATTAATTGTTGTATCTAAATAAGTTGCATGTATGTATAGGTTATCTGAAATTGTAATGAAAGTAATTATTTCGTTTTCTTTCGATTATTAAACTATTATTTCTGATTCTGCTTCAGATTAATAGCGCATTGCGCATGTCTGAGAACTGATGTCTGTGTGTTTCAGACCCTAGCTGGCTGTGTAAATCTCAATGTATTTATTTTTAAAATGTATTTTAAATAGGCCTATAGGCTCATAGGTTTTTTGTCAAAAAAAGAAATAAATTCACAGCACCCCTTGTTCAAAATTACTTCCTGCAGCCCTGTGTGACCCAGCGCTGGCTTGTACTTTTTCTGAGTGGAATTAAATGGACAAACTTTACATTGGTTTTATAGTTTTATTGAAGAAATATTAGTTCCAACACTCGTACCAAAAGAACTGTTTTCGGAGTAACAATACACACACATAAACACACATGTACATACACACACATAAACACGCACATAAACACACACATAAACACACACATAAACACACGGACCACATGAGACACACATCTACAGAGTTTGGATGTGCTTTTGAATTATAAACAGAAAACGAATGAGTAGTCTGTTAAAGAACAGATATTGTATTGCATTTTTATGTCACATGGGAGCATGGAGATTAAAGATTTGAAGAGGTTAAAGATTTAAAATAAAAGTAGTGATTGATATTTTGCTAAATAAGTTTATGTATCTATTTGGACGAGAACTTCCATCAGTGTGGTTCCAGCCAATAAAAAACATAATACGGGGGGAGAATGAAAATAATCACTTTGTTATGGTAAAAAATGTAATATGTTTCTTAAAATTGAATTGCGCGGAGCAAGTTTATAAAGGTAATACAAAAAAAAAACAATCATGGATTTTTCTGGTTTGGTTCTGATAAATAATTATTCCATTGTAATCACAACTAGAAGGTAATTTAGAATTAAGTACATTTGAGTGTATTAAAATGAAGAAAAAGAAATAGTAAATGAATGATTATTTAACATTTGTACAGCATGAACAGCTGTATTACAGTTGAAACTGCTTTTCTTTGGGTCTGCGGCAAAACTGGACCAATTGCTGGAGTTTCCTGAGTTCATGATGGTAAAGCCCGACATCCTCAAAAGGATATGTTAAAAAGGCCTCCATCAAAAGGGAACCATCAAAGTAAACTTGAGGCTATGGTTTTAATGATGTTAAGGCTTATTTTTTAAAGGTAAAGTTACAAGCTTCTACAGCTGGCTTTTTCGCTTTTACTTCACTTCATAATAAAACAATAGTTTTCAGATAGCATAAACGGAAATATTCAAATGTCAAAATTTTTTTCACTCATAGTTAGTGGTTGCCATTTATTTATTATTTGTCAAACAACTGTGTTTATTCTTTTTAAATCATAAATGACATCAGAATCTGCCCAAATGACCGTGGTCAAAAGTTTACATAGCCCAGTTCTTAATAGCATGTATTCCCACCTTTAACATCAATGACAGTTTGAAGTCTTTTGTGGTAGTTGTGGATGAGGCTCTTTATTTTCTCAGATGGTAAAGCTTATTCTTTTTGTCAAAAAGCCTCCAGTTCCTGTAAATTCTTGGGCTGTCTTACATGAACTGCATGTTTGAGATCTCTCCAGAGAGGCTCAATGATACTGAGGTCAGGAGCCTGAGGCCAGTCCAGAACCTTCACTTTATTCTGCTGTAGTCAATGACAGGTCACTTGGCCTTGTGCTTTGGATTGTTGTCATGTTAGAACAGTTTAAGTTTTTTGTTACTTTTTTCTTTGCATCCCAAACAATTATGGCTGAAATTTTTGTTTGGTCTACCTGACCTTTTAATTTTTCACTTCTTTCTTACAGTTTGAACACTGCTGATTGGCTTTCTCAATTCCTTGGATATCATTTTATATCCTTTTCCTGTTTTATACAGTTCATTTACCTTTTACCGCAGATTTGACAATTCTTTTGCTTTCCCCATGACTCAGAATACAGAAACACCACTGCAGAACTGAATGAGAGATATAAGATGTACTGACCTTTTATACTCGCACACTGATTACAAACAAACAGATCAACAGATAAGCAAACAGGTGAGGATGGTTACCTTTAGTAGCCATTCAAACCTGTTCAACCTGTGTCAACTTGTGCATGTTATCAGGCCAAAATCGCTTTTGATCAGGGTCATTTGGGTTTCTGTTGTGTTTATAATTTAAAAAGAGTAAACATAATTATTTGACAATAAATGGCTTCACCCAAAAATTGAAAATTTAAGCAAAGTTTCGGCCAGGGAATGTAAACTTATGAGCACAACTGTATTTCCTCAGGACGCAAAATGAAAGGATATGAGTAATCTGATCTCACATATGTATCATTTTTATAAACACCCACTGATAGCTGGAATGTTATCATTTCAATCATTGTCTTCTCAGGCTGGCATGTTTCAGCCACTAACCCTCGTTTCTGCAGTAGACACACTGCCCCCTAGTGATCGGGAGGATTTCCTTTGTGTTTAGGCCTATGGTTGAGGCTTGAGGTTTTCTTTTTTTTTGTCGCTGTGTTGTTCACTTCTAGGCCACTTTGAAACAGCGCAAAATAGAAAAACATAAAAAGAAAAAAGGGAAGAAACTTGCAATATTGGCTTCAATCAGTTAATGTTTAACAAGGTCGAGATAACTGCTGTCTGACACTAAGGTTAAAGATCAAAGTTTACAATAAGCTCTTAACTTCACTTTGGACTAATGTAGCTATTAGAATTGGTCTGGTTTTACTTTTTTAGTAAAAAGGAAAGGAGAGTTCTCTAAGTGGGATGCTTTTGGAATGAGTGGCCAGTGAGACAGGGACGGCAAAAAGAAAATCAAGTACTGCCACTTTAAAGGTCCATTTAACATTTACACAATATAGTATCTAATAAAGCCCCTTTTACACAATACCGGACAGTACCTTTAAGTTAAAACCTTATTTATTCATATGAGAAATGCTTACGTCTGATCACTTCTTACACACAATACAAAACACCTAAACTCTATTTAAATAGCTTTATTTCACAACACAATTGAGGCAGCTGACACATGTAACTGATGTTATTGCAGGGATGCTGTGGTGTCTCCCAAAAGTGTGGTCTCCCCGCTCACTTTTTGCACTTGCTCTGTTTCTCCATGTCGCACTTCTTGCCGTGGCAGGCACAGGCGAAACAAGCCAGTGCAATCATGAACTCAGGGAAGTCCACCTTTCCGTTCTTGTCTGCATCCATGGTTTCGAACATTTTGTCCAGTTTGGCTGGGTCCTGTGCTTTCTGCAGACACAAACAAAAGTGGGATGAGAAACCTATCCAATCCTTGCACCCAAGGAAGTTTGAGGTCTAAACATCACAGAAAAGTCTCACAAAGCCAATTAAACACTACCAGTTGAATAAGTAGCCATGGAATAACATTTTTAGGACTTTTCTATGCTTTTCTATATCATGAATCACTGTATAATCACTATATAATTCTGGTGTACATACCGATTGCATTGGTCCCATCTCTTTCTGAAGCAGCTCCTTCAGCTCTGCTTTGGACAGGGTCTCTGCATCGCCGTCTTTCTTAGCGTAGTCATCAAAAACTTTCATGATTGCGCAGATGGCAATTGGGAGCGTAGGTGTATTCTTATCACACATGGTTGCAGCAGGAGGAGAAGTGGTGGTGAGGAGAAGGTAGGAAGTGTTGGTCTTTTTGGATGGTAGAGAAGCAGAGAGGCCACTGTGTTTTATAGGGCCAGAAAAAGGTGTGTTGAGCTCAGGTGCTCGTTCGAGCGCGTCACTTTGGAACCAACCCCAACTGTGTCAACACCATTTTAATACAATGCTCCACACCCAAGGTACACAAGAGACTTGTTTGAGTGAATGCTGGTTAATTCAAAATGCTTCTGTGGGCTTGGCCAAACACAAAGAAAAGAAAATCAAATCAGAACACTGTAGTAAAGAACAACATAAATAATATATTATTTCAACAGTTGGAGGTTGTATCACTTCACAGATATGTCATGTGTCATACAGAATAAGCTATACATTTTAGGTTTGAGAGAAGACTAGACTAGAGTCTCTAATCTAAAATATTAAATTACTTTTTGTAAGAAACTATACTGGCACAGTCAAGTCACATGTTTCAGGGTAAATTAAGAGCTCAGTGGGTGTATTGCTCAACTTCCAGGTATGCAGGTAAGGGGTAACTTTTTTTTTGTAAGAATGATTGTCAACATAAGAAACAGGCGGACTCGCCCTCCTCACTTGTTTTCTTTGTTTTGGGTTGTCTGAAAGCAGGTTTACTGTACCAACATGCAGATAATTAACAGATTACATTCTGCAGCAAACCCATCACGCCCTCAGGGCCGTCTTAGCCTCTAAGACAACGACATGTCAAGATACACATAGACATACAGTATATCCGGAAAGTATTCACAGCGCTTCACTTTTTCCACACTTTGTTTGTTGTTACGTTACAGCCTTATTTCAAAATGGATTAAATTCAATATTTGCCACAAAATTATACAAACAATACCCCATAATGGCAACAAGAAAACTGTTATTTATAATATTTTCAAATTTTTAAAAAAAATAAAAAAAACAAATGTACATAAGTATTTACAGCCTTTGCCATGAAACTAAAACAATTGCTCAGGTACATCCTTTTTCCACTGATCATCCTTTGAGATACTTTGAGAGCCTTGATTGGAGTTCATCTGCGGTAAATGTACTATACATGATTTGGAAAGGCAAACACCTGTTAATATAAGGTCCCACAGTTAACAGTGCAGGTCAGCGACAAACCAAGCCATAAAGTCCAAGAAATTGTCTGTAGACCTCTGAGACAGGATGGTATCGAGGCACAGATCTGGGGAGGGATACAGAAATGTTTCTGCAGAAAGGTTCCTAAGAGCACAGTGGTCTCCATCATCTGTAAATGGAAAATGTTTGTAACCACCAAGACTCTTCCTAGAGCTGGCCGCCTGGCCAAACTGAGCAATCAGAAGAGAAGGAACTTAGTCAGGGAGGTGACCAAGAACCTCATGGTCACTCTGACAGAGCTCCAGCGTGTCTCTGTGTAGAGAGGAGAACATTCCAGAAGAACAACCATCTCTGCATCACTCCAACAATCAGGCCTGTATGGTAGAGTGATGGACAGAAGCTACTATTCAGTAAAAGGCACATTACAGCCCGCCTGGAGTTTGCAAAAAGGCACCTGAAGGACTCTCAGACCATTAGAAACAACTCTTCGGCTTGAATAGGAAGCGTCATGTCTGGAGAAAACCAGGCTCCGCTCATCACCTGGACAATACCTTCCCTCCAGTGAAGCATGGTGGTGGCAGCATCAGGCTGTGGATGTTTTTCAGCGGAAGGAACTGAGAGACTAATCAGGGTCAACGGAAAGATGAATGCAGCAATGTACAGAGACATCCTTGAAAACCTGCTCCAGAGTGCTCTGGACTTCAGACTGGGGCAAAGGTTCATCTTCCAACAGGACAACGACCCTAAGCACACAGCCAAGATAACAAAGGAGTGGCTACAAGACAACTTTGTGATTGTCCTTGAGTGGTCCAGCCAGAGCCTGACTTGAACCCAAACATTTCTGGAGAGATCCGAAAATGGTTGTGTACTGACGGTAACCATCCAACCTGATGGAGCTTGAGAGGTTCTGCAAAGAAGAATGGAAGAAACTGCCCAAAATAGGTGTGTCAAGATTTAAAATTATAAAGCATTATACTATTATAGCATTATTGAGCAAAGGCTGTGAATATTTATGTACAAATGTTTTTTTTTTTGTTTTGTTTTTTAATTTGCAAATAATTCAAACAGCCTTCTTTCACGTTTTCATTATGGGGTATTGTTTGTAGAATTTTGAGGCAAATAATGAAATTAATCCAATTTGAAATAAAGCTGTAACATTAAAATGTGAAAAAAGTGCAGCACTGTAAATACTTTCCAGATGCACTGTAGCTACTTAAAGAACCATTCCACCACAGAAACCATGCTGGACTGTCATTGAGTAATTAACGATGTGTATGGGCCAACACTCAGAACGTGTTTGTGTTTAGTGTGAAGATGTTCCACCCTTGTGGTCACTTCTGTGATGCTCATAGGGGTTTGTGCGGTTTGAGCAGCAAACATAAAAAATAACAGCACTCTACAGTCAAGGCAGCCACCCTGAGAAAATGCACCCACCACCTTCACTACTGTATTTCATTTTCACAGAAGAATAACATAAGTACATTATTAAATCAATAACATAAATGTATCTATAAAGTGTATTTGTAGCTCCAAAAAGCGTTTACTATCTTAAATGATAAAACTTTGCATGTAGGCATTTAGTCGAGTTAAAACTTGAGGCAGAGAAAGGCAATGTCAAAAGAGAAATTTATTATGATAATAGTCTTATCTGGAGCTTACCAAAAACCCAATTTAGATTCAAAGAGGTTCAGGTAAGCCAAATCACAAAATAACCATTAACATCAACACGTTAAAGAAATGTTAACAAAGACTAACATGAAACCCTTAAACACCAGTGACTGAATAAATAATTCATACACGCCAAAAGACCACATTTTAACTTGGGATCTAGGTTCCGCTTTAAGATTCAACAAAATGATATGTTGTTATAGTGATAGTGAAAGCATTGTTATGTATCAGGAGCCAAAAAGGAGATGGAGAAACACTGCTGCTGTGACTGTGAGGGATCTGCCCAGTGACAAGGGGAAGTCATCTGCTACAGACAGGATGATTCAAAACTTTTTCAGTCTGTCTGTTTTTGCTTATTTCCTCTTGTAGAGCTCATGTTACACTCACAGTTAACACAAGTTTTGTTCCAGTGAAAACACAGCTGAGGGCAATGCCCAAGAGCTCTTAGCTAACCAGTTTCCAGGTAAATAATGCAACATGGCTATCGGGAAGTTATATTTTATCATACAGCACCAAAGATTGGATTAACAGCAACAGTTTTGTGCTTACAGAATTATTTATATTATTTATTATTGCTTTGTTTTTACAACCAAACGCATTAAACGTAAGTTCCTTTCGGCTTATAACCTCGGGGTCGCCACAGCCAAGTCATTCACATGAGTAGCTTGGCAATGTTTTTATGCCAGATGTACTTCCTGACACAATTGTCTTTATTTTCCCGGTCTTGGGTCCAGAACAGAGACCCGTGACTCTGTTCACAAACCATGGAGGAGCCAATAACCAAAGTCAATATATTAGGTTTCATTTCTCTAGATCCTGTCTCGCCAAACCAAGTCAAATTCTAAACAGTGCAAACATTGCTTAACTTTGAACCTGGTTTTTAGTTGTTTTAAAATGAGTTTTACTAAACTTAGATTAGCACTATTTTTAAACTAAAGGTGTAGGTACAACCAGGCTTTTTTCTGGCACATAATTATGGATAAACCTATGAACAAATCATTTCCTGATAGAATTTCATGTTCCAAAGCTAATCACTAAAGACATTTATTTAAATCATAAGAGCCATTAGCGCTTGTGTGGACACTATTTTTCACTTTTAACATGGCACTTTTTTTTTCTTCTTTTGCACATTTCCTGTCAACAACTGCTCAGAGGGCTGTGTCTCTATCCCCTGTTTGGAACCTGACCCGCTCGGAAGGTTATCCAGTGGGTTAACTCCAGCAACACTGCATGAATAAGCCTACAGTGAAGTAGGCTATAACTACTTTGAACTTGGTTACCCGAAGGAGAATATTTTTTTTACTCCAGAATGCGGTGTTAAATTGAAAATGCACATAAAAGAGCTATCAAATAACTTTGTGGAAGGCCTAATGATAATCCAGTACGTGTTATCAGACATCTCCACAGAGCTTAGCTGCTGAGAAACTACACTGAGTTGTTCTTTCCACTTCCTGTCTTTGACCTATTATGTCTGTGACCCATCACACACCACAGTTTCCACTTGGCGACCAAATCCTCTGAAGCAAACTGAAACCACCAACAGTGCAGCAGAATCAATACCGCTCACTCATGTTGGGGTCTGCCTGACAGGTGTTAGAGTTGAGTCAAACTAAAAGAACTTAGAATTCCATCAACATTGAAAGTACAATGTGATCCAAAGGACAGAAACGATTGTTTATTGAGAACTATTTACATTGATGTAGGCTTTAATGCTTTACACAAGTGAATAGAAAAAAATGTATGTACATATTACAAAAACAGTAGATAACGAGTTTACATTGAGTAAGCTGAAATGAGCCTTATCCGCTTTTTTTGTCTTCCCCATGCTCAAAGTAGGAGTAGGGCTCGTACACAGGGACTTGACACTGAAAAAGAGAAAATCAAAATGATTACTGCCATGTTGAAGAAGGCCTTTGTCTGCTCAAAGAATGTAGAAAGAGTGACGGTTAAAGCCGCTTAGTAAACGTGTAGGTGTTAACAATTCTAATCTAACATCTCTATTAATGGGTGCTGCTTTTTTTAAACTGAACTTATGACAAACCAACCGTAAAGATAAGGTGATTCTGCATCCGCCCAATGTCTGACATTCTTAAATATAGTTTTACTCAGTATTTGTTACAACATATATTTTGTACGTTTTACAGTTTGTATAGTGAGCATATTTTTAAACCTAAAAACCTAGACAGTTTTTACTGCAAATTCAACTAGAACATCTTGTAAAATGAAAATTTATGTCACACAATGACCATGACCTGATAGCATTAGAGGTAAAGCAGAAAGTCTACAGAACGCAGCATCTTCATTACCATGTACTTTTCTCAGAATGTTGTATTGTTCATTTCTTTTTGGCTGAAGGTCAAATAGTGAACACAGGAGACAGACAGCAATGACTGAACTTCTGACCTGCGGAACAATCTTTTTCAACTAATTTATATTGTCATCACATGGAAACTCTGGGACTGAGGTTCAGAGAGAAAAGTTGCAAACACGAGCTGCTTTGGCCCCAGCATTGGTTAAAAATAGGGACATTCGGGACAAAGAGAGGACAAAACCAGGACATTTTACTGTGTTTGAAGATATCCACCGGGACTGTGTAACTAGCAAAGGATATATATCTAACGGGACAGTATGGTTACCCTAGCCATATTATTGATAACTTTTTAATAAAACAAAGTTAGCAAAAAATCACCAGAATGTTTAGGACTGTTGCATTAATCACTTTAGTTTCAGTAATGAACTATTAAATTGTTTTTTTTTTTTGAGGATTTAATGGCGGCAGAAGCTTCTCTCTCGTGCTAGTTGTGATAAAATGATTAGCCTATATAAAAAAAAAACACTCTTATAAAAAAATATATATATTTTTATGCTTATCTGCTTGAATAACCCGGGTATTCCTGGGAGAATTTTGATGGTCTAAAGTAGCTTCCAAGTTTGAACACCATTGCTTACGCTGGTGTTAGAGCTCACAATCTTTCAAAGTTATTTTTTGTCAGTTTTGCACAATAACAGTAGTTTAATTTGTTTACACTATGTTTGTCTGTAGTTGCTCGTCGTAGTATTTCTGATAAGATATAGTTGTTTTTAGGAAACAGGAACAGGTTAACGCCGAAGCTCGTTGTGGGCGAGTAAAAAAACAAAACAAATATTTGTATTTCTGTGCAGTGTTCAGAAATGAAAAACTACAAGTGGCGGTATCATTTCTGAAAAGCTAAACAGAATTCCTCTTTTGGTCAGTAAAATCTCCTTTCACTTTCAACAAAAGAAAAACAAAAAGGAACTATTGCAGACAGATTTTCTTCTCTCTGCGACTGCCTATAGTTGTGTGGCTACAGTGATGCGTTTAATAGGCTTGTGAATGCAGTAAAAATGAATCACATTATGAATAACTGTCTTGGTGACTTACCCACTGAGAGGATCCATTGGATGAGCCGGTGCTGTGTTTATCCACCTCTGGTGTCTCTGAGTCAAAGTGTGGGACCTCGTAGATCACTCTGGCCGCTAGAGCTTTAACGTAGACATACAAGCACTAATGAATTGATGTATACTTTCAATGCATTTAAATAGATTGTTTTTGGGGGGTTTGACAATAAAATAATATGCTGTACTTTACTGGGACCAAACATTTTAAACTTCTAGCAGACCCCATTTATGCCTTATGTTTGGATTTGAGTGTAGGAGTCAAGTATGGTGACCAAATACATTTATGTTCCCATCAATAAAAGTTTTTGCTAGACTGTAGATGTGCCTTATAAATTTTTACTCTCATTATTATTTAAAAATGTCTTTAAAACAAAGTCCAATATATTGCATGCACAGTGGTCACAGAAGTCAAATACAGCTCAAGTTGGCTCCCATAAATTTACACAAAAAACAAACGGTAGTTAAGATTAAAAGTGGCATGTTGACTGGAAAGTACAATTACAAACTAATAGGGCCACTTAAATAATTTTTCAAAGTCTTTGTTTTGGGGACACTTTCTGTATTAAATACAATTATAAAATAAAACTATGTCCAATATGCGCCTTAAGTCTTTTTTTGGCAGACAAACAATCATCCTCAAAGTAAAATAGATTGTTATGATGCAAATATCAGTGTTTTTGCAATATGCCTGTTTGCAGCTCTTGTTTATCTTTTGTATGAGTGATGGCTTGATAAACTTTCACATGTATTCTCTTCTAAACGACTCAAGCCTCTTGTAACCACAGCTCTGACAAACAACAGCCACTGAGACCAACACTAAACTAATATAGTGTTGATGTGTAACTAAAATCTGTTATACACACCTCTTACTTGCTTCTAAACCCCTTCCTCTTCATTGTTAATGTTAAATAAATATCTTGTGCAAATGAAGTTATTTAACCGAGACAAAAATATGTTGTACATATTATAGGGGCTCACTATAAACCAGACAATATTGATGGTGAGGTCATTGTAAAGTAGCATTAAAGGTCATGTTCTCTTCAGTGTAAAACATGTCATTATCCTCTTGTGTACCTCGTCTTCTTCGCTGACAGCAGAACCTGATTAACCCGAACAGGAGTACTGGCAACACCACGGCCAGACCGATCAGGAAGATGTGTAAAGGTTTAAGGGTCCTAACATCACCATCTAGGCAATAGAAGTAAAAGATTAGATTTTTTTATTTTATATATGTAAGAGTGAAATTACCTTCTTTTGAATCTACCATTAGAAATGTTGTTACTTGACTCATTTTTAGAAACAACAGTGACGACTGTCCCGTGTCCTTCTCCAGAAGAATAGACTGGTATCTCCACGTGCACTCTGCAGATGTATGTGCCTGATTGATCTTCTGTGATGTTTGCAAGTGTCAGGTTTGAACAGTTGGATTTTTGATCACTATTCAACATATAATTTGTAATTGTTTTTGTTCCATTTTTTATCCAGGTAACCCTAAATCGTTCGGCCTCTCTTGTCCAGCAGCAGCTGATGTGAGTCGTGTCTCCCTCTTTGACAGTGACATCTTGACTCTGGGAAACAACAAACTGAGAAGAAGCGCCTGTGAACAGAAATATTACAAAATAGTTAGTTTTACTTTTTTCATTTACTTTCTGGAAGATGAATTTCACTGCATTAACTGCTGAGGTCAAAAGAAACGTTATCTTCCTAATTCATCCAACATCAGCTCGACAACAATGAATTTCTGACTTTGAAATAGGAAACACAAGTATGACTAATGAACTCAGCTTTCTTAAACCTAAACACTGATCTTGGATTTTGTCTCTTATCCGTTTGACTTACTCCATGAAGAAAGTGCACAAAGCGAGGCCAGTTGCAGGCTGCTCAGTAGAAGCTTCATCTTGACTCTCTGATGTGCCACTGTTGCATCTTCTCACAGCCGCTCTAAAGCCCTCCCACCACATACTCACCAGCCACCGCTGTAGTGGCCACTGACGTCTGTTCCTTCTTGTTCTGCAGAGAAGCACAAAAACCGCAGCGTGTCTTACTTCCTCCTCTGCACATTGAGGGGCTGTTTGGTGTTGAAAGTACAGCAGAGATTCAGTGCTGTCTGACTGCTGTTCTCACAAAGGGTAAAGAATTAATGTGAAAGCAGAAAATAAGGAAGGAGATGGTTACTTTTTGTTTAAATATTGTAACATTTTATGAAAAAACATTGTATTTTGCAATTTCTACAACATTGCAACATCTTGGCGTTGCTGGTCAGCAGATGGCATCACGTTATTAAAGTGGTGCTCACTGCTGGAGTCAAACATTTTAAAGTCTTAAACTACATACTCAGTGACTTTAGTATAAATCTGACTTTTTGCTTTGTGTCGTTCAACTCTTTTCCCATGTTTTCTGTCTTGGGTTGATACAAATACACACTTTTCTGGGATTAATTGTGCCCACTTCACAGCCACAGTGAGCCACGGCCAGAGATGGGAGTACTCAAGTCCTGGACTCAAACTCAGTCAGTCTCATTTTTGCGACTTAACTCAGAGGAAGCCTAAATGACTCTACTTGGACTTGGATTGCTTTTTTATGGCTTGGACACTTGTTTATTCTTAGGCACAAGGACTTGTGACTCGACTCAGACTTGAGAACTAATGAGTCGAACTTAGACTTGGACTGGGACACAAAGAACTCCCAAGTCACGCCGAGCAACAACATTTCACAACCACTGCCTGTTGCATGTGTTCATAGCTCATTTAACTACCACCCCCAAATGTGACCCAGGCGTTGAGGCTAAATAAATAAATGAAAAAAATACTGCCTTAATTGACCTACTACGCTCAGAACTTCATTAAATGTGTTAAAATGAAATTGGCGTATACAAAACTAAAATCCCAATCAGTGTCTCAGTTTGGCTCTTATAGTTTTCAGAATTGTAACTCACTTGATGACTTGGACTCGACTTGGACCTTTCTTTAGTGACTCGGACTTGCATATTAACTAAAGATGACTCAACTCAGACAACTTGAAAAGAATTTATGTGATAATGACTAGACTCGTTCTCGACTCGGATTAGTCTTGGTGACTTGGACTTGGACTCGGACTTGAACACAAATAGTCATTTGCAAACATGAGCAACGAAGTTGTCTGTCAAAAGTCTAGCAAAAACTTTGAAACCACGCACTTAAGTTTATTGATATATCTTTAAAAACTATGACCTAAGGCATATTCAATCAAATGTTAGGGATTAGTACAAAAAAAAAAAAATTAACACAATTTTGACTGCTGTAGCAATGTGGTTAGATAAAGCTCACTAAAACTAAATCCCAAACAGGTTTAAGTGAGAAAGCCACCTGAGGTCACCACTAACACTAAACCTAATACACACATGAGCTCCACAGGCTGCAAGTTCATCTGAGGCCAGCCTCACAGCCTCAAGGCAGGAACATCAGCCGAGGTCACGTGACTTCACATATTTCCAAAGCACTTTAATAAAGGTGTGGAAGAAGGAATGAAAAATGTAACTGTCTTGAATGTGCACAAAGACTTACCATATGTCAGTCAACGCTCAGAGACTCATTTTGTTTTAAATATATTTGTTTTATGTTTGCACAAGACATGCTTTGGTAGAAAACTTTCAAATTAATCAGGTTAAATAAATTTTAGACCCTTTTTATTTATAAATGAGCTTAGTTTACAGTTCTCCTCACGACACCACATTAACAAGTTCAAATTCATTGTCCGCCTCTTGTTCGTCTTCTCTTTGGCTCGTGCTGGGTTTATTTTCCTGTTCAAACACAAACACATAAAGCAGTCAGACGTGTTTCTGTTCACACTAACACTCTAAGAGAATGGAGTCTGTCTTGTCTCGTACCTGTCCTGTGTTCTTGATTAAACTCTTGTAGAGGTACAAGAATGTCCCCACCAGAGTGAGGACGGGCAGGCCTCTCAGCACCTGAACCAACACTCCAGGTGAGACACAGGTGACACAGGTGAGTCAGGACCTGAAAAACTAATCCCATGACAATTCAATCTGTCACCATGAGAACTCTCAATCAGAACAAAGAAGTTATGTAATATGTAATAAAAGAGTGTTTCATTAAAAGGATATTACTTCCTTTGTAATTTAATAAAATGTTTTTGTCTCGGATTTTGTCCTGTTTTAGGGACAAGCCAAATGTGCTGTTAACAAAAGGTTATGTGATCTTTTCTCAGGCTCCTTCCTTGGCTGCAAGGATTGACAAACTCAGCTTTGTTCATAAATAAGAATTTTCTCTGCCTCACAACCCTTCTTTCTTCAGCCTGTGAGCACCTAGCCCTCTAGACTACAGAGGTTTAGATAATGCACCTTTAACTTTCTTGAACATGTGTATTTTTTCTATAAGCTCTTCTTCTTATATGCCTTTGTTTTCTTGTTATTGGAAGAAACCATAAAAGTCCTGCAGATAAACTACCTATTTTTTTTTTAATGTAACCATTTTATTTAGCAATATATGCTCCTTATATCTTTGTTCCAAGGCAATTTGATGAAGGTAATTTTCAATTTGTATCAGTGAAGGCGGAGGTATTTCTGACCAGTCAGTAAAAAAATCAGAAGGTCAAGATAAGGGTCAGTGAAAGCACTTCTCTGCTGAGCTGAAGTGAACTGAGAAGAGGTTTAGTTTTGGAAAGGCTCTTTTGAGATACAGAGTTAACAGAGTTTTCCTCTTCAAGCTACTGTAACAATCTTTAATCTCACGTTAATTTTACTAAACTACAGTATTACCAAAGAATAAACAATAAAACACCATCATTGTTTCTGAAAAGTGTCATATACTAACCTTCATTTTTTTGGTCTTCTTTTTGGTCATTTGTGCCAAATGTGTGTCATAATGGGATGGTATCTCCACGTGCACTCTGCAGATGTATGTGCCTGAATGATCTTGTGTGATGTTTGCAAGTGTCAGGTTTAAACAGGGAAACAATCAACTGAGAAGAAGCTCCTATAAACAGAAATATTACAAAAGAGTGCTCTGTCACAGTGATATCAGAACTCTGGATCACATCAAATATCCAAAATGAAACACCTGAAAATAGAGAAAGCTCATTTTATTGGATAAATCACCGGAAAGCTTCCTCAGCCAAATGTATAATTATTATATTAAATATGTATAATTAACATAGACAACAGCATGTCTCTGCCAGGCTGCCATAGCTGTTCACAGGCTCAACATCTGGAATGCCATACGATCCTAGTTATAAGACAATTCCTAACTAACACTAAATTCTACTTTTTTTTTCAAAAATAAAAATAAAAAATAATAATAATAAATAAAATAATTTAAAAAATCTTGTATACTAAGCTGGGTTGTAGCAGACTAGTTTTGGTGCACTTATTCTTTTTGTTACCTTGTGTTGTTAAAATTGCTTCCATTGTTTTCCTCACTTGTAAATCTCTTTGGATAAAGAGCATCTGCTAAATGACTTAATCTAACACTTGCTATGTAATGTTTGACCTATAGGCAAAAACATGTAAAGAAATATAATGATGGCACAGCATAAGTTACTGTAAAATAAGGACAGTTTTTAATTAACATAGACAAGAGTTGGTACACTTCGTAAAGTGGCAAGAACATTTTTATTTACAACATTTCTATTTACCTATATAATAGAGTAAAACAAGAGGCCAATGCTTTGGACTGTCAGTGACACTGGAGAAAAACAGGAAGACCATTAAACCACAAGCCTTAACCATGTTTGAGGTCCTTTTTTAAACTGAAGTCAAACAAGTCTATGTCTACAAATGTAATAGTACTTAAACACAAATGTCCTACAGATTTGAATGTCTATAGTGTATGTAAGGGTCAGAAAACACTTACATTATATTACACTGTTGTGACTCTGAAGTATGCCTCATTTACCTTAAAACTATGGGGTTTCATTTGTGCCAAAAATTAGGTTTATGTGTACCATTTGTGCCAAAAATATGTTTATGTATACGTTGCATATGTATTTGAGAGGTCTTTTGTTTGTGTAAATTACCGGTGAGCTTTATTTGTGTCCAGTCGTTGCACTTGCTGTCATGACCGTGCTCTTCCTGTTGTGATAGTGTGTCGTTAGCTGCTGTCTATGTAGTTTCAGTTTGCAACTTGTCATTGCTTTGTGTCTTTGCTCTTTGCTCTCATCAATTTGCTGCCGTCTTGGGACGTCTATGCAACTCGTTGTTTGCTGCCGTCTATGTAGCGTGTCGGTGGCCGCTGTCATCTTCTGCTGTCTATGTAACACATTGTTTGCCGCTCTCGTTTTGTGCTGTCTATAGCACAAGCATTAAAATTGACAGACACTTGGACACAACAGTAGCCTACTCAATTCCAATCTTTCAGCGGGATAGTTGTTCAACTGTCCTCATTTGAGAAGATGCAAGACAAGACATTTATTTTTGCATATCCCAATATCACAACAGCTTCACTTCACAGACTGCACAAGACAGCATCCCCTGTCCGTGGACCCTGCATCAGGGTTAGGACTGTATTTACAAATATCATTATGATTTTCACACCACAACAACATTATAAACCTTTATTAAAAGCATGCAACTGAAGAAATCCTGGTGTGGAAATATGCCTCCTGGGCATTACAAACAGGCCTGGACACATTTGACCATTTTTAGTCATCAAACAATAGTTGCTGTAAAGTACAGGGTGGTAGTGAGATTCTTTAATTTAATTTAATATTGTGGTCACTACTGTAGCAAGTGATTAGGGATATTCTTTGTACTAGAAATCCAACTCTTTTAATCCCCAAGGGGACATGCAGTTGTTAGGTCACTTCAGATTAGTTGATCATCTTCTGCCCTTGACTGATTGCAGAGCAGTCAGGAAGGTGGAGTTCTTGTGATGTCCCGTCTTGTCTCAGACGTCCACTGGCTGCTCTGTTGTTCCAAAACAGATGTGAGAATTTGCCTCCACGATTTGTGTTGAACTGAAGGAAGTACTAAAGTATTTGGCGGCGGGTGCTTCTCTGTACACTTTTCCATATACTGTAGGTGTTTGTGATCACTTGGCACCACCTGAGACGAAAAGAAAACAACCGCCAAATGTCAAATGTTCATATTATTCATAGTATTGCTAATCTCAAACTGCTGCCGAGTTGAAAGCAGATGCAAAATGTGAATGCGAAAAACTCACACTTTTATTTTTACCGCCCCATTAGGTAGTATTCTTTGTTTTGTAATATTTTGTAAATAGGTCAATTGGCATGTAAATGCTTTTAACTGCACTGGACCGGTCTCTGTGGTTTTATTTTGTTTGGCATTTAATGCTTAGTGGCCTCTTAGAAGGGGTGCTTAAAGATGGCTTCACTCAACTTTGACCCTATACACATAAAGTACAAACACTTATGTTCTGTGCTTTAAGGCAGTGTTGTGTTTTATTTCTGGAACAGTTTATCCACTGCCGAAAGTAATTGCCCTTGGTCGAAAAAAGTTTTTTTAACGGGGTCTATTGGTTCAAGTTTGGATGTATCTGAATCTCCTACCAATGGCAGCAGTTTAAAGAGTGCATGTCTGGGCTGAATGTGGTCTCTTACAGACTGGAGGTGTACTAGAGAGAGGGCAGGGGGGCTTCTATGATCTGCCCCACTGTTCTCACAGTACACTGCAGTGAGGTCCGGTCTTGTTTGGAATCTGGAATCTGGAGGTCTCGTGACACAGGGCTGCCAAAAACAAAGGGGGGAGGATTTATTTGGTTTACAAGCTCAGAAACATAAAGCAAAAGGCTTCACTAGTCCGGTGAAGTAGTTAGCAATAACTGAGCTATGTTTACTCACAAAATGATATGTTGCCTTAACTTTTTGCCTTAACTTGATAGACATGTTTCTTCCTTGTTTTGCAGACACACTGACAAACAAGTGAGACGTGTGCATACATGAGACAATCATATTCAACAAAAGGTTTGTTACAAGTAACAGAGAAAATTACCAATGTCAAATCACTTTCTTCTTGCAGGAAAATATAGCGCAGCAGATTATCCATTCCACCATTAACCGCTATACCGAAAAGAGTCACAGGATGGCGCTCCAACACATGCTGAAATGTTTATCAGCAAAATAAATAAATTATTAATTATGACTAATGTACACAGAAAGGGAACCTTTCAATAAATCACAAAAAGCATATACCATGGATCGTATTACTTTTCAATGGCCGTGCGCTGTCCTCACGAGACGTGTCACTTCTCTGTTCAGCTAAACGGACAGTGAACAGGAGAGATGTTGGTTCATGGCTATTAGTCTTTTCTTAAATCCCAAGAATATCTTCGCTTTTATCTTTACATGTAAAGCTGTAAACAAACATGGAAAATGCAACAATTACAATTGTACACATTGTTGTGAGTGTAGGCTAGAGCTGACTGAGCAGTATTTGCTGCCTACATAAACCATTCAAAGGAAATAACAGTTCAACAAATGAAGCATTGCACACTGCAGTGTTGTCTGCATTGACAATTTTTTTATTTCTAGTTTTAGGTAGAGGCTTGTAAATCATGGAATCCAAACTAGATGATTAGCATCACAAAACACCGCTAGCATACGGCGCTAACGAATGCAAACGCTCGGCACAGTTACTTTATGTTTTGTCTTTAGCAACATTTACATCTCTAGATTAATGGAATTACTGAAATGCATACTAAAAATCAATTCATATCACAAGTAATAGCGACTCACAGCTTTACCTGGCTCACGACTTCTTTATATCTGCGTAACTTTGGCCATGACACTTTACAATGAACTTCTTCTTGTTCTTAAGGAGCAATACCGCCACCTACTGTTCCGGAGTATCACAGGAACAACTTTGCCGTTTTACATAATTGCGTCATAGGTCCAAGACAGCAGAGTGAAAAAGGCGCTTCGATAGCACACGCTGCCATCAAGTGGCAAAAGCTAAGTATTACATTGACAGCAGAAGACAACAGCGGCAAACAACGCGTTACATAGACAGCGGCAAACAACGAGTTACATTAGTTATCACAACAGGAAGAGCATGGTCATGACAGCAATTGCAACGACTGGACAGAAATAAAGCTCACCGGTAATTTACACAAACAAAAGGCCTCTCAAATACATATGCAACGTACACATAAACATATTTTTGACACTAATGGTACCCTATATAAGTACTTCACCTTAGAAGTACTGTGTGACTTTGTTCTTGGCGTTAAAAGTGTGATAAGGTCATGACCATATCTTTTGATTGAGTAATTATACTCTAATGTTTACTCTATTATATTTCAGATAACATTGGAATTAGAGCAAGGCCTGGGTGCGTCTTTTGTGCTCGTCCATCATGACTCTGCAAAAAATGTCAGCCCCAAGACATTAAAACCAAAGCAGAAGTTCTGCTGTGAGCCTCGGTAAAGGCCAACAGCACAGGACACAAGCTTTCCTCAATGTTATCCCACATCTTTAAAATACATTCAAATTTTGGTTTGCAACTTGAAAATCCAGTCAGCTTTTGTATATATTTATTTAATGAGCAGAGACATTCTTGTTGATATCAATCCTTAAAGCTACATTCTGTAAAATGTAGAAGAACAACACTCAGATGAGTCATCAGTATTTGTTTAGCAGTTTACATTCACATCAAAATGTGTGTTAGCAAATGGTACAATTTTAGTAAAAGCGCTGAACATTTCGGTTGCTACAAAACTACAGCTTTTAATAAAAAAAAACAACCAAAGCAAAAGTCTTAAAATCTAATTTAATAATTTCCAATTTCTTATAATTTTATTACCAGCTAAACTAAACACATCTGGAGTTACAAGTTCAAATAAAATCGTTCTAGACTCAAGATACATTAAGGTCACATCGAGCACACGTGGAGAACAATGTGACATGTTTTTTGGCCCAAGTGTAATTGTTTGAACAACAGTCCCATGTGAAACCTGTTCTCTGACAGTTGAAGGAGGTGTTTCCTCAGCTTAAACATTTCAGCCCTTTGCTTTATAAGATACGGTTCCCAGCCCATGTTATTGTCTACAGACACTCTTACATTATAGTTGTCAACATCCAAAAATCAAGTACCTTCTTGTCATGACATTCTTCAAAACCCCACACTCCTCCTGCCAAGAACAGAATACAGACAACCATTCTATCAAAAAGCCTTGTAAAAAGTGATTATTATGTAACGTGTCAGGCTCTGGCATTTTTTCAATAATTTGTGGAACTACGTCAGTGCACTTGGTTTAAATATACCGACAGAAAATAAAAAGAGACATAATTTTATAGCAAGTACTAAAACCAGCAAATAAAGTGAACAAACAAAAGAAAAACTAATTTTAGGTTTACAATGACAGTGTTGACAGAGTGTAATCTTCACCTGGGGATTTTTTTACTATGAAGCAGGTGCGGCCAAATACAGGTTTGCATGTTGCACTGACAACTATAATTCAAACACACATGACCTCCTTTAGTCGACTGATAGTGTTGTGTCAATCCTAAACCTCTGAACTTATTTATACTTTACTCAAAACCAAAATCCTTTCAGTTTATTGCATATCACCAAAATATTTACATTATACATTAAACTAATTATGAAGCATTTTACATACAACGTACCATGATATGTACCTAGACTTTGTTGTTCTTTGTAAAAGCGTAGCCCACACCTTCTTTTATATAACAACGTTAAAACCTTTGTTAGACGTGTCAGTTTGTCTATAAACAAAATAAAAGCACTGGATCTTTCTCCTTTATAATTATCTCAGCTTATGTTTAGATTATTACTTTTCCACACTCAATATTGTGCAACTAAAGTTACTTTTAGAAAAGCTGAAGAAGATGAATGTAGGAGGATTAGATGGTTGTACTCACTTTTAAATAATGAATGCAGCAAGTGGAGTCTGACTCTCAGACACTTTAAACAGTAACACAGGAGTTCCACAAGGCTGTGTGCTCTGACCATCGCTGTTTACATTACATACTAATTGTCAAAAGGTACACTCTTTTTTATCCTGACAGCCTGCTCTTTTGGAAAATCAAAAACTGTAAAACATTTATGTAATAGACTGCAACATTAACTGTACTTTTAAAGGAGGTAGCGCCCCGGCTGAGCAGAGCCAAAGTCTTCTTCAAAGTTTCCGTCTATTTCAATGCAGTTTTTTTGTCACTGGGGGTAACTTGCTTTCTTAATTTAGAGCTATATATTTAAATTAGAATTTTACTGAGCCACACTGGAGAGCATTTTGGTAATTGCTGCTTGGCAAGGCAGGAAAAAAGATCATGCCGAAGGAAGACTATGAACCAACACATAATCACCTGTAATGTGTCTGCTGAAAGAGTTTTTGTGTCTTAGAACAAATATACATGTCTCAGCAATAGCTGGCAACTGGCCTCAGGGACAAAAAAGTTTATTCTGCTCTATTTTTTTACCCTACTAAAGTAACACCAATATACCAAAGGTAAGAGCGCCATCTGCAGTCATCACACCATTATTGTGTTGATGTACACTTCATTTTTAATACACTATCCGGTTAATTCATTGGTATTAAACTGATAAATATGCTAGACAATATCTACAGTTAAATATAACATCTTAATCAGTTTAAATCCTCATCAGATAAAAGAATAGAAATATATGATCATTTTAAAAATAAGATCAACTTATATGTGTGGATTTTAAAATAAATTTACATAATTTGGGTAAAGCGATTGATTAGTTCCATTAATAACTAAACCAACCAGAATTACATCCCAAAGATCACAATAGACAACATCTTTACAAATATAAATGAGGAAATTGTAATTAAATTGGAATTTTAATGACGGATACTTTTTATTTATCCAGGACAGTCCCACTGAGACTACAAAGCTCTTTTACAGGGGAGTCCTGGCCCCATGAGAGGGAGGGGGGGACTATTGTACATGGTTTTGTTTGTAGTGGAACCTTTCTCAAACACAGGGAGAACATGGAGAGTCCTCACAGAAAGGGCCTGGCCTGGACGGGAATTAAACCCAGGACTTTCTTGCTGTGTGGCAGGAGCGCCACTGTGTCACATTAGAGACCATTTACCTATTATATTTACAGTGTTCAGATACAATCCCAAGATAAAAGACTATACTGCTGTAAAGTTAAACAGAAACAGGTCAATAAAAGTCCTGAAGGCACTAAACAAAGGTCTCAAAAAACAGGAGTGGGACGCAGTTTATGTTGAAGATGTAAATGTGGAATTTAACTCTTTTCTGGAAAAGTAATCAAATGATGAAAATACTTTTAGATAGATAAACCATCTATGACAAAAGGAATAAAAAACACTTTTAAAATGAAAAAAAAAATATACAGGTTTTTTTATTCAAACAAAAACAAAAGAAGCTGAAGACAATTATAAAAAATAAAATAATAAAAAAACAAAACAAAAAAAAGAGTACTACAGCGAAAAGCTAAATAAAAGCAGGAACAATACAAATGTGACATAGGGCATAATAAACAGTGTGATTAAAAGTAACAAAGCTAAAACTACATTTCCAAACTACTTTATAAAGGAAAATGCTGACATACAGTATATAATGAGAAAATTGTACATGAATTTTGTCAATATTTTACAAATGTGAGTCCCAGTCTTGTGGACATGAACTCAAAGGTAAAAGACACAACCCAAAATACAATAATTAACAGTGTGAAACACTTCTCAAACTACAGTCTAGTCTCGATGCTTCCCACGTTTTCAAAAATATTTAAGAATCAGAGGAATAGCCCATCAGTGGAGCAAAAGCTAGAAAATAGAAAACAATAAGTGCAGATCAATAATATAAAAAAAAGATATGTGTGACATACGCCACAATTATGAGTCAAAACTGACAAGAGCTACGTAAATCATTTTTCTTTGTTTGGGGATCCATTTACAAGTATTAAATACAATTGTACAATACATGCAGTGTACAGCTCTTGTTACTTGTTTCTGGTGTTACTCAAAGACAAGTTATGTTTGTATGAGTGATGGCTTGATAAACCTTCACATGTATTCTCTCCTAATACAACTCAAGCCTCTTGTAACCACAGCTCTGACAAACAACAGCCACTGAGACCTTCCACTGAGAGCAACACTAAACTAATATAGTGTTGATGTGTAACTAAAATCTGTTATACACACCTCTTACTTTCTTCTAATCCCCATCCTGTTCATTGTTAATGTTAAATAAATATCTTGTGCAGAAAAGTGATGTTATCTAAGCGAGACAAAAATATGCTGTACGTATTAAAGATGTTCACTATAAACCAGACAATATTGATGGTGAGGTCATTGTAAAGTAGGATCAAAGGTCATGTTCTCTTCAGTGTAAAACATGTCATTATCCTCTTGTGTACCTTGTCTTCTTCGCTGACAGCAGAACCTGATTAACCCGAACAGGAGTACTGGCAACACCACGGCCAGGCCGATCAGGAAGATGTGTGAAGGCCTGAGGGTCCTATCACCACCATGTTCTAGACCAAAAAAACGTAAATGATTAGATTTTCTGTTTTTCTGGGGGGGTTTTTCTGCTCTAAAGCCCTCCCACCACACCAGCCACCGCTGTAGTGGCCTCTGACGTCTGATCCTTCTTGTTTTCTTCTTGTCTTCCTCCTCTGCACATTGAGGGGCTGTTTGGTGTTGAAAGTACAGCAGAGATTCGGTGCTGTCTGACTCCTGTTCTCACAAAGGAATTAAAGTAATAATGAGGAAGGACATGGTTACTTTTTGTTTGAATGTTGTAACATTTTATGGAAAGATATCGTAATTTTCACAACGTTGCAACATCTTGGGTGTTGCTGGTCAGCAGATGGCATCATCTTACAAAAATGGTGCTCACTGCAGGTTTGAGCCACATATTTATTTTATTATATATTTTTAAGGTCTTAAACTACATACTGAGTGACTTGAGTATGAATCCAACTTTTTGCTTTGTGTCATTCCACTCCCTTTCCATGTTTTCTGTCTTGGTTTGATACAAATACACACTTTTCTGGCATTAATTGTGCCCACTTCACATCCATGGGGTGTTACAGCAACATGTCCTGGACTCATATCGAGTCATTAAGCTCATTTTATTCTTGACTCGTGACTCGACTATAGGGTAAGCCTCAATGACTCAAATTGGACTGTTTTTTTATGGCTTGGACTTGGACTTGTTTATTCTCAGACACAAGGACTCCTGACTCGACGTGGTCATAGATTGTGATCTCATTTAACACCCAACCCCTAAATGTTACCCAGAATTTGAGGCTAAATAAATAAATTTTGAAAAAATAAAGTCCTCTGTAGACTACAGCCTTTTTTGATATGCCACAATCAAAACTCCATTAAATGTGTTTAATGAAAAGGCTTATACAAAACTAAAAACCCAATCAGTGTATCGGTTTGGGCAAAGTGGCTCAGTGGTAGAGCGGTCGTCCTATAACTGGAAGGGTGGTAGTTCAATTCCTGTTTCCTCCTTGGACTTAAATACTGAGGACTTGACCTTGCCCAGCAGTTCACAGTGCAGTTTAAATAATTATTTAACATAAACTGATCCTTTTACATCCTCCCTCTCCCTAAACACTTCCTCCAGCTCCTCCGAGAGAATACCATGGCATTCCCAGGTGAAGAGACCAGTGCACCTCTGCAGGAAGACATCCAGGAGGTTTCTGAAACAGATGCCCGAGCCACCTGTGGTCATGACCCAGAGCTCATGACCATAGTTGAGAGTAGGAACGAAGATCGAACGGTAAACAGACCAGTGCATCGACTGCATCACTGCAGAAGCTGCACCAATCCGTCTGTCAACCTCTTGTACCATCCTTCCCTCATTAATGAAGAAGACACCAAGAAACATGAACTCCTCACTTGAGGCAGGAGCTCTCCACCTGAACGGACACGCCACCCTTTTCCAACTGAGAAGCATGGCAGAGGATTTAAAGGTGCTGTTACTTCACATTTGGCTGCAAACCGTCCCAGTACCTGCTGAAAGTCTTGGTTTGATGAAGCCAACAGGACAACATCAACAGCCAACAGGTGGAACAAACTCCAGACATTGCACCCAAACTGTGATTAAGATAATAAGATTTAATAATAAAAAAAAAGAAGCGTCTGAAAGTTAGTCATTTGCAAACATGAGCAGCCAAATTGTCCAGCAAAATAAAAAGTCTAGCAAAACTTTGCTTATTGATATTTTTTTAAAAACTATGACTCGAGGCACATGTTTACTTCACTTATAATCAGTCACATTCATGTGATTATGACACACATTTCTAGTATTACAAATAATATTAAATTTGAGAGTCTGTCTTTGTGTTTATCTTTATATTCATGCAAGCAACATATGTCTATGTTAATGATTAGTACAAAAACAATAAACACAATTCTGATTGGTGCAACAATGTGGTAAAATAAAGCTCACTAAAACAAAACCCAAACAGGTTTCAGTGAGAAAGCCACCGGAAGTCACCACTTGTGCACACAGGAGCTCCACCTGAAGCAGCCTCACAGCCCCAAGGCAGGAACATCAGCCGAGGTCACATGACTTCACATATTTCCAATTGCAAATGCATTGGTAAAAAACTTTTGAGTTCTCCTCACGACACCACATTAACAAGTTCAAATTCATTGTCTGCCTCTTGTTCGTCTTCTCTTTGGCTCGTGCTGGGTTTATTTTCCTGTTCAAACACAAACACATAAAGCAGTCAGACGTGACACTCTAAGAGAATGGAGTCTGTCTTGTCTCGTACCTGTCCTGTGTTCTTGATTAAACTCTTGTAGAGGTACAAGAATGTCCCCACCAGAGTCAGGACGGGCAGGCCTCTCAGCACCTGAACCAACACTCCAGGTGAGTCAGGACCTGAAAAACAAATCCCATGACAGTTCAGTCTGTCACCATGAGAACTCTCAATCAGAACAAAGAAGTTATGTAATATGTAATAAAATAGTGTTTCATTAAAAGGATATTACTCCCTTTGTAATTTAATAAAAGGTTAAGTGATCTTTTCTCAGGTTCTTCACTTGGCTGCAAGGATTGACAAACTCAACTTTGTTAAAAGCTGTGAGCACCTACTGTAGTCCTGACAAAACTACAGATGTTCAGATAATGCACCTTTAACTTGCTTGAATGTGTGTGATTTTTCTTTAAGCAAATGTACCTTTGTTTTCTTGTTATTGGAAGACACCATTAAAGTCCTGCAGATAGACTACCTAAATATCTTTATTTTAAATGTAACCATTTTATTTAGCAATATATGCTCCTTATATCTTTGTTCCAAGGCAATTTGATAAAGGTTATTTTCAATTTGTCTCAATGAAGGTGAAAGTATTTCTGACCAGTCAGTAAAAAATCAGAAGGTCAATATAAGGGTCAGTGAAAGCACTCCTCTGCTGAGCTAAAGTGAACTGAGAAAAGTGTAGATTTGGAAAAGTTCTTTTAAGATACAGAGTGGACAGAGTCTCCTTTCTCAAGCTACTTTAACAATCTTACACAGAAGTTAATGAAAGTCTTAAATGTCACATTACTTTTACTAAACTACAGTATAACCAAAGGATAAACAATAAAACACCATCATTGTGTCTGAAAAGTGTCATATGTCACACTTACTATCATTTCTTTGGTCTTCTTTTTGGTCATTTGTGTCAACCTTTGGTGAAACAACAGTGACGAGTGTCCCGTGTCCTTCTCCAGAATAATAGGATGGTACCTCCACGTGCACTCTGCAGATGTATGTGCCTGACTGATCTTGTGTGATGTTTGCAAGTGTCAGGTTTAAACAGCTGGATTTTTGATCACTTTTGGATTTCATGTTCAAGATGTAATTTGTATATGTTATTTTTGTTTCATTGTTCAGCCAAACAACCCTAAATCTTCCAGTCTCTCTTGTCCAGCAGCAGCTGATGTGAGTTGTCTCTCCCTCCATGACAGTGACATCTTGACTCTGGGAAACAACCAACTGAGAAGAAGCTCCTATGAACAGAAATATTACAAAAGAGTGCTCTGTCAGTGATATCAGAAAGGTCATTTTATAAGATAAATCACCTGAAAGCCTAACTATATTAAATATGTATAATTAACATAGAGAACAGCATGTCTCTGCCAGGCTGCCATAGCTGTTCACAGGCTCAACATCTGAAATGTCATACGATCCTAGTCACATGACTAGTGCTGGGTACTGAAGGTCAGTGCCTGTGTAGCATCGACCGACCTGTTACAACTCACACAGACACGTTCTTTACAGCTCCTCTGAGTCTGAACTTTGTATTCCCAGAGCCCAGGAAACAGAACAGTCACTTTAGTCAAGATAAGTCGGCATTGATCAATTGTCTCTGGCCCCCTTCCCGTAAGGGGTAGTGATGAACAGTATAGCAGATTAGTTTCCATGAACCGGTGGCTGGCCCGGCACTGTAGTCAGAAAGGTTATGGTTTTGTGGATAACTGGCCTTCTTTCTGGGGCCGCCCAGGCCTGCTGAGGGCAGACGGCCTGCATCCTACTGGACATGGTGCTGCCATTTTGTCTAGTAATATAGACAGGTGCATTCGGTGCATTTGACACAAGGAATCTCAGCAGGTTGCAGGAATTAGAGAACCTGCTAGTCATGATAGTGCGTGTGTGGAACTGGATAATGTAGAAGCTTTTAGTTTTCTGGTTAGGCCGTGTTATCCTGATGTCTACTGCCTAAATCTGTTATTTAGTCCTCAAACACATCTGAAAACTCACAGAGTCATGTAAAGCCTCTCCCCCTGATTATGCGTATGCACAGGTAGGTCGCACGTCGAAACTGGGTGGTGGTGTTGCAGCCATTTATAAAGCTGCATTTTGCTTTACAGGTCCATCATCACAGCCAAAATTTAACTCATTCAAAGTGTTACTCATCAAACATATTTCTTCTCAAATAAACGTACGGAAGCCATTTTATTTAGCTGTAATCTATCGCCCTCCGGGTCCCTACTCTTCTTTCTTGGATGAGTTTTGAGTTTTCCTCTCGGACTTAATAACCCACGCTGATAACATCCTTCTAGTTGGAGACTTTAATATTCATCTAAATAAGGAGTGTGATCCTCCAGAGCATTTCAATCACTGCTTACAACACTGTCTTTCAACCAGTTTGTTCATGAGCCCACACACATTAGTGGAAACTATCTTGATCTTGTTTTGGTTCGGGGAATAGATGTTTCCCATCTCTTCGTCTCCTCTCTTTCATCTGCTGTCTCAGATCACTCACTGGTGAAATAAGTTATACATTTTCCTCAAATTCCGACAAAAGCATAGTGTCTTCACAAAATTTTAGCGCAGTTGCAATGGAAATGATTGCCACACGGCTGACAGATGTTCTTCCTAATTTAACTACACCTTGAAACTCAGTAGAGGCCTACACAGATGAGGTCCATGCTACCCTCTCGGCCATCACCGACTCAGTGGCAAAAATAAATGTCTTGTGTTGTTTTGTCTTTACAAAATGTCGGAGTATCTACAAAGAGAAGAAAAGAAGGAAGTAATCCCTGACCTGTCCTCTCTCTTGTGCCTGTATTTTTAGTTCAGACTATTAAAAGTAAATTTTACAAATGTTTGGATTCAGGTTTAAATGCTTTATGGATCACTAAAAATGGCCTTTTAACCTCATGTTCACACTTTCTTATTAATTGGTGCCAAGAGAAAATACATTTATTAAAGTCACCATTTCTGCTACACCTGCCTTATTTTAGATACAATGTCACAATAGTTCTGGCAGGATTTCTAGCAAGTGGAAATGTCAGTGAAGAGAATGTTAACAGGGTATCTGCGGATCCTTAAAAAGTCTTAAAAGGTATGTAAAGGCATTAATAAGCATTAAAATCTCTTAAATCCATGTTTCAAAGGTCTTTTTTAAATAATGTAACGTTACGGCTTTGTTACGCAGAACAAACTAGGCGGGACAAAATAACAAATTACACGTTTGGAGCGGGTTTGTTAGGTGCGTGGACTGGACGTTACCAGATGGAAAAAAGTGGGGTTTTGTTTGCTGTTTGCAAATTTTTTGCTATAAAGTCTTAAATATATTTTTAGATGGTCTTAAGAAGGTCTTAAAAAGTCTTAAATCTATATCGTAGAATTCTGCAGATACCCTGTGTTAATATAGCCGCATGTGTCTAAACCTCGCAAAATACACATCATTATAACACTTTAACTCCAGACCTGGCATATTGCTATATCTATAATTCTCTGCAAAGTTTCCAAGATTCTACCACGATATCTCTTTCACAAAAGAGTTACACAGCTAACAGTAAAGATCATAATCTTTGACACTTACCTGAGGTGTAACAAATATGAAAGAGAAGCAGACAGCTCATTACAAGCGCCATCTTCTCACAAAACTCATCTGCCCCTGAACCCTACATCTGAAAACAACAGTATAAGAGATGTCGCTTGCCTTGTTGCACGACTAAAGACGATAAAACCGCAGCATGGTTATCTTCAGCTTCAGACCGCTTTGCGCTCAAACTGTTCACCACATTAGACTGTTAATACGAACAGTGTTTATGTGAACTAAGTCACATGATAATATCAAATTGAGCCCCTTGGCTTTCTTTAAAATTGTCTTTATATAATTTACATTTGTTTTATTTATCTATACTCACTTTTAGTCCTCATAAATTGTCATTTATTGTCCACAAATATAATTGTACTTAAACACAAATGTCCTACAGATTTGAATGTCCAACAATCCTTAAAGCTACATTACATAAAATGAAGTAGAACAACACTGAGCAGATAAGTCATCAGTATCTGGAAAGTGGACGAGGATACAGTGGATGTCCCATAACTGGAAGGCTCTCTCCACAGTTCATACTGTCATTGTGTCTTCTGGCAAGACACTAACCCACCTTGCCTCCTGTTCTAGCTGTAACACTGGTGAATGGAAGTTAAATGTAAGTTGCTTTGGATAAAAGCATCTACAAAATGTAATGTAAAAATGTATCTGTTTAGCAGTTTACATTTACATCAAAATTTGTTTTAGTAAAATTTTAGTAAAAGTTCTGAACATTTAGGTTGCTACAAAACTACAGCACCCTTTACCAAAAATAAAGGCCGAAGTGAAAGTCTTGAAATCCAATTCAGTAATTTCCAATTTCTCATCATTTTATTATTAGCTAAACTAAACACATCTGGAGATATATGTTCAAATCAAATAGTTTTAGAGTCATGATACAAGGGACAGTAAAGAACAAATTGAAACTCGTCCTTCTCCACATTAAGGTCACATCGAGCACACGTGGAGAACAATGTGACATGTTTTTTGGCCCAAGTGTAATTGTTTGAACAACAGTCCCATGTGAAACCTGTTCTCTGACAGTTGAAGGAGGTGTTTCCACAGCCTAAACATTCCTTTGCTTTATAAGATACTGTTCCCAGCCCATGTTACTGCCTACAGACACTTTTACATTATAGTTGTCAACACCCAAAAATCAAGTACCTTCTTATCATGACATTCTTCAAAACCCCACACTCCTCCTGCCAAGAACAGAATACAGACAATCATTCAATCAAAAATCTTTATAAAAAGCAGATTTTATGTAACATGTCTCGTCCAACAAGTTGTGGAAATATGTTGGTGCACTTGGTTTAAATATACCGACAGAAAAGCAATTAGAGTAAATGAACAAAAGAAAAACAAGTTTTAGATTTACAATGACTGTGTTGAATGTAGTCCACTCCTGGGGATTTTTTTACTATGAAGCAGGTGCGGCCAAGTCAACCCCTCAAAGGGGCGAGTAAGGGCGCCACCATACAGCAATATACAGCGATATACCGCCGTCCACCAGAGGGCAGGCAACATAAGCGGAAATATAAGGAGAAACCCAATGGCGACTTTAGAAGTCTAAAAATCATGTTTACAGCCTGGTACAAAAGATGGCTCCGGTCTCTAGAACTAGGTTTTTACTACGTGACAACTCTGGGGGTGGTGAATTTTTCTAAATCTAAACGCTATTGTTTTACAATGCAGTAAAAGCTGAAAAGCCCGGACGTAACTGCCATTTCATTGCCCGGCGGTAGCTCAGTGTGTAGAGCAGTCGTTCTTTAACCGGAAGGTAGGCGGTTCTCCCCACAGTTCATACTGATGTTAGGTCCCTGGGCAAGACACTTAACCCACCTTGCCTCCAGTGCCACAGCTCTGGTGTACGAATGTGTGAGAATGTTTGGAGGTTGGAGAGTCTGTAGGTGCAAAATAACTGCCACGTCTCCACCACCAGTGTGTGACTGTGGAGTGAATAAATAATGGACTCTGTAAAGTGCTTTGAGAGCCTTGAAAATGTGCTATATGAAACCAATCCATTATTATTATTATTAGTAGTAGTAGTAGTAGTATTATTAGTATTATTAGTATTATTAATAAAAATATTGGTGACTCAATTTGAGTCATTAAGCTCATTTTTTTCTTGACTCATGACTCGACTAGAGGGTAAGCATCAATGACTCATATTGGACTGCTTTTTTATGGTTTGGACTGACTCGACTCGAGAACTGATGAGTCGGACTTAGACTCGGATTTGTGATCATAGCTTGTGGTCTCATTTAACTCCCAGCCCCTAACTGTGACCCAGAGGTTTAAGCTAAATAAATCAATTATAAAAATAAAGGCATATAAAGACTACAGCCTCAAGTGCAACAATCAAAACTTGTACTTGCACAAAACTAAAATTCCAATCAATGTCTCAGTTTGGCTCCCACAGTTTTCAGTTTTGTAACTCACTTGATGATTTGGACTTGATATTGATATATCTTTAAAAACTTTGACCCGAGGCACATGTTTAATTTCACTTATAATCAGTCACATTAATTTGATTATGACACACATTTCTAGTATTACAAAAAATATTACATCTGAGAGTCTGTCTTTGTGTTTATCATTATATTTATGCAAACACCATAATATGTCAATGTAAATGATTAGTACAAAAAACATAAAAAATAAATAACACAATTCTGACTGGTGCAACAATGTGGTTAAATAAAGCTCACTAAAACAAAACCCCAAACAGGTTTCAGTGAGAAAGCCACCGGAAGTCACCACTTGTGCACACATGAGCTCCACCTGAAGCAGCCTCACAGCCCCAAGGCAGGAACATCAGCCGAGGTCACATGACTTCACGTATTTCCAAAGCACTTTCATAAAGGTGTGGAAGGAGGAATGAACAATGTAACTCTCTCTTGAATGTGCACAAAGACTTACCATGTGTCAGTCAAAGCTCAGAGACTCATTTTGTTATATATTTATATTGGTTTTATATTTGCAAAAGACATGCTTTGGTAGAAAACTTTTGAGTTCTCCTCATGACACCACAGTAACAAGTTCAAATTCATTGTCTGTCTCTTGTTCGTCTTCTCTTTGGCTCGTGCTGGGTTTATTTTCCTGTTCAAACACAAACACATAAAGCAGTCAGACGTGACACTCTAAGAGAATGGAGTCTGCCTTGTCTCGTACCTGTCCTGTGTTCTTGATTAAACTCTTGTAGAGGTACAAGAATGTCCCCACCAGAGTGAGGACGGGCAGGCCTCTCAGCACCTGAACCAACACTCCAGGTGAGTCAGGACCTGAAAAACAAATCCCATCAAACAATTCAGTCTGTCACCATGAGAACTCTCAATCAGAACAAAGAAGTTATGTAATATGTAATAAAATAGTGTTTCATTAAAAGGATATTACTTTTATTGCCGTGTTAAATAAAAGTCAAATGTGCTTTTAATAGAAGCTAAGTCATTTTTTGTCAGGCTGGTATAATAATTTAAAATTTCCTGTTGTTTATATTGTTTATAATTCCTGGGTGCTCATAGTTCTCTTCAGGTCATGTCAGATCTGATCATGTCATGTCCTTCATGTTAATCCAAGCAGGAACTAGACGTAGACATAACTTGCCACAGGACTTCTGCACCTGGAGCTTGTGTCTTGGGGAGTGTGTGTGAACGATACGCCTCCTACAGCTTTCACTGCAGTGATATAAAATCACATGTATTGTTTACTTTTCCAAGCACACCTCCTCCTGTACCACTTGTGACATGTTTGTGCTTCATTCTTGAAAGAATTAAACCTGGCCATTCCTTTTATAAATGATACTCTGTCTACGTGTCTTTCTGGATAATATAAGGATAAAGAATGCTTATAACACAGGCTCCTTCCTTGTCTGCAAGGATTGACAAACTCAACTTTGTTCAAAATAAATAAAAATAAATAAAAACACCTCACAATCCTTCTTTCTACAGCCTGTGAGCACCTACAGTAGTCCTGTAGACTACAGAGCTTTAGATAATGCACCTTTAACTTGCTTGTTGTTTGTTCCAAGGCAATTAATGAAAGTAATTTTCAATTTGTCTCAGTGAAGGCGAAAGTATTTCTGACCAGTCAGTAAAATATCAGAAGTCAAAATAAGGGTCAGGGAAAGCACTCAGGCACTTTCCTCTGCTGAGCTGAAGTGGATTGAGAAAAAGTGTAGATTTGGAAAGGTTCTTTTAAGATACAGAGTGGACAGAGTCTCAATCCTCAAGCTACTGTAACAATCTTACACAGAAGTTAATACAAGTCTTAAATGTCACATTACTTTTACTAAACTACAGTATAACCAGAATAAAAAATAAAACACCATCATTGTGTCTGAAAAGTGTCATATGTCACACTTACCAGCATTTCTTTGGTCTTCTTTTTGGTCATTTGTGTCAACTTTTGGAGAAACAACAGTGACGACTGTCCCGTGTCCTTCTTCAGAATAATAGGATGGGATCTCCACGTGCACTCTGCAGATGTATGTGCCTGACTGATCTTGTGTGATGTTTGCAAGTGTCAGGTTTGAACAGTTGGATTTTTGATCACTATTCAACATATAATTTGTAATTGTTTTTGTTCCATTTTTTAACCAGATAACCCTAAATCTTTCAGTCTCTCTTGTCCAGCAGCAGCTGATGTGAGTCGTTTCTCCCTCTTTGACAGTGACATCTTGACTCTGGGAAACAACCAACTGAGAAGAAGCGCCTGTGAACAGAAATATTACAAAAGAGTGCTCTGTCAGTGATATCAGAACTCTGGATCACATTAAATATCCAAAATGAAACATCTGAAAATAGAGAAAGGTCATTTTATCGGATCAATCACCTGAAAGCTTCCTCAGCCAAATGTATAATTATCATATTAAATATGTATAATTAACATAGACAACAGCATGTCTCTGCCATGCTGCCATAGCTGTTCACAGGCTCAACATCTGGAATGTCATACGATCCTAGTCACATGACTAGTGCTGGGTACTGAAGGTCAGTGCCTGTGTAGCACCGACCGACCTGTTACAACTCACACAGACACGTTCTTTACATCTCCTCTGAGTCTGAACATTGTATTCCCAGAGGTCAGGTCAGTCTCTTTCTTATTAATTGGTGACAAGATCAAATTAAATACATTAAAGTCCACATTTCTGTGACACCTGCCTTATTTTAGATGAAAG
The DNA here is from genome assembly GCA_024349245.1 of Neodontobutis hainanensis. Lineage (NCBI taxonomy): Eukaryota > Metazoa > Chordata > Actinopteri > Gobiiformes > Odontobutidae > Neodontobutis > Neodontobutis hainanensis. The sequence goes on from JALDNG010000064.1 coordinate 137,972, forward strand.
GTTGAAATACTTCTGGCAGGATTTCTAGCGAGTGGAAATGTCGGTGAAGAAAATGTTAATCTAGCTGCATGTGTCTAAACCTCGCAAAATAATAAATAAAATGATAACACTTCCCCTCCTTGAACCGCCACCTTATCGTGGTGGAGGGGTTTGAGTGCCCGGATGATCCTAGGAGCTATGTTGTCGGGGGCTATATGCCCCTGGTAGGGTCTCCCAAGGCAAACAGGTCCTAGGTGACGGGCCAGACAAAGCGCGGTTCAGAACCCTTTATGGAAAGTTTAATATCGAGGACCGTTACGCCGCCTCGGTATGGCGCAACCGGGCCCCACCCTGGAGCCAGGCCCGGGTTGGGGCTCATATGCGAGCGCCTGGTGGCCGGGTCTTTCCCCACGGGCCCGGCCGGGCACAGCCCGAAAGAGCGACGTGGGACCGACCTCCTGTGGGCCCACCACCTGCAGGAGGAACCGTAAGGGGCCGGTGCAATGTGGATTGGGTGGCAGTCGAAGGCAGGAGCCTCGACGGCCCAATCCCCGGACACAGAATCTGGCTCTAGGGACATGGAATGTCACCTCCTGGCGGGTAAGGAGCCTGAGCTTGTGCGGGAGGTTGAGAGATACCGACTAGAGATAGTCGGGCTCACCTCCACGCACAGCTTGGGCTCTGGAACCCAAATCCTCGAGAGAGGCTGGACTCTCCACTATTCTGGAGTTGCCTGCGGTGAGAGGCGGCGGGCTGGTGTGGGTTTGCTTATTGCCCCCCGGCTCAGCCGCTATGTGTTGGAGTTCACCCCGGTGAACGAGAGGGTCGCTTCCCTGCGCCTTCGGGTTGGGGATAGGTCTCTCACTATTGTTTGTGCCACGGGCCAAATGGCAGTGCAGAGTACCCGGCCTTCTTGGAGTCTCTGGGAGGGGTGCTGGAAAGTGCTCCAACCGGGACTCCATCGTTCTACTGGGGGACTTCAACGCTCACGTGGGTAGCGACAGTGACACCTGGAGGGGCGTGATTGGGAGGAACGGCCCCCCTGATCTGAACCCGAGTGGTGTTCTGTTATTGGACTTCTGTGCTAGCAACAGTTTGTCCATAACGAACACCATGTTCAAGCATAAGGGTGTCCATCAGTGCACGTGGCACCAGGACACCCTAGGCCGGAGGTCGATGATCGACTTTGTAGTTGTCTCATCTGACCTCCGACCGTATGTCTTGGACACTCGGGTGAAGAGAGGGGCGGAGCTGTCAACTGATCACCACCTGGTGGTGAGTTGGATCCGATGGCGGGGGAGAAGGTCGGACAGACTTGGCAGACCCAAACGTACTGTGAGGGTCTGTTGGGAACGCTTGGCCGAGTCCCCTGTCAGAGAGATCTTCAACTCCCACCTCCGACAGAGCTTCGACCAGATTCCGAGGAGACTGGAGACATTGAGTCCGAGTGGACCATGTTCTCCACCTCCATTGTCGACGCAGCCACTCGAAGCTGTGGCCGCAAAGTCTCCGGTGCCTGTCGTGGCGGCAATCCCGAACCCGGTGGTGGACACCGGAAGTAAGGAGGCCGTCAAGCTGAAGAAGGAGACCTATCGAGCCTGGTTGGCTTGTGGGACTCCTGAGGCAGCTGATAGGTACCGGCAGGCCAAGCGAGCTGCAGCACGGGTGGTTGTGGAGGCAAAACTCGGGTCTGGGAGGAGTTCGGTGAGGCCATGGAAAAGACTATTGGTCGGCCTCGAAGAAATTCTGGCAAACCGTCCGCGCCTCAGGAAGGGGAAGCAGTGCCCTGCCAACACTGTTTACAGTGGAGGTGGGAATCTGCTGACCTCAACTGGGGATATTGTTGGACGGTGGAAGGAATACTTCGAGGATCTCCTCAACCCCACCGTCATGTCTTCCACTGAGGAAGCAGAGGCCGAGGGCTCAGAGGTGGACTCGTCCATCACTCAGGCTGAAGTCACTGAGGTAGTTGGGAAGCTCCTCGGTGGCAAGGCACCGGGGTGGATGAGGTACGCCTGAGTACCTCAAGTCTCTGGATGTTGTGGGGCTGTCTTGGCTGACACGCCTCTGCAACATCGCGTGGCGTTTGGGGACAGTACCTCTGGACTGGCAGACCGGGGTGGTGGTCCCCTTTAAGAAGGGGGACCGGAGGGTGTGTTCCAACTACAGAGGGATCACACTCCTCAGCCTCCCCGGGAAAGTCTATGCCAGGGTACTGGAGAGGAGAATGCGGCCGATAGTCGAACCTCAGATCCAGGAGGAACAATGCGGTTTTCGTCCCGGTCGTGGAACACTGGACCAGCTCTATACCCTCTCCAGGGTGCTGGAGGGATTATGGGAGTTTGCCCAACCAGTCCACATGTGCTTTGTGGATCTGGAGAAGGCATTCGACTGTGTCCTCGCGGTGCCCTGTGGGGGGTGCTCTGGGAGTATGGAGTCCGGGGCCCTTTGCTAAGGGCTGTCCGGTCCCTGTACGACCGGAGCAGGAGCTTGGTTCGCATTGCCGGCAGTAAGTCAGACCTGTTCCCGGTGAATGTTGGACTCCGGCAGGGCTGCCCTTTGTCACCGGTCCTGTTCATTATCTTTATGGACAGGATTTCTAGGCGCAGCCAGGGGCCGGAGGGAGTCTGGTTTGGGGACCACAGGATTTCATCTCTGCTTTTTGCAGATGATGTTGTCCTGTTGGCTCCATCAAGCCAGGACCTTCAATGTTCACTGGGGCGGTTTGCAGCCGAGTGTGAAGCGGCTGGGATGAGGATCAGCACCTCCAAGTCTGAGACCATGGTTCTCAGTCGGAAAAGGGTGGCTTGCCCTCCAGGTTGGTGGAGAGCTCCTGCCTCAAGTGGAGGAGTTTAAGTATCTCGGGTATTGTTCACGAGTGAGGGAAGGAAGGAGCGTGAGATCGACAGACGGATCGGTGCAGCTTCTGCAGTAATGCGGTCGATGTACCGGTCTGTCGTGGTGAAGAAGGAGCTGAGCTGTAAGGCAAAGCTCTCGATTTACCAGTCGATCTACGTTCCTACTCTCACCTATGGTCATGAGCTTTGGGTCATGACCGAAAGAACAAGATCCCGGATACAGGCGGCCGAAATGAGCTTTCTCCGCAGAGTGGCGGGGCGCTCCCTTAGAGATAGGGTGAGGAGCTCGGTCACTCGGGAGGAGCTCAAAGTAGAGCCGCTGCTCCTTCACATCGAGAGGAGCCAGCTGAGGTGGCTCGGGCATCTGTTTCGGATGCCTCCCGGACGCCTCCCTAGGGAGGTGTTCCGGGCATGTCCCACCGGGAGGAGACCTCGGGGAAGACCTAGGACACGCTGGAGGGACTATGTCTCTCGGCTGGCCTGGGAACGCCTCGGTATCCCCCCGGAAGAGCTGGAGGAAGTGTCTGGGGAGAGGGAAGTCTGGGCTTCTCTGCTTAGACTGCTGCCCCCGCGACCCGGCCCCGGATAAGCGGTAGAAGATGGATGGATGGATGGATGATAACACTTTAAATCCTGGCATATAGCCATATCTATAATTCTCTGCAAAGTTTTCAAGATTCAACAACGACGTCTCTTTTACAAAAGAGTTATACAGCTAACAGTAAAGATCATAATCTTTGACACTTACCTGAGCCGTAACAAATATGAAAGAGAAGCAGACAGATCACTACAAGCGCCATCTTCTCACAAAACTCATCTGCAATAAGCCCTGAACCCAACATCTGAAAACAACAGTTGTAGAGGTCGCTTGCCTTCCTTGCACTGCCAAAGGTGATAAAACCGCAGCATCGTTATCTTTATTTTTAGAAAGAATACAACAAACTCAAACTGTTCATCACATTAGACTGTAAATACAAACAATGTTTACGTTTTTTGTCAGTGTTTATGTGCAATAAATCACATAATAATATTAAACTGAGCCCATGGGCTTTTTAAAAATTGTGTTTAGATAATTTACATTTGTTTTCTTTATCTATTCTCAGATTATTTGGATTATTAGTTCACTTTTGGTCCTCATTAATTGTCATTAATTTGCGGAATACACCACCTCGTATTTCTGTGTGGACATTTAAATTATTGGGAAAATAATGGATACTTCTACAAGGATCATCTTTTAATAACCACATTCTTCAGCAAAAGTTACAGTAAAATAAGGACAGTTTACCAAGTGTCTAGAACATTTTTATTCCAACATTTCTTTTATGTTTGTTCACTTATATAACAAAAACAAGAGGCCTTTGCTTTGGACTGTCAGTGACGCTGGAGAAAAACAGGAAGTCTATTAAACCACAAGCCTTAACCACGTTTGAGGTCCTTTTTCAAACTGAAGTCAAACAAGTCTATGTCTACAAATGTAAAAGTACTTAAACACAAATGTCCTACAGATTTGAATGTCTAGAGTGTATGTAAGGGTCAGAAAACACTTACATTATATTACACTGTTGTGACTCTGAAGTATGCCTCATTTACCTTAAGTCACATTAGAAGTACTGTGTGACTTTGTTTGGCGTTAAAAGTGTGATAAGGTCATGATCAGGGATAATATTTAGTTTTTGTCTTCCTCGGCTCCGGGTCCCATTTACTTGGATCCACTGATCTCTCGTCTCTCAGTCTTAGATTCTGTTTCCCTTGATGAGCTGACAAAGGTGGTTTCTTCATGTAAAGCAACTACGTGCCTCCTGGATATCCTGCCAGCAAAACAGCTTAAAGAACTGTGGCCCTATGTGGGGCAAATTATATTAAACATTATAAACTTGTCCCTGTCTACCGGCACCGTTCCTTCCCTTTTCAAACAGGCTGTGGTCAAACCCCTGCTCAAAAAACCTACTCTGGATCCTGCCTAAATAATTTCCGTCCTGTCTCCAATTTATCTTTTCTATCTAAGGTCCTCAAAAAAGTTGTGCTAAAACAACTTACTCTATATCTATCGGAAAATGACCTCCTCGAGCCGTTTCAGTCTACATTTAGGGCCTCTTATTCCACTGAAACAGCTTTAGTTAAAGTAACAAACGATCTCCTGCTTCACATGGACGAGGACTCATCGGCTCTACTGTTATTGCTGGATCTCAGTGCTGCATTTGATACGATTGATCATGCAGTGCTAATCAACAGACTTAAAGATGTTTTTGGCATCTCTGGCTCTGCTCTTTCTTGGTTAGAATCCTATCTGTGTGATAGGTCTCATTTTGTCTCTTTTAATAAATCCTTCTCCTCCATGGCACCAGTGAAGTTCGGTGTGCCACAAGGGTCTGTGCTCGGTCCCATACTTTTTTCACTATATGTTACACCATTGGGACAAATCATCAGAAGTTATGGAGTGAACTTCCACTGTTATGCCGATGATACACAGCTGTATCTACCAATAAAAGTAAATAATACTACTGACATCATGCGTCTAGAGGCCTGCCTCTTTTCAATTAAAAGATAAGATAAGATAAAACAAAGCTCTTGTTAATTGGTCCTGCCAGTCATCGGCACAAGTTCAATAACAACAACAATTGTTACAGACAGTAACAATCTTACTGTCTCAATCAACAACTGTGTGTTGGAGCACGGCAAAACTGCAAGGAACCTCGGTGTCATTTTTGACCCCACACTATCTCTGCAGCAGCACATTAGTGAGGTCACTAAACTGGGCTTTTTTTACTTGAGGATTATCTCAAAAATTCGCTCCTGCCTCTCTTTAGCTGATGCTGAAATTCTCATTCATGCATTTGTCACATCCAGGCTGGACTACTGTAATGCGTTATTCTCTGGACTGCCGAAGAAAAGTACTCACAGACTACAAATGGTCCAAAATACAGCCGCCAGACTTTTAACAAAGACCAGGAAGTTTGATCACATTACTCCAGTCCTGGCTTCATTACACTGGCTTCCTATTCATGTTAGAGCTGATTTCAAAGTTCTCTTGTTAACATATAAAATCCTTTGTGGACGCGCGCCCTCTTACCTATCTGACCTTATCACCTGGTATACTCCAGCTCGTACCCTTCGCTCTCAGGACGCTGGCCTCCTTCAACTTCCTCGAATAAAGAAGAAGTCTGCTGGCTACAGAGCCTTTTCTTATAGAGCCCCATTTTTGTGGAATGAGCTCCCGGTGGAAGTGCGGCGATCTGACTCTGTTGAGATTTTCAAAAGCAAACTCAAAACATACTTATTTCACCAAACGTATGGAGACTGATTGATCATAGGGTTAGGTTTACACTGGTTGTATCTGTAGGTACACACTCAACCGCTCATATTATTATTACATCTGCCTTTTTTCAGTAGTATTAAGCCCTTTTCCTTTCTACCTCCTCCTAGGGTGGACTCAAACCTCTGATCTGCTGGGTCATGTGTACCCCCAGACTCTGCTCCAGTGTGAGGACCCCCAGCCCATCTTTCATCTACCTTGATGTTGGCTGAGGTCCCATCCACCTTACACACACACACACACACACACACACCCACGCACGCACACAGAGTGGACACTGGACACTGTCAACATAAATGTTTTTTTTTTTGTGAATATGTTTTTGTATTTATATGTATTTTTTCAACTGTCCTGGACACATTCCTGCACGGCCTGTCCGTCCTGGGAGTGGATCCCTCCTTCTGTGGTTCTCTCTGAGGTTTCTCTTTTTTCACGGCTGTTTTTCTTTTGGAGTTTTTCCTCACCCTGATGGAGGGTCTAAGGACAGGGGATGTTAAGTCTGTTAAGACCTGTGAGGCGGTTGTTGTTGTGATATTGTTCTATACAAAAATAAATGTCTTGTCTTGACCATATCTCTTGATTGAATAATTACACTCTAATGTTTACTCTATTATATTTCAGATAACACTGGAATTAGAGCAAGGCCTGGGTGCGTCTTTTGTGCTCGTCCATCATGACTCTGCAAAAAATGTCAGCCCCAAGGCATTAAAACCAAAGCAGAAGTTCTGCTGTGAGCCTCGGTAAAGGCCAACAGCACAGGACACAAGCTTTGGTTTACAACTTAAAAATCCAGTCAGCATTTTGTATATATTTATTTAATGAGCAGAGACATTCTTGTTGATATCAATCCTTAAAGCTACATTCTGTAAAATGTAGAAGAACAACACTGAGCAAATGAGTCATCAGTATTTGTTTAATACAAAACTACAGCACTCTTTACTAAAAAAATTGACCCAAGCAAAAATCTAATTCAATAGTTTCCAATGTCTCATCATTTTATTATCAGCTAAACTAAACACATCCTGAGTTACATGTTCAAATAAAATCGTTCTAGAGTCATGATACATTAAGGTCACATCGAGCACACGTGGAGAACAATGTGACATGTTATTTGGCCCAAGTGTAATTGTTTGAACAGTCCCATGTGAAACCTGTTCTCTGACAGTTGAAGGAGGTGTTTCCTCAGCTTAAACATTTCCGCCCTTTGCTTTATAAGATACGGTTCCCAGCCCATGTTATTGTCTACAGACACTTTTACATTATAGTTGTCAACACCCAAAAATCAAGTGCCTTCTTGTCATGACATTCTTCAAAACCCCACACTCTTCCTGCCAAAAACAGAATACAGACAACCATTCAATTTAAAAAGATTTACCTTTTTATCTTTTATAAAAAGCAGGTATTATGTAACGTATCTTGTCCAACCCCTAACAATCTATCTAATCTAAAATGACTAATCATTAGAAAATAAATGAATGAATGAATTAAGTCAACTGACAAATCTGACCGCTCTTCTTAAGCCAGAGAGGTAAATCCAGGTGGAACAACAGAGATGCACCACACGAGGAGCTTTCAACAAGTTCTTTTTCAAAAGAAAAGGCATCAACATCCAACAAGACACTATATCTGCAAGTCACACAAAACACAAGATCAATCCATGTACTTTTTAAAATAATAACAAGCGTGTGAAACAGGCAAAGAAACTGAAAGGCACAAGTGTATATAAAATGAAAACGAATGCAGACATTACAAGAGAAGCAAGGTCACTAAGAAACTAAAATCATGTTGTTGCAGCTCAGGTTTAGAACCGCATGTGGCCCCCAGGCCTTAGTTTTCCCGCCCCTGACCTACACAGTCAAAGTTTCTAATGTAAATTATTAAAAACAAAATACTATTTAGTGAGTTTAATAAAACATTTGTATAAAAAACATGGTTTAGGGATGACATTGTACTTTATACAAACAAAAACAAAAGAAGCTAAAGACAAGTATAAAAACATTATTACAAATTATTAGAAAATTAAATAAAGGAAATACTACAGTGATGAATTAAACGAAAACAGAAACAATACAGAGGCAACAAGAGGCATAATAAACAGTGTGTCTTTTAGTCGCTTCTGGGTGCGGGGGATCCTGGTTATAAAGTGCTTTAGCCATGATCCCCCAGAAGCGTCTAAAATGGTAGGACTGGATAGTCACTAATACAAAGTAAAAACCGTGTGACCTTTTGTCACCCTAGCACCTTGTACCATGCACCTGTTCACCTACAGTATATAGTCATTTACCCACCACCGCCCCCTGTGGCCGAGCCGAATATATCACCTGTCCAAAAACAACCAAGCACCACTGCCACAATAAAGCCAAACCAAGCACCATTAAAGAAAATAGAAAACTAATGATCTAAACTACTTTGTAAAGGATAATGCTGACATATACTGTATTTAATAGGTGTTATGATACGAAACAAAAATATACAAGAAGTGAAAAAGGTGATAAAAAAGAATTTGAAAAAGTAAAACATCAATATAAATAAATTACCTTAATTAATGATGAAGATTTAAATCTTTGGAAGACTGTAGATGTGCCTTATACATTTTTATAATCATTATTATTCGGACATTGTGACACGTTGTTTGGAAAAGGGCAATTATGAGTCAAAACTGACAAGAGCTACACTTAAATCATTTTTCTTTTTTGGGGGGAAAACTTTTACAAGTGTTAACTACAATTGTACAATAAAACTACATGTAATGCAGTAGTTATTTTATTTCAGACAGGAAATGATCCTTGGATAATTATGACGTGCAAATATCACTGTTATTATTCTTGTAACATGCCAGTGTACAGCTCTTTTACTTGTTTCTGGTGTTACTCAAAGACATGTTTGTATGAGTGATGGCTTGATAAACGTTCACATGTATCCTCTTCTAAACGACTCAAGCCTCTTGTAACCACAGCTCTGACAAACAACAGCCACTGAGACCTTCCACTGAGACCAACACTAAACTAATATAGTGTTGATGTGTAACTAAAATCTGTTATACACACCTTTTACTTTCTTCTAAACCTTCCTCTTTATTGTTAATGTTAAATAATTATCTTGTGCAGAAAAGTGAAGGTATTTAACCGAGACAAAAATATGCTGTAAGTATTAAAGATGTTCACTACAAACCAGACAATATTGATGGTGAGGTCATTGTAAAGTAGCATTAAAGGTCATGTTCTCTTCAGTGTAAAACATGTCATTATCCTCTTGTGTACCTTGTCTTCTTCGCTGACAGCAGAACCTGATTAACCCAAACAGGAGTACTGGCAACACCACGGCCAGGCCGATCAGAATGATGTGTAAATGTTTAAGGGTCCTAACACCACCATGTTCTAGGCAATAAAAGAAAAAGATTAGATATTTTGATTTTATATATGTAAGAGTAAAATTACCTTCTTTTGAATCTACCATTAGAAATGTTGTTACTTGACTCATTTTTAGATTCAACTGTGACGACTGTCCCGTGTCCTTCTCCAGAATAATAGAATGGTATCTCCACGTCCACTCTGCAGATGTATGTGCCTGACTGATCTTGTGTGATGTTTGCAAGTGTCAGGTTTAAACAGTTGGATTTTTGATCACTATTCAACATATAATTTGTAATTGTTGTTCCATTTTTTATCCAGGTAACCATTAATCTTTCAGGCTCTGTTGTCCAGCAGCAGCTGATGTGAGTCGTGTCTCCCTCCATGACAGTGACATCTTGACTCTGGGAAACAACCAACTGAGAAGAAGCTCCTATGAACAGAAATATTACAAAAGAGTGCTCTGTCACAGTGATATTAGAACTTTGGATCACATCAAATATCCAAATGAAACACCTGAAAATAGAGAAAGGTCATTTTATAAGATAAATCACCTAAAAGCATAACTATACTATATATGTATAATTAACATAGAGAACAGCATGTCTCTGCCAGGCTGCCATAGCTGTTCACAGGCTCAACATCTGGAATGTCATACGATCCTAGTCACATGACTAGTGCTGGGTACTGAAGGTCAGTGCCTGTGTAGCACCGACCGACCTGTTACAACTCACACAGACACGTTCTTTACAGCTCCACTGAGTCTGAACACTGTATTCCCAGAGCCCAGGAAACAGAACAGTCACTTTAGTGTCTTTACGAAATGTTGATAAATTTACTAAAGGAAGAAAGGAAGGACCTGTCCTCTCTCTTGTGCCTGTGTTTTATTCCAAACTATCAAAATCAAATAAAATAAAATCAAAATAAAAGAAAACAAGTTGTTCTATGCATATTTATAATTATGATTTTATGGATCACTAAATGGCCTTTTAAACTTACATTTCATTTAATCTGCTTTTTAATCAGTCTCTTTCATATTAATTGGTGACAAGATAAAACTAAATTTATTAAAGTCCACATTATTGCTACACTTGCCTTATTTTAGACAAAAATAGTTCTGGCAGGATTTCTAGCGAGTGGAAATGTCAGTGAAGAGAATGTTAACAGGGTAAATGCGGATCCTTAAAAAGTCTTAAAAGGTGTTAAATTACATACTATAAAAATAATGCCTTCATTTTAAAATGCCTTAAATCTAGTTTTTAAAAGTCTTAAATATAAACCAACAACATAAAAAATATTTTTTAATACATTTTTTTAGTTTAAATAATGTAATGTTATGTCTTTGTTACGCAGAACAAAATAGACGGAACAAAATAACAAATTATTTTGCTCGCAGCAGGTTTCTTAGGTTTGTGGACTGGAAAAGTTTGATATTTAACCATGGCGTTATGTTTACTGTTAATTTAAGATGTTATTAAAAAGGTCATAAAAAAGCCTTGAATCTAAATCTCAGAATCCTGGCAAAATACAAACCATTATAATACTTTAACTCCAGACCTGGCATATTGCTTCTATAATTTTCTGCAAATCATAATCTTTGACACTTACCTGAGCCGTAACAAATATGAAAGAGAAGCAGACAGATCACTACAAGCGCCATCTTCTCACAAAACTCATCTGCAATAAGCCCCTGAACCCAACATCTGAAAACAACAGTTGTAGAGATGTCGCTTGCCTTGTTGCACTGCTAAAGACGATAAAACCGCAGCATGGTTTTCTTCTGCTTCAGAATGCTTTGTTCAAACTGTTCACCACATTAGACTCTTAATACAAACAGCGTTTATGTGAACTAAGTCACATGATAATATTAAATTGTTTACATTTGTATTCTCAGATTATTTGGATTATTAGTTCACTTTTGGTCCTCATAAATTGTCATTTATTTGTGGAATACACCACCTTGCATTTCTAAATTATGGGAAAAATAATGGATACTTCATCTTTTAGTAACCACATTCTTCAGATTCTGTGCTAAAAAGATAATTTAACTCAACAGGTTTTTGAACACTTGCTATGTGATGATTGACCTGTTGACCTTGAAGGCAATAACCTGTAAAGAAATAAAAGGATGGCACAGCAAAAGTTACAGTAACATAAGGACAGTTTACCAAGTGTCAAGAACATTTTTATTCCAACATTTCTATTATGTTTGTTCACTTATATAATAGAGTAAAAGAAGAGGCCAATGCTTTGGACTGTCAGTGACGCTGGAGAAAAACAGGAAGTCTATTAAACCACAAGCCTTAACACCATTTCTCATAATTTTATTATCAGCTAAACTAAACACATCTGGAGTTACAAGTTCAAATAAAATCGTTCTAGACTCATGATACATTAAGGTCACATCGAGCACACGTGGAGAACAATGTGACATGTTTTTTGGCCCAAGTGTAATTGTTTGAACAGTCCCATGTAAAACCTGTTCTCTGACAGTTGAAGGAGGTGTTTCCTCACCCTAAACATTTCAGCCCTTTGCTTTATAAGATACGGTTCCCAGCCCATGTTATTGTCTACAGACACTTTTACATTATAGTTGTCAACACCCAAAAATCAAGTACCTTCTTGTAATGACATTCTTCAAAACCCCACACTCTTCCTGCCAAGAACAGAATACAGACAAGCATTCAATCAAAAAGCCTTGTAAAAAGTGATTATAATGTAACATGTCATGTTCTGGCATTTTTTCAATAATTTGTGGAACTACGTCAGTGCACTTGGTTTAAATATCCCGACAGAATATAAAAAAAGACATAATTTTATAGCAAGTACTAAAACCAGCAAATAAAGTGAACAAACAAAAGAAAAACTAATTTTAGGTTTACAATGACAGTGTTGACAGAGTGTAATCTTCGCCTGGGGATTTTTTTACTATGAAGCAGGTGCGGCCAAATACAGGTTTGCATGTTGCACTGACAACTATAATTCAAACACACATGACCTCCTTTAGTCGACTGATAGTGTTGTGTCAATCCTAAACCTCTGAACTCATTTCTACTTTACTCTAAACCAAAATCCTTTCAGTTTATTGTATATCACCAAAATATTTACCTGATACATTAAACAAATTATGTAGCATTTTAAATGCAATGTACCATGATATATACCTAGACTTTGTTGTTCTTTGTAAAAGCATAGCCCACACCTTCCTTTATAAACCTACATCTTATGTATACAACCTGTCCAACATTAAGTCATCTTTAAGATTTCCGTCTATGTTGAGGCAGTTTTTCTTGTCACTGTTGCCAAGTGCTCACTCATGGGGTTTGATGGCCCTCTTGATTTAAGGCTATATAGATTTTAAATTAATTTGAATTTCCTTGAGCCACACTGGAGAGCATTTTGGTAATTACTGCTTGACATGGCAGCAAAGAAGATCATGCTGAAGGAAGACTATGAACCAACACATAATCACCATAATGTGTTTGATGAAAGAGTTTTTGAAAGTGTCAGCAGTCACCTTGAGTTTCTTTCTCTAAAATCTAAAAACCAGGTTAGAAATCTGGGGGTCATTATGGACTCAGACTTAAATTTCCAGAGTCACATTAGGTCAGTTACATCATCTGCATTTTATCACCTTTAAAAACATTTCCAGAGTCAAAGGGATAATGTCTCAACCAGATTTAGAGAAACTTATTCATGATTTATCTCCAGCAGGTTAGATTACTGTAACGGCTGCTCACTGGTCTCTCAAAACGAGGGTTAAGACAGCTGCAGTTTATTCAGAACGCTGCTGCTCGGATTCTAACTAACACCAGGAAGTACAACCACATCAGTCCAGTTTTAAAATCTCTGCACTGGCTTCCTGTTGCTCAGAGAATAGACTTTAAAACAGCACTGCTGGTTTACAAGTCTCTAAATGGTTTAGCACCAGAATATAATTCTGAAATGCTAGTAGCTTATGAACCTCCTCTAAATTTGAGAACATCTGGGACAGACCTGCTCGTGCCCAGAGTTAGAACTAAACAGGGTGAAGCAGCGTTTAAGTTTCATGCAGCAAAAATCTGGAACAGCCTCAACTTTAACAATGTTCAAGGGGAGGTTAAAAACCTTTCTCTTTAGCTCCACCTACTTGTTTTTTTATTCTAAATCTTGTCTGTGTTCTTTAAATCTGTCTTTTATTTCTGTAAAGCACTTTGCGTTACCCAGTGTATGGATTGCACTTTATAAATAAAATTTCTGTTTCTTGCATAGGCCTACACTCGATTCTCGCAAGATTTTTTGGGAGTTTCCAAATTTAGGTAAATCCTGATTATTCTGTGAAAGAGAGTTGTAAGCAGTTCTATTTGATGGAGTCAGGTCACCTAAAGTGTAAAAATATGTAATAATAATGTTTGTATTTTAACAGCTGTACATTGTACAACCACTATTTCCTCTGTTGTACAGCAGAGGGCGCCATAAACCAAGTGAGTAGCCTACAGTGTTTAAGTATCTCAAAGACTAATCTGTGACTGTGTGGCCTTCAAGATAAGAAAAAAGGCTGTGAAATTGGAAATGTGCAGCTCAAAACAACTTTTTTATTCTAAAAATATTGATATTTGACTTTTTTAACTCCTGTTTGTAATGATATAAAAAAACATGTTTCAGTAGTGTAGGTTTAAAGGGTAGGCTATAGTTGACTATAAATAAAAAAATATATAATTATAGCCTATAGAGTTTTTATATAGGGTAGTAGGCACGTTTATTTATCGGAAAGTTTATTTTTGTGAAGTCATCAAAAACTGATCAATAAATAATACATTTGTAGATGTAATAGAAAGTCCTCAAATGACGCTCACGTTGCTCTTTGTGTTCTCCTGTGTAAATATTCTGTCGCTCCAAACGTTCCAAACTTTGTGTAACTTCTGTTTCAGACCTCTTCATCACTCATCCTGACCCTGGTCCTGCTCGTCCTGACTCCCTGTGCCCCGTGTGTTCTCGTGAACACATCCAGATAAAACCCCATCCTGACTGCACTCTTGAGCTCTCACTCTGGGGACTATGTACCGTATGTTATTAAACACATTTATTTCCTAAAACTAAAGGATTATGCCAGGTTTTTGTCTTTAGCTTTAGGCTGAACAAAAGAACATAAAAGTAAATGAATGTGATTATAGGGTTGGTATTTTGGCTGGATGTTGACAACATTATCCAACCAGCCAAAAAAAAACATTACTCTTACAAGCCACTTTGTCCAGTTGGATCTTAATATTTTAATAACTATAAATATATGGGCCTTGATCAACAAATTCAATACATATTCTGGTTTTTTTTTAAAAGATGAATTGGTGAGTAACAGTGGCCCATAAACATAAAAGAGTAAATGTGAGAAGACAACATGCATGCTTACAGTAATGACAGTGAAAAGAAAGTGTATCTACACATAGTTACAGGCCAACCACCATACAGTCATTTTATTTTAATGTTTTATATTAGATCATGTAACTGTCATTAAATATTAAAGGCTATAACGTTACTCTCAGGTACCTTTTAGTTGTAGTTTGACTGGCTTTGATTGTTTAGTCGTGATTTAGTTTTAGTCTAGTTCTGCATCTGGTTTAGTTTCTCTTGTGTCCATATTTAATAATGCTTGTACCCAGTTTTCAAGTTCAGGTCACTGATTAGGGACAATAGAAAATTGTTTATACAATATTAATGTGACAATTAAATGTGAACTTGGCCCAGAGCTAAGCGGCAAACAACGCTACATCTGCCGGGAAATCGGACTGCAGACTGTAGTGGCCTACACTGAGGTCCAGAATCAATATCCAACAAGACACTATATCTCCAAGTCACACAATCTCACACAAAAACACAAGATCAAACCGTTTATTATAATTCATAAAAAAGAAAAAAAAACAAAACGAGCTTCTGAGACAGGCAAAGAAATTGAAAAGCATGAACGTATATAAATGAGCATTTGACAAAAAGAAATGCAGACAACTTTGGTTTAGAACTTCATGTGGCCCCCGGGCCTTAGTTTTCCCGCCCCTGACCTAACCAGTCAAAGTTTCTAATGTAAATTATTAAAAACAAAAGACTACTTAGTGAGTTTAGTAAAACATTTATTATAATTGCAGTCACAGAAACATGGATCAAATGGATGGAGATGAGCTTTATTCTGTCAATAGCAAAAACAAAAAAGGTGGAGGCGTTGAACAATATTGATACATAAATTCAAATTTGGAAAGTGGGATTATGGGGGAAATGACAACAGCAGAAAATAATGAGATGGAGATTGTGACAGTGGAAATAATAACAAAAACATCTTAATCAGTTAAAATCCTCATCAAATAATATAGAAATATTTGATAATATTAAAGATAAAATCAGCTTAAATGTGGGGATTTTTTTACATAAATTTAGATAATTTGGGTAAACATGAAGCGATTGATTTTATTAATGCATAGTTTGTATTTCTTTCCATTAATAACTAACAACCAGAACTACATCTCAACTCTGCGACTACAATAAACAGCTTTACAAAATCAAAAAAGGAAAATGTAATGACAGTTATCTTTTATTTATGTATTTATTATTTATTTACTTATACTTAAACACGGGGAGAACATGCAAACTCCAAACAGAATGGACCTGCCCTGGATTGGAATCAAACCCAAGACCTTCTTAATGTGAGGCATGAGTAAAAGAAAAAAAAAGAAAAAAGAAAGTTTAGAAAGAAAACTCTTTATACAAGTCAGGTACTTTATACAAACAAAAACAAAAGAAGCTGACAAGTATAAAAAAAATATGAATTATTAGAAAATGAAAAAAAAGAATACTAAATTGATAAATTCAATAAAAACAGAATCAGTACAAAAGTGACATGGGAAATAATAAACAGTGTGATTAAAATTAACAAAATTAACTTTGTAGGAAAATGTTAATCATGTATTTATTACACACAAAGACTGCATGTGTCAGCAATGCTCAGAGTTTTTATATATATATATTAGTTTTATATTTACACTTTTACCTGAACAAGACATGCATTGGTAAAAAACTTTTGAGTTCTCCTCACAATACCACACTAACAAGTTCAAATTCATTGTCTGCCTCTTGTTCGTCTCCTCTTTGGCTCACCCACCAGAGTGAGGATGGGCAGGCCTCTCAGCACCTGAACGAATGATCCAGGTGAGTCAGAACCTGAAAAACAAATTCCATTAAACAATTGAGTTTGTCACCATCGTCTCAATCAAAATAATCAGAAAGTTATGTAATATATAATAACATATTTTTTCAATAAAAGGATATTCCATTTGTAGTTTAATAAAAGGTTTTTCAAAGTGATCTTTTGTCAGGCTTCCTTCTTGGCTGCAAGGATTGATAAACTCTACTTTGTTAAAAATAAATAAAAATATCTCTCACAACCCTTCTTTCTACAGCCTGTGAGCACCTAGCCCTCTAGACTACAGATGTTCAGATAATGCACCTTTAACTTGCTTAAATGTGTGTGATTGTTCTTTAAGCTTATGTACCTTTGTTTTCTTGATATTGGAAGACATCGTAAAAAGCCTTACTAACTAAGCCTTACTAACTTTATTTTATATTTAACTATTTTATTCAGCAATATATGCTCCTTATATATTTTTTCCAAGGCAATTTGATGAAGTTCATTTTCAAATTGTCTCAGTGAAGGCGGAGGTATTTCTGACTAGTCAGTAAAAAAATCAGAAGGTCAATATAAGGGTCAGTGAAAGCACTCTTTCCTCTGCTGAGCTGAAGTGAACAGGGAAGAGGTTTAGTTTTGGAAAGGCTCTTTTGAGATACAGAGTGAACAGAGTCTCCCTCCTCAAGCTACTGTAACAATCTTTAATCTCACATTACTTCTACAGTGTAATCAAAGGATAAACTATAAAACACCATCATTGTCTGAAAAGTGTCATATCTCACAGTTTTCTTTGGTCTTCTTTTTGGCCATTTGTGTCAACATTTGGTGAAACAACAGTGACGACTGTCCCGTGTCCTTCTCCAGAAGAATAGAATGGTATCTTCACGTTCACTCTGCAGATGTATGTACCTGAATGATCTTGTGTGATGTTTGCAAGTGTCAGGTTTAAACAGTTGGATTTTTGATCACTTTTGGATGTGCTGTGCAAGACCTCTGATGTAATTATGGTTGTTGTTTCTTTTTTCAGCCAAACAACCCTAAATCTTTCAGGCTCTGTTGTCCAGCAGCAGCTGATGTGAGTTGTGTCTCCCTCCATGACAGTGACATCTTGACTCTGGGAAACAACCAACTGAGAAGAAGCTCCTATGAACAGAAATATTACAAAAGAGTGCTCTGTCAGTGATATCAGAATAGAGAAAGGTCATTTTATTGGATAAATCACCTAGTGCCAAGATAAAATTCAGTTCATTAAAGTCCGGCAACAGGCAAATGACTCAATGCAGACCCCAATAGGAAGATGTTTAACAGGGTTTATTCTGAGGTAAAGGTACAAAATTACAATCCAGAAGACGAAATCGAAACAAAGATGAGGTCAGAACACACTAGAAGACCTAGAAGAAATGTCAACCCCAGGGCATTAAAACCAAAGCAGAGGTTCTGCTGTGAGCCTCGGTAAAGGTCAACAGCACAGGACACAAGCTTTCTTCAATGTTATCCCACATTCTTCAAAAACATCTCAGCTTATGTTTGGATTCCTTTTTTCCGCCCTCAATATTGTTCAAGCAAAGTTACTTTTAGAAAAGCGTAAGAAGATGAATGTAGGATGATTAGATGGTTGTACTCACTTTTAAATAACAGATGCCTAAAGTGGAGTCTGACTCTCAAACACTTACAGTAACACAGGAGTTCCACAAGGCTGTGTGCTCTGAACATCGCTGTTTACTCTACATACTAATTGTTGGTAGGTACACTCTCTTTTAGCCTTCTCTTTTGAAAAATTACTGTTGAACATTTGTGTAATAGATTGCAACAGTAACTGTACTTTTAAAGGAGGTAGCGTCCCGGCTGAGCAGAGCCAAAAACTTTAAGGTTTCTGTCTATTTCAAGGCAGTTTTTCTTGTCACTGTTGCCAAGTGCTCGCTCATGAGGATCATTGGCTCTCTCTGTAAACAGACTGGAGTCTGGTTTGGAAAATATAATGAATGGAACAACTTTGTCTTGATTTAGAGGTATACATTTTAATGAAATTGAAATTTCCTTGACCCACATTGGAGAGCATTTTGGTAATTACTGCTTGACATGGCAGCAAAGAAGATCATGCAGAAGGAAGACTATGAACCAACACACAATCACCATAATGTGTTTGATGAAAGAGTTTTTGTGTCTTAGAACAAAAATACATGTCTCAGTCTAATGCTTGTGGAGCACTAGCTGGCAACTCAGGGACAATACATTTTATTCTGCTAATGTTTACCCTACCAAAGTAACAAAAATATACCAAAGGTGAGAGCGCCATCTGCAGTCATCACACCATTATTGTGTTGATGTACACTTCATTTTTAATACACTATCCGGTTAATTCATTGGTATTAAACTAATCAATATGCTAGCCTATATCTACAGGTAAATATTGTGCATAACTTTTATATCTATATCTATTTTTAGGGAAAGACATTAAAAAAGTTGCATATTAGCAACTTATTGACTTTCTATTGCTAAACAACTGCTTTGATTCTTTTCAGTCAGGATTCAGGCCCATCACAGACTGAGACTGAACTTATCAAAGTCACAAATGAGATCCGTCTGAACACTGACGCAGGCAAAGTCTCTGTCTTAGTTTTGTTGGACTTGAGTGCTGCGTTTGATACAGTGGACCAAACTATCACAAAGATTAGAGGAATGGATAGGTATCACTGGAACTGCTCTTAAATGGTTTCAGTCCTATCTTGAATAGGATATACAGTGGACAGAGTCTCCCTCCTCAAGCTACTTTAACAATCTTACAAAGAAGTTAATGAAAGTCTTTAATCTTACTTTACTTTTACTAAACTACAGTATAACCAAAGGATAAACTATAAAACACCATCATTGTGTCTGAAAAGTGTCATATGTCCCACTTACCAGCATTTCTTTGGTCTTCTTTTTGGTCATTTGTGTCAGCTTTTGATGAAACAACAGTGACGACTGTCCCGTGTCCTTCTCCAGAATAATAGAATGGTAACTCCACGTGCACTCTGCAGATGTATGTGCCTGACTGATCTTGTGTGATGTTTGCAAGTGTCAGGTTTAAACAGTTGGATTTTTGATCACTATTCAATATATAATTTGTAATTGTTTTGTTCCATTTTTTATCCAGATAACCCTAAATCTTTCAGGCTCTGTTGTCCAGCAGCAGCTGATGTGAGTCGTGTCTCCCTCGTCGACAGTGACATCTTGACTCTGGGAAACAACCAACTGAGAAGAAGCTCCTATGAACAGAAATATTACAAAAGAGTGCTCTGTCAGTGATATCAGAACTCTGGATCACATCAAATATCCAAAATGAAACACCTGAAAATAGAGAAAGGTCATTTTATTGGATCAATCACCTGAAAGCTTTCTTATTAATTGGTGACTAGATCAAATTAGATTCATTAAAGTCCACATTTCTGTGACACCTGCCTAATTTTAGACAAAGGGTTGAAATAGTTCTGGCAGGATTTCTAGTGAGTAGAAATCTCAGTGAAGAGAACGTTAATATAGCTGCATGTGTCTAAACAAAATGCACATGTAACCATTATAACACTTTAACTGCAGACCTGGCATGTCACATCAATAATTCTCTGCAAAGTTTCAACCACAACGTCTTCTTTACAAAAGAGTTATACAGCTAACAGTAAAGATCATAATCTGTGACACTTACCTGAGCCGTAACAAATATGAAAGAGAAGCAGACAGATCACTACAAGCACCATCTTCTCACAAAACTCATCTGCAATAAGCCCTGAACCCAACATCTGAAAACAACAGTTGTAGAGGTCGCTTGTCTTCGTTGCACTGCTAAAGGTGATAAAACCGCAGCATCGTTATCTTCTGCTACAGACCGCTTTGGCTCAAACTGTTTACCACATTAGACTGTTAATATGAACAGTGTTTATGTGAACTAAGTCACATGATAATATTAAATTGAGCCCCTGGGCTTTCTTTAAAATTGTGTTTAGATTATTTGGATTATTAGTTCACTTTTGGTCCTCATTAATTGTCATTAATTTGTGGAATACACCACCTCGCATTTCTGTGTGGACATTTAATTTATTGGGAAAATAATGGATACTTCTACAAGTATCATCTTTTAATAACCAAATTCTTCAGCAAAAGTTACAGTAAAATAAGGACAGTTTACTAAGTATCGCGAACATTTTTATTCCAACATTTCTTTTGTGTTTGTTCACTTATATAATAGAGTAAAACCAATGCTTTGGACTGTCAGTGACGCTGGAGAAAAACAGGAAGTCTATTAAACCACAAGCCTTAACCACGTTTGAGGTCCTTTTTCAAACAAGGCTATGTCTACAAATGTAAAAGTATTTAAACACAAATGTCCCACATATTTGAATGTCTATAGTGTATTTAAGGGTCAGAAAACACTTATATATTACACTGTTGTGACTCTGAAGTATGCCTCATTTACCTTAAGTCACATTTGAAGAACTGTGTGACTTTGTTCTTGGCGTTAAAAGTGTGATAAGGTCATGACCATATCTTTTGATTGAGTAATTATACTCTAATGTTTACTCTATTATATTTCAGATTACACTGGGACTAGAGCAAGGCCTGGGTGCATCTTTTGTGCTCGTCCATCATGACTCAAAAAAAATGTCAGCCCCAAGGCATTAAAACCAAAGCAGAGGTTCTGCTGTGAGCCTCGGTAAAGGCCAACAGCACAGGACACAAATTTTACCTCAATGTTATCCCACATTTTAAAATTACATTTCAAATTTTGGTTTGCAACTTAAAAAACTTATGTATACAACCTGTCCAACAGTAAAACTTTTGTTAGACGTGTCAGTTTGTCTAAAAGCAAAATAAAAGCACTGAGATCTGTCTCCTTTATAATTATCTCAGCTTATGTTTGGATTCTTTTTTGAAAGCAAAGTTACTTTTAGAAAAGCTGAAGAAGATGAATGTACGATGATTAGATGGTTGTACTCACTTTTAAATAACGGATGCAGCAAGTGGAGTCTGACTCTCACTTAATACAGTAACACAGGAGTTCCACAAGGCTGTGTGCTCTGACCATCACTGTTTACTCTTACTAATTTTTGAAAGGTAGACCCTTTTTTTATCCTGACAGCCTTCTCTTTTCAAAAATTACTGTTGAACATTTGTGTAATAGATTGCAACAGTAACTGTACTTTTAAAGGAGGTAGCGTCTCGGCTGAGCAGAGCCAAAAACTTTAAGGTTTCTGTCTATTTCAAGGCAGTTTTTCTTGTCACTGTTGCCTAGTGCTCGCTCATGAGGATCATTGGCTCTCTCTGTAAACAGACTGGAGTCTGGTTTGGAAAATATAATGAATGGAACAACTTTGTCTTGATTTAGAGGTATACATTTTAATTTAATTTGAATTTATATTGAACCACACTGGATAGCATTTGGTAATCAATACTTGACATGGCAGGAAAGAAGATCATGCAGAAGGAAGACTATGAACCAACACACTGCTGTAATGTCTGCTGAAAATGTTTTTGTGTCTTAGAACAAATATATACATCTAATGAATGGGAGCAATAGCTTGCAACTGGCCTCAGGGACAGAAAATTGTATTCTTCTCTTTTTTTTTTTTAGCCTACCAAAGTAACACCAATATACTAAAGGTAAGAGCGCCATCTGCAGTCATCACACCATTATTGTGTTGATGTATACTTCATTTTTAATACACTATCCGGTTAATTCTTTGGCAATAAACTAATCAATATGCTAGCCTAGATCTACAGGAAAATATTGTTCATAACTTTGTTATCTAAATCTATTTTTAGGGAAAGTCATTTGAAAGTGTATCAGCAACTTACTCACTTTCCAAACAACTGCTTTGATCCTTTCCAGTCAGGATTCAGGCCCATCACAGACTGAGACTGAACTTATCAAAGTCACAAATGACATCCGTCTGAACACTGACGCGGGAAAAGTCTCTGTCTTAGTTTTGTTGGACTTGAGTGCTGCGTTTGATACAGTGGACCAAACTGTCACAAAGATTAGAGGAATGGATAGGTATCACTGGAACTGCTCTTAAATGGTTTCATTCCTATCTTGAAGACTCGAAGTACTTTGTTTCGGTTGGTAACTGTGTATCAGACCAAATGGCCCTGACATGTGGTGTTCCACAGGGGTCTATCTTGGGACCTCTATTATTCAATCTTTACATGCTTCCTCTAGGCCAGTTAATACACAGCTGTGGCGTATCCTACCATAATTATGCAGATGACACTCAGATTTACATTTCACTCACAGCAGGTGAAAATGGACCAATCCATTCACTGTGTCACTTCATCGAACAGATTGATGTGTGGATGCAAAATAATTTTCTTCAACTGAACAGAAACAAAACTGAACTAATCATCTTTGGGGAAGGTCAGTTAACTGTAACGGCCTGCTCACTGGTCTCTCAAAACGAGGGTTAAGACAGCTGCAGCTTATTCAGAACGCTGCTGCTCGGGTTCTAACTAACAACAGGAAGTACAACCACATCAGTCCAGTTTTAAAATCTCTGCACTGGCTTCCTGTTGCTCAGAGAATAGACTTTAAAACAGCACTGCTGGTTTACAAGTCTCTTAATGGTTTAGCACAAGAATATATTCCTTATAAACCTCCTCG
The DNA here is from genome assembly GCA_024349245.1 of Neodontobutis hainanensis. Classification (NCBI taxonomy): domain Eukaryota; kingdom Metazoa; phylum Chordata; class Actinopteri; order Gobiiformes; family Odontobutidae; genus Neodontobutis; species Neodontobutis hainanensis. The sequence goes on from JALDNG010000064.1 coordinate 161,250, forward strand.
GACTCTGAGAAGATCTGGGACAGGCCTTCTGCTCGTGCCCAGAGTTAGAACTAAACAGGTTGAAGCAGGGTTTAAGTTTCATGCAGCAAAAACCTGGAACAGCCTCCCAGATGAAGTAAAACTTAAACAATGTTCAAGGGGAAGTTAAAAAACTTTCTCTTTAGCTCCGCCTGCTTACAGTAGAGACAAAGGAAAGTGTTTTTATCTACACTCTTCATCTCTTAATTTTCTATTCTGTAATGAACTTATGTTTCTTATTATAACTCTTTTCTTTGTTCTTTAAATCTGTCTTTTATTTCTGTAAAGCACTTTGAGTTACACAGTGTATGGATTGCGCTTTATAAATAAAATTGCTGTGTCTTGCATAGGCCTACACTCAATTCTTGCGAGAATTTCCAAACTTGGGTAAATCCTGATGATTCTGTGAAAGAGACTGTGAGCAGTTCTATCTGATGGAGACAAGTGTCCCAAGAAAATATCCCCCACACCATTACACCGTTGGACAAGCATAGGGGTTTTCTTTTTCTCCTGCTTTTTACTTGCTAGAGCCCGAGGTAAAAATGTTTGTATTTTAACAGCTGTACATTGTACAACCACTATTTCCTCTGTTGTACAGCAGAGGGCGCCATAAACCAATTGAGTAGCCTACAGTGTTTAAGTATTTCAAAGACTAATCTGTGACTGTGTGGCCTTCAAGATAAGAAAAAAGGTTGTGAAATTGGAAATGTGCAGCTCAAAACAACTTTTTTATTCTAAAAATATTGATATTTGACTTTTTAATTGATGGTTGTAATGATATAGAATATAAAAGAAACACGTGAAAACAACACACTACTAGTATCTAACGCCAAGGTTAGCATCTAGACTTTTAATCTATAGCATGACCTATATTACCTACAGATCATTTTTAAATAGAGGATGAATAGCCTACGATGATATTTGACTGAATAACATATTTTATAATTTATCATATTTTACCTAAAACAATTCTGTTAACCTAGAGGAAAATTATATAAATTTAGACAGAATGTGACAAGAGTCTTCACAAAGCAGTATATTCATGGACTAGCTACAGTTTCTAAAATATAGCCTATTGTAAATTGTCACTTGTATTAAATTTTCTTAGTTTCATGATAAATAGGTTTTGTTTGTCCAGTGCACACAGGCAGATAGGCTATAGTTAATGCACTGTCTGCTGGTGTATTTGAGTTAAACATTTAAGAAGCCTTTAGGCAGTTCAGGGGCTGGCTGTAGGCTATAGACATCGGACTCCATTGCACAAATATGGACTGAAGCAGGCATAAATATAATATTTAGATGTTTATGATGACAAGAAATAGATCAAGAAAGTAGACAAGAAATAGAGTAGATCACTGGGAATTACACATAGGCTAAATGAAAATTCTTAATAATCCAGTAAATTTACCAAAATCAAACCATAAGAGATTGATTTGAAAACTGCTCAGATCAACTATTTATTCATCACTGGCCAGGTGACTTGAAATACAATAATAAATGATGCATTTTACAAATTTTGTAGTACAAGCTAAAACTAAATAGAACACACTATTTAAAAATATGTTTCAGTAGTGTAGGTTTAAAGGGTAGGCTATAGTCGGCTATAGGTAAAAAATATATGTACAGCCTGTAGAGTTTTATATAGTGTAGTAGCTTTGGATAGTAGGCTATCGGATAGTTTAATTTTGTTAAGTCATCAAAAACTGACCAGTAAATAATACATTTGTAGATGTAATAGAAAGTCCTCATATGTTCCTCATACGTTCTTTGTGTTCTCCTGTGTAAATATTCTGTCGCTCCAAACGTTCCAAAGTTTGTGTAACTTCTGTTGCAGACCTCATCATTCACTCATCCTGACCCAGGTCCTGCTCGTCCTAAATACATGTGTGTTCTCAATGCACACATCCAGATAAAACCCCATCCTGACTGCACTCTGGATCTCTCACTCTCTAAGTACTCTACTGTTTGACCTTTCTCCCAAGAAATAAAACCGGCAAAGACATCTGGATCTTTCTCATCGTCTTCATTACAAATATTTTTTTTCACAGATCTCGTAGTTAGTTTGACTGATGGGAACAAAATTCTCTTTGACTGATTATTTAAGTAGGATTGATTACTAATGTACCATATGATTTATGTGACTTTTAGCATGTAGCTTTTACCTTTTATGAAGCACTATTTGATGATGATGATTTCAATACAACACCAAAAAAACAGCTACATATTGAGCTAGTGTGTGATATTCTCTCATTAAACACCTGCTTTGTTTTTGCCCAAAACAGTCATTATTATGGATAACTTTAGGATTTTTGGTGGCTAATGCTAATTGTTGTTGAACTATCCAGTATCACATTCAAATTGGTAGCATGGTCTCTAATTATGTTCATGTCCGTAAAAATATGATACAGCCAGTTCTGTGAATTATCACAAGCAAACTTTGGCTCAAGGTTAATGCTTTAAACAGAATTTAAAGGCCTCGAACACAGAGCCAGCTCAGCTAAAACTGCAAACTTTAGATAATTATGCTTGTGAATGTGTATGATGCCTTGACATTAGCTAAAGGTCCAAGGCCAGTTCAACGTCCATCTTTAACTTTTATAGCATGTCATGTGTTGAAGTTTATAACACGCATATTCAAATCCAAGACTCAGAACTATAAAACATTTTCACATTTTAACATGATGTAACTTCAGAGGTAACCTTCTTTTCCAGATGATGAATTTTTCACTTAGGCCTACACAGCAACAAACATACCCATGTCATGTGTAATATAAAGAATATCTGAGTCTTTTAAAAGTTCTGAATCAGTTATGGACAGCACTTTTATATAACATTACAGTATTTATTACAGTATTTTTCTTATTCATTTACATTAGGGTTTTAATCATGTTTATTATACATGGAATTACAATGATTTATTGAGGAAGGGTTTGAAAGCTTTTCCTCCTGTATCTCCAGGGATTTACTCTTATTATGATAAATAAGGCAAGAAAATGATTAAGGAAATATTATTTAAAGCTGTTCTATCAGATAGGAAAGCTTGCATTTGATTTTGACACGACACCAATGCGGAAGTGACTCAAACATTTGGGGGGAAGCTGTGTGGCACGAGCGTTAGCTTCGCGGTGTGACTGACGCACAGCAGCTTCACCGGGAGACTGTCGCGCGCTGCCTGTGCAGCTTTACAGTTTTAACCGTTCCGCCACGTGTATGGACGACGAATAGACACGGTCATTTATTTACCTTTCGCTTCTTTATGGACCTTCGGTCGTAACCAGGCGGCCTGACTGAACTGTGGGAACATTATGAAGACACAGTGACTAAGAGCATCGTTTTTTTCCAAGGTGATCCTGCTTCTCTGTACTAAACATTAGCTAGCGTTTGTGTTGTTAAAAGATGGCAAACGAGGGCTGGGGAGGGGCCATGCTAATTCTGCTTTTGTTGGAGGATGCTGTATAAACGCCAGCTCTTATATCATACCTTTTTAAAAAGAAAACATTACTTTGTTGTTCTGCTTAGACTGCCTCTAGCACCGCGCCATCACTTTTACAGACACTTCTCAGTTCAGACCTCACTAGTATTGTAGATGTATTGTACATCCATTCCACATTTTTGGAAATGGCCCATTTTGAAGTGCGTTAAAGGAGCAGGTGCCTCGTTAGAATATTCATGTGTCATGGTTGAAATAACCTAAATTTCTGAAGTCACGGTCAAGTTGAATTCATAATTGGCACTGTGTTTGGCGCCGAACCAGTTTCCTGTCGCGCCAAACTATAATGTTCTTAGTGGTCCTGGGGTAAACTTTATGAACGCTTCCTTTATGTTTACTCCAGAATCGTCCCTACCCTGCTATTTCAATGTGTTTTTAGCTTTATTGTCCACATTGCAAGCCATGTGGTGCGCAACACATGGTACTGACTCATCTCAGATTACTGTAGGCCTAATCTTTTGAGTGCTTCCTTGTTAGGTGGAAGTGTGAGTCAAAACTATCAGAGAGAGAGATACTTTTCATTCATCTCCATCCGGGGAAGTTCTTGTGTCCAGTAGCATTTCATGGAACACATACAATCACCAAGAGCCAGAAATAAGAACAGGTTAAAACAATACACATTTCATAATAATAAATAGGTAATAAAGTGCACATTGTGACTGTAGAGGTGTGTTTGGTGGTGGTCAGAGTCTGTGAGCGCTGTGTCTATGGCAGCCGCCCCTCTCTGTCTGCCCCAGGTGTGAATGTGTTTGAATGGAGTGAGTGGAAGCACAATGTAAAGCGCTTTGGGTGCCCGAGAAGTGTGCAAAAAAGCTCTATAGAAAAGCTGCCATGTACCATTAGCATTTCACATACTCCCCATGAAAAGTTCCCAGGTGCCGGATTCGTTCCGTGGCATGTTATGTCTATGTTCATGTTATGTCTATGTTCATGTTATGTCTATGTTATGTCTATGTTCATGCTTGGATTAGCAGGAAGGACATGACGTGAGCAGATTTGACATGACCTGAAGAGGACTAGAAGCAACCAGTAATTATTAACCATAGGAAATGAAAAATATTTATGACACACATTGGCAAGATTCATTGTACAGTGTTGTAGCGGCTGGTGTAAATGATCTCCTGAATCGCTCAGTCCTACAGAACAGAGAGAGAAGCCTGCGGTTGCTCCTTTAAGCCGACAGTCATGCAAGGAAGGCCTGCTTTGTTGGTCAGTCATACGAAAGATTCCATTTTTTATATTATAGCTGTTTTTGTGAAACCTTCCCTCAGTTGTAGTCCTGGGAAGTTACTGAGTAAACGTGTGTGTTTGATATAATAAATGCAGACATTAACATTAAATAACATCTTAAATAAAATAAGATGTTTTGAGCTGTATGTGCCTCAGTCTGACCCATGAATTATCTTTGTCTCCACAGCCGTTGTTCAGGCTTGGGTTTTGGCAGCTGTGCATCCTGTGTTATAAATAAATAAATGCTTTTATAGAAGCCGTCTATTGAGAAAGCCATTGTCTACAACACTCCTTGTATATTTTGCGAAAGATTTGTCCCAACAATCTGCAACAATCAAAGTGTCACACACATCCACTGTGAGCAGCCGAGGGAACAATCTCTGTCATTTTTCTGTTTAATGTAGGAGGTTGTGCATATTTCAAATAACATGGGTTTTGCCAAGTGTTAAATGTGGGCTAAGTTTTATAGGAGCAGCTGTGGAAGGTCTCTGTTCCATATTTCAGCTTGTAGGAATATCTAGACTCAAACATGAAACTTTAGGGTGGGGAATATCTAACATAATCCAGTCAAACTCAAATATTAAAATAAAATTGTGATGGACAAGGTGTTGTGTGAAGTAGCTTAAAGTCCCTGTAAGGATTAGATTGTGTAGTTTTTGTGTTTTTAAAGTGGGTCAGGTGACTGCTTTACTACATTGAAATGCAGAGGCTGTCACTTAAAAAAACAAATTGTGTTTTTACTAATCAAGTTTGTAGTCAGTGTAATTTTTTAGCTTACTGTTAGGGCCATGTTATACTAAAATTAATAATGACCCACTTGGAATAGCTTCAAACATGATGTAATAAATGTCTCCATGCCAAGTAGTTAATTATAAGATGTGAGTTTTGTGTCTTTTTTTTTTTTTTTAAGCTTGTGAGATTGCATCAAGGGTTCAGAGGAAATAGCTTACACCAGCATTTATATTATGATTTATTAATGTTTAATGTTTGTACAAGTATTGTTTTAATTTACAGTATTTACAGGCCATAACACAGAAAATGTACAACTAAGGGCCACAGCGCTGTCTTTATTGTTCCAGACACTGAAGAAATATTGTAAGATTTATTTTATCTGGAACATAAAAGTGGAAGGTAATGGCTTGTGACTCTTAGTTTGAAGCAGCCTTAGTTTGTGCCTGTCACACTACTTTTTTGATACAGCATTTAAATAAATTAACATCAAATAGTTTGAAGGAAATCCACTATGTATCAGTCGTGGTTATGTGGGCTAGTCTGGGATATGAGACTCTTGCTGACATTTTGCAGACCGTGTCAGGGTTTTAGGTGAGACAGAGGCAGGACTGGCAGCTGTTTTCTTGTCAGTGTGAATAAAACTGCGTAGAGCGTGACATGACCTCTGCAGCAGTGTCGCGTGTCATGTTTTGGTCTCTACTGGAGCTCAATTTGAATATGCTAAAACAAACCCCGGACGGTCTCTGGGGTCTTTTTTGCTTAAATAAATATTATTATAATAAATATTTTCACAGCATTTCAAGAGCACATGTAAATAAACACATAAATATATTGTGTTCTTTCATCAATCAGTCTTTGTGTCACCTCTATAGTATCAGTTTCAGGGAAGTAGAACAAAGGGGAAAATGCTGATGAAAACAGAGCTGGTTAACCACTGCCTGTTGAAGCAGTGGAGCAACAGCCAGACAACAGGACGAATGCTACACTGAACAACATGGACCATCCCCTGCGTTGGGTTTTTGAACAACAGAGAGCAGTGAACTTCAAACCAAATACATTTGACATTCTTCCATTCTCATCAAAAAAGTGCACTCTGTTGGTGAATGTTGTGTGTTTGCTTTGCTTTTTGTTAGATGCTTGACTTGGGGAGTGCACCTTTTTAAATCCTCAGCAAATAAACCCATTAACAGCACCACTACCCGTTCCCAGGATATAAAACTCAATGCGTAATAGAATTGAACGGCACTTAGTTAAGTCAATGGCCCAAACCCAATACTCATTAAACTCCTGGGGAATGCTGTTAATCCTAAAAAAAAAAAACAAATTTAGTGTCAAATACCAGAGGTGAAAGCTAAAAGGTTTGTGGCATCCTTGATTTTCACACCGTGCCTCTTCAGGAGCTAACGTGAGGCTCGGCCCCTCGCAGTCTCATCTCCAAGTAGGAAATCCTTGGCGCACACAATTGTTTTAACGCCAACTCTTTGTTCTGTTTTCCCTGCAGCTTCACCAGAGCCTCCTACATCTTTGCGATGGGACGCACAGACACTCCACAGGACCGGTGAGTACTCACTTTAGGTATTTAACTATTGACCACAGTTTCTGTGAAAGTAATAGTAAGTGTTCAGATTTTTTATATACAAGGCATATGCATTTGTAACCTTTTGCATAGCCCTTTGGTACTGACATTACATTTTTAAGGTGACACTCATGAATTGATGCTACTGTACAAAATCACTTTATTGTAGCTTTATTTGTTATGTTGGATTAAATTTCTCATTGTATAAGGCTGCACAACATTAGAAAAACATGAATGTTTTGAATATCGCAAAATATGCAATGACCTGATTTCTGAAATGTTTATGGATCTGGACTAACTGCCACTCGTCAAAACAGGAACTAAATCAATATTAAAGACTTAACCAGGAGTAAACATAGAAATTAACCTGGTCTAAACCAGAATTTCTTAGATGCACCACAGTTTGATTTAATGATCTGTTTTTATGATGAATGTAAAAATGGAAATGTTCTTCACAGAAGGTCGTAAGGTTATTGCGATACAAATCATTGATTGTGATAATGATAATAAAGCGATCAAGATAAATTTGCGTTATTTTTTGCTGCTTTTTTAGTCATTCTTCTCTTAATAACAATGAGGGCTGCACTATATCAGGAAAAACATGAAGTAACAATTAATAATACAAGTACCAGTACTACCCTTGAAATGTGCATCCATTTTAGTCTTTAATCTAAACCTATTGGTAAATTATATTATCTATGGTTTATTTTCTATTTAGGTCACAATAAAAAAACATGCAATACTGTCATACAATATAGATATACAAAACTATTGTGTCCTATTTATGTTTCCTTAATGTGTGTGAGACAATATTCTTTTTTTCCTACAGGGGCTGCTTGGTGGGGATCATATTCTTCATCTTAGGTCTGGGGACGCTGCTGCCATGGAACTTCTTTATGACTGCCTCATTGGTAAAACCATTTATGCTTAAGAACACAAACACTACAATAATGTGTAAGGCTACAATAATAATTCCTGTTATTTGAGTAATTTAAGAAGTCGGTTACTATTCCACTTTAGATTAGTCCTTTAAGTCTTTTAAGCACTTTGCGTTTTCCAGTGTGGATTTTAAAAACCTAGAGGGTCACAGTTAAATCTAAAAACTAGGCCTGTTGCAATAGTCTGTATATCATCCTAACAATTTGCTTGAATCTTTGTTCGCCAAGGTCCCTTATGAGTTCTCCCAGCCGTTAACCTTGGGCTGCAGCTAGATTTTTGCGAGATTTGGGAGTTTCAAAACTTGGGGAGATCTATCTTGTATCGCGCCAAGCCAACTGCTTGCTTCAAACTATGGGGTCATCGGCCTCTTGTGACCAATGTGGCAGCACAAACGGAAAGAGACGGGTTTTTAATTTGACAAATGCAAGAAGTGTCCTCTTCTGTTTGACTGTGTCCGAGTCAACACACTAAACACTATGTAGTGCACTATTAAGTAATTACGCCTTTTTTCAATGGTGTGCAGATGTCTAGTGGCTGAAATGTAGTGCACTCAAAGTTTCCCACAATGCATTAGTAAAAGTAGTGATCCACGGTGGTCACTAGACGGTCAAATAGACCATAATGCTTTGCAAATTGTCGGCAGAGAGCTGCGCAACCTTGTCTTTAAACTGAACACAACAGGTTTGAATGAAATGAGTTAGAGGCACAGGTTTGACTTTCTGTGGAAACGCAATTGTCCTAATTTGTTATTAATAAACCGTTACGATGTAAAATCGCTACCGTTAGTGTACCTTAAATCATACAGATGGACCTTTGAGAGCTTTCCCTTTTGAGGCATAAAAGATCTGCAATAATCCAGTCAGTTATGGGCATTAACAGGACAATAGTTATTGAATAAAATATATTAGGTAATTTATATTAATACTTGTATCACTTGTGATTTATTACAGAAGTCCATTATCAGCAGGATTTAGTTTTTTTTAACATGTACGCTAGAGTCATGTGGTTAAAGGCAACAGAAAAACAGCCATGTAGTGTCCAAAACCGTTCATCAATTGAGTGGACTATATAGTGATTGAGGGGTTAGGAAGAAGGGAGTGCATTCGGACACAGCCCCTGTGTCAACATGGCTACGCTGAAAGATGTGCTAACGCTAAAAATGTGGCACTAAAGGATTTTCTGGAAAAAAATATGGTTGTGCTCTATTCCTACTGGCTTTGGTGTATCCTAGATATACGCACGCTCTTTTCATCACAAGCTACATCCTGGTTTCTTAAATATAGGTAGAGCTGTGAAGATATTATCACAAACAAATCATGAAATAGATATTGAATTATTCCTCATCCTTGGTCCATAGTTAAGTTAAATAAGCAGAGCAAATAAGAGTTTAAAATATTCTCAATGCATTTAGTCTCTGGAGTATGATATTGTAGACTGTATGTTAGATGAATTATTATTACTTTTACCTCTCCCTGCTCAGCATAAATTGTTTTTAACATTGCAATAATATTGTTTATTGCAAATAGTTTTGGGGCAATATATCGCACAACAAAAAGTGGTCATTGTGACAACCCTTTCTAAAAAACCTAAACTTTAATTGTCCATAGCTGGATACTTAATTACTTTGCTGATCTTTGGGGCTAAAATTTAACAGCAGCATTGGACAAGAGCCAGGAATGATATGGTTATTGCTAAGGTTTGGCCAATATTTTCCGATTTCAAACAAGATTTTAAATTGGTGGCATTAAATGAGTTGATGTGGGAAAATCTGCCTGTCTTCTTTTGACTCCGTAAAATACGTTCAAACCGCAGACAAGCGAGGGTTTCCACATTAAACGTAGTTATAAACCTTTGCGCTGCCAACGGGAGGCAGTTTATTTCTGCTCTTGCCTCCGTTTTGGATAACCATCAAAGTATAAAAAGTATGAAACTGTTCTGGTGTCCGCTCTACTACTGGCCATGGTAAAATAGGAAAAGAATTAGCTTGGCCAACCAAGTTATTGCCCTTGATTTCAGCTTCATTCATTGTTTTCATTTTCCCAGTAAAACCCATTGCAGACTTAATGCTAATATGACTAATAATTTGTTAAAAAAATAAAAAAGGTAATAATGAAAATGTCTCTTCTCTCTTGGATTTCAGTATTTTCAAGACAGATTAAACACGACAGAATGGAGCAATGGTACAATGGTCGTCCGCAAAGAGTACTACTTCAACAACTGGATGACTCTTCTCTCCCAGCTACCTCTGCTGCTCTTCACACTGCTCAACTCCTTCCTGTACCAGAGGTCAGTCACACTAAAGGCCTGGTGTTAGTGCTGCAGTTCAGTTTTGTACACTACAAGTTGTTAATAAGTATTCACAAGGTCCCTGAATAAGCATTATGCATTTTTTTCACTTTGAGCTGCATTTGAGGAGGCTAGTCAGTCATCGTCATTCTTTTTCATTATTTTTACAAAGAATTGGATTTCCAGGGGGAGGGACAAATGGGCACAGATTAATGTACCTCTGGACACATTGGGAAATACATCTAACCAATCAGAATTTGATGGTGTTATTCAGTAGTACAACAAATGAAAAATAAACTGCCATCACATAAACCAGACAGATTTTAGATAAACCGTTATGATTGGTCAGGATGGAGGGATTTTGTTGGAAATGGCTTTAAATGGGAAGGATTCCAGACGCACTTTGCTGAGAAAATGAATGGGTATGTCGGACCAGGCTAGTATTAGAGGGAAGACTTGGACTACAAGGTGAAAAAGAAGCTTCCAGAAGTAAATGATAATTAAAAGGGAAAACACAGTGTTTTCTCTTGTGGTTGCAACGCACATAAAATACTTTACTTGGAAAAAAACTTAACCTTCCACCTCCTGCCTTAGACTAGTTTATTGCACTTCCATGTCAAAAATATAAGCTGATGTGTTTAATTAGACTTATAGATAATCTGGTACTTACTGTAGTAGAGCAGGCAAGAGAAACTAGTTTATCTGTTTTGTTTTTTCAAGTCTCATTAAATTAAGTGGCCTTCTGACACAAATGCTGACACACCCATTAAGTAAAACCACTGCAGTCATTGACATTTCATTAAACATGACTAGAACCTGAGTCAGCTCAAATGGAAATGGGGTAAAGGTTTACAGCATATTCTTTAACTCTGAGAAACACTTATTCATGCGTTTTTTAAATTATTATTATTTAGTTAAATGCAGTGCATCTACTTTATAGTGAAATTGCTTGTATTTTTGTAATATTTATGTCTTATCTGGCTCCATTATGGAGATCTAAATCAGAACAGGGGTTGGCAGGGGTCTTGTACCAAATGCAACTGTACTTGAGCTTTATGGCAAAAACATAAAAGTTTCTCTAATGAAACATTTTCACATGAGTGTCTCCTAAGCTGACTTAATAAATGAAATCATTTGTTTTTTTCCCCTTGTGTTCCAGGATATCAGAGATGAAGCGGGTTGCGGGTAGCCTAGTCTTCATCCTGCTGCTCTTTGTCCTCACCGCAGTGCTGGTCAAAGTGCCCATGGAGGAAGACAGCTTCTTCTCTGTGACTATGGCAACCATCTGGTTCATCAACTGTAAGTCTCCGGGAAGACGGAAACGCTTTTTCACATGAACACTTCCTGAATGGGCTGGTATCTAGTTGACATTTTGTTCCCTTTGTGGTGTTTTCTGGTGAAATTTACGTTCTCTAAACCCTGAGTGAAAACTTTCACTGTAATGTGTTGGAGTAACACTGTGTCTTTGTTTCCCCTAGCATTCGGCGCGGTGCTACAGGGCAGTCTGTTCGGTTTGGTGGGACTGCTGCCTCAGAAGTACAGCACTGTCTTCATGAGCGGCCAGGGCCTCGCTGGGACCTTTGCTGCCGTCGCCATGCTGCTAGCTATAGCCAGTGAGCCACGCACAGACGCACACAAACCACAGACAGCCTAATACCCCTGTTGCCTAGTAACATGCCACATTCAAACCAACATGGAGCCAGTCAAATCAGAGCACACAGACCAGCACAGAGGAGCTTTATACCCCTGGAACAGGCCCTGAAAGTGCATAGAAAGTTAAAGATAAAATAGATAAAAATGTAGGGCTTTGCTCAGAAAATGTGCAACCTAAAGTAATGAAGTAAAGGGAAATAAAGTTTAGCTTAACGATACAATAGAAACTGGCAAAGGTATGAATACAGAGAATGTGTGCCAACAGTAAAACAGTTCAATGAGTGAGGAACACAGATGTGAGCCTGTCTGGAGCTTGTGCTGTCATGATGGTTATAAGTAAAACAGGCAGCTGAAATAGAACAAAAATGTCACCTTATTGCCTATTGCTAATTACTGGCTACCTGATTTTCTTTTATTGTGCAGCCTGATGTGTAAAACAGAGCTTCTCCTTTGTCACAGGTCACTTTGTCCATTGTTGTATTGTTTAACTAACAGCATGAAACCAAGACAGTAACAACAATGGCTGCTTTTGTACTGGGTTTTGTTTGTTAGCCTAGCACTGAAAAGTCTAATTATACATTTACAACCTGTAGTTTACACTTTGTCTTGTAAAGTTAGGTTAGATAGAGTTCCACAAAACAATGTCATCAAAGGGATTCACAACCACTGATGTTTTTGTTTTATTTATTAATTTATATGAATTTAGTAAAGCTTCTAAATTACAATGTCTAGAGTCAGGAAAAAACTTGGTGTTGTATGTTGTTCCAGTTGCAATTGAACAAAACCCTCTCACTGTGCTGTCTCTCAGGTGACACTGACTCCGAGACGGCAGCTCTGGGTTACTTCATCACTCCGTGCGTGGGGACTCTGCTCACACTTTTTAGCTACCTGCTCCTGCCTCGTCTGGTCAGTCTCGTTTTAATTTGTACTTTTTAGCCTCCTGAATTTTTACTGTGTCCCTTTTAATATTGTGTTGTTTGTTCCCATTGCAGGAATTTGCTCAGTTTCATCTGGACAAGAGCGGCAAGTATGAAGTGGGAACCACAGACGAGCTGCTGAAAGGTGCTTTTTTAAAATTTCTCTTGCGCCGTGACCTCATTTTGGTGTTTAGTTTAGCTCATTGGCACTATGAATAGAGTATTTGTCTGACGGTGTGTTTGCTTTGGCTCTGAGCTGGAGTGTCTGCTTGAATCTAATCAATTTAGTGGAACATTATCTCATAAAGTCAGTTGACCCTCTATTTATCCAATTATGGACAAAGACAGAGCCTGTTCCACTCACAGAGGCCTGCACCGGCTCTGCTTTGTCTTTAAACATCTGTTTCCATCAGTTCTGCCATTCTTTGAACTATGCAGAGTCAATAATATATGTTCAATAATGCCATGGTCTGTTTGGGGCTCCTGTGCATCCCAACCTCGACAATCACAAATCAGTGTGGGTAATTTGATGAATGAAAAATGTGATCCGGACTGTTCTCTAAAACACAGAGTTAATAAGGAAATGCCCATCTCCAGGGACTTTAACACACAGAAAGAACAAATCCACACGAGGAGCAGAAAAACTAAAGCAAGACAGAACAGAGGAATCAAAGTGAGGATGAACCATAACGATTACCTCAACGATTACCACAACTGAGGAGCATCAAAGAGCAAACAGTACAGACATTTACAAATATAAGACAATGGGTCATTTTAAAAAAAGGATCCAAGAAAAGAGTTGTAATTTAGTTTTTATAAATATTAACGGTGAATGAAAACATTTTAGATGAAGATGTGAGCTGGACATCTGACCGTGTTTTCAGAGACCAAACCCGTGGAGAACTGGAAGCTGAACGGCCACACCAATGGCTCGGTGCCCGTCATCACGGCTAAAGACGACGCTCCGTCTGAGCTGGAGCTGGAGTCCATGCCTGACAAGACCAAGCAGGCCTTCCTCTCTCTGGAGATGGAGGAACATGGAAAGGCCAAGGCCTCAATCGTCGAGGTCTTCAAGAGGGTCAGCCCACAACAGGAACTTCTTTTCTCAGTTCTTGCGTGACATGTGTTGAATGTTTCTCTCTTCCTCGTGTTAGATCTGGGTGATGGCATTCTGCGTGACCTTTGTGTTCACAGTCACCCTGTCTGTGTTTCCTGCGGTCACCGCCGATGTCAAAACTGCATTTCCAGGAAAATGGGGTAAGATTCAGCTCACAGGAAAAAAACTGTTGTATTTCTTTGAACAATTTGGCAATATCTTTCTTTTTTTTCTCTCTATTTTCAGATCGCTACTTTATCTCGGTGTGCTGCTTTTTGATTTTCAACATCAATGACTGGATTGGCCGGACAATCACCACTTTGTTCTGCTGGGTAGGTCTACACCACACACAGGAAATGATATCATTCAAATGTTCCTGGCAATCCAGTTATCACTTTACAGTGTTTATATTGCCCACATGCACTTGTTTCCCTGCGGCAGATTGAACCACATCAGAGTTTAAAACTGAACTCAGAGTTCTCTTTTTTAGTAATACGTTTAGTTAGTTTGGTGAACTCTGAGTCACTCTGTCATTAGGATTAAAACAAAGAGCAAGCACAAAGTGAGACTGAAGTCAGGCCTGAACACTTGCTGGACGTGTGGCTTAAGAACACAGTGCATTTGAGAACGTTACTGGAGAACAGAGACACTATGCTCTTCAGTGGGAATGTGCTTCTGAAGGGTATTAAGTAAGTGTTGGGACAGGGCTATTAATATTGGATTGGAGTCACCATGGCAACAGTAAACAAATGGAGGGGGCCAAGTTTGTAGAGAGTAAAGTTATGTCTTCAGGGTTTAAAATGTTAAAGGTTAGGTTTGTTAGTAGCTCCACAGGATGATGGATAATGAGGCTGTAAATGAAATAACACTATATTAATCCTACCCCTTTTCATTTAAAAGGTGTCTAATAATAGTGCTGACATTAAAGCTGACAGCAGACACTTGAAGGTAACATGATGCTTGGTTGCTCTTTAATTACCTCGTTCATCTTTATTGGCTCCAATAAATAAATGGCTTTGAAGAGATACACTAAAATGATTAGTAAAAATAAGTAGAGAAATGTTAAATATAGTCATTAAAATCCCCAGAAGTATTAAAAGTATGGAGCATTATAATACACAATTTAGCAAAAGCCACGGTTCTCGGTACCAATTTCTTTATCAGAGCAAAACACAAAAACAAGCTATTTGAACAACACACTAAAAATACTATACACACTAAAATAAAATGTATAAAAACTGATATTCTTTACATTTATTACCTATTTAAAATTGTGTTTTAAGTTTTCCCACAAATAGAAGAAAATGAGAAGTAAAAAGTCATGGTAATGAATAGTTACTAAATTATACAAATGATAAAGTGTTTTTATACTTTAATTTAATCCAAACTGTGTTCTTGTCTAATTTTAAAGGACTTTAAATCCTGACAAAATTGCTAAACCTCGTCATATGACGGGAGTAGCTCAAAGTTAAATAACCCAGCGAAGCTATTCAGACGTCACTTACGCTGCTCTCTGTGCTGGACAGTAAAAAACAAAGTGTTAAAAGCAATCGACTTGTTAGTGCTGCAGACTCTGCGGCTGTGGTTGTTCACAGCTCCTGCTGCGGTTGCCTCTGCCGAGAGCAGTGAGTGGAGAGGTGTGTGGCAAGAGCATGTTAGCGTTGTGCTCAATACCAGCGACATTTTAATGTTGTGGACCAGCTGTGTACGTTTGCATAGCGCATCGAGAACTGGGTTGACTTGATGCTCAGTACAGTGATGTTTAAATTCTTTTAATACCAACTTGGTGCTGAAGTACCAGGACTTCTGACAACACTAATACAATGTGTTTCTCTGTGTTGTCTGTGTAGCCCGGTAAAGAGTCCCGTCTGTTCCCGCTGCTGGTGGTGTCCCGGGTGGTCTTCATTCCCCTCCTGATGCTCTGTAACGTCAAGCCCCGCTTTAACCTGCCCGTCTACTTCCCCCACGACGCTGCGTTCACGGTCATCATGTCGCTCTTCTCCGTGTCCAGCGGCTACTTTGTGTGCCTTTCCATGTCCTACGCACCACAGTGAGTACAGGGCTTTTCGAGTGTATTTAACTGCATTAAAAATACACCGTTTTGCCAAAATAGGTCATTTACATGAATCGTTGTGTGAAGTTATTTTAAATAAAACCACATTCATTTGTGGCAATAGGCTACATTTAATAAAATTGCAATGGTTATTGTAGTCAGCAGATAATAAAAACATTATTTGAACCAAATGAGCCAGTCCTTTAAACAGCTCTTTTAAAAGCATAAGAAATAGTAATTTTCTTTTTTTTTTAAAGAGAATATGAATAATAACACAAAAAACTATTGTTCACTCATAGTTAGTGGTTGGGTGAAGCCATTTATTGTCAGACAATTGTGTTTACTCTTTTTAAATCATAATCACAACAGAAACTACTCAAATGACTCTGATCTAAAGTCTACATAAAGTCTACAGTTCTTAATACCGTGTATTGCCACCTTTAACATCAATGACAGCTTGAAGTCTTTTGTGGTAGTTGTGGATGAGGCTCTTTATTTTCTCAGATGGTAAAGCTGCCCATTCTTATTGACATAAAGCCTCCAGTTCCTGTAAATTCTTGGGCTGTCTTGCATGAACTGCAGTTTTGAGATCTCCTCAGAGTGGCTCAATGATATTGAGGTCAGGAGACTGAGGCCAGTCCAGAACCTTCACTTTCTGCTGCTGTAGCCAATGACAGGTCGACTTGACCTTGTGCTTTGGATCGTTGTCATGTTGAAACATCCAAGTAGGTCCAATGCACACCTTCTGGGCTGATGAGTGCAAATTTTCCTCCAGTATTTTCTGATAACATGCTGCATTCATCTTTTCCTGTGCCTTTGTAGCTCACACTTCCCCATAACTTCAGAGATCCATCTCCATGTTTCACAGTAGAAATGGTCTACCTTTTATCATAGGCCTTGTTGACTTCTCTCCAAATGTAACGCAATAATGTTCATCGCACCAAATGACTTTGTTCCGGAGGTTTTGAGGCTCTGTGCTGTTTGGCGTATTGAGAGTGAGATGCTTTGTGGCATTTGCGTATTATTTTGGGAAATGAGCTGCACTTCTGTAATGCCGAGGAGTTCTTTGAAATAAGTCAAATTTCTATGCGAGAAGCTTAAATAATGAGACCCAATAAAATACCATTTGTCAAGTTCAAAAATGTAATGGGCTTTCAGTAAATGTATAGTTTCTCTGTGATACGAAGAAACCTTTTTCATGTCAAAGTACCAGCTCAAACTCAAAGGGCGTGTTTACAAAACTAATCAGAAGCTAATCTCAAATGTTGAAGGACACTTGAAAGAAAAAGCAAGGCGTGGAAACCGATCACCATGACAACACAGCACACACACTAATAAATCCAACCTAATTTAGTTTTTTTGTTTTTTCCTCCAGGATGGTGGAGCCCAAAGACGCAGAAACAGCCGGAGCCCTGATGACCTTCTTCTTGGCCCTGGGTCTGTCCATCGGGGCTGCGCTGTCCTTCCTCCTCAGAATACTCGTTTAAATCTACCCGACCTTGTGGCGTTTTACTTTTTTTTTCCATTCGCCTGTCTCCCATGAGCGACAAAACAAAGCAGCGGGGACAACAGCTCTACAAACACGACTGAAGTAAAAAAATAAATAAAAAATGAGTGAAGGGGTTAAATAAATTAGATTAGAAGAAATAGTAGAATATTTTTGTTGGAATTTGCCTCTTGAGTGTCCTCTTGGAATATTTATGTTTTTGTATGTTTGTAGTTACTGGGGCATTATGTTCATAGCTAAAAGGGAGGTTTACAAACTAGATGAAATTATTTTGTACATTTAAACTATGTTTTAGATAAATTATTGTAGATTACTCATTAGTTGTATTGCGTATAATTGTTGTTTAGAAGAACAAATGGCTGAATTCAAATGTTTCAATGACCAATGAAAGATCAAAGACCATTCTTTTGCCAATTTCCGTTAAAATTTCTAACTCCTATTTTTAAGTCTTTTACTGCCATCTGCTGGTCAGACGTTATTTACTAGGGTCCGTGAAACCTCAAAGCAAAAAACAAATAAAAAAAAGGTCAATGAAGGCAACACAAGGTTGTACAGACAAGTGTGGTGAGATATTTGAGCTGCTGACAGAAAACACGTACAGAATCATAGCAGCGGACTGAAAGCTAACTTGCTGTTTGATAATCTCTGAAAAAATACAACTGATCTTTAAAGTATATTCTTTACCTCAGCAGCATGTTGTATTTGGTTTAGAATTATAAAATGTGCCATGCAATAGGATCTATAAAAATGTGACATTTTTCTGCTACTGCAGTATTTTCTAAAAAGGGGTCTATGAGATACTTGAGCCACGTTAACTTTTTCCACAAAAGAAAGCAGAAGCAGGTTTTTAAGGCCAGTGAAAACACTTAATAACAACTATATATATATGAAAAAGGTGTGTGCAACATTTTAAAAGATTGTCATGCATTTCATTTTTTTTTCTGTTTCTCATTTATACATCCCTAACTAAGCACTGTCTCTACAAACACCTTAATTTAGCCTGCTGAAACAACATTGGTCATTTTCAAAATTTGTCATTTTCAGCAACTGTATTGTGGCAATATCCTCTATAGGCTACAACTTTAAATGAACTTCTAAGTTGTTCAGTGTTTTCTCAAATTATTTACAGCAGCACATGGACTTTTCTTAGACAATCCCCTTTAGAGAACAAGAAAAGCTGTCAATAAGTATCTAATCATCATTTACAGAATACAGGAATACCCTTCCAGTTTCAATTTTAAGGAAAGCATTTAAGTTGGCATTTATATGTAAAATATTTGATTTACTAAATCTGTAAAAATGATTAATTTAACTGTGTATTTTAAGGGAAAAAAGCTGCCTATTTTATCTATGCTGCGCCTTTAATATTTTTAACCTCAACTTACTGTACATGCAGTGACAAAGTGTGTCACGGCAATGAAGGAAAACTGTTTAGTTGTAGTTTGCTCTTACATGAAAAGGGCTACTTTTCTATTTAACAGTGCTTAATTTATTTGAACAGATGTCAATTGGAAACCTTATTTTTAACTTCAACTGTTAATACAAGCACCCTCTAGTGGCATTGAGGCTGTGGAACGGAAGGACCGGAACAAAATTGTGTTAAATTTCCTTAAGCTTTAACGTGACACTCTGTTTACTCTTAACCCCTGTGTGACATTTAAAGGGATATTACGCCTATGCATCAAGGCTTGTGCATAAATGTGTCTGTACACAGCTGATAATAAACGACTGATAAATGAATTTTGATCATTATTCCTCTCATACTTTACATGATAGGACTCCTGGATGATGTTTTAAGGGTGCACTGTGTAGAAATGTGTAGTATAGATGAACAAAATAAAACAGTCAAATTATATACGCATATAGGACACACCGCATGGTTGGAGAAGCACACTATTTCTAGCATTCATTTTTAAAATTTATATTAGCCCTCATTTTTTAAATAAATATTTAAAAGGATAATGAAAATGTATCACCACCAGACATAGTCACATGGTTTGTTTATAGACGGTGTGCAGATAGCTGTAGACATGTGAAAACAATATAATGGAATCACAATCAACACTTCTGCAACCAAAAACCCAAAACACCAGCTTTAAGCATTGATTTAAAATAGTAAAAAAAAAACTAAAAAAATTACAGCCAGACGTAGATTTCTTCCCTGTATTTATTGAAAACCCAGCAGTCGTCATTAATACCTGGTGTATCTGTACAGGGGGGGGGGGGGGGTAATCTAGTCATTCTGTGGTAAAGAAAACAAAAAAAAAAAGGAAAGGACAGGACAAAAAGAAACATACACTCAGAATGACACTCTTACTGGTTTAATCTCTTCTTATTAACACGTTTTTTAAAATGTTACACAGATGAGAGAAGTTAAGCACTGAAAAGGAAGAAAAAAGTGACAGCAGTTCAGAGGAAGGAAGAAAAGAAGAATGTCTTCCTCTTCCTCTGCTAAGTGTTGCTTTGACTTATTCTGTTGTGAAAAGCATGAGACAATCATGAAACATCTCTCTCTCCATCTCATTCTCTCGTCTCGTTCTGTCTTCATCGTTTCTTTGGAGGTTGGGCTGTGCGGGGAGGAGTGACGGGTCGGCCCGCGTTCATCCCTCCGTACTGGTACTTGGCTTTCTTCTCAGAGGGCTTCAAGATCTGCAGAAGAGGAAGAGAAACATTTTAGCACTACCCATTTAAAGGGATTGTTTAGTTTGTGGTAAATTGGGTTCTGCTCCTGGATGCTTCTCCAAACTAAGGGTTATCTGAAAGTCTCCTTCAATAGGGAATAAATTACCCTATCCTAAGTATCTCATAGACTGGACTATCCCTTCAAGGTTGCCAATATGGTCTGAAGAAAACTGACTAGAATTAGTAGAGACTAAAACAAAAATGTTTAGAAGAATTTTCAGATTCCTGTAGGACATACTGTACATGTGAGTGTATTTCTTTTTTTCACATGCTGTAATGAATGTTTAATGTTGAAACCCACCTGGAAGGAGCACATGAGGGTCTCGTCCACGCTCATCATGCCACCGGCGTTGTCGAACTCCCCGCAGTAGTTGGGAGCTGAGAACAGAGTCACCAGCTGGCGTTTGGCAAAGAACTCATAACCATCTTCTACCACCTGGGGGCGACACACACAAGGCCACTTTAGTTCAAAACACTGAAAACATTACAGAGGATCTCTGGTGGAGTGTGTAAACTTTGATAGGACATAGGCAGGCACTTATTTATGATTAAATTGCTTAGTAGAGGAATAAAATATAATCATATGCCCAGTTAGGCCCCTGGGTTTTGAATAATCCTCACCTGGTGGGCTCTGCAGATGAGGTCCAGGTCATGGCGGTTTAGGAACTTACTGACCACATCTGCCCCGAATGTGAATGAGACACCGCGGTCATTCTCCCCCCAGCCCTGGACGTCCTTATCGGGGTCCGACCACAGCAGGTCGCACAGGAGGCCTGCCAGAAACACAAAGGCAAATGTTAAAGACATATTTCAGAACTGCCATGGAGATTAACAAATCATATTTAACCTTGTTAAAAGTTCCACATGAACATTCAGTCTCTGGGTAAAAGTCCATAAGAGGATCTGAGAGGAGCTGCTAGGCCCTGAATCTGAAACCTTATAAGGACAAGAAGATTGAGGTCTCACAACCAGGGGCAACTGCTCTCACTTCGTTTTATGAGTGACTCTAGTCCAAACACGGACCAGAGTAGAACATGGAGTGTTTTATGATGTTGACCTAAAGTTTATAGATGCTCAATGTGCCGTGTAGCGAGTATTTCTAAAACCACTTTGGTCCCCTCTTCACAGACAAACAATATTTTTGTGTCAGAGAAAAAAGTACTCTTTTAAAACCACCTTGTCATCACATTGTGTGCTAGGCTAATCACAATAACACCTGACAGTCCATCCGTAAATCGTATAACGTAGAAAGTCACATGGCTCTTGCAATACTCCATGGCTCCTCAACTTGAACAAGAATTTAATCAGTCCATTAGGAGCTTTGTATTTTACGATTCACTTTGTCATTTTCACATACAGTTGCAAGAATAAGTATGTAAACCTTTTGGAATTTCCTGGTTTTCTGAATAAATTTGTCTAAATATGTGATCTAATCATCGAAGTCAAGGGTATTGACAAACATTCTTTAGAACATCTTTAAAACCTCATAGTGCTTGTGGAAAAAGTAAGTGAACCCTTGAGTTAATGAGCTCAAAAGTCAGGTTTTAGTACATGTTTATCTTCTTTTAATACCAGGAAAAAAACAGCAACATACGACTGTCTTTATTGATTTATTTTTGTTGTACTTGTGCACATGAATTTTTTTTTCCAGAATATGTTATTTGGTATAGTTAACCTTATCCATTGCTGCTTTGTATACATTTTTATCTATATGTCCATCCATCCATTTTCTTCTGTTTATCCCGGGCCGGGTCGCGGGGGCAGAAGTCTAAGCAGAGACACCTAGACTTCCCTCTCCTTAGACACTTCCTCCAGCTCTTCTGGGGAAATACCGAGACGTTCCCAGGCCAGCCGAGAGACATAGTCCATCCTAGGTCTTCCCCTGGGTCTCCTCCTGGTGGGACATGCCCCGAACACCTCCCTGGGAAGTCGTCCAGGGATCATCCGGAAAAGGTGCCCGAGCCACTACAGCTAACGCCTCTTGATGTGGAGGAGCAGCGGCTCTACTCTGAACTCCGAATGAACTTGTCACCCTATCTCTAAGAGAGCGCCCAGCCACTCTGTGAAAAAATCTTCTTTCGGTCATGACCCAAATCTCATGACCACAGGTGAGAGTAGGAACGTAGATCGACTGGTAGATTAACTGCATCACTGCTCATTCCCTCCTTCCCTCACTCGTGAACAAGACCTCAAGATACTTGAACTCCTCCACCTGAGGCAGGATCTCGCCACCAACCTGAAGAACACAGGCCACCCTTTTTCTATATACTGTATGTCTATGGTATAACTTAAAATATATACCTTTAATCTATCTTTATTGATATCTTGAAGTCCTGAATGTGAAGGACTTCATATCAACACCCTCCACCTTCACAGATTTTATCAAATATTGGCTTTGTCAGCATCAAAAATGACTTTAATACACAGCACCATCTGGGAAGGTTTCCAAAGAAAGTGTTTGTATAAAAAAAAAACGTTAAATGGACGTTAAATGAATGGTTCTCTTGTGAAGCGGCATGACTAATGCACTTTAAAACAAACTGTGCTATTTCAGTTTAGGGACTGTTGTATTGGTTATTGTCACCAACAGTGGACCGGAGTGAGGATTTGTGTCATGTGAGAGTTTATAAAACGCTCTTGGGTCTGTGGGTGACATGGTCCAAAGCTCACCTGTGTCTGGGACGTCTGTGGGTCTCATGATGCGTCTGATCTGTTCCATCGACTGTAGGTCGGGGGACAGACCTGCGGTTAACATATCCACATCAAGCTACAGTTTCTTTCCCAACACACGCTTTTACAGTACATGAACTTTAATCTTTTATACAGTTGTGCTTTTAAGTTTACATACCCTGGCAGAAATTTGTAATTATTTAGTCTATTTATGTATGAATGATAACACAAAAAACTTTTTTTCACTTATAGTTAGTGGTTGGGTGAAGGCATTTATTGTCAAACAACTCTTGTTAAATCTTAATTGACAACAGAAACTACCCAAATGACCCTGAGCAATAATTTACATACCCTGGTGATTTTGGCCTGATAACATGCACAAGTGACACACACAGGGTGGACTGGCTACTAAAGGTAACCATCCTGACCTGTGACCTGCTTGTGATCAGTGTGTGTATAAAAGGTCAGTGAGTTTCTGGGCTCCTGACAGACATCTTTCATCCAGTGATGCACTGATGTTTCTGGATCATGGGGAAAGTAAAACAATTGTCAAAGGATCTGCAGGAAAAGTAATAGAACCGTATAAAACAGGAAAGGGTTATAAAAAGATATCCAAGGAATTGAAAATGCCAATCAGCATTGTTGAAACCAAACCAAGGTCAAGTAGACCAACAAAAATGTCAGCCACAACTGACAGCAAAAGTGTTTAGGTGGGAATACACAGTATTAAGAACTGGGGTATGTAAACTTTTGATCAGGGTCATTTTGGTAGTTTCTGTTGTCATTATGATTTTAAAAATGTAAACACAGTCGTTAGACAATAAATGGTCTCACCCAACCACTAACTATGAGTGAAAAAAAAAATCACAGTTTCTGCCTCTTAGGAGCACAACTGCTGCAAAGTTCACATACACTTGCCAAACATTATGGCCCATCAATCAAAACATGAATACCTCCGTGACAGCAGAAGATTTTTTCGTCCACGATGGCGGCGATGGGCAAACAGTTGAAACAATCGGTGAAGGTCTTCCATAGCTTTATGTTGAATCTGCGTTTACCTGTAAAAATAAATAAATAAATAAAAATAAAAATACGAGATAAGAGTAAAGTGATCAGTAAAGTGTTTGTACAAAGAGTCAACAATCTGTAATGTGTCTTCGCACTGTGAAAACTTGTCCCTGAAACTTGTCAAAAATGTGGCCAAAGTTTTGCAGAATGAGGAAAGCAATTTATTCCTTATCCAAACAGAACTGCAGAAACGCGTTGTTATTTGCCAGTAATGTTTCTGAGACATTTCCGAGCTGCTTAGTAGATCATTACACGTGGAATAAACCATACAAAGAGCATGTTTATGGTATGTTTTTGCCTTAAATAACTCCGTCTCTAAGGGCCAGAACATGCACAGAAAAGCTGTTTGTCCGTCCGAGCTAATGGCCTGGATGGATTGGAAGCCTGGCTTTATTGGCTTGACGCCTTTTAGGAAAAAGCACCTCATTTAAGATTAACAGTCAAAGTTTCATGAGATTCGACAACAACACATCTGCCGAGTCATTAACAGCTAGCTTTTTCCTAGCAACAAGTTGTTTGACTCACTTGCTGTGTTTTGTTTGGGACTACTTCGGTTTTTTACTCCGGTTACAAATAACAAAACATTAGTATTAATAATTTTTTTCTGTAGTTTACTCCACTTAAGCAGGCTCACACTATTGGATTTAAAAATCTTGTAATCCAAATACGTTTTTGATCAACACAGAGGATTTTACTTTGGAGTTTTGGTGGGTCTAAACTGCATCTAGTACTTCTGTGTGATTTTCATCTCCCTTATTTTTGCTAAAATAACCTTAAAGATCAGACTGAGGGACAGATAAATGCTCCTGAACGCCTTCAGCTTTGATTTCACGTTCGAGTTTATCTTGCTGTAGTGACATGATGAAGAATAACTACACGTCAGGTTGCTCACACTCATCGTAGAAGCCGTAGATGCGGTTGATGGAGGCGCACTCGTGGTTGCCTCGGAGCAGGAAGAAGTTCTCGGGGTATTTGATCTTGTAGGCCAGCAGCAGGCAGATGGTCTCCAGGGACTGCTTCCCTCGGTCCACGTAGTCGCCCAGGAACAGGTAGTTGGCCTCAGGTGGGAAGCCACCGTACTCGAACAGCCTCAGCAGGTCTGTGTACTGTCCGTGGATGTCACCTGAAGAGACGGACACAAAGTTCAGAGACTAAGCACTAACAGTAAAGAGGGGTTAGTGTCATGTTAAAGTAGTATCTAACATTTAAAGGGTATTATGGAAGTCAACAATGATAACATTCTAGTCTAAATTTTAAGACTGCCAAACTATTCAAGCTGCAAAAGCTATTTAAATTATTGTGACTATATTGGGGAGAGAATGTGGCTCGACTGTGGTTAACCAGCGCAAACACACCATGTTCCAATGATATGGTGCTAGCTACTTTACCAGAAGTTGGTATTACCATCTAGAAACTATATTATTGTCAGTGTCATATAAGAAAAGAGGGCTTCAGCTGCCATACATATTATGGTATTTCAACAGAAAACAGGACAACTTAAGTTTTTTTTTTCCATTTCTAAGTACAAGACTGCTAGTATTCACAAGATTTTCTTTGACCTTTTAAGACTTTTTTTTAGAAAAAGTATATTTATAATTCAATGTGAGCTATGTGTTTCTAATATTGTGCTGCATGCATAATAACAGAAAAACATATAAAAAATTTAATCAATATGATTTGTGTCCATAGGGCAAATAAATGACCAACTTCCTTTAAAAAACAATGATGCCCTTTTCCATCGGTCACTTACTGTTCCTTGTGCAGCTGCTAGATTCTCAACAGATTTTGGAATTTACAAATTCACAGAAATCAATCTTACCACCAGTAGTTTAGACCTACCTGTCCCTGAGAGGAGAAACAACTGTTATTTCGGCATCCTTTTGAATGAATAAAATGGCCTTTTGTGGGTCACCTTTGGTTCACTTCACTATTTACCTTAATGTACCTGTCCTTTGCAAATGATGAGCACCAAACTATCTGGCAGGTCAGCATATTTGTTTTTCAACAAAATGACTGTATGTATATTTTATTTGCAGTTTATTGTGCAGCCCTAACTACCTGGCAACCACTCTCTCTGTGACTGCCCTCTTTCATACTTACAAATATAATAATAATAATGCATACTTATATAGTGCTTTTCAAGATACTAAAGATGCTTTACATATCCATTATTTATTCACTCCACAGTCATACACTGGTGTGACATCTGGCATCAAAGCATCTAAAGGGATGATCAAATGTTGGAACTGTGTCTGTGGGGATGTCTTTAGTAGCACAGGGGATCCCCAAGGTACTGTTCTTGCTCCATTCCTCTTCACGTTCTACACTACAGACTACTACTACACTCTACACTACAGATTTAAATTATAACTCTGTTCTGCAAATGTTTTATCAGGCAGTAATGGCTAACTGTTTTTTATGGGGCAGTCTGTTTGGGGGAACAGTCTCAGAAAAAGAGATTAATCCCAAAGCTTTATGTTTATGACTATGACCACACTCTATTAACTCACTTCATAATGCTAAGGAAGGTCAGATATTCCTAGTCGGCAGCCACACTAGAAAACGACCAACATGATTTGATGTTGATGAGGAGAACCAGAGTAGCAGGAGGAAACCCACCCGAGCACGGGGAGAACATGCAAATGATACCCACCACATATTTTGAGTGGAGCTTCGAGCTCCAGGAGGATGGGTTGACTGAGGAAGATCTCCCTGGACTTGATGCAGAGGCCCCTCACTTCGGCTTCGGTCATCTGGACAATCTTCCCGGGACGACATCCTCGCACTGCAGTGACAAGAGAAACAAGGGTCAGTAATGGAGACACGCAGGGCAGACACAGGACATGATGCACAAATGTCCCTCTAAGCTCCTTTATTCCAGGAATATGTTGATTTTTCACATCACCTCCCGCTTTGGCATTTTCACTCTGAACATTAAAGTAAATATGGGCAACAGGGTTTAGGCAACAGTGAGGCTGGAAATATCTGTTTGTGGGTATTGTTGATATTGTGGGGAATGTTTTTGGAGACTTCCTGTTGTGTAACAGAGGGGAACAGAGAGGACAAGACCTGCAGCTGCAAACTAACAGTGATCACAGGACAATGACAAAAGCTGTATTTACAATCATATCTGTCTCAAAAACAATCATAGCTTCAATAGCAAAACATAAAAAAAAGGGAAAAAAAAGTATGACGCACATGGTTGTGAAGTGAACTGAAGTTTCCCACGCTCTTCTGTCTTCTGTCTATTTGTTTGGAATCATGTTCTCTTTTTTAATCACTTACTGGTATGGCCATGCTTTAGAGGCAATAAGGTAATAAAGAAATACTGGTACAAGAGACAGACACAGTTCAAAACCTTCAATCTATTACAAGGTAGTATGGAAACTAGGTCTGCAACTAACAATTATTTCAATAATCAGTTTTAATTGATTAGTTGTTTCCACCCTAATAGGAACTAGGAATGCACAATAGATCACAAAGTTACTGTTAACACGCTATACTCTCTCTATATATTTCTGTCAAAATCCAACAAACAATTGTCTGTGCTCTGTCCAAATGAAAAAGTCCTGGTTTAGGCCTGGTTCATTCCTACATTTAGTCCTGGTACAATCTTTGTATCGCAGGTAAATGCAGGCAATATTGCAATATTTGAAATTGTTATTGTATATTGCACATTTTTCCAATATCGTATAACCCCAATGGAGACAAGGGTGCTCATAAAAGATGAAAGTTATAAATGAAATGTCAGTTTGGGAAATGAAAGTAAAATGAAAGGAAGTAATTAAGGTAGGAAAATGCAGTAAGGAATTAAGAAAGAAAGGTTTTGTTGAGCTGCACTCCTGTTTCAGCATATGACGGCATACTGAAGATGGTTAATGTTGTTTTGTATAGCAACTATCCTGCTATCTAAATCAGATTTTTTATGCCTTTACATAAAAGATGTATTATTTATCATAAACTATTCAAAGTGCAGATATTGACATATCTGTATTTGTCAACAATTTCTGCTCTTTATATGTCAAACCCATATTACTGGACACCTTGGTTAATGAAACAGTGCTCCTTTGGGTGCCATTTAAAACACGGCATCACCTGACAAAAAGGACTTTACACAGATGTGCCAATGTGTAGCGCTGCTTTTGAGACTTTACCTGCAGCCTGTATGGCTCCTGCTCTAAATGTATTCCCACAGTGTTTGTCACATACAGATACACACACACCTACACACCTACTTCATTTGCCCTTGCTCTGTAAACCACAGAAGTAGGCCAGTGCTGGCTAAGACTGCTTCTGTCAGCAACATGATAGACACCGGAGCAGGCGTTGAAACTAATAGGTCACCCAAACAGAGGTGGTTAGATGAATCCTACCACTAGTTTAGTTTAAAGTGCACGTATCAAATATTTACTTAGTACGTGTGTGGGTTATCTTTCTTTTACATGCAGTTTAGAGCTAAAATATTCAACACTACCCTACAACCCTTTGCTGTACACACAAGCTGCTTTCACGCACATCCCACCTAAAAGCTTATTTTTAGAGCTTTCCAAAAAGGTAGGATTTCACATAAAGGAGGATAAAAACAGTGAGGCTCTCCTTTCTATTCTGGGGATATATTTTAAGAATGAATGACTATGACACTAGGGCTGCACAATATATCGCAAATGTATTGTTATAGTGATTTTGGCAATTGAAAAATCAGCAAGAAACAGCTGGTAATGTAATAATATTATGAACTTCCACAGACATTTAGTCTTTGCCTTTTTTAAATAATTGCGACCTAAACTATGGTGCGACCCCCCCCCCCCCCCCAAAAAAAAAAAAAAGGTTTAGACCTAGTTTAACTTGGTTGTTCTTTCTTTCAACATTTTTTTAAAAGCTCTAAAGTTCTCTAAAGTTTCTCTCTTTTTGAAGTTTTTACTAAGTCATAGAGAGTATCGCTATATCGCACGTACACCATTATTGCAATCTTTAACATATCTATTGCATGATTTCCCAATATTGTGCAGCCCTATATGACACCAAAACCACCCTGAAATAGAAGGACAATTTTAACCTTTATCCACTTACCATGAGTTTTATGTGCCCAAAAAATAGAGCTGAGTTCAAGTAAAAAATTTCATGATTTAGACCAGTCCTGCATTTCCAAGTTTAGACCCGTTTAGTCTTGGTTGAGTTTCTGCTTTGAGGAGTGAAAGTCCAAAGCCTTGTATTTCTTTATTTATATTAAAAAGCATTCAAATATCACAGCTCACATCGTTATTGCGATACTCAAAACAGTTATCGCATATCGCATGTTTTTTTATTCTCGTGCAGCCCTGCCAAAAAACAGATCAACTATTGCGTCAACTATTTCAGGTTTCCAAGGACACAAAGGAACATTATAGTATAGCTCGAATGTGAACAATGCAAGGAGTGCCCATTAAATTGTGTCTGTTTCGAGGGAGT
Source organism: Neodontobutis hainanensis (assembly GCA_024349245.1). Taxonomy (NCBI): domain Eukaryota; kingdom Metazoa; phylum Chordata; class Actinopteri; order Gobiiformes; family Odontobutidae; genus Neodontobutis; species Neodontobutis hainanensis. The sequence continues at coordinate 190,615 of JALDNG010000064.1, forward strand.
GCATTCACACCCCTCCTCCTCCCTTGGCTGAGATGACGCGTTTGCAGGTCTGTGCTGGATCGGACTGACAGTGAAGGAGGCCTGAACGCTCTGACAAGTCTCACCAGCCTGGAACCATCCCTATTCATCATACGGCGGCATTTGCTAACATCCACAATGACCTTCGTTTCACCAGTCAGGACATATGGCATCCTGTCACTTACTACTGCAAGAAAAAATAAATAAAAAAGAGGGATACATTGAAAAGCAAAGATCACTATGGCAACATAATGAGACTAGGTGCTAGGTGTTACAAAAGTGGTATCTGGGGACGCGATTTGCAGATAAAGTGGCGTCTCTGTCGGCCCACGCCCTGCATACTAACGTGTTCTGCAGCTGACAGCAGCAAGGGGAAAGCCTGCAGCACACACACATTCATACAGTATCAGCAACCAGGCATTCACTGATAACCCAAAACATGGAGGAATGGCTCTCACATCAGCTGCTTGTCCAATTCACTGCTTAGGTTCAAATGAAGATGGTAAACAATATGAATGAATAAATGAATATATAAAATAATAAAATATAATATAATATAATTAGTGTTAAGAGTGGTAGGCAAATATAAGTCTCCTGACTTCAGCCTACACCCTTTTTGTTAAGAAAACTTTTTTAATAAATGTTTTAATATTGCTTTTTTCTTTTCTTTTAATATTGTATTAGTTTCTATTTTTTCTTTTGTATTTTTTCCCTTATACCAAATAAAAATAAACTAAACAGAAATGTCAGAATTGTAAGAAGAAATAAACTATAAAATCCTTGGCATAGTGCTTAGAATCAACATAAAATGATGCATGATTTAGCCATTTTTAGGTAAAATACTAATAATAAGTTACGTCCATAGTAAATAAATGAATATTAATAAACAGTGAATAAATGGTAAATATTTCACCCAACTTCTGCAATAAAAAAACTCTTACTAACCCTTTTTACTTTCTCAATATGGCAGCTACAAATACACTTAAAAGCATACAGAATACGTAGAGAAAACGCTTATTATACAATTGTCTATGGATATCGTGAGCCTAGATTTCATGGCAACAAAAGGTTTTAGTAAACCTTAGCTTGACTACGCCGTTCATGTAGCAATAGGGCAACAATAAATTGCATTATTCTGAAATTCAAATTACTGTCATTCAAGGCAAGACTTTTACTTACAATTTAAAGTTCAAATTATATAGTATAGCTATTATTATTATTATATTATTATCAAGGTTTCTGGGTAAAACTTGGCAGATGAATCAATAATTTGGAAGAATCTTAACAGTGCCAAACCCAACATTGTAAATGAAAGGATAGCTAAAGTATCTAAACAAGCACATAAATTTCTTAAGTTGATCAAAACAACTTCATATAGTTGGCCATGGAAGGCTATACAGTCTGTAACTATCCCTTTTGACATCACTGTACTCTTTTCAGTGAAGGGTCAAGAATAGGTCAACTGTTTCCTTTTCATTCAAAAGAGTTGAGTCCACTTAAACAAGCACCAAAAAAAGAGCTGAAGATAAGACAGCTTCTTGAAGGAATGTCCATATATGGTTGGAAGGCAGCCCATCGTGGGAAGAGTCTAGTGCATCTGATGGAGAGAGTGGAAAAGCCAGAGCGATGTTGGGGGAGGGGGGTTAACAATGTACGGTCTGTGAGCAAACTGCAGAACAGGCTTAATCAAACACACATGCATGATGTCAGCTGTTTATCACCAGCTTAAAATAGAGCTGATCCCTATCACTCACTTATCAGTTGGTACAACTCTCCAGGCTTCGGTTCAATGTAAATAAATGACGATAGTTTGTACAGCAGATCTGATAAATGTATTTTACTGGTGTACACAAACATTTCTTATCTGATAAAAATGGTGCCTAATTTATTTATAATACATAATATTGTGGGTTTGAGTTTTTAAGTGTTTCTAATGCCAGGAACTCATTATTAGTGAACCCTTAGAATGAATAACTGTTTGACCCCCTCTTGGCAGCAATAACCAGACACTTCCTGTAGCTGTGGATCAGACCTGCACATCGCTGAGGAGGATATTTTAGCCCATTCTCCCTGCAGAAGCTTTAGCTCTGGCATATTCCCAAATCATGTTGTTTCCTTTACCATACTTTACAGTTGGGATGTTTTCATAATATGTTGTGTTCTTTCTATGCCAGATGTGTGTTTTTTCCAAATAGTTGAATCTTAGTTTTCAGTCCACAAAACTATTTCTCATTACTGCTGTGGAGTGTCAATGTGCTCTTTTGCAAACTTCAGCCTGAAGTTAGTAATCAGTGGCTTCCTTCGTGGTGTACCCTGCTTGTTCAGTGTTTTATGTATTGTAGACTCATGAACAGAGATATTAGCAAGTTCTAATGATGCCCTCAATTCTTTGGCTGTCATTCAGGGTTGTTTTCTTTACCTCAGTCTTTACCTTAGTTGTGCTCTTGGTGTCATTTTGACTGGGCACCCACTTTTTGGTAGAGTAGCAACAATCACAAAGTATTGTAGATTGTTAGCCTAACTGTAGACTTCTGAATTTCTAAAGTCTTTGAAATAACTTAACCCTTATAACGCAACCCTATCTAGCTTTATGTAAATTAACAATTCTTGAGTCTTAGCTTCTCTGAAGCATATTTTGGCAAGGCATGGGTCACATTAGTGTTCTTGTGCAGAGCAAACTCTAAAAGTTTGAGGTGTTTTTAATCAGTCAAAGTAGCTGTAGGCCACACGTCCAAACATATTATCTTAACAAGACTCCAGGTGTGCTAAAACCTGACTCCAATTAACTTTTTCATTAACTCAAGGGTTCACTTATTTTTTCTACAACCACTATGGAGGTATTTTGGTTGTTCTCAATAAAAATATGAAACATGATAATTGTTTTGTGTAATTATTTTTTAAACACATTATGTGTCAATACCCTTGACTTAGATGAAGATCAGATCACAATTTAAGAAATTTCACATACTTTTTCTAATGTAAATATGTCTGAATGTGCCATAGACGTCAAAAGAGAAAAACAAAAACTCTAGTTTACAACAAAAACAAGTTAACATTGCATATCTGGTAATGCTAAACTCCAGTGGAATAGCTATAAACTTATGGCAAAATGAACTTAAAGGCATTAAGCAGTGGGGGAGCAAATTCATACAATTCATTCTTTGACTAGACTACAAGACTAGTAATGTGTCTGTTTGGCCTGTCGAACAACACACACAACATTCATGTGCAAAAATCTTATGTCTTTCCCTTAAAGCACACTAGAAAGACCCTGACCAGCAAACTGACAAAAACTTTATAGAAAGGTCTTAACATCTGGTGATGATTGAGTAATTGAGAACTGTGGATCAGCAGCACCTGGCTGCAACTTAAAGTCTGTTTACACTGTAGTGCTTTTTGCTGAAAAAGACAAAATTCTGTTTCATTTGGCAAATTGTTCACACAGGACAGACTTCTCACTCCACATAGCTGCAAACTTTTGATTACAGCCAGATGTTTTCACCTTTGAACAAAAATAAAGAAAAGCAAAAATACAGTTGTTGAGTTGTTGTACAGAGTTGTTGTGCCTCAAAAAGTCTGATAATAGATAATTAATATTATCCATACTTTAGAGGCTCTAAAGGTTATTATCACTGTTCCAGAAAAAGAGATACTGACTAATTTGTTAGGTTTGAATTTAGTCAATGGAAGCCCATAACCGTCCTTCAGCAAATAAATCTATGCAATGCAAAGGCAGCAGGTCAAACTTAGATTGTCATGGTTGTAAAAACCAGTGCTGTAAGAGCCATATAAGATTTTCCAGACCATATCCAGTTTCCTCGGTTAAGGTTGTGTTTTTGGTGAAAGGGCTTATATACTATTTTAGTCTTCATGTGTATTTTTTGGAGAAAATGGAGGTAAGCTCATTTCATGTTTTCCCTCACAACTAAGGCTCTTGAAACCCAATAAACAGTTGTGCTCATAACTTTACATACCCTGGCAGAATTCTTCAGAGAATATGAATGATAACACAAAAAAGACTTTTTTTAATTTTTAACTCATAGTTAGTGGTTGGGTGAAGGCATTTATTGTCAAACAATTGTGTTTACTCTTTTTATATGAATGATAATGACAACAGAAACTACCTAAAAGACCCTGACCAAAAGTTTACATACATTTTGGCCTGATAACATGCACACATGCTGAAACAATTGGGTTTAAATGACTACTAAAGGTAACCATCCTCACCTGTTTGCCTATCCGTTGATACGTTTGCCTGTAAAAAAAAATATGTGTGTATAAAGGGTCAGTAAGTTTCTGGTCTCCTGACAGACCCTTGTATCTTTTATCCAGTGCTGCAGTGATGTTTCTGAGTACTGGGAAAAGTAAAATAATTGTCAAAAGGATCTGCGGGAAAAGGTAAATGAACTGTATAAAACAGGAAAGGGATATAAATGATATCCAAGGAATTGAGAATGCCAATCAGCAGTGTTCAAACTCTAATTAAGAAGTGGAAAATTAGGGATTATGTGGAAACCAAACCAAAGTCAGGTAGCCAAACAAAAAATTCAGCCACAACTGACAGGAAAATTGTTTGGGATGCAAAGAAGAGCTGAAATTTGGGACTCCCTCAAAAAAAAAGGTTGTGTGGCTGTATTAAGATGCACAATTAATGCAGCATGTTATTAGAAAATACTGAAAGAAAAATTGCTCATCAGCCCGGAAGCTGCGCATGGGACGTACATTCCAACATGACAATGATCCAAAACACAAGGCCAAGTCGACCTGTCATTGGCTACAGAAGCATAAAGTGAAGGTTCTTACCATCTCAGTCTCCTGACCTCAGTATCTTTGAGCCACTCTGGAGATCTCAAACGTGCAGTTCATGCAAGACAGACCAAGAATTTACAGAACCCGGAGGCTTTTTGCTTTACAATCTGAGAAAATAAAGAGCCTCATCCACAACTACCACAAAAGACTTCAAACTTTCAATGATGTTAAAGGTGGGAATACATGGTATTAAGAACTGGGGTATGTAAACATTTGATCAGGGTCATTTGGGTAGTTTCTGTTGTCATTATGATTTAAAAAGAGTAAACACAATTGTTTGACCATAAATGGCTTCACCCAACCACTATGAGTGAAAGAAATGTTTTTGTGTTATCATTCATATTCTCTGAAAAAAGGCCAAGAAAATCAGTAAGTTATTAGTCCAAGAAGTCTAATCCTTTTCTATTAAGGGACTTAATAGTGTTAAAATTAGTTACGTTCTGAGAAATCTCAGCAGCAAATAAAGTTGCTGAATAGGTCCATGAATTGTAAGCAGGTATGACTGTGCATGTTTTAGTCTTTGTTGCACCAGTAAAGATGCCCTGTCAGACCTTTTTTAGCTCTATTCTCCATTCTCCGCTCCTGGGCACCAGTCCAACAGCCCTTTCACTCCTCCTCTGAAGTAACCCTCTCCCACACAGGGCCGACGGAAAACACTGACCCCTCACAAAGTAACTGACTGGGGAGAAAAGAGAGTGAATGTTAAGGCCGGAGAAATCCCGTGGCATTTCGGTCTATGCTGGCTTTGCATGTTCACTGGACGTTTTGTTCGCTTTTATAGCTGTGCGTGAATGGCTGTCTTTGTGGGGCTCAAAGAAAAGATGAAATTGAGAGGAGAGACCGGGGGAGCAGGAGAAAGACTTGGAAAAGGCGAAAAAAGGAGAAATGCAGTGGAACAGCAGCAGGCGAGGGAGGGGCGGGGTTTAGCGTAAAGCCCGAGCAGCTGAAAAGGCCTGAGTGAGCTCCGTGCCATGTTTGGTGCCAGGGGGTGAGTGTTCCCCGCCGCACAGGCTCCACATTGTTGTTTCCATAACAGAGTGCCACGCCAGCAGCCCCAGCGCCATGCAACATAACAGCAGTCCTCCGCGCTGACCAAAACATTGGAAGAAAAACTAATTTGCCTAAAACTTAATTTAAAGTAATACATTTCAGATTAAATTTTAGACAGTCATGAATTTATCGCAAGAAATGTACTGGAAAACTAAACAATTAAGGAATACAATGTCTTTTGGTGGCTTTGTTTATAACCTCAGAAATATTTAACATATTTATTGTTTATGATATTACTATTTACATTAATACTTATAAACTAGGGCTACACAATACATCATCAACTTGTAAATTGCAAAACTCACGTGACATAAAAAAGACAGTGATAGTGTTAGCGCTAGAGTTACATCATTTTATTTGATGATTTGGGCAGGCACGTCTATCCATGCCTGTAGCAGCTAAAGCCACTTCAACACATCAACTGACAGCAGCACCGTGCGCCGATTGTAGCCATGTGTCCTGGTTATATATGAACAAAATATCCTCCAACTTTCACACCTGTACCTGATCCTCCAAGGACCCTAGTGTCAAGTCGGGAGCGCTCTGTTGTGCGAACATTTACAATGTGTTTTCTTTAGTGTTGTCTCTGCAGTGAGCTGATGATAAGAATGTTGTGTGTCTGGAGCTGAAACCTCGTACTCTCTGCAGCTGTTTAAACTTTACTTTATACTGTTTGGTTAAGGTCCTTACAATAACTGTTGTTTGAACATTAGCGCAAGAATCACTGTCTTTGTGAAGGACTTGACTCATTTGTTTGTTTGCTTTGTGTTAGCGCAGTCAAGCTAAGTCAGCGTCACCCCAGCTCTACCCCCAACCCCGCTCTTCTCTCACCCCACTTCTCAGGACAGTCACAAAACTAATCGGAGAACTATTTTATTGTTGTATGCAAATGCAAGTGATTATGTGAGATTATCTTTCTTTGACAATTGTAATGCATTGAAACATTAAAAAGGTAAATTTCAATGATAATTAATGTATTATTAGCATTTTTGTTTATGTAATTTCTTATTTCTTTATTATTTAATTTTATTTATCATTATTTTTTTCATTTATAATATAGTATAATGTGAAATGAAAGTGCCATTAAAATGCTGATGGATGTGCAATCAAGAATAAATAGATGTTAATTTAATTTCAAACAGAAAATTGTATGTGTTATGTCTGTTTATCTGCAGTTACGCTACTTATCCAAATACTAGATTAATCGAACCAAATAATTGATAGACTGCTATCAATTAGATATCAAGATAGCTGCAGCACTAATTGCAATATTCAATATAGTGATCGGATATAGAAAACTAAACTAAAAACTGTGTTAGGAACAGTAATGACAATCCCAACAGGATTGCCATAGGCGCAGAGACTCGGCCCGTGACTGGCTGCTGCATGGGGCCGTGGTGTTGTTTGTGCCACATACAGCCCACAGGCCACCTGCACTGGCACGACACACAGAGGCTCTGTTGTGGTTGCAGCCCGAGCCGGCGTGGGCTTAGCACGGGCAAGTGGGGGTAAAAGAAAACCTGGAATTGCTGCTCCCCTGGACTGTAGCACAGGGAGTGACATAAATTACTCTGAATACAACATAAAGAGTGCAGGTTAGTAAACACACAGCTATAGGACACAGTTATATGTGTAAAAGGTGCTGTGGAGCAATGACATTCCAGTCTAATAGTCCTGTTTTCTGCCTTCAGAAAGTGCAACCCTCTGACTTCTTTAACGATTGGTGGTACATTTTTACCAAGGAACACCTAGGTCTTTCAACCAGAACAACAACATGGTCTTTTACACATAAAAAATAGATTTGTGCTTTGATATACAGTACACAGATCAGAAATAAAAAGGGAAGTTAGTGAAGTAAGTGGTTCGGCTAAAAACGGCAATTTTATTTTAAAATATAAAAGGCTACATCAGTAGCCTTTTATATTTTAAAATAATTAAAATATTGCTATGCCAAAGAAACTATTCAAATAAAATAGATCATATTTAGCAATTTGCCTCTATTCACAGGACCAGGACTCACTTATGTCACAATATATATGACAAGTGATTGTGTACAAAGTGTCAAATCAAACTAGCAAGATCTAAAACCTGCATGTTGTGGCCACTCACGAGCCGGAGAGATTATAAACCTCGTTGTCAGTCGATCAGGTTTAGCCTGTCCGCCACACAATACCTGACAACCTCTTCACTGACAGCTACTGAAGGACACATGCACTGCGTCCATGTGACCACCAGCTGTGTCTGTGTGTGTTTCACACTCGTGCTTTATTTGTCATAATACAGGTTAGAGTGCAGATGCGTGCACCACCTGCACTGGTATAGAGAATATAATTATTGACTCACTGTTGGAGGAATTTTCTGTAATGCAGTGTTCATTGGATTGATTGTTATGACTAGTGTTGCCTGGTGTATCAATATTTCAAAAGGTATTGCAATACCATGGTGCTTAAATCGATACAATATCACGTTTTTTAGCTATTGAAACTTAATTTAAATACCCATTAGGTAGCGCATCAGAGACAGATAGTCTAAAAATGTCTTTGTTTAAACATCCTTAAACAAATCAAAAAGCAAACAGCTGCTTTTTCATATTACTTCAACTTTTTTTTGTCATGCCTCACTGGAGCTGAGTGAAATGAGTGAGCGCGCTGGAAGATGGAGTTTAATGCAAGCTGTGTCCTGTTCACGTCTCTGGTGAAGACAAAAACCCAAACCAAGTCTTGTATTTATTGAGTGGTAGCTTAAATTTGATACAAAAGTGTGTTACAAGTCCGTATTATTGTTATAACGATTGTGAGAGCTGGTGAGCTAATGAGCAGAAGAGCGCGCAGACGCTGTAGCTTACCACAAGAGAATTACAAACTAGGACTGTACTTGGGCCTGACAGAACTGTGACAGAACCCCAGCTCACCCTCAGGGATGGTCATTACAGACAAACGAAACTTTACAGGAAAATACAGGTTTGTTCAGAAAAAGCCAAAAATGCAAATGGAGTTCAATGAATGTGTGAGTAATCGAAAACACGCTTCTCTTAACGAGGTAATGCACCACAGGAGGCTAATCTGCGTAATTAATGAGCAACAGTGAAGAGAAAAACTGACTAAGATGTTAAAGAGTTTATTGTTTCATTAATGCATTTTAATGTCGTTTTTTAATCTGAATGTCATTGGCATTTGCCTCTTTCTTATAGACAATCACTAAAACACAGTGTGGTAAATATTAGTCACACATTCCCTTTGGGGACCGACACTTCTATATTTCAACCACGATTGCTGTTATCTATGACTGAAGTAAAAAAAAAAAAAATATTACAAAATTATACAGTCAGAGTTCAAAGGCCTGGCAGGAGCAGGACAAAGAGAAAACATTAGCAATTTTTTTCCCCATGATTAGATTCATTCTAGTATTTGTATGATGATACTAAGGCTGCACGATATTGTGAAAAAATGCGATATGGTTGTTGAATATTGCGATAACGATATTTCTTGTGATAGCACATTTCCCTTGAGGAATGCTAGATTTATTAGCTATTTTAAAAAATTTTATGTAACGATTATACTAAAATAAACAGGTAATAGATAATTTTCTGATCTAATTAAATGCACTGTGAACAAAGGCTTTTTTTCCTTTTTATTTAACTGTCAAGCACAAATGCTTGGCACATTTTTTATTTAAATAATTGTTTTATTTACCGCACCTATCCGCGATACAGATATCACATATACTATTATTGCGATGGCGATATTTTTTCGATATATCGTGCAGCCCTAGATGATACTCTAGCCAAACTCAAAATTTTAGTATTTCAACAACATAAGTTATGACACATTATAGCCATAGTTGATTAAAGTGAGGGTGCTCTTGTCAACAAAAACTGTTTAAATTCTCTTTCCCACCAGCCAAAGAATCTGCTTAATCTGCCTAAAAATGTAATGTGAATGACAGTTTTCAAGTACGTCAAATCATTTGAAGGCTATTAGCTAAATTAATGCTAGTAATTAATGATGATAAATATCAAGACCAAATGAATGCAGCATTGAGTCAGCAATGAGTCAGGTTTAATGTTAGCATATAACATAAAAAAGCTGTGTAAATGCTAATAAACAATAATTCTAAATACTAAGACCAGGTAAATGTAGCTACGAGTGAGCCAGGTCTAACGCAAGCTCTTCTTACTTTTTAACAATCTGAATGCTATATGCTAAATAATAATAATACATTTTAATACTAAATACCAAGACCAGATGAATAAAACTTTAACAAATAGAGAAATCCGGTTAAATGGCTTGATCAAACTATGGGCGAGTACAACCAACTCTGCATAAAACATAGTAAATGATAAACCAATGCCACAGAATGATAATAAACCAAGACATAGGACAGCTTCATACCACTAAATCTAGAACATACACTGTTCTATTTATTTATAATATCCTTTCAAAATAGTCCAACTTATACTTATTCAATCTAAACAAGCCGGTGACTGTAGAGGTGAAGATTGATCTGATGTAATGTGTGCTGACTGTGGGCCTCAGCTGTGAGTGTCTGTCGTTAATGGGGACAGCTGTGCCTGTTGACATTTTGGAGGCTATCACACAGACGTCTGTGTGAGCGCCTCTAGCACCCACACGCCACAGGGATATGACCTTCTGTTGTAGCCGTAAAGGGAATCCCACTTCAAGGACAGCCCTATTCTTCCTGCAGACAAGAAGTAGAAGTCCCTACAGCAGTATGGTATAAATGTAAGCTGAAAGTGGTGTTTATAAGGCCAAGGATGAAACCTCAAGGAAAGACTGAGATACACTTAGGTTGTGTTCGAATCAACACACTAATCACTATACATACTGTATAGTGCACTATATAGTAATTACACCATTTTGTAATGTGTCCAAAAGTCTAGTGACTGAAATGTAGTGCGCACAAAGTTTCCCGCAATGCATTAGTAAAAGTAGTGAGCAGCAATGCTCTCTAGACGGTCAAAATAGACCATAATGCTTTACTAATTTTCAGAAGAGTGCAGCATAACTGTGACATGTCTTTAAACTGTACACAACAAGTTTGAATGAAACGAGTTAGAGGCACAAGTTTGACTCTCTGTGGAAACATAAATTTAAAATAGTTGTTAAATACAATGAAAAATCACTTATGTTAGCTTACCTTAAATCATACAGAAGGACATACAATATACTTTCTCTTGAGGCATAACAGAGCCTCAAGAAAAAAATCTATTCCAATTCAGTTTCAATCATTAATAGAACAAGAGTTGTTGAAGAAAACATATAAGTTTATATTAATACTTATATTACTATAATCAGCTACGTTTTTTAAAACATGTACGCCAGAGTCACATGACTATCGGCAACAGAAAAACAGTTGTGTAGTGTCCGGAGTTATTTACTAATCGAGTGCACTTTATAGTCCTAAATAGTGCAACACTATATAGTAATTATGGAGTTAGAGACTATGAAGGGAATTCGGAAACAGCCTTAGTAACATCCGATTGACTTTAATGGAATTTGTGCGAGACGCCAACAGAGCTAGTATGTGACTGATTATAAAATGCTTTTGTAATCTTTGTACAAGTTAGGATTTACTGACTACTACCACTACTTCATTTTATTTGGCTTTATTAACCTATTATACTTGTCAACATATCTTAGATAGAGCTCAAGATTTCTAGATCCAGTCTAGACAAAATTAGCACTACTGGAAATAAAGCACAATTATGTTTCTTTATGAGAAAATGTTCTTTAATGAATATTGCAGACATTTATGAAGTTCACTGATTTTAGTTAATTGAACTAAAGTTTAGTTACTTTAGTTAATTGAACCCAGTTACTGGGTTTCTTCATAGACCACAGCAAAGTAATTCCTATGATTTTGAAGGAACTAAGATTGTGTTTGTTCAACTTGCCTTGGCTTAGGCCATAGAAAATGTATTAGAAAAGAATGCTATTAGTAGAGATGGGGCTTTTCCACAAATATTACATTAGAATATTTGCTTATTTAAATTACGTTTAATAAGAGAGGTGTTTCCCAACAAGCATATTGGGGTATATATTCAGAAATTGTATACTGCAAGTTATTTTGTCATTGTATATATTTGATAATATTAGGTAAAATTACCTAAAAATGTTAGGTCAACAAAAGTCTTGGTTGGAGCCATAAGCTTAAGAAACAGATATTTTAGAAGAAGAAAAAAAATTTATCCAATATTACAAATTATATCATCATTGTAATATATGCTATTTTGAAGCTTATCATATTATCTTTCCTTATTACTGTACGGTCCCACTTACTTACTCAACACAATTAAGACTATAGTTTAGAATCAACTCATACTCTAAAGCCTTAGCTAAAGCTTGAACAAACCTAGATATTTTAGAAAAAGAAGAAAAAGAAATATCCAATTTATCCAAATTGCAATTAAATTAATTCCTGCAATATTCAACTAAATTAAGTTTTATCATATTTTACAGGCTAACATACTTAACACAATTATGTTAAGACTGCTCAATTCCTATGTTTTAGAATAAACTTTTAATTGTTTTTGGTCAACAAAAGCCTCGGCTAAAACCATACTACCCTTGAGCAGAACTAGATACTTTAAGCCTTGCCAGTATGAATGTGAAATCAGCCATAGAAAGGATCAATGTGCTGATTTATTCACAACTCACATCTGGAAACCTTTAGAGCCAGATCTTTACAATTCCCTCCACTGAGGGTTCCTGCGCTCTACATCGAAAGAAGACAGATATGAAAAGGCGTGCCCAACATGCAACATACATTGCAATGACATTTACAAAGAAGAAACTGGATACATTATGTAATCTATCTATCACAGACAAAGAGTATGTTTATCTACTTTCCAACACAAGGCGACAGAATTGATCCTGAATGTTTGGCTACCATTGGCAGGACTATCATTGTGTTTACTGAGGACACTGAAAGCAACACTGTTTGAGAATCAATGGCAGGGAGACAATAGCCAGCCAAGCTTACTGAACAGGATCCCCTATTTAGCAAGGCAAGTCATCCACTGCTACAGAAAACATTAAGATGGCACAAGTAACAACAACATGGTTTTTAGTAAGTACTTCATGTACAAAGGGAAACTAAATGAAAGAGACTTCTAGAGCCCGGTTGGTTTACTGTACGGAACACTGTTAATGCGGCTTAAATTGATTACACCAGGTTTCACAATGTTTTCACTGATGTCAATATCATCTAAATATAAAAATGTTTAGAAAAGATCACCATTGTTAAACGTGCTGCTCACCAAGTTCCTGAGCAGAGTGTATGCTTATTCACTGTTTATTAGAGCTGTAGTTTATGCAAAGTCATTTCACTTACAATAACTACACCCTACCAGTTTCTTCACATCAAAAATATTAAACTTTGGAAAATTAAACATGTTAAAGTCATTTTTAAGTATTATCAGTCAATAAGGTAAAGACAACCAGCTGATTCATACTTTACATTGAATTAGAAAAGGTTAAAACTGACCCTTAATATTGGAATTAGACATTTTATAACTAAATATTAGTTATTATAGAAAAATGTTACATTGAAAATACAAATTTGAAATACGAACAGAATACAACTTGGGTCTACTCAAATGCCCTCATAGCCCAAGGTTTGTGTAAACAACATCTATGCTATTCATACTTCAGCCAACTTTTTACCAAATCCTATGTGAAACCCAACCAGTCTTTTGTATCTTTTGTTCTAAAACTGGTAAAATACCAACTTCGAAGCAATTCTGTGTCTCAAAGTAGCAGTCCTGTATTCGAAAGTAGCCACTACAGTTTAATACACTCATAGAAGTTAGCAAGTAATGGCTAATAAACTTTTCTAGTTCGGTGTAAAGCGCATACCAGAAGGGTGACAGTACGAGAATTTATAAATTAGGACAAGGCAAAAAATAATGGTGACACATAGAAAGGTTAGTGTGACGTCTGCTGGAGGGGTACAAAACAGTCCTACACAACTTTGTTACCGTAGCACTTGGTTAGCTAACTGAGCCATCCAGCAGCCAAAGAACGCTTCGCTGACTATCGAATTTAATTTATTACAGATCATTGGCATTACCAAAGAGTGAGCAATGAAAAAAAAGAACATACACAGGGTAAAAAGAAATCGAGGCGGAGGCTGGCAAAGGTTCCAACCGGACGACTCTTTACAGCACCACAAACAAATAAAGCTACCCTTTTTTTTTTATTAGCCCGCGTCAAAATAACACATTCCGTGGCTAAATAAAAGCTTAAAAGCGAGAGTTCGTGAGTGGAACCCGAAATGCGAGCTTACCCTCTAAAAGCCTGGAAATCAGCGAGTCTACGTCCAACTCCCCCTCCGCCATTTCTGTAACGAAGAGCTCTGCCCGCCGCCGCAGTCTGGAGCAGGCGGAGCAGGCACCGCCTCACCGCCGCCGCCGCCGCCGCCCCGAAACGCGCCGCTAGCCTCCTCCCCGTGACGCGCTGCCCATTTACGGTGAAAGTTAAAACGTACCCACACACTCACAAAAGGATATGAACTATTGTTATGTTTCGTCTTAATTGAATGGTTAACTAAAAACGTAGTATGCAGGACTTCGACAACAGCATTAGCTAACTTTATCCCTTAGCGCATTGTCGCCTTTAACAATAAAAGCTCAACTTAGCGTTTTAGAATTAAGATGGTAAAAAACACATAATTTACACATTATTCTACTTTAAAGTGGAATAAAACGTTTTCTGCTATGTTCAAAATAAATTAATTTTATTTTTTTCTATAAACTATTATCAACCAGAGTATAGCTTATTAGCATTAAATAAATAAAGCTACCCAATTGGCTACATTTCAATAGTTCAAAGTATTAATCAGAAGAGATGGGTGTCAGCTGAGCGGTTATTCAGAATTTTTTTATAACAACAACTCAATAAACTGACTTTGAGTCAAAATGTGTTAATGATTGCAAGGAAATGCATTTGAGGATATAGCATCACTTTAAACCCTATAAAAGTAGTAGTCATAATTCCACACAAGCTGGGAAATTATGAATATTCTGCAACTGATTACAAATATGAAGTTTTATTAATCTCATCATTTGCACAGTAGGTTAGTATGGAAGTAGACCAGAAAGTATCTAATATATAGTTGTGTCTGGCGTGCAATGGATTTGTGAAGCAGAGTTTAAATGCAGCACGACTCTTTTGGTTATAGGGTTTGAGCACGGGGGATTGGGGGAACAAATCCCCCGGGAAGCAACTCCAGCCACAGTCCCAGTAAGTACCGGTCCCAATCCTGGGATACATTGAGAGGGTTGCGTCAGGAAGGGCATCCGGCATAAAAACATTGCCACGCTACTCATGCAAATACTTTGTTGTGGCGACCTCCGGATGGCGATAAGACGAAAGGCACTCACTATCTTATCTGTCATCTTATTTGCGTGACATGATTGAGAAAAACATAACCAACAACCATTGATGGTAGATGGGAAGCCCCTCTTGCAGTCACTGCCCACAACCGAGAAGGCCCGATTTATGGGCCTGGAGTGCCCTCTTCTGGTCACAGTGTGTATAGGCCTTTGTAGCAAAAATGTTCTTAAGACAAATCAAAAGCTACCGAGAGCATTTTATTGGCATTTTCCCCCATATCATGTTATCGTGTTTTCCAGGGCTTTTATATACGTGTTGCTCTAAAATATATAAAGTGTGCATTCGTTTTAAACATGAAAACGTTTGCATTTGGACGCACGGGACGCTCACTGAAGAAGTAAGCTGTGACCGGCGGATAAACCCGATCCAAATCACAGACAGGACAAGGGTAAAAACTCCAGAAGTTCCAGTCTGTGACTCAGCGCCTGGAGTTATGGCACTGACTCTCCCACTTGCAGCTTTTTTTCTGTTCCTTTTAAGTGCGTCATCTGGGTATTTCCGTAAAGTTTGGAGTGGGTGGAGGCGCGCTGCACTGCAGAGGCAAAGAGCGACGTGCAGAGGAGTCAAGCAAAATTTGGACAACTAGGGAAACGGATCACTTTACACTTCAAAACAAAAGCGTGTAGTTAGTTTTACAGTCATGACAAAGTGGGACTGCCGTACCATAAGATTTGTAGGCCTACGTGGTAAAGATGTTAAGTCCTACACAGTAGCCTATGTTAGAAAAAAAGTTTTGCTACTGCTACAGCTTAGTCAATGAGTCTATAACCATTAAAAAGAATAACAGTTCCAAGTTTGAGCTAAATACCAAGAGCCAACTCAAATTTGGAAGAAAACACTGCCAACGGTGTGCTCTCAGGTATGTTAAATGTACAAGTCCATAGGAACAAATAACATACCTCTAATTGGGCCTCAATGCTACATATTGCATTTAATCTGTTATAAACTTCCAAACTCATAATCTGAACATAGTAATAAAAATGTAATAATCCCCTCTATTTTGGCTTTATATGAAACGTGAGAACAGAACAGTCTGGTCCATCAGGTTTAGTTTCAGGTTAAACTCCTCCCACTAGAGATATAAGCTCAGCTCTCTTACAGTTGATGTCAGACTTGAAAAAGTCTCTTGGAATTAGAGACAAAACGTCTTCACCTTGAAAAGTGAGTCCAGATGCTTTTACTCAAACCTTTTCTTCAAGATGTCCTGGATGACTGAGAACCTTCACAGACATTTATATGAAACTATTTTTAATAGTCTATACATATTCTTACAATGACAGATAACATCATCGATTTCCAAATACAGTAAATCTTACATTATGTTCAACACTAAACATTATGTGATAGCTAGTTTCCGTTAAAGTTAAAACATACAAAACCAGAGCTATTACTTTAGCTTTACAAAAATATTGCATAAGACAAGAAAAAGGTACAAATCTACCTTTTTGTACAAAGTTCCCACAAACAAATGACATTGACTGGGCTAATATTACATTTAAAATAAAGAAATAACATCTGCCTTCAACCTATAACTCAAAAAAGTAAAATTAAATACAATTTAAAAAAAAGCGTAAGATTGACTTGAAATAGCTAGTTTGAGAATAACTTCTTTGCCAACTCCAACTTAACTTTTACTTATTATTTGTTTGATACTATTTATTTGTTTATTTGACTGAGGCAATGCACACTATATATGTATTGCATAAACCAGAAATAGCTAAAAAAAAATGTATCTGTTGTCTCTGGGCAGCCATAGGTTATAACAAAGTAGTGCAAAGTACCCCTCATAAAATTAAATATGTATATAAAAAGTAAAACGCTGAGTTTATAAGCTTTGTTCTCTTACCAGTTGATCTCAGAATTGATAAAGTCTCTTGAAATTAGAGAAGAAACGTCTTCACCTTGAAAAGTGAGTCCAGATGCTTTTACTTTAACCATTTCTTCAAGATGACCTGGATGACTGAGAACCTTTACAGACAAATAACATTCATATCAAGATTTGTTTGCCAATTTTCTGTTTGTCCCAGTGGCTACATTTCTGATGTAGCCACTGAGTGTTTCTATTTCATTTGTTGACCACAACTGATTGAACTCCTCAAAATATATATAACTGTATGTTGCGTTTTTTGGTCTTACCGGAAACGCGCGTTGGCATTTCCTATAGCTTTACCAAATGCTCTCAGCTGTGGGCGGAGCCAATGTGGCGACGGAACAGCGCTCTCTGTTAAGAAACTTTTTTTACACTTCACTCGTCGTGTTTGCAGCCTCGTATTGACTAAAAACAACACATTTAACATTGCTGTCGAAGAGAAGGAGCGCCATGGCGGGTGAGTTTAGCCTCAGCTGACATTTCCTCGTTCTGTTTTCCCCACTCGAAGATGTGTTTCACCCGGACTGACAGGGAGTTGTTTTGCGCTCAGGGGAAAGCCCCGCTAACAGAAGGACAGTAAGCTAGCGTTAGCACAGGACAAAGTAAACCTTGAATGGAGTTAACCTATACCCAGAAAAGTACAGGGATTTGCCTGCATTTGACTCCCTGTTAAAATGTTCATTGTTGCGCGCAGTGGTGACACCCGTCTCACCTGGTTAGCTACACGCTGTGTACAACCGCCCACTGCTGTTTAGGCAGACGGAAATGACACGACTCTTGTATACAGGTTCTTTGAAGGCAGAGCTTTTTCTTTGTCAGCAATATTTGCCATTTAGCCTTTGGACGTGTCAATGTTAATTCAATTTATTTGACTACTTGTATCATGCAAATTGAAACTGCAAATTTGTTAAGCTCTGTGTTAAATCAAACGCTTTTTGTCTTTTTAGTAATTTAATACGACTTAGCAGTTATAAATGTACTCAAAGTGTCATCTGCTGCGTTAAGAGAATAATTATTGTGGTTAAAAACAAGAATTTGCACACACTTCATATTTTATGATACACAATTTTATGGTTGGCATTTAACACTGGATAAATCAATACAATCCTCATACAACACTCCACACAGACTAGACAATAGACGATGATTGCCTATTCTGTATTCCCAATCAAGATCATAGGATTCACTTTCAGTTTCACAACATCCCGGATTTTCACTGCAGTAAAAAATGTCCAATCATTACTAGTTCACGTTCATAATGTGAGCATTGAGGAAAGCAACCATAGCAATAACGTGTATGTTATTAGTATTAAAATGTTGTGGTTAGTTTATCAGGGAAATGTGAAGAATGTTGGTCTGAAGTGGGAAAAAGTCCTGTAAACTTTGAGTGGCCTTTTTACATTTGGTTACAAGTCGGATCAGAATGTGAGTATCCAGAAGTGGTCTAAATGATGGGATACACTGTATGTTTCGACATGTTTTCATCGAGTGTGAATGTATGGGGCAATTTGTAGACAAGGCAGGTCACTTAGTCACCTACCACCTAATTTATTTATTTAAAATGAAACTAAGTCTGATTGTAATTTTACTTAAAAATAATTAATAGAATCCATAAATACCCTACAAGCTTAGTTCAAAACCAATATAAATGTACTTCTTGTCCAGCAGTGCTGTTTGTCCTCTCTGACCAACCACAGAAACAGCATCTTCCACTGCTTATTATAAATGCCTATTTTCCCAAAATAAAATGCAAAAGAGTATTATTTTATTTTGAAATTGCTGCAACATTTTCCTGACATTTTATTTATTTATTTATTTATTTAATATCACATTTGTTTATTTTACTTGTTGAAGAGGCTTATATGAAACATTTCCGATTCACATCTACTATAGGTTCTAAGTTCTAATTTTAGTTATGTAATAATTACCCCGCCCTACTTAGTGAATATGGGGTGTGATTATAACGGCCACTCTCATTTTAGTCTGGAGAGGACACAGGCATGTTATAACTTGGAATGGAATCCTACCTTTCTCTGAACTCAGCCAGTCGTGCTAGTCCATGGGAGGAGCCTGGACCACATCATCACACACATCCTGTACCCACTTTATCCAACTTGGAATAATTTAAAGCGAGGCACCTCAAACTCCAAACCCTCACAAGCATCCACAATGAAAGCACTCTTCACCAGCTACTCAGCGGTATTACAACCCAGCCCTCTCGTTTTGCTCGCCTATTGTTGTATTTCTTCTGACAGTTTATGATAACTAATTATGTTTTTCCAATGGGAAGCATTTGGAGCACTCTTTTACCTACTTGGACGCTGTTTTGTCTGGTACATTTCCAGCCAGTGCACGCTGCAAATTACATACTTAGTAAAACCACAAACATGTGCTGAAGCAGTTTTTTGGGGTTTGTGTCTTTTCTGCCAAATCCTCCTCTATTTGAACATAACAGACTTTTTCTATCTGTCTTTACAGGTATGTATAATTCATGGGGATTGCATCAACTCAATCCAGGTAAGTTTCCTTAAACTTTTCATGGGTAAAGATTGGTGCTAATGATTGGTAAGTTAGCAAAAGCAAACACTAAGCATTAGTCAGGAGCTATTTCACAATGATGACATTTGGTTTTTATTATCTTCCAAGAGTTGGTGATGCTATTTCCCGCACGTTGCACCCATATATATTGATTTTTATTTTTCAGTTCAATCAGCGAAACCCTACACAGAGATCATTGAGCAGCCAAAGCAAAGAGGCATGAGGTTCAGATACAAGTGTGAAGGCAGATCCGCTGGCAGCATCCCCGGAGAGAAGAGCAACGACACCACTAAGACGCACCCTGCCATTAAGGTACTTTCAAGGTGCCATTCTGAAATGTATACATTTCTTTTATTAATGGACATGGCTACTACGCCATATAATGAGCAAAGCCCATGGAAAGTGTCGAGAGATTTCTAAGAAATTGTAAGTGAGGGCGTAGAGCTTGATGTGAAGCTGTTAAGTCAGACTTGTACAAAACAACAAAAAACAGCCAATGAAGAATGCAGAGTTAAACAGAGATGGTTTTAAGGCCTGCGCTTCTTCATCAAAGACTGTTAACTCGAGATCCGCCTGAAGAGATTAGAATATGTATCGATAAAACTGCTTCTGAGTTTTTTCTCGTAATAATGAGCACTTTATGTATGAGAAAGCTCTGCGTGGATGCCCCACATGTGATGTATTGTAGTGAACTACTGCCAGACATTCATGCATTTTATTTTTACCCCTCACTGCATATACGGCATTCACACTCCATCTGATAATGCAATTAAACACAGCAGCCAACATACAGCAGTTGAACATTGATTCTATGAAACGCACAAGTTCACAATTTCTAATTTAGTTTTATTGGAAAATACTGCTGCTTTGTTGCTGAGACTATAAAGTACCACATAGTGTTTGTCTATTTGGAGCATGTTTCATTTGTACCACTGTAGGTCATAGAAGGTTGTTACAGTTAACAAACACAAATAAAAGAAAAATTAATTGTCTCATTTATTTAAAAGGATCATATTATCAGCTTTTCCAGTGAGAAAATGTTAAGGCTAGCTTTTGTTATAATTAAAACCAGATATCAAAGGTTGAAGCAAAAGACACCTACCATCTGACACATTCATCAAATATCTCAACTAAAAATAAACTAAAGACGTGCTAAAATGTGTTTGGTTTGAAATGGGATAAACAGTTTTTTTTCTAATATATTACTTTAGTTAAGCAATAAAATAGCTGTGTGTGTTGCGATTAAAGGAGCCCTCAACGTGTGACGAACAATGTATTGTGACTTATTGACACTTTCTGCATGTATCAACTCCATATGTTCAATTTAAATTATCTTTTTGGGTTTTTTGCTTCTCCTCAGGTGCACAACTACAGCGGCCCCCTGCGCGTTCGCATCTCGTTGGTCACAAAAAACGCTCCGCACAAGCCTCACCCCCACGAACTGGTGGGGAAAGACTGCAAACATGGCTACTACGAGGCCGACCTGCAGGAGAGACGAATACACAGGTGGAATGTCTCAACTTTTCATAATGAATAGAGCCAAAACCTCAAAAGATACGCACCAGTGAATCAATGCAAGGCTGCCCTGGCCTAGATAGAAACCTCACCATTTGTGGGAGATGACTGTGTTGACAGTGGGTAAAAATAGAAGCTGGCAACTATGTAACCGAGGTTTATAGAGGAGTGGAACATTAACAGTGTGAAGGACCTGAAAGGTTTCGGTAAAGTGTTCACTAAAGTTACAAGGAAAAAGTAATGTTACCTCTTTGTTCTCTGTGAAGGATTTTATAGTAAGAGTAGCTGCAGACAGTCAACACTTTACAGTTTATAGGTTTCAGTGCTAGGGAGTGTCCAGGAGCCTGAATAGACTTCAGCTATAATGGCAACAATAGCCTAATATCCCTTTTGTGTCATACTATAAACATTTAGACTGCCTTTAAAAAGTTTGAGGTTTATAAACTTTTTCAAGCAACTTGCATTTGCAGAATTATCATTTTATCACAATATCGCGATATCTGTATTCTAAAAAATATATTTCTATATTGCAAGTCATGTTATTGTAATATTTAACATAGTTATTGGATTTTTTACCACTATTGTGGAGCCCTAGAAGCAACCCTGTAATGTAAACAACATGATGTTGCTCTGATTGGATAAAATTACCTGGTGATAAGCGGTTATTGGAAATTGCTTCATTCTTTTACAAACTGTGGAAAACCTAATTTAGATTTTATGTTGGCTAAAAGACAATAATTGAACTATACATGGTGTTTTTTGCTTTTAAAGAAAATGTTTGCTGCATTTCTGCAGTTAGATATGTCCTTTTGTAAGAAATAGAAATAGATAATAGAAATAGGTAATATTTAGCTTAAAACGTCTTTTATGCTGACATTAAGGACACAAATACTCTTAGTAAAACTGCAGAAGAGGCTCTTCATATTAATGCAAGCAAACACTGACCGCTATTTATCCCTGGTTATTTACTATTTCACCTTTATTCTCACTTCAATCATGTGTATATCACAGTTTTATTCTGACACTACAAAGTGCAAGTCGGGAACCCAAGTAATTGGACTAGAAAAGCGCATTTAATGAGTGGACCTTTCATTTATATTACTTACTACACTCTGCACAACAGTTTTTATATGGGATGTGTAATGTCCTGAGAGGTTTCTGTGGTCTTACTCTGAACTCGCTTTCAGTTTTCAGAACCTGGGCATACAGTGTGTGAAGAAAAAGGATGTGAACGAAGCCATCACTTGCAGACTGCAGACCAATAATAACCCCTTCAACAGTGAGTAGTCTTGTTTTGTAGCTGTTGGCCCGCTGCCATTTGAATTTGAGTTATGTTCCCACACTGTTGAGTAACACATCTAAAAGTTTTGAATTAATGTACCAAATCATACATACTGATATACTATGATGTTACTGTGTAGTCATCCAGCCTATTAATCACTATTTAGTGAAAATGCTACATAAAAGTTACTTAAGAGTTATTGCACAAATGTAGCGCACTGGGAAACTGGTTGAACCTTTTTGTTTTACACAAACCGGAGCCATGTACTACAAAGCTAGTTAAACCGGATATGGTTCAAGTAAAGTCCAACAAGACAGAATAAAATATCATGTAACATTAATGTGTATCTTGATAGGATATAATGTGACAAACCCACCAAAGTCAAAAATTGATGTTATGTTTATGTACTCTTCTCTGTCGCCACAATCACTGTTGCACTTTAGCAGACACCTCTTTCACTCTCTTTGCATTTTAGTTCCTCTGTAACTTCTGCACGTTTCTAGTGGTTGATTGGCATTTTTATCTTTTATCTGTAACATCCTGCTTTGGGGCACAGATAAACCCTGTAGTGTAAGTTCCCATGGGGATGTACCATGCTACAAAATAACCTCAGCTTTGTGATACCAAAACACGGGCTAAGTCCCTAAGGGCTAAGTTATTTTGCTACAACTCTGATTGTGTTTTATAGTACAGGGCCCTGAGGTGGTAGTTGTATAATAATAATAAAAAAACAAGTAGGAAAGTGTTAAGTCAATATCAAAGACTGACCCAGGGTTATATCAAGACAAAACTAGGACTAAATGTAGGATGTAGGAAGTCAAAATCTTTTTTTAAATTAAAAGCACCAGAGTTTGGTTTAATTCTCTGTTTTTGTGATGCCTTTGTGGTAAAAAGTAAACATAGTATATATAGAAGGCCATAATATTTTTGCAATACAAGTCATTATTTCTGATAACAATAAATTTGCAATTATATACAGTATATTGTGCAGCCCTATTATCACATGTTTACAGTAATACATCTTTTGCACATAACTCAAACATTTCAAAATCATCCACAACCCTCTTAAAGTGGAAAATCTCACTTTTAATAAATATCACAATATCTATAAATGCCTTGTGGGAAAATAACTATACATAGGATATACTATAAAATGTGTGTGTGTGTGTGTGTGTGTGTGTGTACATATATCTATGTAATGTAATGTAATGTAATGTAATATATATATATATATATATATATATATATATATATATATATATATATATATATATATATATATCTATATATATATATATATCCTGTAACACACACTTACATGATGTGACATGTGTTACGTGATGTACTTCTACACCTTTACCCTTCTGTCTAGACTCACACAGCACATTTACACAGGTGATGAATAGTGAGGAGCGATGTTGAGCAATGCATTTCGTCCCTCTCTTAAGATGCATGTGAATAATGTCTCTAATAGCCTGCATGCGACAGGATGCTGAAATGTGTTGCCTGCCAGACTTTTGT
The DNA here is from genome assembly GCA_024349245.1 of Neodontobutis hainanensis. Taxonomy (NCBI): domain Eukaryota; kingdom Metazoa; phylum Chordata; class Actinopteri; order Gobiiformes; family Odontobutidae; genus Neodontobutis; species Neodontobutis hainanensis. Next base: position 214,634 of record JALDNG010000064.1, read on the forward strand.
GATTCTGTTGTATTTTGAACCACACCCTTTCCCTTGCTGCAGTTCCCGAGGCCAAGGTGTGGGAGGAGGAATTTGACCTGAATTCAGTCCGGCTCTGCTTCCAGGCGTCAATTACACTGCCGACAGGGGAGCTGTTCCCCCTGGATCCCGTGGTGTCGCAGCCAATATATGACAACAGTGAGTCAGCAATACAGACACACACAATGAGACTTAATCAATTCAATTCAACAGGGTTTCAAAAGGTTAAGTACAGTAAAGGCTGGGCAATCTACTGATAACAACCTATAGTATAGAATAGGCCTATTGCTAGAACAGTGCATCCTAAGGAGAAACTTCTTTTTTTTTTTTTTTTTTTTTTTTTTTTCACTAAAAAGATTAATATCTAAAATATTTTGTATTTCTTCTTACACTATGCTTGTTCTATTTAAAAACGTTATTGTGCTTACATCTGAATCAATTAAATTGACAAACTGACAAAAAACAATAGTGGGCCTGTATTGTGTTGAGCAATCCTGAGGCACTGGCCCAGAGCTTTTCCTGATTCTTAAGAGTGTTTGTTACTAAACTTCCTTCTATAAATTAATAGATATTCTACTTAACTCCTTAAAATGATTTTTGGCATTCCCCAGAATTTTCTTAAAGCGTCACTGTGTAACTTTTAGCCACTAATTGGCACAGATCACTCAACAGAAACTATCCAAAACATTTGGAAGAAAAAAAAGAACGTGCCTTCAGAAATGGAAGGTGATTTTAGTACATTTTGTACAAATTAAACATGGCCTTTTTCTGCTTCCTCTGTTTGAGCTGCTGAGCGTGTCTCTCAGGAGAGGTCTGCTCGTCCAGGTGGCAGGATTTATATATAATGTAGACCTCTCTGTAGTGTAATGCATGTCTTGTGGGTTACTTGTGTCACCAGTCTCGTATTGTTGGCTGTTTTTACACCTCTACCTTTCTAAATATATCAGTGTCATCTCTTACCTCTTTTGTTGTCTCCTTTTTTGATGTAGCTTCTAAATTGTGCTGACAGCTCATTCTGATGTTTTGATGTGTGAGTTGATAAATGACAGTTGAGCTTTCTAATTTCCCACTCCATGCTGTAAGGGGTTAAACCATTTTATGAAGGGGTATATTAAATACAGTGGCAAAAAAAAGTATGTGTTTTGGAACCTCATAGTTTTCTGAATAAATTTGTCCTAAAATTTGATCTGATCTTCATCAAAGTCAAGGGTACTGTCGAACATCTAATGTCCATAGCATCTCTATTGGGTTGAGGACTGGGCTCGGACTTGGCCACTCCAAAAGGAGGATTTTGTTTTTCTGAAGCCATTTTGTTGTGGACTTGCACCAGTGTGTTGGGTCGTTGTCCTGTTGCGTCACCTTCTACAAAGTTTTATCTGACGTACACACATCCTCACATTATCCTGAAGAATTGTCTAATATACTTGGGAATTCATCTTCCCCTCAATGATTGCGAGCTGGCCAGGCCCTAATGTAGTAAAGCAAGCCCAAATCCTGATGTTTCCTCCAACATACTTTACAGTCAGGATGATGTTTTCATGATGATATGGCATGTCCTTTCTACACCAGATGTGTGTTTTTTCAAAATAATTAAATCTTAGTTTCATCAGTCCACAAAACATTTTGCCATTACTGCTGTGGAGTGTCAATGTGCTCTTTTGCAAACTTCAGGTTGGCAGCAATGTTCTTTTTAGTAAACAGTGATAAACCTGCTTGTTCAGTGTTTTACGTATTGACTCATGAACAGAGATATTAGCAAGTTTCAATGATGCCTTCAATTCTTTGGCTGTCATTCAGGGTTGTTTCTTTACCTCAGTGATGAGTCTTTGTTGTGCTCTTGGTGACATTTTGACTGGGTGACCACTTCATTTGTAGGTTGTTTGCCTAACTGTGGACTACTTTTTTTAGAATAGTTTTTTTTTGTCACTGTAACTACATTAATAAATTACACTGGGGGAAATAGAAAGACACAAAATTATATTTGTATGTGTTGTTTAGACTATAAATTATCTTATTTTATAATATTGCACATGATAACTTCACCAGACCAAACCTCAGTTGTCCCTGCTATTTGGCTGTCCTAGATTGACACAAAGTGGATGTGGTGCCTTAATATTTTGTATTGTAGTGTCATTTTGGAATATTGTCTATCACGGGCTTGTTAGTAAAATACCGTTTTTACAAAGCTTATTGATATCTTCATTTGTATCAGAAGAGGAAAAAGATCCGATAATAATACATACAATGTAATGTTTGTTTGTAACTGTTATAATAGAGAAGTTTAGCAAGCAGTGAAATAGATATGTAGAATGTTATGATAAGTGTTTATTTTTTCACTGAAGTACACACTCTTAAAGCAAAATTATGTAACTTTCAACTGTATTATCAGAGTAATAGCCTGAAACCCATTCTAAAAAAGATTTGACCTGAAACAAGAAAAAGTGGCAGATTTACTAAAGGTTTGGAGGTGTTGAATTGGCGCTAAGTGCATAGTCTACGCAACAACCAAAAATAATTAGCAACATAATTTATTATTAGTGATTACCAAGCTGATTTTGTGTGAACATTGCAAGTCCTAGAAAATGTAAATGAATTAATTTAGCCACTGACTGATTTATTGCAGCTGCCGGAATTTAAAGTAAATGTAGCACGTTTGAGTGATACGTGCCAAACTTTGTGAAACAAATGCTGCTGTTTGTTTAAAGATGAAGCATAGAAAATGTGAAATTGTAAATTTGCCAATCACAAATTTTTTTTTTTTTCATGCGTCATGTTCTAGTGATCTGTCGTTTTTGCCCCAGGTGTCTCTTATGTAACAAACCGACCCACACTGTACTACTCAGTGGAAACGTGCCTTAAGCCTTTCAGACTTGCCAACCACAACCTCACCATTCTCCGGCTGTAGTGCACTCACAGCTGCTTTTATGTCATCAGAAATTAACTGGTACATTTTTTTTTTCCTTTCACAGGGGCTCCCAATACAGCTGAGCTAAAAATCTGCAGAGTCAACCGCAACTCTGGGAGCTGCAAAGGAGGAGATGAGATCTTCCTGTTGTGTGACAAAGTCCAAAAAGGTAACTTGGGCTGCATTTGCTGAGTCACTTTTTTCACTTGCTCTTTTTAGCACCAATTAAAAGAGTGAAACGTGTCTTTGAAGCTCACTTTCACATTTCAGCAACCCCATATTTAGGCTTCGGCAACCAAGAGCCCCGCCGGAAATGTGTTTACCGTTTACACCCACAACGTATCAAAATGAGTCGATCGTAGACTCATATCTCTCTGTACTGTGCTACTGTATGCCGTGTTGGACTTATATGGTATGAGGAGGTGAAAGCACAGATGGTTTCAGAAGCAGTTTCTATGCTCTTTTATTGGAAATTGTTCCTACCCGTTCCATCTGTTAATGCTGTTGTACCTACAGTATCTTGTAATTAATCTTGTAAATAATCTTGTAATTTTTAGTTCTTTAATGTTGTGGTTCTCAACTGGGTTTACCTTCTATCAACCCTCAAGCTGATCAGCGGACATATTTTAAAGCCTATTTTCCGAATGTTTTTTTTTTTTTTTTTTTTTCATTTTAGTCTCAACCCCATAACAGCAGCATAGGAAACATTCCTGCTTTTCTTTCAAAATGGTAGCCGTGACTTCCTTGCCCTCACTGTAGACTGGGGTTTCAAAAAAATTTTGCCGCATTTGATGAGAGGAAAATGTCCAAACGCTGACAGTATCTCCCAATTTTGTTCTTATTCCAGTACAGGTTTTAACAGAATTAAAATGGTTTTAGTGGCGGTTTGAATAGGTTTCAGATGGATTTTAACAAATTTTAGTTGGATTTGTACTTGTTTAGCTGCTACTATTGGGGCCATAAACAATACATTTTAACTCTGAAACTGAGGGCCACATAAAATCCCACCTTGAGCCATGATCTGGCCCCGGGACAGACTTGGGACAAACCTGGTTTAGACCAAAGACAGTGGTCCTTATTCAAGAGTGAGCATTCAATTGGCCAAAGCTTCTGGTGTGTGCTAAACATTTTTTATCAAATAACATCCTTGATAATAAAGCCTAGACAATATTTTAACATCTTTTTTCCCATACAAAATTTTTTACATTATTTACATCTTTTCTTACACTTATGTGTTGTTTAGAATAAATGTCTCACATAACATGAGACTAAACATTTAAACTATATTTTTTCCACTGTCTCTTTTCTAACCACACACTACGACCCACTAGGAACATGCCGGTGTCCCACCACTTGGGATGAAAATGCAGGCTTTATTTCATCTATGTTTTGTAATGGCATGACTTGTTCCTGCGCAAGTCAGTTTCCAAAAAAAGGCAAAAGAAAATTATTCAGTTACATTTGTGAAAATATACCATTTACTCAGGACTATTAATCATGCAAGGTTTGTAGACATTTGACTGCTTCCTTTTGTGACTGCCATGTTGTTGTTGTTAGATCTGTGTAGTTTTGTTATTTGAGAACTGATGCAACAATCTTTTAGACAGAAACATGCGCTTTGTATTTTGGCATTACAGAGGGTTTGGGGTTGTCCCTTCAGTACTCGGCAGTGAATTTGTTTTGCACATTGCATCAGAAAAGTGCAAACAGCCCTGAACTGTTGGCTCTGTGATTAATTGTTTGGAGGGTGTTGTGTTGTTACTATCACTGAGAGAGCACATTTTACACATTTTAACTTTAAACAATACCACATTTCAACTTTGGGTTAGACAGGGACAATAATTACAAGCTGTTGGCAGCTTTGGGATACCCCAAGATAGCTATTTAAAAATTTGAAAAATAAAACCCTCAATCACACTTTTTTCCTTTTGCTTTTTTCCATCAGAGGACATCGAGGTGCGTTTTTTCCAGGACTCCTGGGAGGGAAAGGGTACATTCTCCCAGGCCGACGTCCACAGGCAGGTGGCCATCGTGTTCCGCACACCACCGTACCATGACACTAACCTCAACAAGCCGGTGAGCGTCAAGATGCAACTGCGCCGGCCCTCAGATCGAGAAGTCAGCGAGCCCATGGACTTCCAGTACCTGCCCACCGAGCCAGGTAACAAGTGGACACAGTTATAGATCAAGTTCTCAACTTCAACGTTTACTTCAATCAGCAGAGAATCATATAATACGAGGTGCTAGGGTTACGGAAGGTCACATGGTTTTTACTTTATGTAGCAACTATCAAGTCCTACCATTTTAGTTGCTTCAGGGTGCGGGGGATCATGGTATAACGCGCGGTAACTAGCTAAATATCCAGATTACATCTGGACAAAACCATGGCTAAATATGGATTTCCTTGTCATCAGTGCAGATCAATGGGAGTGCTCCTTTTTCCAGAAGCATATAGAGGCCAGAAACCCAATATTCTCATCTATTAAAAGCCATAAAAATCAAAAGTTTTTTAGGCATGTGAAAAAAGAACCGCTTAACAGCAATTTGTAACTGCCATTCAAACCGTTTTCCTCACATGCTAAAAAATAATTTTTATATTTTAACTAGAATGTCTTGTTTTATCGTCAAATCTGTCTTAATCTACAACCAAGACTGAACCAGGACTAAACTTTTCTTAAACTATTCTTTCTTTTGATGCAGATGAATACAGAGTGACTGATAAGAGAAAGCGCACAGTGGACATGTTCCAAAGTCTGAAGCTGGGACCTATGCTGTCTAGTGGTGAGCTTTCTGTTGATTTGATGTCATTCCTACGAGTGTTGCTTGTTTAGATTTTAATACAAGTTATATACCTGCATTAAGAAGTCATTATAGTAATTTTGTAGTGGTGTCTAAATATTGTTATTGTGTCTAAAATATCGTAGACTAAAATGTATTGCAATAGACTGGCACATTCAAAGCTTTAACTAGTGATGTGGCTCATAAAATTAGTAATTTCACTATGGTGTAAAATCACCAGCATTAGCTGACCTGAGCTTGCAGGGATAGACACTGAATAGCTTTGGTTAGGGCAAGAAAAAGAAGAGCAACACATTCACATCGAGACACATTACTTGGGAAATTCTGCTGCATAAAACATTTTTATGTAGTGACTATGGGGTTAGGAATGAGGTTTCGGACATAGTCTTTGTCTCTGAATGTTATTACACATTTATAAATTGCACAAAAACATGGTTTGCGCTAGTAGCAGTTTTTAGGCTATTAGTAATATATTACAGAGTATAAGCATGAGTGTTTTATTTGTTTTGTAATTGTTGTAACTATTTGCATTGCAGCGTCTATCCAAGCAGACAGGAGACACATCAGCCCAGCCAGAAGAACAGTCACTGCCAAACCTCAAAATATGAATATACAACCAGGTGAGATTACAGTCAGTCATTTAATAATCCTAGTGATTAAAGACATCTGCAGGTATGGAGATGAGCTTTGTTTTATGTTGTATACATTTACAATTTTTGTGTATTGAGAAGATTTAAGCTTTGGCACATTTAATTTTAAATTAATGTACATTTAATGGTACATGGTTCTCATGGATTTACAGGACATTATGGATAAAAGTGCTGTGATCAAACAAAGGGCCAAACAAACTGAAGAAAAAAATGGTCTCATAGTTTTATTAACCCTTGTCAGCCAGAAACCAGACTTTAAATCTGATTTAAAAACTAATACTAGTTTTAAAGAGCTTTCAGGCATCCCAGAACAACTTATTGAAGCCAACTAAGTGCTAAATGGCTGTTTGCATTCATCAAATGAATATACGGCAATACTGCCTATTGAGTCCAGTCCTATATTTCTTTGTTCAACTGCATGCACTAGTCTGATAATCTTCACTGTTGTTTCTTGCAGCTGTGGTGCCCCCTGGTGCTGTGGGAGCCAAAGCCCAGCCTGTCTACTCATACAGTCAGCAGTTCCCAGACCAGATGAAAATAGACACCTCTGCCTCAACTTCAAGCCAAACATGGAAAATCATGGAGAGCCTGAACCTGGGCCCCCAGCCTAAAGCCACTCCAGTCCCCAAGTTCAAAATGAACCAGACACCAGCTAGTGCCTCTTCTGCCTCTGCTGCCACCCAGGACTTTTCAACAGTCAACATGTCAGACCTTCATGAGTTCTTCCCCAACTTTTCCTCAACCATAGGCCAGGATGCTCCAGGATCACAGGGAAGTGCTTCATCCGCACAGACCAGCAGCTCTTTCCAGGCTCAGTACCAGGTTTACCAAATGGATGATGATAATTTCCCCAGCTTTTCTGATGCCCAGGTTCCGTTAGAAAGCCTTAACATGGAGGACTTTGTGGCGCTGCTGAATCCTTCAAACCACCACCAAGTAAGTGAGAATGACGGCTTAGCCCTGGGCCATGCTGGATGTCATCAAGCAGCCACCAGCAGCATGTCTAACACCTGCCAAAGCAGCGCTGCATCCCAGAACACTTTGGAGCCAACTGGCAACCCGGGCAGCACCTGGATGGATTACCCCACAAGTATTGTGGATTTGCTTAACAACGAGACCATGAATGACATTTTACCCAACAACAGCACCCGGCAACCCACACACGATGAATTTGATGAATTTCCCTCCCTTGATGACGAGCGCTTTATTTCAATCTTAAATAGCGGAAGCTAAGTTTGCTTAGTTTCAGGACGGCCTACTTCAAAGTTCTTCATAGTACGTTCTCAGAACACTTGCGTCTGCCCTGGCCCTTGGAACAGTAACACTTTTAAAACAAAGTAAAGGGCTGCCATAGATGGAATGTAGCAAAACCACTGCGGACATCTTGTTTGAATACAAGCAGGCCTTTTTTTATTTTTATCATGTCATAAAAAACAGATTTTGTAGCCCCAATGTCCTGCATCAATCATTAACTTTGAAACCAGTTTTGCTAAATTTAAGCTTTGCTAAATGTTTTTAGCCATTTATCTTGCGCAGATATATTTTGTATCACCTTTGGAATGACTGGTATCTCTGGTCAGTGTTAATGTGATCGTCTGTTCACAGCTTAAGCAACATAACTCTCCTCTCATTTTAAACCATCAATATTGTTCCAACATTATCAGGTGTATAGCTAAGTCAACGCATTTACATTAAAATTTAGCTGACGCTTTTATCCAAAGCAACTTACAAATGAGGAAAGCAATGGAATGCAAAATAATTGTGTTTTTGAAATTTCATGGAACCTGTAATACAGGTACCTGTATTGATTTAGTGAACGAAATGTAATGAAGGTCTATGTGAAAATAACTATTGTTAATAAATTTTGTACATGCTCAAAGCAAACAGTGTAAAGAAGGTTCACACATCACTATTTGAAGTCAGTTTTGAAACAGTTTGTCTTTTTTGGTTTTAGAATAACACTCTGCAATAAAGACAACAATATTAACAAGTATGATTGTATATGGCAAATTTGTACAAGAGATTTGTAGAAAATAAATTCTGCACTGAATATCTTAAACTAAGGATTTCTTAATTTTTATTTTCTCTGTCAAATACAAACAACTTTTAATATAGTTTTAGGTCACTTAAAAATAAGAATAACTGGTTCAAAAGAAGAATGTCCAAAAGAAGAATACAGATACAGAAAAAAAGAAATTATTATACAAAGACTGAAACAAATGATTGTCTGTTTAGGCAAAAGATTTTTATGTTACTTCAAGGTTGGTGACCTTATTGACTATGTGTGAGCGCCTTGGTACACACTCCAGGTCAAATTTGCTCTCAAATATGGTTGGACAAAGCTTCCAGCGATTTTTCCGGTATATTCCCAGGTATGTGTAAACATCTGGTTTGTAGGACAGAGGGCACTTGACGCCCGTGGCACGGATGACAGAGTCCAGCAGTACAACCTCACTCTCGTCAGTGAAGTTCTGGTTATAGGCACAAATAACTTGCTTTCCGTCTGTTTTGGGGTCAAATGGGCTCACTTTTACTGCAGATATTTTTCCATCGAGGGTCGCTCTGGCGACACAGCTCCAGGCATGGTCCAACTTAAATCCACACTCCAAGTGCATTAACCACTTTCCTGTGAGCACGCCGTGGTTTAGAGCCAGCTCTTTGACTGTCTCAAAAGTGATTGATCGGCCACTGTCCAACAGCTTCTCCCAGCTTTCCTGGAGACCTGCGACATCTCCATCACCGGGACAGTGAGTTGGACCTAGCACAGCAATCCAGCCCACGGGACTCACCCCTGCCTCCTCGTTCCCATGTCTGCACACCTGTGACGGCCTGTTGCTCTCCAGCCAGTCATCAAACTCTGATCTGGGAGTTCTTCTCGAGTCAAAGATAATCCAGGGGTCCATGTCTGCCGCCATAGCCTCTGCTGCATATGTTTCTGCGGCAAAGGAGGGCGAGCCCTCGCCATCTACAGGAACCTCTCCCTCTTCCATTACGAGTCAAAGTTCAAGCACTTGCCCTGTCAAATTAGACAATTTTATTTTGTAAAAATTTCACAAACATGATGAAACTGTAATAAAAAGCCATACAGTGCGCTACAATGCAGTATTGGTTTGTTGTTAATGTTGCAAGCTAGCCCATGAGGTAGCGTTACATTGCACGTTACATAGCATTTTAGCTATACCAACCGAATTTAGTGCGATTATCACGCGGCTCGTTTGTATAGCTAGCTAACCTAATGCATACGTGTGGCTTTTACGCAAAACACAACCGAGATAAGTGCTTTGTCACAGCCGCTAACCTAGCTTGCTGGTCAGATTCGTCGAGAGAATTTTGTATAATTTCCAAGAAACAACCCCACACTCCTAATAGGTTATATATAACATTTATACATAATGTTTATGATAAAACATGACATATTTACACAGTATACATAATTTTGAAGCTTACCGTCACGCGGGAGTTGGTTTGCGGTGCGTTCAGGCACAGTTTCAGCGAAAGCTGCATGAGCGATATGACTAAATGAAACTCCTTCCAATTGCCCAACCTACATGGTTTGTTGATAACAAACAACTGGTGATTAAAACGAACCACATTGTTTAGTTAGCTATACTAAATACATACAACTAATTTATTCATGTTTATATAAGTTACTTTAATGCCGAGTTCAATAAAGTTTTACCCTTTTTTCATTTATTTCACGCCCTGTGTGTTTTAGGGATTCGTGGACTCTGAAAACTAGTTATTTATATATATATATATATATATATATATATATATATATATATATATATATATATTTTTTTTTTTTTTTTTTTTTCATGTAACCAAACTTAATTTAAATTTACCAGTTTCTGGTCGTTTTCCCACAAATGTTAAGGGTCACTGAGCTGAATCTAAAGGCGCTGGGACCCAACGGAATGAATCAACCAGAGCAGTCCAGCAACAGGAAGCACTGACGACGACGTGCTAACAGTTAGCCGGATAGCTTCTGCTATCTGGCGTTTTTGCAGCGGAGGGGACTGGTAGAATAATTGTCCAGATTCATTTTCAATCTTCTTTTAATTTTGTAACGTAATTAATTTAATTATGCCCAGCAAAAAGAAGAAATACAATGCCAGGTTTCCACCGGTAAGTCAGTCGAACCGGTATTTCAACAAGCTAATGCTAAATGCTGTATGACTGAAAGCTAACTTCTTCAGTTTACATAGGATTTGGTCTGATTAGTTTCCCAAGACATCACAAACTGACGATGTTTTATCAAAAAGGCTATTTAATTTCTAAATTACAAATTTAATGTGTGGCGGCTTTTGTTGACCACCTTGCAAATGGGTTTGTTTTAGTGTTTGCATAGTCGTGCTATAGCTGCTAGCTAGGCCATTGATAGAGGTTGTTTTTAGCAACATATGCTAACCTAAATATACAAACTACAGTAGCTCCAAATGGCAACAAAAATAGCTGACGTTGTATCTTGAATATCATACAATATCCGAATATTTGAGCCACTTTTTGTTCGGTATTTCATGTTTTTAAAGAAGTTCCTGGTTAATAAGAACTTGAATGCACAATAAATCGAACTCAACGGAAGACTTTTATTTTTGTTGTTACAGGCGAGGATTAAGAAGATTATGCAGACGGATGAAGAAATAGGCAAAGTGGCCGCCGCTGTACCAGTTATCATTTGTATCCTTTTTGCTCTCTGTTTCTGAGCTTCAAACATGTGGAGTTACTGTCTTGGTTGCTTTGGTAATCTGAATTCATATTATAAAATGCATTTACCATACATTCACAATTATACAGTAACTTATTAAAGCATTGCTTGCATGTTAATATAGTCATTGAGTGTTCTTATTTGATGTTTTTCTTAACCAACATATCAGCGAGAGCTTTGGAGCTATTCTTGGAGTCACTACTCACCAAAGCCTGTCATGTCACCCAGTCTAAGAACGCAAAGACAATGACCACATCACACCTGTAAGTGCACTCCCCCCTTTTCTACCATAACTACTTGATATATTCCCTCCATTATGCATGGTGTATTTATCATTCAAATGTTATTAGTGCTGTTAATATTGTACAGCGTAAAATAACCTGATGTGATTAAACTGTGTGTGCAGGAAGCAGTGTATTGAGCTGGAGCAGCAGTTTGATTTCCTCAAAGACCTTGTGGCCACTGTGCCGGACATGCAGGGTGAAGGCGAGGAGAACCACACGGAGGGAGCAGCAGACAAAGTCCCACGAAGGTAGCTCTCCCTCACACAGTACATTTGACCAACCTTGGAAGTTAATAAGTAAACAGTGACCAAATATATAATTGGGATTTTAGTTTTGTATAAGCCAGACTTTTGATGGAATTTTGATTGGCGCATATTAATTTGTTAAGATAAATCACACAGAGGAAGTGGTCGTAGCCCATTTTGTGCACACTTTTTTTTTTGTTTGTGTTTGAAATTCATTTTTCCTGTTATCACTAGATCAGCTCAAATAATGTGTCCATAATAATGATGCTTAAGACAGGACTAATCATCAGAGAAAAGAAATTGATCAACGGGAACAGCACAGTGCCTGTTTTGTGTGCACCATGCTTTGTTGATTTATGCAAATTAGCCATGTGCTTGCTTTTTACCTCTTTAAACAAGACTTGTGTGTGTGGCATGTAAATTATATTAGACTAGTCTACCGAGAGGGGACAAACAAAAAAGTATCCAACCACCCCATCTTTACTTGCATTGTGGGGGTAATTGAACACTGCTGCTGTTTTGCTTTTTTTTAAAAAAAAAAAAAGATAATTCAATATTTTAGTCCCAGCCTTTTGGGTAATTGAGAAAATATTAGGCAAGCACACAAGAGTGTGCACACAAGAGCACACTCTTGTGTGTTTCTTTGTCTATTTTTACAAAAAAAAAAAAAAAAAAAAAAAATATATATATATAAATATATAAATATAAATATATATATATATATATATATATATATATATATATATATATATATATATATATATATATATATATATATATATATACACACTTATATATAGACACTTATATATATATATATAGACACTTATATATATATATATATATAAGACACTTAACCCACCTTGCCTCCAGTGGCTGTAACACTGGTAATTGCTGTAGAACAATGTAAGTCGCTTTGGATAAAAGCGTCTGCCAAATGAATAAATGTAAATGTAGGAAACGCCAGGACGATGAACAAGAGGCGACAGTGGCTTTGTCACTAGTGTAGTATAAATGGGCAACGAGACTGATTGATAGAATTGGAAAAGAATATTTTATTTTTGGGGCTATAATCACAGGTTTGTTTTACTTGCTCCTAATATGTTTCAATATTTCACAAAATTTTTTTTGGGGGGGGATAAAATATGAAAGATTGAAAGTCTTCTTCACATAAATTTGTCTTCCATTGATTGCTTTTGTTGGCAGGGGTCGAAAGCCAGGAACTGGCCGCAAGAACGGAGGAGCCGGGACCAAAGGCAAAGACAAGAAGTTATCTGGCACCGAGTCGGAACAAGAGGTGGGGTTAACTTTGAGCTGTGATGTTTTGTGAAGGTTTTGAGTGAGTTTGCCATAGCTGCTGTTTTTACAGGATGACTCTGAGGACAGTGAGACCGACGGGGAGGAGGATGACGGCTCTCAGTCGAGCATGAACCTACAGACTGCCTCCAGGGTTCAGAGGTAAAGGGAACACTGCATTAACATTAGGGCTTCAAATCCCTGCCATATCTAAACTTTTTTGTGCCCCTTATAGCTCTAATGCCCCCGTTCCATGCATGCACATGGGCAACGTGATGTCAGTGACCCGACCGCAGGGCTCGGCCGTACCTTTCGCCCCACACCCCTCCATGATGAGCGCAGCCCTGCCTCCTGCCTCGGCCCCGGCGCCGCACCACAACGGCGACGATGGCGACGATGACGACGAGGACTACGACTCTTAGCTTCTTCTCCCTCCTCGCGCACATTTAAACAAACGCATCTTTTTATTATTATTTTTTTTCAACTTTAGATTTCATTTGTTAAGGCGGACAATTAGAGTAGAGGAGGGAAAGACTCTACCAGCTGACTCTTGAGTAAAAAAACAAAAAAAAACTAAATATCCGCTGCCGCACAAGTCCCTTCCCCAACTGGTTGTATATTCTGTGTTTTAATTTCCCTTTTTAAAAAATGCTTTTATTTTATTGTAAAGGAAGAATCCAACCAGGATGTTTTTTAGCAAGTCTTCTATTTTGACCAAAAAAAAAAAAAAAAGAAAACGTTGTCACTGTTTTTTGCCCCGTGGACAGGATAGGTGTGGTTTGTGTTTGCCTTCTAGCTTTTTCTTTTTATTGTTTCTGCACTTTTTTTTTTTTTTTTAGTCCTCAAATCTCTGCAGCTTACCTCGGGAAGTAAAACATATCTGTCATCGCCCACAGGCTTTGGAAAAGTGCTCCATTTTCACAGCCTGTGGTGCTCCAAAGGAATGCTTCATTCAAGAATCAGCACTTGTCTAGTTCTAAAGTCTTACCAACTGGCTTTAACAAATACTGCAGTTCAGTCAAAGCGAGCTCAACTTTGTGGCTTTGTCTCGACTGTAACAGGTATATCAGGTGCAACTTTATTTAATTTATTTTACCATCTAACCATGACAATTTGTTTCTATTTTAATTCCCGTTTTTATCAACGATAAACAACTGCAGCCACAATTATCATTTGCTGCTTGATTCTGTTTCATATCAGATCAAAACACATTTGTTTTTAAAGACCCTATCCATGGTCCAATCTAATTTCCATTCTCTTCATTTATTGTTTTTTTTTATTTTTATTAGTTTGTTTCCAACATAATTTCGACCCTCTTTTTAGATTGTTTTAAAAACGCATTGGGGGCTCCCATTCTTGTGTCAATGTCGGTATGAAATGTTTCAGAAAACAGAACAGTTAAAGTTGACACTGTTATTGTAAAACTTTTAACATTCTTTTTATTTTGTATGGGTAAAATAAAGTTCATATTTCAAATAAAAAAAAAAAATGGGTGGGTGTTTTCTTAGTTGGATGACCTGCTGCAACAGACTGGAAAAAATATAGATGTCATTATTTGGAAATCTAGTCTTCCACAGTATGATTTGGTGACTCATGCAACCAGTAAGACGAAAGCATTGTAGTTGGTGTTATCAGATAAGTACAAGACAGTACAAGTCTGGGGAAAGGTGTTCACATTGGGTCAATTGTTATCACCTTGCTCTCTCTCAACCACTTTCCGCTTCCTCTTTTTTTGAAATGCTTCATGTTGTCCCCCTTCTCACAACCTCCTGAGCAAGAACAAGCACAAAAATAACAACTGCATCCTTCCTGCACAAGCGTTGACTAAGCAGACTTTGCGAACAGGGCGTGGCGGTTGACTTTCGGACGCTGATGTTCAAACAAAATGTGGGAGCAGAGAAGGTGGGAGGAGTCCAGACAAAAAAAAAGGAAGTGCGCTGTTTCCACACAGCAGACGCCAGGGCAAAAGGTGAGCAGCAGATTTCCCATCCCCTCCTTTCCAGAAAGAGTCTTCTGGAAGGGAGTGGATGGGAATCTGCCAGCACTTTGTGAAGGATGGGCAAATGTGGCCGTTAGGAATTGCTTGACATTTTTTTGAGAATAAAAGGCCTTTTATGAGGCTTAATGTGAAAGGGATGTGTCTGAAATGCATCTTTGGCTTAGCTCAAAAGGCCTGCCCCATTAAGGTTTGAAAGAATAAATCCTGTTTGTTTTAAAAAATTAAATTAAAGGCGCAGTGTCTGAAAAGTTGTACTATATGGCCAAAGTAAATGCAACACATTGATCAATACTAGAACTTTTTGAGTGGGTCTAGCTTGGGAAAATTTCCACTGGGTTTGTTTACAGACAGCATGGCCCTGGTGCCAAAAATGAGAGTGAGATATGCAGTGTCAATCTTCTAGATGTCACCAAAAACTGCACAACCTACCCTAAAAGTTATACATAGAGTGAGACCCTTCACAGACATAGTAGATAATTGGAATACCTTGTTTTATAAAGCCTCATAAACATTGTTTTTTTTTATTGTGCTTTCTGAAAGGGGATGATGAAAGCCCAATTCATAAAAAATCTATTTGCTGTATTCCTGACAAACAATCTGAATCTGAAATCTGACCCGAAATCCTCCAAATATATGTAAATGTAAATCATATATAACTGCTTTTAACCCAAGATTTTAAATATTAGAAGTTCATTTAATAATATCAGATAAATATGTCTGTGAAGGTTCTCAGTCATCCAGGACATCTTGGAAAAAAGGTTAAAGTAAAAGCATCTGGACTCAGTTTTCAAGATGAAGACGTTGGTGAAGACTTTATCAATTCTGAGTTCAACTGGTAAGAGAACTGAGCTTATATCTCTAGAGGGAGGAGTTTCCCCTGAAACCAAACCTGATGGACCAGGTAGCTCTGGTCTCATAGTCGTTGGCCATGAAAGGGAGGTGTGACTCCAAATGTGAGAGTCGTTAGTGACACTGTTCTATTCAGATGCTGTGTTTGTTGTTCTAAGGTGAGGCTCTTTTGTTTTAGGTTTAAGAACACTGTTGTAAATACTAGGCAACATGAATCTGGGGCCACCTCCTCTGTTCAACAAAGGCTTTTTCATTTTCACAAAAATGTCTTCCTTGACACCTCTTAAACCATAAAATTTGGACATTGCTGTCCTCAAAGGAATGTCCTTTGTCTTTGAGGTGGATCTGAACTGCAGACTCAGGTCCTCCAGGCTTGGCTCTTCTGTGCTGATACATCCTCTTGTGAAGCTGTTTAATTTCACCGACATAACTGTCACTGAACTGCATAAACTACATTACTCTGTGCGAGAGGGTCTTGTCTTTAGGGTGGACCTCTAGAGATATAAGCTCAGCTCTCTCACCAGTTGAACTCAGAATTGATAAAGTCTCTTGGAATTAGAGATGAAACGTCTTCACCTTGAAAAATGAGTCCAGATGCTTTTGCTTTAACCTTTTTTTTTCATCAGTTAAATAATTATTTTTCACTAATCAAGTAGCACTATTATTGCATAACTATTCAAGGTATAATGTCAAGTTGCTTCCCGATGGTAAGTACTGGCTCTATATTTGTTCTTTTTCACAATCACAGAAGACATGAAAGGGTAGTTTGTTTTGAATTTAAGGCGGTGTACCCCTGCCATCTAAATTATTATTTTTTCTCTTCTACACAAATATGAACTGTATATCCTTTATTTTTGATGACCAGGCACTATTGGTCTGAGGGGATTTGTGCATACTTTTACACTAGATACTATAAAATGCCAATATGTCAGTCATTTTATACATATTGTCTGAAATGTTGTAAATCATAACTCTGTTTTCTGTCGGAACAGGGACAGAATAAATACGATATTCCAGTAGAGAGCAGTCAGTGGCAGCTGGGAGAAGAAAATCCAAACTTTACCTTACTTTATAAGTAAATGTACTGAACTTACTGCAGTTACAAACAAAAGTCTTATTCTCCGTGGAGTAGAACTTTTTAAATGAGCCACTTAAAAAAAAAGGACTAAATATACAGCGGTATATCTACTTCCACTTGAGTGAAATTTCAGAAACATTTCTTCCATCACCGCTAAATAAGGCCTCAAACTGCACAAAGAACATTAAACCAGTCGTGTGCTAAAGGCTTTTTTAAATGTGCTGCTTCAAAAAGGTGTATTTAACTCTCTTTTTGTGTTCAAAGAAACCCTACACAAAAGAGAACCTTGAACAAATGTCTTCTGACAATAGCGTTATCCTCTTCTCTGTAGGCAGTGTTTGATGGACTTCTGTCCTTGGGTTTTTAGACTTTATCACTAATGTGTAATATTTCCACTACATATCCTGGTATATGTTCAATTTTACTACTTTGGTGTGTTTCCTAACAGCAGACACAAATGTTGCTCACAGTGTACTACACCATTGCATTACTGACTATATCGCATTATTTCTATAATTTGGGTTATAGTTGTATTTAAATTATTTTTAATTCACTAAATCTACTTTAAGCACTAATCAGTTTTCACATTCTCAGTGCAATTTCTTTAACCTGTTAACATTAAGTCAAACCTTATTTTGCTATTTACTTTATGAAAATTTCAATGTTACAACATCAAACTTTGACAAACAATCCTTGACCATGGGCCTTTATCACTGGAGTCCATCTTTGTAAGAAAATGTCCATTTTCATTTGCAGTTTAGCTGTCATATGTTCCATTATATAGACTTGTTTTAGTCTTTGAGTCCATTGCATCTTTGTTAGTAGAGATTTTTCCTCCAATTTACTGTTATAATCTTCTTTGCTACAAACAAAAGAATGCGGAGTAGTCTGGCCTTTTTCAGTTAAGTGTCAGGGGTTACTCCTCAGATGAACAATACAGCATCCATTGGGATTTCAATATTAATTATTTTTTACCTTTTTTATTCTTTTTTTTCCCGTTTCACTCCTTATGTCTTGCCATTATTGTTGCGGTATCGAGCAAACCCCAGGAGACATGTGAGTGGTCCGCCATCATCCCACAAATCTTCCAAACAAAGTGGAGACTTTTACTTTTGTAAAATCTTCTTAAATAATCCAATTTTTGTCTTCCAAACCATTCTCTTCCATACAGTATTAATAATACCTTCATGGCAGCTCACGCACACGTCCTCCCATGTCCCATCTTCAGTTATCTCATTCAAATCTAGATCTAATTTGTCTCTTATGCTGTAAGCCTAATGGTAAAGCCTATATTCACCATTTGGGGCCTGTAGATATCTGACACATGGTTCTCGGTTGGAAAGTGCTTTTCTAACTAAGTCACTAAGAAAGTTTTTTTCCATACTCGTAGGGTCCGCTTTAATCCTTTTCAACTCCTCATAGTCCCAAAAATTCTATATTTGAGTTTGCTGTTTATACACTGTACAATTTGCTCAATGTTAGGTTTGATTCTGATAACATATATAAATAAATAAATGTGTTTGTTGTTTTAAATATTAATGTTAACATCATTTGTTAAACCGTTCAGTTTATGTATGAGAAATCTGTTACAAAGACGTACTGTTCTGTGTGGAGAGAAGACTGAAGACAGTGTGCTCTATTTTTACACCTTCTCCTAAAATATGTAAGAAATAAAAATGTAGAGACGGGGCAGAGTCATTTATATCCACTGTCTTACACAGTCACACAAAGTGAGTAAGAACAGAAGGTAGTATGTTCAATGACACAAGACCCATTAAGTTTATTAAGTTGTTTAAACTTAATACAAAGGGATGAGCAGAGAGATAAGGCTGCTGACTAACAGTCGATGAATGTGGATGACAAAATAAGTTTTTACATTTAAATTAAGCTTTTCATTTCAGCATAGAATCTGAATATAGTGTGGAAATACCAGTGCATGTTTATTAAAAAAGAATACAGATTTGTATTCATTTACTTATGTAGGTGCTTACTGGGTTTTGACTTATACAATGACAATTAAATGAATGATTTATTTTTAATATAATATGTACAAGAGTTAAAAGTCAGATTACTGTTGAGACGCCTACACGTTACAATGGGTCAAACGTCTCTATAACAGCAGGACTTATGTAATATGTATTTGTTAAATATGCCTTTGTCTTTACCTCTTTCCTATATTAGTCAAATTAGAATATTAAACCACTCTAGCTTACATACATTGTTATTGCTGTTTTCTCTGCACCCTAAACTTGCTTAGAACTTCACAATGTGAAGTTAGCAAGAATGTACCGGAAGCAAAGGACGTGCACATTCAAAATAAAGGTCAATGCTATTATATTATTATACATGCAGTGTTTACAGTCTTTACTTTTAAATAACAATTAGAGACCTTACTTCAAATTAATGTAATTCTTTTTGTTTGTTTTGCAAATTTCAAAGCTATTATTGCTGAAGATAGTCGGAAAAGGCGTCTGGGTTAATCCAGTAAATAAAATATTGCACTAGATGCAACAGAAATTTTGCTTACAACCAAGTTTAATGAAGTGATATACATTTAAACATTATTTGTTGCATATAGTTTCTGTATAATCCCTCCACACTATGTAAATCTAAAATGACGTATAAAAAGAGGCAAATTATCTATTGATAATGTCACGTTATGCCTTGATTTAGTAAAAATATGTCATCTTCACTCATAACAGCCAGCTTCGGATACATGTCTAGCGTAAACAGTTTTGGTTTTAGCTAGAAAGTTATCCCCGGAAGTGTTCGAGTTAATTGCGTCGAGACTGACCGTGGCCTGTCATCTGACTCTTTTCCTGTTGGAAGACGAGAAAAAAAAAGTTTTGAAACCCCACCCTCCGCGCCTCCCTGTGCGCACAGACGTAGAAGTGGTCGAGGTCCGGACAAGTGAACGCTGAGCGAGGAAGAGGAATATCGCCCCGAGTTGTGATGGAGTTCCTGCGCGCTTTGGATTACTTTACGCGTAGAAACAAACAGCACCGGGCCACGAGGTGAACACACGCCACAGAAAGGGTTTGACCTCCGGGTTTCTCTTTGAAAAGTAAACTCACGTAGGTTTTTTTTTTTGGATCGCTCTTCCTGTTACCCAGTCCGCTGTTCCTTAACTTTTTGTGAAACAGAGCCTGGCTCTGTGCGTGCCTAATTTAAGTATGGACACCCTAGCGCAAAAGAGATGCGGGATTTACAGCTGGAGCGCCGCAGATTTCCACAGAGATGCGCAATATGAAAATGTGGGCTCAAGTGGTCAGCTCTGAAAGTCGTCGTAAAACACTGGTTGGCTGGACTGAATGCTCCTTTCCTGCCATTCTTCTCTGCGCTTCCTGCTTGTGATGGCCACTGCACTTAACGGCTAAAAATACACAAAAACTCCAAATGGACAGCTACGTGTAGTGGTAGCCTTCACACGGAGCAGCAGCTACAACAGCGTTTTTAAAACCAGATTTGGAGTCAGTGCTAAATCTGTATAATCAGCACTTAGCAGGTGGCATTTGAAGGAGGGATGAGAGGAGCTAATTTACCCAAAATGAGGTGATCCAGGAGAATCTTAAATACAGGCTAGGGAGTGATTTTGTGCGTAAATCATGTGTTTGGAAACCACACACCACATCACTTGAGAAGACACAAATTCATCAGAGACAGCGCTTCTTTTCAGAGCTCTCTACCACTCAGTCATAATCAAACAAAAGCTTGACTGGCGTTAATGTGAAGATGAATGAAAGCCACTTGCTGATCAGTTATCTCTGAATCTTCTCTTGCAGCCCACTTGTTGGTCTGTCTTTTGAACACATTTCACTGGTCCCTGATGAACCAACAAGAAAGACAGAAAAGGGAGCGAGGCGCAATAAAGTACTTCTTTGTACTTTATTTTCAAACCCTTGGGGTGCAAAAGTGTATCCAGTCAAAACATCTGCTTGAGGCTCCATGGAGCCGCTGAAAAACATATTCAGCCGTGGCCCACTGTTGAACTGGAAAAACTTGGAACAATCACAAAAAGGGAACTTTACCAACCCGGTGTGGACGGCTTTGTTTGACTATGAAGCCTCATGTAAGGATGAGCTCACGCTGCGTAAAGGAGACCTGGTGGAAGTCCTGTCCCTTGACTCGGAGATCTCAGGTGATGAGGGCTGGTGGGCCGGCAAGGTCAACAACAAGGTGGGCATCTTTCCATCCAACTATGGCTCCTTTAAACCCAGCGGATATGGGAAACTTCCTGGTAGCGGTGTGGTCGCAGAGCTGGGCCCTGCAGTGGGTGAGTTCGAACCATTGGTGGTGGATTTTAGGGAACTGAGCTTGGAGGAGGTGATCGGGGTGGGGGGCTTTGGGAAGGTGTACCGTGGTACATGGAGAGGGGGGCTGGTGGCAGTGAAGGCTGCCCGCCAGGACCCGGATGAAGACATCAGTGTGACGGCGCAAAACGTCCGGCAAGAGGCAAGGCTCTTCAACATGCTCACCCACCCCAACATCATCGCTCTGAAGGGGGTCTGCCTGCAGGAGCCCAACCTGTGCCTCATCATGGAGTACGCCTCAGGAGGAGCCCTCAGCCGGGCACTGGCGGGCCGACGCATCCCGCCACACGTCCTGGTGAACTGGGCCGTGCAGATCGCCAGGGGGATGCTGTACCTACACAGTGAGGCCATTGTCCCGGTCATCCATCGAGATCTCAAGTCCAACAATAGTAAGTGATGTCAAAGCCACACTGAGACAAGACCATGGCTCACGTTGACTAAGTCTACGTTAAAACCTGCAAATGGATCTAAAAGAGTTTTGGTAAATATTAATGTGCCGTAGATTAAAAGGTTTGGCACTTGATTCCAAACTCAAAAACATTCAGGAAATAAAAGATATTACTCAATCTCAGATGTTGACACCACATTATTTTCTGGAATGTACAGGACGTCACAGCCACATGTGTCAACTGATTCAACACATTGTAAAATATGTGTATTATCAGTAAATGAAATTAACACTAGAATTGTTAAGTGTGCACACGTCATGTGTGTTTCCTTAATTCTGATCCTAAATGGTACTGTTTGACAGTGTAGTTGAGGCTAGGTGAGATGAGACAAAGCCAGGACTAGTGTTTTAGTCTGTGACACACTTCACAAGTGGAGCCTGCAACACATTCATCAGTCTGTGCCAGTCCAGCCCCACTCTGTCAGGGCTAGACAGATGAAGGCCAATGCCAGATGTATTTGCTGAGGGTTTTTATTCCCCCATGGTGGTCTTGGAACACGGTGAAGCCCATATACTGCCGGCACTTAACAACTCCTGTTGTTTACAGGCCTAGATCTAGGACAAAGGAAACCATTTGAACTGTTTCATCACACAGAAAGGCCTGAAGATTTATTAACCCAAAGTCCTTAGTCTGGGAAACTGGTTCTCTCAGTAATATGATACATAAATAGTACACCTGCTAATTAGCTGTAAAGGCAAAGAAATAGTCTTTTGCAAGCGATGTCTTTAAAGAGATACATACCAAAACTATGTCGCAACTAAAGCAGTTGGCTTTTCTATTTATTTAAATAAAATACAAGTTAGCAACAGTTGCATAATGTCATAGCACAAACAAGAGCCTCATAGGCTACTAATATATTATTATATTATATTATTATATATATTATTAGAGCCTGGGTGTTTGTTCTACTTCATGTGTGTCACCAGAAGCCTTTCTGGGACCAGCTGGGATGTCATTGTTTGTCATTGGCATATGCAGGGCTAATCAACAATCTCGTCAGGAAGATCTCAGTTTA
Organism: Neodontobutis hainanensis; assembly: GCA_024349245.1. NCBI lineage: Eukaryota > Metazoa > Chordata > Actinopteri > Gobiiformes > Odontobutidae > Neodontobutis > Neodontobutis hainanensis. The sequence goes on from JALDNG010000064.1 coordinate 237,239, forward strand.
ACAGTCTTGATGGGCTCTACCCACCCACTGACAGCACTCACTTTGACGGTTGCCATTTTCCAAAATCATCTCATTCTGAATTTGCATATTCTGGTTGTTATTGCTTTTTGGTATATGCAAAATTAATTTTAATCTGCTTAAAAAAATATGTAGTAGCACGTTTTGTGATTCCATAAAAGGTCAACTCTGAACTATCATAAACGACAAATATTGCTGATAAACAAAATGCCATGTTGAGGAATTCCAGACTCAGCGTTCTGTCTCTGCACTGTCACAGCTCAGTCTTTGGACTTTGATGCTCTCTGGGAGGTGTGGCGTCGCAGGGGCCTGCGTTTTGGGCCCACGCTTGCAGACACGTACACACTGGACCTTATCATTAAAGCAACAGTTTTCAATAACTTTTCTTGCACAGCACAATGCTTTTTGAGACTCCACTGTTGCTCTCGGCTAACCTAAACTGTGGGCCACCTGCACTTTAAGACTGCCACTCCTCTGTTATTATCATTCTTGTGATGCAGCATATAATCCCTGTCAGCTCTTTGGCTCTATCTGTTGTGGTCTCAGAGTAGTTCTCAAACCAAAATAGACATGGATGGTAACTTAGTCACTACACAATAGCCACTGCATGTTTCTGAGAATACGACCTTGCTTTGGGGCGCAACAAGGCTCCTCCTCTTTCTCAAGGTTTGTTTGAAGCAGAGGTTGTGTCCTGTTCAGCATATCTACAGAGTTATGTACATACGCAGGATTTTAAGATGACATTAAATGAGTGAATGTTATGTGTCAAAATATCTGGTCAGTTATATGGAGCCATAAGTTGATTTATTATCATTTAACTTAAAGACTAAAGCCCAACAGTATGTTGGGGTAATGGAAAATAGAATCTGGGAAAAAGTTGCATTTAATTTCATGTCCCTCTGCTATCATTCTAGTGCCTAAAGTGGCTAGTTGCATTTTGTTCTGTTATCTAGGCAATTGAAATATATAAAGCCTATTTATACCTATATTAACCTCCTGTTTTAAAACTCAGAGAAAAATCAATGATAGAGATTGGAGATTCTGACAGAATGATAACCTTGAGAAATTAAAATAGTTTAAAGTAGTTTAAATAGTTGTTAATTATAATATAAATATTGTCATTATAATGTTTACAAAACTGCTAAACATTGTCATATAATATTGTGTAGGCCTAGGCTTATTGTGCGAGTTTGCATTTCTCGCTATCAACAGCTAATTTCTTGCTTGCTCAATTGTCTAGGCAACTGTCAGTAGCAAATATAAAGCAGAAACATATTAACACCAGTGTTTATTTCTTCTTTTCAAATTCATTAAGAAAAAATCTCCAGTGAAATAGTCAAATATAAGCATGGTCTTCAGTATCCCTTCTCGAGTATCAAATATCAACAGTGTTTGAAACGATATGATGCAGACCTTGTACTGGGCTATACCTGACAGACCATTAGCATCCGTCTTGACTGTAACTGTCTTGCATTGCACTTGGCAAATTTGACCTTTTGATCTTCTGGCTTTAACACATTTTAAACATTTCTCGGCTTCAGGTGATGTCTTTATTCGTCCACTCCATTTTACTATCAATGATTAAGACTTCCAAAACAGGGCATACTTTTAAGAAAACAAAAAACGTACAGACTCCTTGTTTTGCTTCCTACCTGTGTTTTGTTTGAGCACAGCTACGCCCTTACCCGTTATCTTCACCCCTTCAGTTTCGTTTCCACTATGACCCTACTCCTCCTCCTGTGCACAAAAAAGATGTTATGTTAATACAGCGTTAGTATCTGAGGCCAGCCTTAAGGGAACACAATCCACTCTGTGTGCGCTCGGGCAGATTGTATCGCTCTCCTGCCTCCTTCTGCTTCTTTTTGTTTTTTAATTCTCTGGATCTTTGTCCCCGTGGCCTGCCCATACACGTCTCCGCACAGCCATAACTCTGACGTGCCACTGAGCAATATCCTGTGGTGGCGGCAGAGGGAAGGGGGAAGGTATTGGCGGGGTGGAGAACAGGGGTAGTTTGACAATAATCTTCTGATGTGCTGACAGGTTTACAGTGCAGGTGCAAGAGCATCTCCAGTGCATTGCTTTTGAAAAATCGCATAAGAGTAGTCGTGGTACAGTTTGTGCTCACTGGGCAAGAACTGTACAAAGACTTCAACATCAGATTCTGGTCAGTTCCTCCGAGTCGGAGTGGAAGTTCTGCTTTCTAGAGCTGCCATTTTGCAGTCGGCGCTCTGCAGGAAATCAGTCAAAGCAGAGCTGTAGCTTCAAGTGCAACTCAATGAAATCCATAATTAGTCAAACCAATAGAGACAGGAAGTGCAAGAAAGTTTCACTCTGTTTAGTTTGTCCATCAAATTACATCCACTTTTTTTAGAAACTAAAAGTAGACTTGCTCAAAACTGTGTCCTAGGAAAAAAAAAACCTCACTGACACACTTGAACAAAATAACATAATCTTTAAATCTCAAGTACTTGTCTCTGTAGTTGGTACTGTGGAATACGTTATTTAAGTACTCATACCTCTTCTGACAAAAGTAGTATCAGGACAAGAGCTGGGACAATAGCCCATGTATCGTGATACATTATTCTGATTTGGATACAGTTAATGGGATATTTGTTAAAAGGCAATTTGCTTCTAGAAATTATGGGCAAAAATGCGTCAAAATGTGGCTGTTGTATGTGTGCAAAAGAGATAAAACAATATAAACAATGTGCTCAACATTCCATTTTTTTATTCATATATTCCTGTCTTGTAGATATTGTAAAAATCACTATCTGCAAGTTATATAATCATTCTAATTGTGACACATGTTTTTGTAATAATGTCTAGTAAAATATTATGACTACTTTCACGGGTAGTCAGTAACTTCTTGATGTAGTCAGAATAAAGTTACATTGTATTCGGGACGATTCAGTATTTTGTAAATGATGGAAGTTTAGAGAAGCTGTAAATGTTGTGGCTCCATTGGCAGCCACACATAACCCAAAAACTCAAAATGTCAATGCTCCTGTCTGCTTCTTTAAATGCAGACGCCCTTTATACAAAAGCTTTTATTTTATTTTATTGTAGACAGTAGATGGACAAGAGAAAAAAGGCGTGACAGTAGGCAAATGACCCAACCGAGAATCAAACCCGACTCTCCTGTGTATTTGGTGAGCACTCTACCAAGTGAACTACCCAGACTTCAAATTCTGATTAATCAACAACTACTTCTAAAACATATCCCAATGAAAAAAATATTAATTTACTTTTGCCGTGAGCTGTTAGACAAAAAAAAAAAAAGAATAGAGAAATGACTCTACTTTTCTAAACTGCAACAGTGATAGCTCCTAGTTGTGAATATTCATGATTCCTTGCGGCCTGTGAACATAAGCGAGCGGCTGCATCTGTAGCTAATGACCAGCCGAGTTCATCGTCTCGTTTGGAAGATGCTGATTAAACAGGATCATTGGAGAAAGTGCACATGGGGGGCACTGGGACTGAGCCAGAGGCCCATAACTGGAATTCCACTGGAAAGTAAATAGAGAGCAGCAAGCAGAGCGGACTGTTTCTTTCACTGTTGTCTGCTCGGCTGGGGGCGAGGCCTGATTGAGGCTCTGAAAAGAATTATACTTGATTATATCCCTGTGCATTTGCATCTCAGCCTTTGACCCGCTGCACGGTATAAATGGTATGTTGATGTGCCATCTATCAGTTTGACAAAAGGGACTGCTTATTAGTCCTTTACATAATGTTAGAGGAGATGCTAAATGGTATGGTCTAAAATTTGAAATGGAGTCTATTCTAGAGACAGTAGCACATAACAATGTAAAGTTATTGGTCTTTAATGTTATTAATTCTTCAAAACCAGGTTTTCACATACTGTAGATGATCATGGCACAGTGCCTAATGTTGTCAGGTAAACCAATAATACTGCATTCTCTGTATAAACGTGTTTGTGTACTTCTATAAACTCATGTTGTATCAGTGTATGTACGGATGTGTCAAACCACACTGAGGCTTCAGAGTTTATTACAGCTGTTTCAGGAAAAAGCTAGCTTAAACCACTGTTTTGACCCTGGCATTACAAAAAACTATCTCCAGGCAGTTATCAATATATGGTCCAATCTTTGTGGAAAGTAAACGTTTAACCCATTAGTCTATGAAAAAGGACTAAAATGTAATTGAACCAACATTAATTTGAAATCTCCAGAACAGGCATAGGCAGTAGTAGACTTAAACAAAACATAAAGCAAACTGTTTTTTTTTTTTTTTGTCTGTTTTTGCCTTCTTTATATCCTCTGCACAAAACGTTTCTACTGTACATCCCAAAAACAACTCTAGGCATCTCCATATGCATTAAAACCTGGGCTTTAGTTAGAGCTGGTGAGGGAAACTGCCAAGCTAAGCACTTTCGGAACTCACAGGGCTTTTTTAGGAAGAAGCCACAGTTGGATCTCAAATCAACTTGCATCTCTCTTTTTTTATTTTATTTATTTATTTATTTTTTTCTATCCTTGGCCATTGGACAAACATCTGATACATCCCTGTCCCGGCATGTTTTCATTCAGGGCCCCTGGTGTCCCGCACTGCAGCGCACTCAAAACATCCCCTCTGAGTCTGTGTGTGTGCTGGCTGCATGTGTGTGTTATCCTTGTTCAGCCGCAGGAATTATAAGGGCAATTTAAACGGAGCGATACTGTATCAGATAAAGTCGTAGCATAGGCCTGCATTTTGTAATCGCCTTACACGTGTAATGAAGCCCATATGCTATTCAATAATGTCGGAGTTTGAAAGAAGAGATAAAAATGGTATCGGGGAGTGTAAATATAGTTGTGGAAATATCAGCACGTCTGTGTTTGCAGTTCTTTTATTGGCATTTTCAAAGTGCCCAGACGAGTTGAGCGGTCTTAATACGGCGTTGGCACAAAGATGGCGCCTCTGTTTGGGTTGGAGTTTAAATCTGAGCTGCAGGAAGACGTTCAAATATAACCTTTCATATTTAAAACTACTTATTCAGGGACACTTGTAGTGATAAAGTTACTATACAATTTAATCATACACAATTAACTCTTGATAGGTGAGAATTGTATTTATACTTGAACCAATATTGGGAACACATGCTATAACCATGTTGAATATTGGGAGAAAAGTATGCGGTATTTGAATCCTCGCTTTGTAGTAAAATTTGAATGCTCTAGAACAACACTGTCAGAATCCACATGCCAGCTGTGTCTAGCAATAATGATATTGCAAAACAGATATTGTTGTGCAGGCCTATTTGTAACTGTAGAGTGCATACCTCAAACCTGGGCACAGTCCCATAAACGGAAGGTTGGCGGTACAAATCCCACTCTCTCCAGTTCATTCTGTCGTGTCGTGGGAAAAGACTAATGCATTTATACTTACCTCACCTCCAGTAAGGTATGAATGCATGAGAATGTTTAAGGGTGGTCGAGAGGCGCAAACGGGCTGCCACTGTTCCGTCAGCTTACCACCTCCAGTGTGTGACTGTGGAGTGAATGAATGGATGGCCTGTAAGTGCTTTGAGTCCCTTGGGAGAAAATGCATCATTATTATTATTATTATTATTGATCCGGCTCATGTCCATTTCCTCCATGTCATTCCTCTCTCTCACATCCTGTTTCCAATCTATCTACAGTGACTCTATCTTTAGGCTCTATCTAGGTGGGAAAGCGCTATATAAAACCAATGCCAATCTAATAAAGGCTAAAAAGACAAATAACTCTCTGTCCTTTAATGCACGATATGCAACATATGTACTTTATGTTGGTTTGCTGACCATATGCTAATCTCGACAAGCAGATCTTAGTTTAACATCCTTAAAACTTGTTCTTACAAGTTCCGTCTGTGTATGACTCTGGCTGGCGCAAAGTCAAACCCATTTAAATGTTTCAAATAATCCAACTACTAATGTTCTCTACCCACTCCCTGACAGCACACACCTGGCCAGTCATCCTTTGCCAGAATCAGAATCTTGTTTTAGAATTTGTAATATTTGGTGGCTAATTATCTTTTGTTCTTTGAAAATGTATTACAGACAGTTCTCAGAAATCATGTAAATGCAAACTCATTTTCTTTTCAAAATGTAAAACAGTAGCCAAAGTTGTATAGCATGTGCCAGTAGGACAGAGCCAAACCAAATTGGGTAAGCAGCAAAAAATTCTACCCGAGGCTTCAGAGTTTTAATTTCAGACAACATCAAAAAAAGTTCAATATTGACTCTGTGTAAATCCAGTTAATGGAACTTCAGACACTTCACATTGGCGTAAACATTCAGCCGTTAGTGCTTTTCCCTGTTCAAACTGTGAAGGCCCAGCTGGGTAGAGTCACACTAAAAGCATCTGCAGACCCATAGAGTGCATTATGAAATATACAATGCCTTTTAAAATGGATTGTTCTAGTGGCTGGTATGAAAAAAACATATACATTCCAGGTCACATCTTGTTTATGTATGCACATAAGCATAGGAGTGCTACATTAATGACCTGAAAAGCACTGCTCTCGTTGCTGCTGTAGGAGTATATGGGTTTGATAAAACCTGATTGACCATATCTACATTATCAGTCATCACGTGAAGTAATAAATCTAACCGAACACAGCAATAAAGGAGGGAAAGGAGATTATTTGTCATAAAAGTGAGAAAAAAATAAAAATATCTATCTATATCTATCTATATATATATACTTTCATTGACAAAAACTAATGAAAAACTTGAAATGAGCTTGAATGACATGAGCGTGCTAATCTTATAGTGGGCCAGTTTATTGTTTTGGGAAGTGAAACGTTCACGGGTTGAATGTTTGTGAGAAGATTTAGCCAATGATTTAATGATCATTTGGATGTGTCTTTCCAGCTTGATAATATGGTCTTTTTTGCAGTAGTTAGGGCTATGTTAAATTATGTTTACACATTTGGTGGGATGACAATAAAAGAGGTCACCAAGTGCGGCAGCTCTCTCATGACCTCCGACCAGAACTCTTGTACTAGTGTACAGTGCCAAAAGGAGTGAAAATAATGATCTGTTATTGTTGGACATCCTGTGAGTGTGGGATGGATTCTTTGTTGCACCTTGTATTGAATGAATTGTGTTTTGGAATTTCTTGACTAAATATACTGTTGCATATAGTTTCCCAGTAATAACATAAATGATAATAACTTATGAAGGATGCGCTTTAAGGTGACATATTATGACAAGAGGGGTCTCTGCGTTTGTCAAAGTGAACAGACCAACCGCATTGGAGTTAATTTTTACTGTTCCAATCGCATGGCAAGCATCAACACCCTTTTAATCTTCATGGAACTGCTTATGAAGATTTTCAATTTTATTGTATCGCATATTCATAAATTAGATTTTTATTTTACTTGAAGCTTATTGCAGTTTTTTAAATTTTTTTTCAATTAGTTTTTATAATTTTTTTTTTACTTTTAAACAATAAAAAAAAGAAACAAACAAACAGTAGCACATGAAAAGAACATAAAGAACAAATGAACAAACAAACACAGCTTTCCCCTTCTGGAGTGTAACGTAGAGGTGAGGTACTCTGTCAGGGATAGCTCCAGTATAAGTATGTGCCAGTTTGTTGTGGCGGGGGGTCTGTCGCTAATCCAGGACAAGAAAATGTTTCCGCTCACAGATCCACAGTCACGCCAAACATTCTCCCCGTGCCGTCCAGAATGTCCGTCCAACACGATTGACTCTCAACACATAACCAAACGCAGTGAGTAAAAGTCCCCTTTGACCACATCCCAGACACACATGTGACACCTGAGGTTCACCTCGTGCCCTCCACCTGGAGAAATATGCACACAGCGACCCACTCCAAACTGCTGCAGACAGACACTCCCTCTGCCTGGCTCCAAATATACCCTCATCCATCCTCATCAGCAGTCACACCCAATCCAGTTCCTCGTCTGTTTTTCTAAAATCGTGCAGCCCTTTTGTTTACGTTCAACCATTATTGATGTTAATGTTGCAAGAATTCTGATTGACAATTGTCCACATTTGATTGGAGAAAAAGTAATGTGACATAATGTGACACAGTATTAAACAAAAGTAGATGGCAACACGGCAGATAAAAAATAAAATGAAAATCTTTTAACATGCAAAATAGCATTCGGCAAACAGCTTTCAAAAAGACAATGATGGATAAGTTTGGGTCTTCCTTGCGAGCTTATTTTCCCATCTAATATGCATAAGATTTCCGATTCAGAGGAAGTTGCAACCTTTAAAGTCAAGTGCCACAGAATTATGTTTTCATAATGAGCCGGCTCTGCTCCACTGTAAACACACTGCTGCATGGGGCCCCAGACAGAGAAATGCTCGGGGCCCGATGGTCACCAGGGGTCACTGAGTCTCAGAAAGTGTCATCAGGTGATAAGGCAGCGGAGGAGTTGCCTCAGTTTTGTCTGTTGGCTGTTGTCCCAGAGTCTGACTGGGGCTGATCAGAGGGAGATTCAGGAGATAAGAGTCAGCTCCGGTCAGTTAAACAGCAGTGTGCTTTTAGGTCAAAGGGTCGGGTGAGGTTTTAAGTTAAGCAGTGTCATGTCCGTGTTAATGTGTGTCAGGCACAATTGCAAGAATGTGCTTATGTCACTTTAAACTTGAAATAAGAACACCGCTAAAGATGCACTTGCCTTTCCTCATTAGTCATGTTTCTGTAAAATATGTGAAAAATATATATTGCTTTTAAAGAGTTTTGTGGGAGACTCAAAAGACTTTTGGGGCCATTTTTCTACAATCTAACACTAAAAACCACTTACCTAAAGCTAACACCTAAGCACTGATCCTAATGTCTTGACCAAACGGCTAATATGTTTACGATGATTTAATTTTGACAAAAAAAAAACAATTTCAAGAAAAGACCCATTTCAAAAGCCTAAAAAGCAACAGTTTAGCTTGGTAATTGAACCGTATGTTCTTACACCCGTATACTCTGGTTATGCAGTTAGTGTAATTTAATAAAACTGATTTAAGTCACATTTAGTGTTTTGTAATTTAAGATTTCACTTTTTTCATTTACTTTAGGATATTTTGTCCCTGTAAAAGTAGTAAGCTGACGCAACAAATGTCAGACTCCTCATCAGCCATTTCCACTTTCAGAGGACACTACAATACAGTATTTGTGTAGGATGACAATATGACAAAACTATTCCTCTGCTCTTGTTAAGACAAAGATTTGAAAACAAACTGAGTATCTTGATATTTCCCACACTAAACCTCTGAAAGCTTCATGTCTTTTTCCTTATGCTTTTGCAAAATTATGTCTAGAACGTTACACAAAGTTCACCTCACTTCTTATCAGTTTATAAAAGTTCTTCTATTTTCCAAAAAGTGCTTCTACTTTCCAAAAGTTGACTTTCTATTTTCTTCAAACTTTCTGAAAAAAAATGATTTTGTGTTTTAGAAGAGTCAAACGGGTCCAAGGTTTTTAAAATTTCGAGAATGGGATAAGAACGTTTTTTTATTTATGGCTTTGGATGGCTTTACTTAATAGGTTTGATTTTGTGTGTGTGTGTGTGTGTGTGTGTGTGTGTGTGTGTGTGTGTGTGTGTGTGTGTGTGTGTGTGTGTGTGTGTGTGTGTGTGTGTGTGTGTGTGTGTGTGTGTGTGTGTGTGTGTGTGTGTGTGTGTGTGTGTGTGTGTGTGTGTACAGAGTTGTGAGTCTTACAGAAACTACCTTTTTTAATTAGTTCTAAGTATGACTAGTAAGACTGGTTGCAGATTATTGGCAAAGTCCCCAAATTTCTGTACCTCTAGACTTAAAGTGACATCGCAAAAATGTATTAAAACAAACATTGATGAAAACTTACAAAGTCTATGCCAAATATGGCTATTGCTACACATTCTAAATTGCCCCATATTCATTCCCTATTTTTACCCAATCTGTCCCTTCCACTAGTTCATTATGTCGCCTGTGTTCTTTGTGATTGTACACCCACTCTGTCATTAACGCTATGGCCTCCGTGTGTGAACAGGATGAGTGAGGCCCAAAACAACAACACCATTAGGGGAGGAGCAGACACGGGAAGGTCACAGGAAGTAGAGAGGTTTTCAGAACTCTGCCACAGTCAAGCCTCTTCTTGTTATTTCCCGTCTCTCCAGTCCTGTCTAATCCCGCCAAAACAACACTTAGTCCACATCGCTCTGGACATCTGTTTGGGAACTGTTAATGTTAAACTAACCTCGCTAATCCAGTGTTTAGAGTAGATTAATGAAAGTGTGTTAATCTCAGTGCACTTCCAGTAAAGACTCAACGTGATCAAGTATAATCGTATTAGTAAACATATTAGACATTTTTAACTAGCAATTTATTTATTTTCATGAACAGCCGTATGGCTAATGGAGGCATTGAGAAATCATGGAGCTGTGACACTGATGACATGAAATGAAGCCAAGTTGGAGGCAGGAAACGTGACGGACAGGATGGTCTTGTTTTGTTAAAGGTGCGCTCTGAGGTGTTGACACATAAGGAAATGGGGAAAGTGAACATATCTGTACATATTTTTGCATGTGGCTAGTTAATCAACAATTTTTTTTTCGGGTTTTATGTTTGATCCGTACTTGGTGAAGTTGTCTAATCTTATCCCTTAGTTCCACAAATGGCCAAGAATACTTTCCTGTTGGAGTCTAATTATTGGCAAAGCAGAAGGGTGTACTAAGGAACTGTGATGTCATTGATCCAAACCTAATTATGAGCCTGCCAGTTTAAAGGTGCGGTTACTGCAATGCGTTGGCATCTGATTGTACCATTGTTTTGTCTCGTTGTGTATGTTGTGCCCTAAATCACTACGGCCATGAGTGGTATAGTAAAAAGGAAGTGAAACTTTAGAGGTGGTTTACATGAGAAGAAAATGCAAATATTGTCCTATTGCATGTTGATCTCTCAATTGATAAAGTTTCTTGGAATTGGAAACGAAACGTCTTCACCTTGAAAACTGAGTCCAAATGCTTTTGCTTTAACCTTTTCTTCAAGATGACCTGGATGACTGAAAACCTTCTCAGAACTATTGCTTGTTTAAAAAAATAAGCATTAAATCTGATTTAAAAAAGAATTCACCCAAGAGCATGTAATGTAACTGCAGAGGTCCAGCTTTAAATAAACGGGTGATTGAATGTGCAGGCCTTTTATTTTTGCATAGCCTTATATCACAACAACAGCCAGCTCAAAAGGCTTAACAGACAACATCCCTTGTCTTTAAACCCTACATCAGGATAAGGAAAGAACCCACAAAAAAAAAAAACCCAGCATGTTAAAAAAGAGAACCCTCTGGGAGAACCACAGAAGCAGGGATCCTCTCTCAGAACGGACATGCTGTGCAATAATCAGTTTTGATTAACTGCAAAGCCTCCATATTGATATCAATAAAACCAAAACTAATATACTGTATAAACTTACATATGTTTAAGAAGTAGGTCATAACCAAGATGAAAATGGGCATTTTGTGCAGCGTTTGCACATCATCCCTGTACTTCAGAGTCTCTCCAGATTGTTCCTCCCACCATCCAAAGAAATGCACATAGAAAGGGGAAGGAAATGGGTTAAAAATAAACAAAACACTTAAAGGGCCAAACCTAAATGGGTGATGACACTAAAACAGACCATGGAATTGGGCCACACCTCTCTTTTAAATTATGCGTCCTCTCAAAAATATTTGCGTAATAGTGGCAACATTATCATCAGGCTTTTAGCTATAGGCTACTAATGAGCTACTGACGCTAACTGAAACAAAACCTAGATGCTACATTATCTAATGTAGGATTTCTCCAGTTGCTGTTGATATAAATATGACATACATTAACACCTAAGTAATAAATATTCCTTATCCTTGATAGCTTTGAATTAAGGTCATTTGGATCCAGCCCTCACTGCGGCCCACTATTCTTCTACTGTATATGTTCTAAGTGGCTCACATCTTTTCACAATAATATGCAGGACATTTTTCTTTATACTTCCCTGATTGATCATTGTGATCACCCCTAGTCTTCCGGGATTGATCTGTGCCAACCCCCAGTCTGAGCTCCTACGAGGGAGGTGCTAGTAGAGGTTAAACTTCAACACGTGAGCCCTGGAGGTTTGTTAATGTGTGACTGTAGTGCAGCCTGGGTACTTTACACAGGGAATCATTTATAACCCCCTCTGACAGCGGTAATGTCCACAAACAGACCCCCTGTGTGTTTGAAACCAGCACTCTTTTGATGATTAGCTGGTTTTCCAAAATGACAGCCATATTTGCAACTGCTCTATGTTAAGGAAAGTAGATTTTTTTATTCATTCTTGTATTGTGTAACTGTTAGATATAGATTTCAAATTTTGTTTGTTGTGAACAAAAATGTATTGCTTTTTGAAAAACTTAAGGTACAGAAATTAAAGCACCTCCATTGAGCCAAAACTAAACAACCAATACCCTAAACATAGCAGCTTAGACATTTTAATAAAACAATAACGATTAACAACCTGCTGCATCAGTTACACTCAATTCTTTGTACATTTAGAAGTTTGGCTGTGAAACCACAACATTCATTTAGCGTTATCCCTAAAGTAAGTCCACTGCTTTTACAAACAAACAATGTATTTTTTTGAAATATCTTGGGATCATTAAAAATAATGTTTTAATTGGAATGATTTAAAAGAAGTTCAACCAATTTAATTTAATGCACATAATGCGTGACTTGTAACCAATTGTAATAAAAAATAAAAAAATTAAAAATAAATAATAATAATAATACCTACTCTAATCTATTTGCTGCTACTGAAGTGAAATATTCTGTCATGTGCTTCCATAGGTAGGAACAATTTTGGACCACAGGATTTTTTTTAGTTTTTTTTTTAATGTAATTGGATCAAAACAAAAAGGTTGGTTTGGTTTACCATCAACTCATAATTGTAAAAAAAACAAACAGAAAATGCCATAATTGTTGAATAAATTGAGTCTATAGTGTGCAAGTCACCAATTCTTTGTTACTGTATCTAGGTATTATAGCCTAGCTTTAAGTGTGTGACTTATCCAGGGAAGACCTGGCCATGTTGTCACACCTTTTACAGAATATATCTTGGGATCAGTAGATTGCAAAGTTACGAACTGGAAACCAAATGAAAGAGATCTAAATACACAAAAGGAGGTGTTTATAGATTAATTAATTAATAGATATTTATTGAATTATTGTACACTTTTCTGACCTCAAATTTCACATTAGGTTCAGCAAAAAGTACTTTATAGCTGGGTTAAACTAACAAGGACTTTTTTTTATGTAGACGCACCACAGTTGGATTTCACCATCTGTCCACATGTCCATCACATGAAAGAAAAGATTCTTCTCGATACAGATATTGTGATAACATCAATATTATGACAGCAAAAAATTAGCAATATAATGTGAGCCCAGCGCCCCCATGTGCCCTTCTGTTAATTAATTAGATTTAATGCAACAAAAAACTTCAGTCTGTGGCCTAACATCTACCAATTAAACAATTCAATTAAGATTTGTCTCTTGAAAAAGATTATTACAAAAAAATATTAGGTTTAAAGCTGTTCCTTTTTTGACCATAAAAAATTGTATATTGTGCAGACTGTAAATGTACAAAACTACTATTTAACTTTTGAGTACACCTTTTTGTTTTGAAAATGTCGGCCGTGTGACTATTTACTCAACTTCCGTTTTTTAACTAATATTTTATGGAACTGAATCATAAACATATCCCTAGATACAACAGGGAAATCCCTCTTGAGTCTGTTGTAGTGTAATCATTGTGTCTTTTAAACTCCCTGACCTCTCCTCCCTCATCAAATGCCCCCCCCTCACTGCCCTGAACCGAGATCAGACTTTGCCCAGTTTCACTGCCCAGTCAGATTGAGCTCGGCCTGGTCAGAGGTTGCCTGTCTGTCTCTCAGCCCGAGTCCTCGTTCCTCGGGGGACAAAGCAACCCGTTCTTCCTGGGGAAAGCCCCCGCCCGGCCGGAATTCTCCCTTCGCCTACAAGTGCTACGAGTTAGGGACGCAGAGAGGCTTACATACAACAATTTAACGTCCTTTTCTCAGCTTATATTAGCACCTTACAGCTTTCCAATTGGATCACACTGACTACACATGTGTCAATGCCAAATCAGTGGAGTGTGTGAAGTTTAAGGAATGAGAATGGACATGAGAAAAATGAGCTGAAGCTGTGCCATGGAGTTATAGAGGGAATATAATTAGTCGAGGTGTGGAGTGAAGAGGCAGAGAGCGGCTTTGTGCAGCTGACTTTTCCATCTGGTCAGCTCTGGGGTTAGACCGAGAGTGTCTTGCAGCTGAAAGGTTAGGTCCCTATCACTATATTCACTGTATAATGTCCTTGAACAGACATTAATCAAGCTCTGGGTCTATAGCTACAGAATGAACAGGGCTCTTATGTAACCCTTTTATGCTTTAGGCATAGTACCATATGGGGTGTTCATTTTGAAATATTGCATGGGCTGTTTTTGTGTTTAATGAAGAAGTCATGCAGTCTTTAAGACAGAAATTTTACTGGAATTTTGATAAAAAGCATTTATAGAATGCAGGTCCTGAGTTATTGCCAGCTGGGCATCTAGCAGTCTAACATTAACATTTTAAAAGACTGAGAAAGAACAGTTTGCCCACATAAACCTCGCATTACAAAATGTTACAAAATGTTTTTTTAATTTACATCAGTCACAAATAATAAATGAATGTAAAAATTTATTCAGGTAATTGGCTTTTTATAGAACATTTTAAAACATAAACAGATTTATTGAATTTGACAAATAAAAAGTACACTTTGTGTACTATTGAATGGCTGTACGTTTCCATCCTTCTTTGTAATATTATGGGCATTACTCTGGTAATGACGTCAGAACAACTTCCCAGAAAATATGTTTATTTCATAATTTCATAGGAATTATGGAAGACAATGAAAAGGCAATTCCACTCGGCCTTAATAAAACTCTTATTCAAAGTTGAACTGAAACCTGCTGAGGAATCAGAATTAGGTGAGGCAGACAGTACTTCATTCAAAAACACTTCCTCGTGAGTTGATCGAGAATAAAAAGGATTGGGAATAGGACATATTCTTTGGTAAATGTAAACAGAAATTGATTTTTGTTTTCAATATAAAAAGATAGTTTACCATTTTTTTTCTGGATACTTGTTTCAAAAATTTCTGTTAGGACTTTAGAAGAAGTTTACTGTTACTGTTATACTGACAGTGGTCCCTTTTTTAAAAAGAATAAATAATAAATAAAATGAAGTCCAAGCCAAACTAATGAATACCCTTTCTGTTTTGTGAAATATTTAGCTTTGTTTTGCCATTTAAGAATAGTGTAGATTCACAACAAAATATAACTTTCAGCATTTGGCTATCTTGGAAAAATAGACCCCCAAATTTAAGTTAAGGATTGTTATGGTCATGCTCAGTCTTTCCCAGCACTGTCTGCCATATTGGGTACAGTAAGACCATTGGGACAAACAATGTTATGTCATATAAACTCAATCTATTTCACATCATAATGCCGAGTGGTTAGCATCAGACATTTTTCTTGTGGCTTTGTTCAGCTGCATGTCACTGCTGGGCAATCCCAATTCTACCCCTATCCCTTTGCCCTGGTTTTGAGCGTTAACAAGAGACGGCAGTCTTGTATTAAGTTCCTTTAATCTCAAACTCTTCTCCTCAGAGTTTCGTAAAAATCACTTTTGCCAACGTTAGTGTCGCATCAACAGGTAAAACACCTCTCATTTTTGCAGAACCTTTTATTATTAGCTAATTCATAACACTTCTACCTGTTCTTTTTGGAAATATAAATTGATATAATGTAAATAAACAGTCCTTTTGGTTCTGTGGTTGTAGTAACATCCTTTAGTGTCTTATGTCTGTGACAGGAACTTAGGAAACAGCAGCTCATACTGTTCCGAGCAAGTCTCAAGTCAAAATACTCACACTATATCAACCATATGAGATTATATATATATATATATATATATATATATATATATATATATATATATATATATATATATATATATAATATAGCCTAAATTCTGAAGACTTGTATCTTATATGAATTACTTATAAACCTTTATATTATAGATCTTAATATACACCTGGGCCCCTACATGTGTAGTGTCCCCATTCTTAGGGGTAGCCATATAAAGCCCTAGCCCTTACCCCTTCTTTTGGGATTGGGCCTAACGTCAGCCTACTACTTAATAGACAGCTAACCTTTGTTTTTGAGAACATGGACTTAAAATAACAAAACTGAAGAACATATTAGCAGTGGGGAATGCTGTGAATGTGTTGAGCCACTTAAAGTTCACTCGAGTCATGTGTGACCTGGGAAACCCTGGCCTATAGTCCCTGACACGGCGCATTCATGCTACGCTAATGTTGTAATGTTGAGTCAGCCCCAGCACCCGGCTCATATCTAGGCCAGCGCTGGAACCCTCACGTCTGCAACTGACACTCTGTTGTTCGGGATCAACAAAACATTGTCAAACACGGCCCGGTCGCCACGGAGACCTTGTCACGGTGTTGTGTGGTGACTTTGTTGGTTACGGACGCTCTATGGAAGGCACTGTCTGGACAAGACCGAACTAGTCCTGATACTGGCGGCTGTCTTTTGAAGCAACGCTGGCCGTAATGTGGTTTGGAGATTTTATTGACGCATAACGCTACAAAAATGTAGAAAAACAGTTATGAGCGATATGACACATCAGGTATTTTCTTCACATCTGAAAGAAAACGGAGCACAATGTAGCAGGATGAATAGCTTCACTTTCATTTGAGTCTGTAACTTTTGTTTACCTAAAGCAACAGCAGCATTTAATCATACATTTCGGCCTCCAAACTACATTATCAGATACTGTCACTTCAGTCATAATCGTTTAATTCATGTCTCATATTGAGTTACCTTTCTTGACCTGCTGCTTGTCACACAGGGGTCAGTAGGTCATGAGTTTGTTTTCCCAGTCCTACTTTAACTGTACTTTCCTGTCCAGACTTCTGCAAGCTCCTCCACTGGAGTTTTGAAATATGGCAACTGTAGAAATACGGCTGTGTGGGTGAGTGGCTGCGTTGCCACATGCCTCTCCAGTGAGCAGCTGACTAATGTGGCAGTGGCGGGTGTGACAGGGGAAGGAGCTGCAGGAGGAGTGGGGCCTGAACTGTTGATGCACCCTGCTTCGCTCAGGAAGTGGAACAAGACTGTGGTGTGAGCGAGAAACTGCACAGATGACTCCCAAAACCGTCTACTGGAGAAGTCTGTCAACATCATATACTTCTCTCTGTATATAGTACGAGTGCATAAATCCTTAAATATTGGCGCTGGTTGGTGTTATATGCTGCTTGTGATTGTGCTAGAAGTTCACAATATTTTAAAGATGGCAAAAAAGTATTGTTGCTATTGTGAATGTTCATTTGAGAAATGAAACTATGTGGTAAATGATCTTAGCCACATATTCTGACATGCAAACGGTCTTTTGTGATATGTTGCACATAACTCCTTAACTCCAAGGAACTGTTTGATAATATTTTTAATTATTATTCTGAGTACTGCTTTCAGAGATTACACTTCACAAAACGATGTTGGATAAACTCCCAAACATTGTTGGACTATGAAAGGTGCTGGTGTGTAGGAGCCATTTTATGTGTGCACAATAACCACTGGGTGGAGTTTCCTCTGATTAATTAGTTACCACTAAATAAAAAATATTGGAAAAAGTACAGATTATTCAAAAACATGCATAATGGTTTGGTAAAATATAACTCCCAAACACGTCTTTGGAAGTGTACTCTGGATAATGTGCTATAGTCTTTATAGGATTGTACAGTATTGGCATGTGGTTATTGACCAAAACAGTCTCTCCAAGTATTGAGCAAGAGGTTCAGCTAGTATCCCGCCGCTGCTTTTTAATATCTCAGAGCTAGGTTTCATGACAATAACTGAAAGTGTATCTAAACAATATCGACACAAAGCAAAACTGGATTTATTACAAACAGGCTCTTGGCAACTTTATATTCCTAATATCTAGTCTATTTTTATGCCCAAAAGCACACTGTATCATTGTTGTTGTTGGTCAAAGTAAGTCTGGAATAATAAACATATAATTAGCTTTTTTTAATTACGCTATGCTATTGTTGCTTCCGTTAAAGGATAGCTACGTTTAATGTTTAGTTTACATTTAAACAAACATTTCTAATATCAGATTTCCTCAGAATACGGTTGGTGTCAAAAATACTGTACATCAGTTGATTTTGGCAAGAACTATAAGGATACCGGCCTATGCCTCAATATATTCATTCTCATATTGAAACCGTATATTTACCATCCTGTTTTAAAGCTCTGTTTATGACTCTGGATCATTTCAAGTATTTTTGCTATTTTACTGTGAGAGATTTCTAAAACCGGGCCCAGTTGTTTGTGGTTTTAGCAACCCAGCTCAAAAATGAAGATGGAATGAGAGTGTATGTTGTCTGGTGATGGGTTTATGATTAAGTGAATGGGTGCTTTGTGAGTTGAGGTGTGTGTGTGTGTATCAGCGTGAGCCATTATCAAATATTCCACTTTTAGCTGTGTCCCTTTGCTCCATCATATGATAAAGATCAACATTCTGCACCTTCGGGGGTGTTTTTGTTGCTGCTCTGCCAAAGCACATACCTTTACCTCTTATTATATTTAAAAGGAGACATAAACGTGTATGTGTGAGTGATTTCTTATTTATTTTTTTTAATAGCAGTGTATTCAAATCAAATAGAGTGTTGACTCAGTAACATGTATGTCCCAGGTTCTCTGCGTTACAACAGCCCTTCAGAAGAGAGGTCCTTAAATGTATGAAATGTTTAGACTAAAAAAAGTGCACACCCAGGGGTGACCAGCTAAACTGTTCTTGCCTCAGTTAGTGACCTATTGTCTGTTAGGTTATACTAGGTTATTTTTTTCCAACCATTTCATTTGACATAGTTCTTGGTTCTGCATGGTTAACATCATTATGTGATGCTAAATTCAAAAATGTATTGCTTGGTATACATTGTCTAAACCATGACAAAAAGCCTACATTGTGAGCTGGATTATTTCCTTGTAACATTTCCGTGAAAGGCACTCTATGTGGGAGTTCCAGAGTGTATACAAACAAACCTTGTGCCATGGGCTGTCTTCTCTTTTAGTGCTCTCAACTGTTAAATACATTTTATCCATATTCTGAGTATTTCTGTGTGAGCAGGGATTGGCCGAGAGCTACACACCTTAAACAGTACTTTTTGTTTGGTGAATTTTGCATAGTATGCCTTTTAAATATATATGCCACTAGTGCACGAGTGCACTTTCACAAAACACTGCTCAAGTGACCCCTCTTAACCTCACTTCCTAAAATAATCTGTGCTTATCCTGCACAATAAGCAAGAACAGCCAATCAGCTCTTGCAGTTTTCTACCATTTCTGTCATTTTTTGAAGGAAGGACTCTGCTGCTGGAGACTAATTGAGCGGCTGTCGACGTCACATCCTGGAAGCCGGAGATCGATACATGCTCACTGGAAATAGGGGTGACTGACTGTGGCTTGTTTTTACCCACGGCAGACGGACAAAAAGAATTAGAGCAAGGGGATCAGGGCTTGTTGCAGTAAATGCTGTCGCCCCTCTTCTATTCAACGCTGCCTTCCTCTCCCTCAGGCTGACTGGAATTGACAGAAACAATGCCTCAGCCGTAGAATGGACCCAAATTGATTTTCTGCAGAAAGGTTAAATGAGTGGACATTTTTTTTCCCACTTATTGTGGCGGTTGTTTTGTTTTGGCCGTGGGCTACTTTGGGTGGTTTATTGTTTCTGCCTCATTCTGCAGGATTGAAGTCGATGAGAAAGATTGTGATGGACATATTAACCACTCCAACGGCTGCCTTGAGGTCCTTGATAAGGATGTAGTGGTAAAATATAATATATAAATACAAGACGTACTTATGATTTAGTTCTATGCAGTACCACTCTATACCATTCTATGCTGTACTGTTTCTTGACTATACTTATACTATGCTAGGCTTAAATAAACTTGATAAAACTACAATATACTATACTGTATATTGCAAATACCTTACTTTACTACTCATACTATACACTCTTTTTGGTAAAAAAAAAAAACTGGAATCTGGACTGGAATTGATAAAGTCTCTTGGAATTAGAGACGAAACGACTAGAGTCCAGATGCTTTTACTTAAACCTTTTTTTTTTTTTTTTTTTTTTTTTCAAGATGTCCTGGATGACTGTGAGCCTTCACAGACACTCTTTTTGGTACTCTTCTTGTGCACCCAAAGTGCTTTACATCATGCTTTCTTTCACCCATGGACACACAAGCACTCACACATTTACACTGTGGTGGTGGTAAGTTACCTCTGTACCAATATCTGCTGAACCACCGGGCTACCATACAAACGACGCCAACCACCAAACACACCACAAGCACACACATTCATTCACCTCTGCTGTGTGAAGTGTTAAAATAATTGTCTGGTTCGGATCACAAACGAGACAACAAAGACCACACATGGTAAATTTAGAAATTGAAGACTGGTTTAATTCTTGCAAGAATGAAACAAATCAGACCCATGCAACAATGGCACATGGTGATTTGCTTAACATGTTTACAACACATTAAGGCATAAGTGTATGTGGATAAGCAAATAAACTTGACCTGGAGTGAGAGCATTCAGCAATAATATACAATTTCCATGACATGCCCGAGGACACAATGGCAGTAGTGGGGAGAGCAGGAATCGAACCACCTACCATCCAAACCATCCAAAGACGACTGCTCTACCCACTGATGTGCCTGTTCATTCTGTGACATTACAGTGTAATTTGATGTTGTTACTTCTGCCCCGTTGAATGTTTTCTGTTGTTTGGTGCCTGTTGCAATAGCTTTGGTTTACCTCTTCAAACAGTTTCTGCTTTTTTTAAAATTAATTTTCCAACTAAACGCGTTTGAAAGGATGCCACTCAACTTACAATGACCCTGTTGTAGTTTGGCAAAGTTATACAATATTTTGAAATAACAGAAAATGGCTTTATAGCTTATAACTCGGCAATGTGATTCCCTAAAGCTTTGTGTTGGAGTGGAAGGCAGTTTGTGTGTGGTTTTAGCTGAATTTTCAGTACGTTATGAAAGAATTGAGTCTCCGATTCACACAGGGAGCAGACAACACAAGCTCTTGTGATGCATTCCTTTGTGACGTCAAACCCGCTGCCTCTGGGCTCCGAGGCTCAGCGCAGGATTTCACACAGACAAAGACCCAGAGACGGCGCGAGAACAAACTCCATAACTTTGTATTTATGCGTGCTTATGAAAACGCAACTGTAGACTGTGGGATATTTTAGGGGGCAGGAGAGAAAAATTCAAAGTTTCAAAGACAAGAAAGTGACTTCAAATAGAGTTGGTTCCCTGTAATAAGTGAATTCTTACATATTTTCGGGCTCCCTGTGTGTGAGACGGCCAGCGCTGCCCCGAGCGATGCCAGTCTGCCAGTAGGTGGAGGAGGACAAACATGGCCGCCAGTCACACGCGGTCATGTGATCGGCAGTCACACTCCACAGCCTACGCCTTCACAGGATTCTGGTGGTTACACAACAGAAGGGGATTACCATAATGTGTTTACCTCAGTCTTATCGTGCTCTTATGTGTGTGTCAAGTGTATTATCATTATTCATTTACCCAATTGTATCCCACATTCTCCAAGTCTCCAAAATCCAACAGCTGCTTCTAAAATAAGCTATACATTTAAGCCATTCATTTAATACCGTAAGTAATAAGTCTCAGAAATGCATGAGATTGACTTTAGCATCACCATCTGTACACACTAATTTTGCAAAAACTAGGTCTGAATTTCTATCCCTTTACATCAGTTACCATCGTATAAATATTGCCAAACCAATGTATTTTAATTAATTTATTTTTTCGGTCTTTGCTTCATTTTGGGATAGACACAGTGGTAATTGAAATAGTTTTTTATACAATATATAATATTTAGAGCTATAGACCCTTATCAATTATGTTCATTGGCCAGGTTTTTTGCCACAATGACATTTTGCTGAAGCAGTAGGTCCAGTACAAGCCCGCATATTCAACATTCACATAATGAGTTAAAACGGATAAAAGCCAGCTCAAAAAGTTATGCTGACACCAATATTCACTGTAAAAATAAGCTTTGTCAAGTATTCTCTGTTTTGTCCAGGTATATTCAGGAGCAGCAACATGAAAGAAAAGAAAAAGAATAGAATACGTGAGCTGAATATACCGAACATAAGAGATGAATTCATCTTTCTCTAAGCTCTAGTGTTATTCTGTTATGTTCAAAGTTTGCTGTATACTGTGAGTTTGCAGTCAGAGACATTATACGTTTTCTAACAGACTTACTGCTGTAACATTTCTTTTCTGCCGCTTCTATATTACATTTTAAATCTTTAACAAAAAAACAAAGGCAAAGCTGAGAAAATCCAGGACAGATACATTCTTTGTTGCTTCCTAAACTATAACTTGTACCAGTTTATCCACCAATAGTTTCCAACGGCACGACAAGATATAAAAGTAGCTGCATAGATTTTAGATTTTTTTTATATTATTCAAAAACAGACTCTTCTTCAACAACATAGACTGTTCTGTTTCTCATTTACACACACCCTCCAGCTTCCTCCCACTGTCCAAAGACATTCTTTACTTAGGTTTTAAATTGGTAACTCTAGCCTATGGATGTATAATTAGACCAGGATCCTGAATAACTATCACTATTCATTTTTAGTGGATGTTACTCATTGGCACAGTTTTTATGCAACCCATAGAACTGGAGCAGGACTGCCCTCTTGCATGTGTTTTTGGGTTTTACCTGCCATCGCTGTTCCGTGTGGCTCAAAGGTTGAAAAGCCAGTTGTAGGTCAGCTGTACTCTTTTCAGTCTATGGTTGGCCTATAACTTTAGTGGAAAATTGGTAGAATAGATGACAAGATAGAGGGGATGGACCTCTACCCGGATCTTATCATACATCCATTGTTCTTGCCCAGACATTTCAAACTTAAGGTCTGGGGCCAAATGTGTCTCTTTTGCAGTGTTTTTTTTTTTTTGGTCCACATTTGGTATGTGATACTTTTGTCTCTTTTCACATTAATCAGAGACAAAAAAACAGTAAAATATTCTAAAGATCTTTAATATGGAACAATGCCGCTCTACAAAGACACAAAATGACACTAAACAGGGGTAACCATGTTAAAGGGGCCAAAATAAGGCTTGAAATGAGGGCTCAAATTGAAGTAAATTAATGTTTAAAAACAATGTATGTAAAAAAAAAACTCAAATGAATATGAAACCTTACATTCTAACACTGTAAAATAGAATAAAAGCTACCCAAGTGTAACAGTCTTCGGCCCCTGAAAGGATTCTTATTTACTATCGTGGCCCCTCACCACTTTTGAGTTTGACACTACTGCTCTAGCCCCGTTCACACATGCACTATGCTCCTGATTCATCCAGACTTTTATCAGGAGGCCCTTGTACAACAAATACAAAACTATATCAGGAGATTCTTCAGAAGTTGCCTCCTCGTGATACAAACCTTACAGCTGATGCTTTATTGTGAAACAGCAGCAACAGGAAGTCTGTCTTTGCATAATAGGCTAATGAAATGTTCCAGATTTGTTTGCTGCGTGTGAAGTGTGTCACAAGATGCGTGTCAGGTTGGCTTTAGCTTAAAGAAGACAAAATGAAGGAGGAAGTGAGAAGTGTTGATGCGTGTTGATGGTAAACATCAGCCAAACAAGTCTTTTATAATGAACCATAAGTGGCTGCGTACATAAATTCAATTACACTTTTCTACTGTCTCTTTGCAGTCCTCCTAGCCCAGCCCATAGAGAATGACTGTATGGAAGGTCTGACACTGAAGATCACCGACTTTGGCCTGGCCCGAGAGTGGCACAAGACCACCAAGATGAGCACCGCCGGCACCTATGCATGGATGGCCCCCGAGGTCATCAAGTCCTCCACCTTCTCCAAGGGCAGCGATGTCTGGAGGTGAGAACCATTATAGTCATTCAAACATCACAACATGGGCATAGCATGAGGAAGTTCTCAAGCTCAAACACATACTGTATAATCAAAACTGCTCACTTAGCAAAATATTAGGCCCTTGATGTAAGTCTTGTTTACTAAACTGGCCTTTCAGTTTGACACTTCAAACTCCATCAGCTATTTGCCAAAAATCTAATAAATGTGCTTCTTAGGCTTGAAAACTAAATTTCCAGGCTTTGGTAAATTGATGGACGCTCTTTGTCAGTGTTTCTACAGTAACGGACATGATTAAAAAAGGAAATGCTGGCAACCTGTTGCATGTGTACAGTGAGTTAAAGCACAAGAAAATCATAGTTTGAGAAAAGTGATCTATAGACGGAGGGACGTTGTGATGGATGGGAGTGCGGCCACAGCATGTGACGCGTTCAAAGAGTTGCTCTGTGCTTTGTTGTGGGCCGTGTGCTGCACACTGTCCCATTGTCTGTGCACAGACTGAGAGGGAGGCCAGCTGAGCAGTCCCAGCTCCCGGCCTGTGGCCTCTCCATAACGACCCTAACGACTGTGATTTGTGGAGAGAGGCGTTTGTGATTACTTTTGAAGTGCTGTACTCGCGTTCACATTTGCATTTTAGAATAAGTAAGCAGCTTTTATTTTCTGCAATAACAGTGCATCCACAGCTTTGCCTGGTTGTTTCTATTCATGTGTGCACTGGTTTGAAATGAATCCTGTGATTTTAGACCATTACAACTGATACTTATATTATCATCATAGAGCATACTGCTTGGATTCTTTACCTTTCAAAACTGCTTAAAAGGTCCCAGTGCAATATTCTACTTCTTGTTAACTTCTTGTTAAGAAGTCTCCAATACAAATCCTTCAAAAGTGTTTGTGGCACCCAAAAAATCCTTGACTGTATTTGATGATAACTTGTTAAAAACTGAATTTTAGCAGAATTACTTCAAACTCTGTGTATGTTGAATAAGGCTGTCAAAATGTTAAAAAAAAGCTAAATTTTAAATTCTTTTTGAAATATAAGCAAAATTGTTATTATTTGGATTTTAAACCCAATACTTAATGTTAGATGGAAAAAGTACTATATTGTCTGCTACGCCCACAAGAGGGCGCAAGCAATAAGCAAATCACAGCACTAATTGGGCGCTTATCTTTGCAAGGATAATTCAGTAAGTGTTTGGGTGATTTCTTCTTGTTTTGCAGAAGGTATGGTTGACGTAGTATTTGTGGTGTAAAACAAAGTTACCCTGAACTGCTTTAATGCTGGCCCCTCGTCATGAAACTCTCGGGATGACACGACTGCATGTGCGTTCTTAAATTAGACGTTACGGAGGGATATGGCAGTGGTTTCTTACACAATTTACAAATGACATTGGTTCTGTCAACGATTTCCCCTTTAAGTCTCCAAACCAAAGAATTGCCACACAGCACTTTTAAGATGTTTTGGCGTAAGCAAGATTCTCCAGCTCTTTTCCGCCATTTTTTACATTAAAAACTGAGCTGTAATGGATAACCTGACAAAAAAATCAAATACACAGGTGTTGCATTCAAACATGTCTTTTTTTTTTATTTTTTTTTTTTTATCAACAAATACAAAAAAAATTAGGGCTGTCATTTTTTTTATGACAGCCCTAATGTTGAACCAGGATGAAAGAAAAAATAAAAACTGAATCCTATTTTCTTGGCTCCATTGACCATGTCTCTCTTCTCTTCTCTTGGCTGAACTCAGATTGAAGAGACCTAGAGGTGACTGAACTAACTTTAAAACTGTCTGAAACCAAACTCGAACTGGTCTAAGAAAACCCTGAACTCAAGTTTTATCTTTTGAGAGTGTGTGAACCTGTTGACCCCATCTCATTCTCTTCAGCTACAGTTGTATTTTGTCAGTAGGCTGTAAAGAAATCCCATTATCACCACACACCTAAGAATTATATAAGTTTTGTTTTGTGTGACTTGTTTAGTCCAACTAAAACCTGTTTAAATCCAACTAAATCCTGTCCAAATCCATCCAAAACCCTTTTCTCCTCGATGTCGGCCTACGTGGGTGTGACTCCTCTAAACTCCACAGAGCTGCAGAACAAGGTGCACGTGGTTAGCACTCCTGCCTTACAGCAAGAAGGTCGTGAGTTCAAAACCCGGCCGACTCAAACATTCTCGGCCGACTCCGGTCTTTCTGTGAGGAGTCTGCATGTCCTTCACGTGTTACCGTGGGTTCTCTCCGGGTACTCCGGCTTCCTCCCACCGTCCAAAGACATGCATGTACAGGTTAATTGGCAACTCTAAAGTGTCCCTAGTGAAAGAATGTGAGAGTGAATGGTTGTATGTCTCTGTCTGTCTCTATATGTCAGCCCTGCGACTAACTGGCCACTGTCCAGGGTGTACCCCGCCTCAGGCCCAAAGCTGCTGGGATAGGCTCCAGTCACCCGCGACCCCTAACGGGACAAAGCGGTAGAAAGTGAATGAATGAATTGTTTTGTGTGACCAGCTCAAAGAAGTTAACAATGAAAATAAAAGAGGGACTTTCAAACATGAGTCGCATCTACTTAAAGAATTCTCTTCTGTTGTTTGCCGCTCTAATGACTCTCTCTATCTCAAACAGCCATCCCCTTAGTTCCATCACCAACAAACCCACGCAGAATTGTTTCCCCAAAGCAGAAAACACAAAAAAGATCGAGTCGCAGCCATCTCGTCCAAATGAGATCTCATCTTTGTTCTGCTTTGAGACAAGTCTTCGAGCGGCGTTTGTGCACAGTCACCCCGTGTGGAGCTTGTAATTAAAGAGCTAAATAAAAGAAAAGGGCTGCGGCCTACGCTCTCCACTTAGCCAGACTCGGATGTGCTCTCAGGCAGGTCCTGCTCGGGGTTAATTGACACTGTGGGACGTCCAAGTCTTCGTAGGACACAGGCCCGCTCCTTTAGCGTTTGTGAAAATCTGTAAAAGAAAAAAACGTCAAATCTAGCTGAGAAACAATGTGAATAAGATGAAAAATTAGAGCTTTGGAATTTAATGAGGCTTTGTTTCTTAAGAGCGGTGCCATCTGTGGAGAGCGCTGAGCAGATGTGGCTCCTGTGTGTGATCTGTCGTCTGTGCATTAGGCTCCAAACACAAGATGAAGTGCGTCATATTGTTTTGCTGCTGTGGTGCTGTTCAGGCTAATGAATCTCTGACACATTTTTGCTGAATGTTAGCAATAGTATTTGTGCTTAGTATTTTATGTTCTAGATAATTGGGGCCTTTTACCATAGGTTACGCTTTGAAGCATTTATTTACATTGCATACGCCTATAGTTTATTGTCATATGCATTAATTTATGCAATCATTGAATTTGGGTGCATAGTGGAAGAGTGTTTAGCACTCCTGCCACACAGCAAGAAGGTTGTGAGTTCGATACCAGCTGGCCAACTTGGGGCCTTGCTACCGTGGGCTCTCTCTGGGTCCGACTTCCTCTCACCGCCCAAAGGTGTGCAATTGGCAAATCTAAAGAATGTGAGAATGAATGGTTGTCTGTCAGTGTCTGTCTCTAAGTGTTAGCCCTGCGACCTACTGAGCATTATCCAGGGTGTACCTTGCTTAAGGCCAAAAGCTGCTGGGATAGGCTCCAGTCACCTCCGACCCCTAACTAGAAAAAGTGGAAGACAATGAGTAATAATTGCACATGTCCTAGAATGTCTAAAACATGTGTCTAAGAATATACTCACAGTGGCTCTTATTTATCAAACGCGCATCCCCCAGAAAAATGGATGCATAACGGGTTTTACTTCACCTCATCTCAGAGCTTCGAGGCAGAGCCCTCTTTCAGATCTCGGTGTGGCCCTGCCCTGATTCAACAGATTAATAAAAGTAGTCGGTGTAGACAAGTGGTTGTTCGCGGGGCCTGAGGACACGCCCCCGGTTCTGTGTAAAAGTCCATTGCATCAAGGCCACAAAATGCTTTTAACTATCCATTTATCGGACTCGGCAGGTGCCACTCGCCGCTGGGTCTCAGTGCTGCATTTATTTTTTTTACATTATTATTGTTATTATTGTATTAACATCTTAATAGGCCTAGCCATTGTGTACTTGAAAAAACATACCTTTTACCTGAAAATAATGAACTGAATACTCAAATTTGCACTCACACATTAATATTATGAATTCTTTTTTTCTTCTCCTTCCAGGATTGCATAGCACAGGTCCTATTTAAGCAATGAAATCACAGTTTTTGGTTATTTTTTTGGTCTAAATGTGTTTTCTTTTGTGTTCCACAGTTATGGCGTACTCCTGTGGGAGCTGCTGACGGGTGAAGCGCCCTACAAAGGCATCGACGGGCTGGCAGTGGCCTACGGAGTGGCCGTCAACAAACTCACGCTCCCCATCCCCTCCACGTGCCCCGAACCCTTCACTCAGCTCATGTCAGGTCAGCCCCTGAACACAATTCAGCTCTGACTTTCATGCCTTCTCTTTCCATTTCCCCCAAAGCCGCTCTGAAATTGAGAAAACAAACTCGTGCCGTTAACAACAGAGGAAGTGTTTTGCACTGAAGCCATCTTGTGAAACGTGTTCGTAACCATTTCTCAGACCTAGATTAAACATTCTCATCGCTTACACGCCTTTCTCTGATGTCTTTTTACCCTCCTATTTAAGACAAAAAGGAGGAGAAGATAAGGGCACTAAAAGAACAATAGCCACCTCGGGAGGATTTGTTAATTATCGTATTGTTTTTTTTTATCTGCTTGTAATAAAAAAAAGAAATTATGCAAAACCCCCAGCAGGAAGTTAATTAGGCCTGAAACACTTTGAATGAGCTGGAGTGGAGATTGTGGCTGAGAAATGTGTAAATAAAAGTTAGAAGCGCGGTGGGGGGTTTATTGAATGTGAGACATAAACATCTGTAAAAGGCAGTTCTGTGGTGATCAAGCGCAAAGTCCTGCTGAGTTTATTGGTCGATTTCTGACTCTAGTCTTGATCGGACTGAGAAATAAGAGTGAACTGAAAGGTTTGTAGCACCAGTCTGACCAGTAAAAGATTGTCGTCTTCTCTTTTTTTTATTTTTCAAGACGGTTCAGAAACCTTTCCCAACCCGGTGTGAAAAGTCAAGTTGCAGGTCATATTATTCCAATTAATTAAACTGTATTAATCTATGAATGTTAGGTGTCTTCAAATTAATTGATTTGATTTGTTAAAACTTTCATAGTATATGGTCTCAGTCCCACTACCAACAGCTCCTCGTCCTCACTTTATTGCGATATTGAAAATCTATAAATAAATAAATGAAAAATAAAAAAGTTGTAGATGCAGAATGATACTTTTCATGTAATTGTATTTTTCAAGATTCAAACATTAACTACAATGTGCTTACCTTAATGTGGATTTTTAACGTGGACTAAATTCTTTGTAAATCACAGTTGAAACAAATACATCACTAATGCTCAATAGTATTGTTTTTACAAAGTGTTACCATGCAGCCCTACTTGAGGAAGTAAGCCCTATTTTCATAAAGCTGGTCTACGCGCACTTTTTGTTTCGGGATATTCTTATGTCTCATCCAGATGAAGAGGGCTACAGTAGTTACGTAGTGTATAGAGGTAAATGCACACAAACTAGAGCAGCGAGTATACAAGGCTGTATATTTGTGTTTGTTTATTTATTTATTATTATTATTTATGCACTTTGGAGTTTTGATTTCACATTGCACTTTTGCCTACTTTTAAAGGGCAAACTCAGGGCAAAAAAGCCCATAGACACACCGCAGGACTGTTGCAAAAGTCAGTTGAGCGTGCTGTATGAGTTGAATTGAGAGACTTTTTTATTTTTATTTTATTTATTTATGTGCATTACTTAACTATTTAGCTAATTTATGTGCACATTTGCAAATCACCTTTGCACTTGCGTATGGTCTTTCACTTTTGCACACATGTTTACAAACGCACACACACACACAAAGTTGGAGATCTTTTTTTCACAAACCTCTACACGTGCACACAACCCCTTAAAGGCAAATATGAATTCTCACATTTATAAATAAATCTGTTGTGTTATATTCGACAGAGTGCTGGGACCAGGACCCCCACCGCAGACCCAACTTCAGCTCCATTCTGGCCCAGCTGACGGCGCTGGAGGAGCAGGTGAAGGAGGAGATGCCCCCAGAGTCTTTCCACTCTCTGCAGGATGACTGGAAACTGGAGATCCAGGACATGTTTGACGAGCTCAGGGCTAAAGAGAAGGTCACTCACCCATAATTCACCCCCTTATTTCTTTCCCCTGCATCATTTATTGTTGTGTAATTCTAACGCTATGATGGATTTTCTTCAGTGTGATCCCCTAAGGCCATCTGTTTTTTGTTTTTTTTTGTTTGTTTTCAACAATGACTGCATTCTAGCATGGATGTGCAAAAGAACACAAATGTGATCCTGAAAAACAACCAACCACAACCACAGCCTGTACTTTGGTACATTGTTGAAACATACCAGGACCTGTAACGACATGATTGAATACTTAATGTAGAGAAAATGGTTGTATATTTCTGCCAGCCAGTTCTTTTTGTTACCTTTTAATGCCAGTAAAGTCCAGTGAACACATGTAGCATATCACACTCTGGGATTACGTTATCTCCTGTTTCCCAGAAAGAAGATAATATCTGCTGCAGGAGCTGTGTAGGCAGTCTTACTCGTTACCCAATCACAAATATCAGGCTTTACTGGTCCTATTCAAACCTTTATTTTTATGTTATCAGTAAATAAATGTTCATTTACTGGCCAATTACTTCCCATTGAGTTATGTGCAATATATAAATAAAGCACATATTTTTAGGATGGATATACAACACATAATGCCATCAATCCCCTCTTGTTACTGTTTGTTTGCCTGAACTTGTATCTGTCCGTAGGAGTTGCGGTGTCGCGAGGAGGAGCTGAAGCGGGCCGCTCTGGAGCAGAAGTCCCACGAGGAGTTCCTGCGTCAGCGCGAGCAACAGCTGGCCCAGTGGGAGCAGGACGTGTTCGAACGCGAGCTCAGCCTCCTCATCCTCCACCTCAACCAGAACCAGGAGAAGCCCAACGTCAAGAAGAGGAAAGGCACCTTCAAGAAGCACAAGCTGAAGGCCAAGAACGGCGAGAAGATCAGCATGCCCCAAGGTACACACAAAACAACAGTCAGAAGATACAAGAGTTTCAAAACAGAAACAGTCAGAGAGTGAGGGTTTGTTCAAAAAAATCCAGGTTTACAGGTAATGTTCTGAAATCAAAGCTGCAGGGGGAAGTGCAACTTTCAATTATTGTTTAAGTTAAAGCTCCAGTAGCTAAAAACTACAACAATGTAGTTCAAGTTAGCTGGCTGCTTTTATTATAGAAATACATGGACCAATTCTTTGCTACAAAATACTTGCTTACCTTAAATGTCTAGTTCTGAGATTAGCATTTGACCAATTCAACGCTGCAATTGTTTCCATCTCGTGAATAAGAGAAATTATTTTTAATAAAATATACTTGCTGATTAAGGTAATACGGTGATTCAACTGGTGTTCTTAGTTAAAGCATTCAAAAGTAATTTCCTGTTTATTTGAATTTCTACCTACTAGTTATTGTTCTATCCACATGGTTTCAATGTGTCATCACAAGAGCATACAAACAATATCAATTATAGCAATTTATAAAAACTGCTCCACTATGAACTTCTCTCACTTTAACTTTTCAGAATCCCTGTGACCAGTTTTTCCTCTTGTTTGTCCTTGCTTCCTGTGCTGCCTGTATGTGTCCTCCATTATCACAGTCACACAGGGCTGCTTGTGTGTGCGTGTGAGTGTATTTTGGGCTGAGCAAGCATGCGTTAACGTGCAGTCTGTGTGCCTGTATGTGTGTGTATGTTGTGGTCAGGCCTTTCCCAGCAGCAGTAGCAGCAGCAGTGGTGGTGCCGCTGCAGAGGGGGGTTGATGAGAGGGGAGAGTGAGCCAACCACCACGCCTCAATACTTCCTGTCCGTGGAAACACTGGCGGGCGACCTCTGTGCACTCTCTTTCACTCAACATATTATTGCCTGATCTTTGCAGAACAACCATCAGGATTTCAACACTTCCCTGAAAAAGCTGCATACTTACGTTCAGTAAACATGAAACCTAAATGCTATTGGGGTTCACGGGTTTTTTTTATCGTTTGGTCAAAGTTTGGGAAAAGGTATGGGTATTTGAACATCTTGATGACACTATTAACAAGTATCCCCTTGAAATATTTGCATTATTGTCGGTGAGGGTTCAGTGTTAATAAAATAGCAAGTATTAAGGTAGATGTGTTTTTAATAGGATTTATGCAGGAAAAACCTCCTTGACTTTTAACAAATGCCACTACAGTAGCACTCCAAAAGGGTGTATTAATAATCAATTAGACGGCAGTGATTGCTGATTTTGCTTCTAATGCACATCAGTAATGGCTACATCAGCGAAACTGAAGGTTCTCAAAGGTCAAGCCATTATGGAGACTGTATGTTAGTTTATGATGCATAATTGACACCAACTATGGGACAGCATTGTTGCGGTACTTACATATGCTTAGTAGAATCAGAGTGCAAAATACATTTATAATAGAATAATGTTCTTTATTTAATCTTTTATTTCAACCTGAATGCGCATATTTATTGCATCATGCATCATGACCATTTTTTGTTTATGGTCAAAAACAAAACTTTATTCTCTAGTATTCCTTATGTTCTAAAAGATTCTTTTAACGTTGCAGATTTCATCCACAAGATCACGGTGCAGGCCTCGCCCGGTTTGGAGAAGCGGCGCAATTCCCCCGATTTAGGCTCTGGCTCCTCGCCCTCGTTTGGCCCTCGTTTACGTGCAATTCAACGTGAGTACAGCCATTTTCACTCCTCACACACACAAGTGAAAGATTTGTATGTTTTAGCTGCGTTTCCATCATCATTAGGCTTTCCTCACTTTCTGCAGAGAATCCTCAATTTTGGAAAATGGCATTTTAAAAGGATAACCCAACATTTACTCAAACAAAGCTTGCTTTTTTGTCTGTATGCTGTTTCTTGTAGTTTTTGTGGGAATTTCCAATCTACAATATATCCTGCCTTGTGTGCCATTTCAGCTTCATGCACGCCACAGTGAAAATACACATGCTGCATCCTGGCCTTTTGTGAAGAATCTAACCGTCTTTTAGTGTAATGTTTTAAGAGCAAGCCACTAGGCAATATTGGCAATCATTTGTGATAACCATATTTATGACGAATAAAAAGTACTGTTTTGGGGTATTTACGTATCCCCAGCAGCTCCACTATTAATATGTGCATCTATCGCTAACAAAATTAAGGTTGTATTCTTTTTTACAACTGTTGATGATCTAAAATGTAGGTCAGTAGCCAAAAAGGGGCAGCTGTAAACATTATAATTGCATCTTATTTAGTGACGGCATAAATTATATGGAAGCACTGTTGTTTACATTTCCGTACTTACTTCTTCTCTCAATACGCAAGTTTAAAGCTGACAAAAGTAGTCTTGGAGTTGGACTAAATAATGTCTCACTCAGAGGATGTCTGCCGCATGCGGTTTGTAGTAAACAAAACCTCTAGAGTTGGTTTCAATCTTTTTTTTTTTCTTTTTTTTTTCCAGGTCAGAGGGTCTAGTTAAATGCACTAAAGCAGAGGTTGTTTGTGTCTGCAGTTCTCTAGTTCAGTGGTTTCTAAACCGTGGTGCGCTGACTTTCTTGAGTGGTACTCTGGGAGTTTCTGAGATTTTCTTCATAAAGCAATCAAACTGACTTCTAAGAAATTACTGTATATTTACATATTGTTTACCATGACTCAACTTTTATATATAACTTACTGGAACTACACTTAGATATGACCAGAATATAACAGAGAAGAGTGGTTGGTACTCAAAGAGCTACACATTTTTTAAGGTGGTACTTGAGAATAGTTTAAGTATCACTGCTCTAGTTCATGATTGACTTACATTTACATTTTTATATTTATTCATTTAGCAGACGCTTTTATCCAAAGCGTCTTACATTGTTCTACAGTCACTGGAGGCAAGGTGGGTTAGGTGTCTTGCCCAAGGACACAACGACAGTATAAACTGTGGGGAGAGTGGGAATCGAACCCGCCAACCTTCCGGTCGAAAGACGGCTGGTCTACCCACTGAGCTACTGCCGACTTGTTGAATGCCTGTGTGCACAAGCTTTTTTTTTTTTCTTCTTTTTTTTTATACACAAACAAGGGCTCTGTAAAACCTAAAGAACAGGATTACACTTTTCTTGTTTTTGTGCATTAACTCTCTGTGCACATTTAATACGACATGGATTTCCCGTAACTCTGACCTTTCCTATTCATGCTTAAGCCCTCTCAACCTCTGTCACTGACTCTGTTTGTGGAGCACATTTTGAGACAAGAAATATCCCTGTAACGACATTAAAGTCACCTAGAATGTAGCAAACTGATGCATCTTTCTTGAATGGAAGTTTAAATGCACGACATGTCAAATAAACTATACATTTCAGCTTCCATTTATTTCAGCATTACACACAGCGTATCATATACCACCTGCCTTCAACATCACAAAGAGTTTATTCAATTTTGTTTGTTACATAATGTGGTAAATAGCAATACACATTTTAAAAGTTTACTTGAAATTTAGTATATATTTACAGTATATATATATATTAAAAAAAAGACTGCTCCAAGCCAAAACAGTGCCATACCTTTAGGCTCAGGTGTTGTATGTATGCATGTATGTATGATGTATGCATACTGACTTTTACAAAAATCAAACCATGTAGAATCCCCAGCCTCAGACTCAAATACAATCTGCAACATTACATTTCTGTCTTCCAAAATGTGTCTCTTTCAACCACCCACTCGTCTTTTTTGTCTAGCCCTATTTCCCTTTTGGCCCCTCTTGTTTCATTCTTTCATTCCCTCCCTGCTTCCCTCCCTGCGCCTCTCGCTCTTTCTCTCACACACACCCTTTTCCCTTTTCAATAGCCTGCTCCAGTCCTAATATTATCAGACTTCCTCTCGGTGGCTCAGCACTTCTCGTTTCTCCCCACTGCAGTTACCCCACTCCAGCAGCAGGGGGGGACGTTGAACTGCATTTCCAATTCAACAAGACTTGGAAGGTTTTGATATGCAGCATGCGGCGGCGGCAAGAGTGAATTAAAAATAAGCCGGGGAGAAATTCATTGCATCGGGTTGAACAAGGCGACAGAGATTTGCAATACATCCTCCAAGACAAACGCCCTGACACCGTTTTCCATTTTCCCCCAAAAAAGGGAAATTGTAGCCCGTAGGTCACAGGGCGTCTTAACAAAACCCAATAGGAAATGTGCGGTTTAGCAACAGGCAATGAAAGAGGGTTTTATTTCCAAAACAATTACCGCCCAGGGGTTGACATAAAAGCAGGACTTGTGGTGAAACATTTGTCCGTAAAAGTGGTTTGCAAATCCGAAACATCTGCCAGGCTCATTTATTCATTAAGAGCGGGTTTTTCTTTACTTCCTAATGACTCTCCTTAATGGCAATCACTAAACCATGAGTGTGCCAGCCATTAAAGTGTGTTTAGAGGATATTTATTCTTGTTGTCGCACTAGAAGGCTGTGATTTACTGCTCGGCCTGCACAAGTTTCTTTAGAGATGCGTTTTGTTAAGTGTGGCTGGAGAACTAAGGATTTTTGGGGGTCCACAAAATGATCAATTCTAGTCTATTTTCCATATATTAAAAACAGAAATGAATATTGGTGTTTGTATTCATCTTTATCTTGGGGATGTTTTCTCATTTATAAATAAAAAAACAAGATGGCAGCTTGTGGATGGGCTGCCAAACAAAACTTTTATTTTTAATTTTATTATATTTAAAATATTTTTGTGTGTTTAGGGGGCAGTTTTGTGCTAATAAATAAAATAAATTACTACAATGAATATTTGTTCATTTTTTTTTTCAATCACTTTTTTTTTTCTTTGTTTGCAAACATATTCAAAAATAAACCCAACCATGGCTCAGTGTGGCATCTAAAGTGAAATAAACGTGGAGAGAGAAGTAATAAACTGTGCACCAATCTAGACTGTGGTTAACTGTGGACACAGCCTTTAGCAGCACAATATATTTCCATGGAGCTTAAGAAGACAAGACAAGAAGACCGTGATTTCAGGGGAATGCAAGAGCCCTCCTTCGTTATAGGGCATTGGTTAGTGCTGGTAAATGGCATCAATCAGAAAAATGGCTCACACACAGGAAGCAAACAAGCCCCCCCCCCCTTTTTTTTTTTTTGGTATAATCTTTTCTTTTTTTGTATATCCTACTTTATTAGTCTACTTTTGCACTATAAAGACAGATCGACTGTTATTGATAGTAATTGTTTGGCTTTGTTGGCCACCATATTCAGAAATCAGCTATGCACCGGTCTGGACCATGGCTCACTGTGGACATCAGGGATTAGCCGTTTACCATGGTTTCTCCAGGAAGCTAAAGAGAGTGAGAAAGATGGCTTGGTAGTGCTAACTATTGACAAGGGAAGTAACATGTCAAACGTAGCTAATTGTAAATGGTAAATGGCATGCATTTATATAGCGCTTTCCTGCACCCTTCTCGGGCACCCAAAGCGCTTTACATCGTGCTTCCACTCACCCCATTCACACACATCCACTCCTGGGGCAGACAGAGAGGGGGGCTGTCATACAAAAGGCGCTCAACCTTCTCCTACCACCACCAAACACACCTCTACAGTCACACACATTCATACACCAGTGCTACAGACACTGGAGGCAAGGTGGGTTAAGTGTCTTGCCCAAGGACACAACGACAGTATGATCTGTGGGGAGAGCGGGAATCGAACCTACTACCTTCCGGTTGAAGGACGGCCGCTCTACCACTGAGCCACTGCCTGCATTGTTGCTAATGATTTGTTCTCCTAATGGTAACAGTGAATGGCTAATTATTTTGGGCTCCAAGATGGATCACAAAGTATTGAGGCGATAGAATGGCATTTACTACTTTTACTGGACGCTGTCAACATAAATGTTTTTTGTGAATATGTTTTTGTATTTATATGTATTTTTTCAACTGTCCTGGACACATTCTTGCACGGCCTGTCCGCCCTGGGAGTGGATCCCTCCTTCTGTGGGTCTCCCTGAGGTTTCTCTTTTTTCCCACCTGGTTTTTCTTTTTTAGTTTTTCCTCACCCTGATGGAGGGTCTAAGGACAGGGGATGTTGTCCAGTGCAGTCTGTTAAGCCCTTTGAGGCAGCTGTTGTTTTGATATTGGGCTATACAAAAATAAATGTCTTGTCTTGTCTTGTCACTGTCTTTTACATAAAACAAATTAAACCATATAAAACCAGGTCGCCACATTTCTAAGTCTACTGCATGTGTAGTTCTGCTGCAATAAATCGTAGCATAAGAAGATTGTTTCCAGTTTATTTCCAGCTTTCTAAAATTAAACTCCGAAATATGTAGCAATTTTATACATTTTTGGGCCTCACTAAGGAAGTTATGCTCATGACAAATGCTGAATGTACAGCAAATACCATGTTTCATTTCGCAAAGCAAGAACCGTACAATGATGACTCTCTGCCAGCCACAGATGCTTAAGTCTTAATAGACTGTCGCTGCAGATTTGGGCATATATGCCAATGCTGTGAATACATTTTGAAAACCAAAATAAATAAAATGTGCCCTTTACTTGGAGGTAAATGTACACTATAACTTAATGCTACTGAAATCAACTTGCCAAAAGAAAAGTTTGGAAACCTTGGTCCATAAAAGCATTGATTTTATTTATTTTTTATTTTTTACATGCATTACAGGGAATTCTACCATTCAGAAACCACAAGAAACAGATAAACCAGTAATTTTTCCAAAGTACAACATGTTCTGGCAGCTTATGGATATTACTACCCTCATTTATTTCTTTTTCTATCTGTGGGGGCAGGATTAGTCTTGCTTCTCTGCTTGTGCCTGCTCCTCTCTGCATTTTGCCTGATATTCACCACCGTGATGCCTTCTTGGTTATTCATATCACAAAGGTTTGGGGCTTTTGGTTTGCATTTCCTCCTGTAATGAGGATATTAAGTCTGTTCCGTGTGCACAGGCTCGGTCATTCACTCTGGAGCCAATTGTGAAGCAAACAAAAATATCTAAACACTGAACACGTTTCCGATCTGAACATGATGACATTACCAGTGAAAAGGCTTTTGCAGAGGAAATATGAGAGTGCGTTCTTGTTGAAATTGCAGAGATAACACGATCACCTGTCTTTATTGCTTGTTTTGAAAATATTGTATCGGTAGGTAATTGGAGACGGTGAGCATCTCTCAGGATTCTGGTGTAGCCTTGACCAAACAAAATGTATCAATTTGTTCCTTTTTAAAAAATGCAAGGCCTAAAATTAAATTTGGTGACGATAAATTGGACACTAATTATCGCACAATAGGAAGATTCACAAATGGCTTTAAGAAATAAATGAAATAGGCAAGTAACTACACACCGCACCAATACACAAACACAAATAGTGTCAAACCGTTAATGTTTTTGTCAGCGAACCAATGTGCTAGACGCCAATCTACACCTTTTGAGCTGCCATGTTGACAGTACATTTGACGTCAACTTACAAAGTCAGACTTCAAAGTTTTCCAGTTCATAACCGGAAATGAGCAGGCGTACATCTGCAGTTTTAAATTTGGAAATCCATTTTTTGAGTTTCTGTTTCTAGTGTAATCGTTGACTTTGTCTTTATACTTGCCTTTTGCACTGAATTAATTACTACTTAAATGCTTGCCTCTAAATACATGCTTGTACAAATTGCAAATAAACTGAAGATTACATTAGTGCAGCATCAAGCCTAGTGGGCAACCGGTGTTCATTGTTGTCTAAAAATGGTCCTCCTGAATAAAGAGTCTGTAACCCATGTGCATTTATGTCAGCTCTTATAAAAAAGTATGTTAGAGTTTTAACATGGCTTACAATTTACATTTAACTTTTTTCCAAGCTGAATGCCTATAATTACTCAAATACCGCTTGAGCTAATGTACCTGACTAGCTTGTTGCTTGTTCTGCCATTTCTGTTGCAGTTTGCACCACCATCCGCATTCATGGTGCCGCCGCATTTCTTTTCTTGTCCTCTACTCCGCCTTGGCTCCTTGGGAATATTGTGTGTGCATTGTTAAGAGTGTGAACAAATGAATGTCATTTTGAGCTAAAATAATAATAAAAAAATTAAACAGAACCACAATAAACGGTCAAGTGTGTCGATTAGCCGCAGTGAACTTCTCAGATAAAATCAAACAAACCAAATTGTAATTATTAATAATAAGTATGTAGGTAGTTGGTTGTATTTAAAAAAAATACATTTGGGTTTTAGTATACAGTGTTCCTTTTTAGTTTTGTACTTTTGTATTGTTTGTTCCTGTGTAATTAAGTGGGGTCTATTTTCTTTTATAGTCCCATAGTGCCGCTACACGGTTGTCCGGAATTAGTATTTTGTTTTCTCTTTATTGTTGAGAAATGGGGTTTATCTACGGTAGGACTCAAAATATTGTGCTTTTTAAATGAAATATTGATAATCTGACTGGAGAGTTCTTCCTTCTGACCTAAAAGTTGTGACAATCCATCACTGGCATCAAGGTATCCAGCAATTTCCACAATATCTTTAGTTGTATACTGTTAAAGAACTGCCAAGATAAGATAACATAACACTAAGGAAAATGTAAATTCACTTTTTTAAACCAAGTAAAGAGTGAGTGGAAATAGCAACTCTTAATTGTGCAGATATCACTTGTCTTTTTTGCCTGTTGGCTGCGAGGTTCAACTTTTCCATAAGGCTTACACTGAGGTGTGATTGGCTCTTTATGCTGTTAGGCGTTTTAGCAAGAAAAAAAGTGTGTGTTTTTACACCTTTCATTTTTTTTACAAGATTAATTCAGAGCGATGAAGTTTGTGAGTGAATCTGATCTTTTATTAGCACCCTTCTCTCAGGTGGCCCGGCCTCTTTCCTTATTTTTCTTTGTGAACTCCAGCCATGAAGACATTATCCACATGATGAGATAATCTTAATGCTGCTTTGGAGCAAATGAGGACTTGAACTATGCGGCGATGAATCTCGATATAGCGGATTCTCGCTGTAGGAGTCAACAAAAGGTCACAGTGTTGGCAATGATTGCAAGGCTGCATCAATTTGTTGGTAAAAGCAGACTTTTAAAAACGCTCACCTCATTAGAATTCAGCTGAGTACACTGCATACCGATAGGATTTACTCTAGTCTATATCTTAAACGTGTTCTTCTCTTTTCTCTTTGCAGTAAGTCCCAGCGACAGCATGGCGTTTGGTCTGAGCCCAGTCTTGTCTCTGGAGACCCCTTCTCTTAAACAAGCCAATGGAGACCTGAGGTTTGGGCCTCATTGGAGACCGCAGAGCCCCAAAAGTCCCAAAAGCCCCAAAGTCCTACGCTTGAGTCCCCAGGAAAGCAGGTACGGTTGAAAGTGCATCTAGTGTTCTGCTCCATTTAAAGTTGGAAATT
Source organism: Neodontobutis hainanensis (assembly GCA_024349245.1). Lineage (NCBI taxonomy): Eukaryota > Metazoa > Chordata > Actinopteri > Gobiiformes > Odontobutidae > Neodontobutis > Neodontobutis hainanensis. Next base: position 277,774 of record JALDNG010000064.1, read on the forward strand.
TGAAGAATAAACTTATAGAATAATAAAGTTCTTGTTCACAGTCACACTCAATGAGACAGACCAACAACCTTTTATTATTATAATTAGGTCTAACCTTATTTAGGTCTAATGATCAAGGTATAGTTGATCAGGTGAATCATAGGAAATACTCAAAAATAGGTTTTGGTATTTGACCTGTGTTATTATTAAGAATTAAATGAAGGTTGTTGCGCACTTGCATCAGAACATTTTGTACTTTCCCTGATTCTGCTAAACTTTTTTCTGAAAACCAACCGGCTTATTTACATCAAAAATAACTTGGACTAATCCTAAAAAATTGGTTCTCAGCCCGAACCAAACAATTGTTGGTTAATATAAATGGTGTTATAAATGTTTTAGTTTAGGTTCTCATTCTCTTTGTCTCTATAATATTTATACAATTGGTATTTTTCTACAGACCATTGTCCAGTTCTATAAACATTACCATCCTCTTTTCAATAATGTGTTCTGTATGGTGAGGATTGTAGTTAATAGTAACATCCCCCCCCAAAAATGGGAAGAAATATGTTGACACATATTTCAACAACAATCTTTAAAAGAGCTTTTTTTGTGTGTCCGAGGGACTTAGGTTGAGCAAAAAATTAGGGGACCCCTAATGGTTAATGAAGTACAGTGTGTAATAGTTTCAGGCAAATGCAGCCTTTTTCTGTGGATAGCAGAGGAATATAATTGGCCCCATTTTGTTTTCTGTACATATTTCCAATACTCAACATAAATGCAAAAATACATCCATAAAAACTCACGCTGCTAACATAAAAGCAAATGGAAATTCATGAATACTCACAAACTGCTATTTTTGTTCCTTTTAGTTTATCGATGCGGGCCAAACTGCTGGAGTCCGACAGCAACGAGAACGGAGAGTCCAAGGACGACTTTGAGAAGTACAGGCCCGATACTCCTCCCCCTCCACAGAACGGTAGGCGACCTCCAGTATCTGCCAGACCCATATCTTCCATTAACCGCCATTATAATTCACACTGGCATGAGTGTGAATTATAAATAGAAGCTAGATGAATAAAACATATGCGGAGGCTTTTTTTCTCTCTCCCATCTGTTTAAAACTATCAAAAACATTTTTCTGTGCAGGCTCATCAGCAAAGGACAGCCTGCGCCTTCCTCTACCTCTGGGGGACTCGGGCAGTGAGGAGGGGGGGTCCTCTCCAGCTGGCTCCCCGAAGCCTGAGAGGGGTTCTCTGGGTGGCCTGATGAAGAGCACCCACCGGGCCTTGGTAGGTGGCGGCTCTCTTCTAGCCTCCATCGCTCTAGGTCGCGGTCTGGAAGTCCCTCCTCGGGTGCCCCCTCGAAGTAACGCCCCTTCTCTTGGGGATCGCACCCCCTCTGAACCTGAGATCTCGTACCCGAGGCCCCTCATCACGGACCCTCCTGTAGTGGACGACCTTATCACCTTCTCCACCTCGGAGCCGCTTCCAAAACCGCTTTGGGATCTAGCTTTGCAGTACCACCAGGAACTAAAGCCCCTACCGCCAACCCCGCCTCCACCTAATCCCAGAGAGAGGAGTAAGCCACGGACGCCCCACAGCCCAAAGAGTGCCAGGACCCCCCAGCAGGACAGTATAGCCAGCTCGGGAGAATGGACTCACAGTAGTCATACAACAAACGGAGAGCTGGGCTGCGAGGCCTGGGAGCCCCACTCGGATCGCAGGAGGAGGTCCTGCCACAGTCTACACGCTTCACAGCTAGGTCAGTATGTGACACTTGCTTATCAGAAGTTAAAAAACAGCAAAGACATTTCCCACCAAACTGATCCTTGTAGTCACTGCAATTGGCAAATAATAATGCATTTAACCGGATAGTTATGGAGAATGGCAACTGACTGACGACGTGTGAGCTGTCAGAATGAGTGGGCAGAGAATATTGTAGCTCGAAGATGACTCAAAACTAGCAAAAGGCTGTGAGATCCACCAAGATCAGTTACAATTACAATACTGGATAATCGCAATCATGGACTTGGGTGTTATACAACTGAATATTAGGTTAAGTATTACGTAAAGTGTCACAGAACTGCAAGTTAAGGGGCTATGCAAGTGAAGGATATAAAGCTTCGTAGCGTTCTTGCTTCATTAGCCAGTGTTTCCCACTCATTAAAAAGACCATGCCAGACCACAGTCTAATTAGTCTCAACACAAACTAAAAATAGATTATAACATTGAATGTGCATTTTACCAATTAAGCAACAGTCCCTGCTTAAAACTTTTGAAGTCGATGGAAGTCCATGTCATGCTGTCATTTTTATCCATCTCAGGGGCTCATGGAATCTCCTGGAAGGGGTGCAACTATACAATTTTTTCTTATGTTGTTCTGCTTCTACATGTTACACTGATTAAGTACTTGTGTTGAGATGTATTAAGATGTGTATGGCATCATCTTCTTACCATGCTAACATCTGCACTGCATTCTTTTGAACAGTGAAAAGAGAGTGTATATATTTAACATAATTGGAGTAAAGCAGCACTGTGGAAAAAGTGTGTCTTGTGTACTTGGTAGCTCTTGGTAAAGTCAGTATTTATCATTGTTAAATTACGTCAAACCTCTTTAAAATCTTTGTTGTGCAATGCTCCAACTCCCCAACCTTTAAGAGCCGTTTTCTCCACAGATCGGACCAGTGATTCTGATTTATCTGCATTTGCATTTCCTCAAGCTCCAAGCTTGTTTCTGCACGGCTCCCACGCCAAAATGAGATCCAACTTTTACCTTGAATGTACTCTCATCGCATAACAATGTTCTCCGGCGCTTCTTCTCCGAATTATTATTGTTCCTTTTTTTTTTTTAACAAGATCTCTTTTTTGGCACAAGGGAGGCTTTTCAATGCTGCGCGAGCTTTTTCATTTACATCAAAGCTTGTCTCTGGCTATTTGCATATCTCAGGTAACAGCTGGCCCTCCATACCTCAGCGCTAATACTCACTAAGCAAAGCCAGCATTCCCAATTCTTCTGTTGTTTCTTCTCTTTCAAGTCAGTTTCTCTTTTTGTCACAAAGTTTGAGATGAAGGAAAAACATCAGGGCGGTGCTGTTTAGGTCACGCTGAGAGGAAGCTCTGGATTTGAAAGACAGTGAATCTATTTGTGACCTACTGTGTAAAGGCTTGTACTCGTCACTTCTAGTGCTTTCTTTACAACAAGTCTATCCCAGTTTTAAAAGCCTCCATGGCATACCGCTTCATTAAGTCATAAAAAGTTTCTCCAATGCAATCAACACTAACATTCATTTATGCTGCTAAGTTTGTCTCTAGAGAAGGACACAAGCAGTGTCAGTTAAATAAAATGTGGTTGTTGTTATTATTATTATTATGTACATTTTCAAATAGCAAATAACCACCCATGTTGTTGGGATTATTTTCCAACAGAGGAATATTGTTGGAACAGCCATATTCTGGGCTTTATCTGGAGCTTTATCAAGAAATAGGCTGCAGGCGGCCAGATGAAAAGCTTAGAAGTTTAGTGCCTGAATATTTAGCTGCTGTTGCTAACACTTGCTGACCTTTGTCGTGTGGCTTACATAACCATCAGACAGTGAGCAAAAGATAGTTGGAGCATTTTTTAACAGATTTGATTTTAAATGGCTCTACCTCTTCCTTAATAACAGCAAAAGCAAACAAAAATCTTTATAATCCATGTAACTAAGTTAAGGCTGCACTGTTTCTTGTATGTTGTCAGTACTGGAAAAGACATTTTCTCTATATTTTTGGCTTTTTTAAAAAAAAAAAAAACAAAACAAAAAAGCTAATCTTCTGTGCTATTTACAGAAAAGAACAGACAAGCCAATGCAAAAACCTGTTACATACAAACTAATAATACTTTACTTACAACAGTAAGAACAATATATTGTGTTATTGTTAAATTTTAGCAGTGGTGAACCTTGCCCATCCAACCCGGGCCTTCAAACGCTGTCACACAAACTGTAAAAGAGGGAGACACTTTGTGTGTCAATACTAGTTTGAATGGCACTGCTGCATACGCACACACATACTGCTCTGTAAGTCCTTGCACAACAGTGCACAACAGCTGATCAGCAACAACAAGAACGCTCTATCACATCGCACAAGCTCGTCTGATCAACTGCTTTACTGTGATCAAATCCTAGGCGATCATAACCATCCTCTCTCTCAGCTTCTTCCTTCAAGACTACGGTAGAGTTTTGTACTCACAAAAACATCTATATAGAATTATTTTATTTTTAAGTCCTTTGTTCCACTTGCAATTTAAAAAAAAACAACAAACAAAATCATCCAATCAAGACCATCAAGCACTTAGCACCTTACTAAAGCAGCCCTCCAGCTGTACAACGTCTATAGTGTCATAGTGTCCTGGTGAATTCTTCAATCGAATGCTTTTATGTTGTGTGTGTGTGTGTGTGTTTGTGTGCGCGTGTGTGAATAAAATGTGTATTTTGCAAGCTAAACACAAATTTCTGCCTTTTTTTCACTAATGGAATAGAATAAAGTTTGTTCTATTCAGAAACTGTTTTCTACAGCATAAACCGTGTGAGTGAGAGCTGGCTTTATTGCAGTCGTAATAAGCACTCACCTGAGCTGCCTTCTTCAGATTAATGAGTGGGTCACTTTCAGTAGAAACAAATGTCATGCTGGTAATAGTTTTGTCCAGGGTTGACACTTACTTTTAACACATGCACCTCATGCACCTCACCTTACACGAGCCCGGTCCGAAGCTTCATGTGATGCTAGCACTTAGCTGCATGTTAATGACTGTAATTAACTCTACAGATTTAAAGTCACTGTAGCTTGTAGATGCACTGCAGGATTCTGATGACAGTAAGGTAAAACCATTTCTGCATAAGTCCAGGTTCACTAGTTGACCTGGAAAAAAAAGTGTACAGAAAACTTCCCCAATTTGATTTGCATTCAGTTTTTCAAACTATGGCAGACAAAATAATCAGATGTACGTGAAACGTAGATTAGGCTGACCACTTTGCCCTTTTTAATGTTTTCATGTAGATTCTTCTAGTAACTTCTTTTAGTAATTTTTTCTAAAAACATACCCACATTATAATCCCTCTAAAACCCTTTTATAAGAATAGACGTATGTAAAGTTTTAACGTCAGTCTTTAATTAGTGCAACATGTTGCCTTATCCTATATGTGTGATACATTTATTCCGGGGATGAGCACATTTTCTCAAGTACAAATCTAAATTGCAATTACCGTGAGCCATTTTTACACTTTTGTTCTTATTCATGTCAGCGTTGCGGCTACATTATCTGCATATCAGCACGTTTGTTATATTTACAGTACGTTCATATGGATTTCTTCCAAACACTGACAGGCGTGGGCATTGCTTTAAAAAAAAAAAAAAAAAAAAAGAGTGGGCTTTTAAGAGCCCCCTCTGGTAATATTTCACAGTCTATACGGGTTGACTCACAAAGCCTTGGATTCTCTGCGCAGAGTGGTTCCTACAGCTTTGCCCGCAGGTACTGAGCAGACATGGCTCGGCTGTAATCTCACAAAGCACATTACATTACGTTGAAAAGAGGCAAAAAGTCACACATAATTAAACAGCTAGTGTTTCAGCTAAACATCTTATTACGTTTAATGATTGAGACCCACAGACGCCCTGCTACACGGTTAATCCTGGTCAAAACAGAGATATGAATTCTGCTTTTCTTTCTTAGTCTTGTGCGACTCCCGATTGCTCTTTCTTGTCGGGCTGAAAAGCTTTGCAGCCTCTGAGCTTTGCTGTTGATGTAAATAATACCATTTGGCAGACAGATTGCATTTGGAACTAGCAAATGTTCATTCAAGCTGATTTATTCCGAATTTAATGTTGCTGTCAGTGCTAATTTACACTTGCTGCTCGAGTTACGCCAAGCTATGGTATACTTAATTTGGACTAATTGCTTCAAAATTTGGTGTCTGTGATTCATTCTCAACAAGGGCTTGATAGTTGTCTGGGTGATATTTATTAAAGGGGTTTACTGGTCAGCAAGATATGAGAGAATAAAAGTAATATTTAAAATTATATCAGTGCAGACCAGAGAGCCACGGTTAAAGAGTCATTTGTAGATGAGCAAATAAAGCCTCCTCGAGAAAAAGAAAAAAATTGAATAAAAAAGGCTGTTCTACTCAACCTCTTTGGCTTTTAATTATTGTCTTTCTCTTTTGTACAGTTTTGGACCTGCCGTTGTGCCAAGACACTCAGGATTCCGACGACAAGGCTTCGGTTCCCTGTGCCCTTCACCCCAACCCAGGACTCTGGAGTCCCAAAACCAGACGTCTGGAGGTCAGCGTCATCCCCAGGCCCCGTCCTTCACCAATCCGACAGCGCATCGACCCGTGGAGCTTTATCTCAGCTGGAGGTGGTAGCACAGTTGGCAGACGTAGCCCAAATTGGGAGAACGCTCTTGGATACCACCCTTCCCCGACCAATCCCTTTACCAGCTCTGACCCCTTCCCCTCGCCGGACTGTGACCCCTTTGCCCTCAAAGCAGACCCTTCCGGAAACTCGGACACCAACTCCCCATTTGATCCCTTTTCCGCCCCGTTCCCTACATCCCGTTCGGCGCCGTGCTCCGCCAACGGTTCACCCACGTTGCCCTCATTCCGCATTGCGCCGCTCAATCCGGCCGACTCTCCCCTCATCGACTTGGGCTGGGCAGCCTGCAGTAGAAACCTGGACGGCACCAAAGAGAAGGCGCTCCCACGTAAGACGCTAGGGCTCAAACCATTCAAATCTCCCACCCAGCTCAGAGACGACAGATTCTAAAGAGTATTATGTCGGAAATTCTGAATCTTTTTAGAAAACGCACATCAATCACACAACTGAGATTTTTTTTTCTGCAATGGGAGCCCCAACGTTTGCAGGGCTTATTTATATGCCAGCTGCTGCTTTGGGGAGCAGAGAGCCAGTGAAGGGAGGTACATTGGATTTAGAGATAGCTGCCGGTCAACCAATAGCCGGTGCCTACTTGATTCCCCCTCTTTATCTATTTGAAGGAGCAGAATACAGATCACTAGTCCCATCGGCAGATTCTATCAGACTCCTCATATTGCCAGCTTTCATCTCCCCTTACCTTTGAAGCATCGTGACAATGCAGAGGTAGATGGAGCCACTCGCACAGCTTCATCTGCATCTACCTCTTTGCAGACTGAATGCATTCAGGACAATGGAAAAATTGGAGTGCCTTATTTTGTGAAGTGCTCTTAATGTAGAGTGTAACTTTTCAAGGTGCCTTGAACAGTTAATCTGGCAAGCTGAATTTAATTTGCAAAGAAGCTTAGCACCACAGTGAAAAGGAAACTGTCGGCATTTGCGAGTCTAGACTCCATTGTCCTAGGAAAGCTTACTGTTCTTTTAAAAAACGGCCCGTTGCGTAACAGGAGAAAAGCACCCCATAAAAAATATTTTAAAAAGGCTATTTCAAGCTGCTCACAAAATTCAAATCCAGGCAGTCCACTTGGAAGCAGATAACATTCCAGTCACATTCCCCGGGAAAGGCCAGGGATTGGGCAGATTCATTGGGCTGGCAGGCCACACTGCACACAGCACAGGAAACAAGCCGGGAGAGCCCTCTGTATTCCCCTCTAATGCCAAAGAATGCCACTGTGACCGCACTAGAGCCGGGACAAAGGGGTATTTAAACATCAGTTGCGTATACCTTTCTGTCGTGCCAAATGATGGGATTTGCCAGACCAGACAAAATAGGCAATGGAAGCTAAAAGAAACAGACAGGCAATAGTTAATAACTGAACAGTGGGATCATGGCGTTTACTTTGTCTGGTGTGACTTACTTCAACCTATTTGGTGCTTTTGGGAGGTTTAATAAAATACGCTACACTTTTCAACATCATCAATCATTTAAAAGGATTATTATTATATTTAAAATGTTTAAACTTATTAAATTTTGGGCCACCTCAGTTTGGCCAATTGCTAAAAATAGCTAATAATTTTCATTGATTACCCCAACCCTGCATGTCACACCAACATCAAGACATTCTAATAAACTTTGTGGTAAAGACACTGTTAATACACTGTAGAAGTTTATAAATCCATATAATTTTGCAAAAATTTTATACTTTTCATATAGTTGTGGACAATCTGGCTTTGTAGAGCAAATAAAACATTCCACCATTGCCTCCTTAGGTCATGCAATTAGCAAGGCTAAAGTGAAGACAAAATCAATAACGTAATTTTTCCAGTGTCCCATTAAGCCGACATGCAAAGACACAAACTAGGGGCCAATACAGATGTTTTAGTTTATCCTTGGCAGAGCTGTCACTTTATATCTTTATAACTTTATACATTATGAGTTAGATTTTTCAGGTTGTAATGTCTTAAAGGGATCGGCCATGATTTTGTAAACATGGGTTTGTGAGATAATTAAGCCTCTGTCACACACTGTACATTTTTGCCACAACTAATTGGTCGCACTAAAGCTATAGCCAAAATAGCCGTCCTACAGGGGCTTAAGGAATAGGTAACTTTTTTTCTCAGTAGATAATTGTCAGTGCATTTCAAGTTTTCAGAAGCAAACAGGAACAAAGACACGAGCTTTGTGTTATGTGGAGCTGCTAATTAAATTCATTCTTCTAAAACTTCTAAAGCTACCATTAATGAAAGTGTTTTACATTAGGAGATAATACGACAGCTTTGAATCATGGGAACTAAACTGTGGGCTGTTTATCAACAGCATATATTGTGATAATATCCTCTATGGACCTCTTCAAATGTTGGGCGTTCTATTTACAGCCGAACATGGTTTAGTCTTGCTTCTACTAACTGGAATTGTGCTAACAGGTATGCACTGTAGGGAATAAATTAGTGATGGAAAAGTGTCCAATAGATCCAAATTTACAAAATTCTGTAAATATCACTTCAAACTACTGCTCAGTCTGAAGAAGAAAATCCAGCCAAAAATAAACAAACAAACAAACAAAAAAAAAAAAAGCTGATTGCTTTGCTAACAGTTTGTCCTGGCACCTATTTCACAGCAATAGGTTTTTGAAAAAGTGGCCGCCACCCCAAATAACTTCAGAAATATGTGGAGTGTAAAAACAGTCCCCAACAAAACCCAACTCTATTCAAGAGTGTTGCTTTTCATTTAATACTGTGACGCTTGAGCATGTCGGCCATTAACATATAACTAGTGTTGGTCAAGCATGCGAGCAACTGAAAGAGACCCTTTTATACAAAGGCACAAGCTCGGGCCTGTTCCCTCCATTTACGAGGTACAAATTCTGATTGGCTCGGCGGCTGACACTGACACTGAGACACAATAACGTCTTTGTTCGGAAAAAAAAACTAATCTCCGAAGGTTAAAGCTTTTTGATTAGCCTAATAATCCTGCTAACAAACGGAGCAGTCTGATAGTAATAATTAACTTCTTGATAAGAACACGGAGCCTTAAAAAGCATTCAGATATTTGGTTAATTAATATGCCTTGGCATTACCAAAATGCCCCTTGTCTTTTTTTTTTTTTTTTTTTTTTTTTTTTCGTTTTCGTAAGGTACATACTTTCTTGTATTAATTTAAGCAGATTTCTTTCCACACATTTACATAATTTGCCCTAGACATTAGGCGTCTCTATTGCCATTGGCTAGTCAGCTGTCAGACGAATGAAATCTTCACTGTTGGGACTTACCTTCCTCCTCAGGTGAAGTGGGACATACTTGAGCTGCTTCAACTTTCACTCTTTGCTTCTTTCGATAAAGTTAACTTTGAGGCCCTGACACAGCAGAAATTTCAGTTACAGCAACAGCCAACCTTTTATTTGGGAGAAAAGGTGTATAATTTGTTAGAAGTGCACAGCCTTTAACCACAGTAATGGGTTCAAAATGGGATCGGAGACTTTTATAGACAATTGTACTACCCAAAAACACCTGCTTATATTCCTTTTATGTTATTGTAAACTGTACATAATAACTGACCTATCTATCATTTGGGGCAATAGATTTAAGCATACATGTTACATTATTAAAATTAAATTATATTAAATTTTAATAGAGCATAAGCTAAATAAGAACAACATGGATATGAGTCCCTTAATTCCTCTTTTAAAATTATAATCCAAATAATTAATTTATTTATACCAAAAAGTGCCTACCCCGATGCCATGGAACTCTGAATTACAACCAAGACATTTAATAGACAATAAAATCCCTGTTAGCGCAAAGTTATAACATCTACAAAAGGTAAAAATTACAGTTCAGTTTAAGAGTTTCTATTGTTCTGGTGGCCATTATTATTATTATTATTATTATTATTATTATTGTGGTATGATCTACATCATTAGAAATTATAAACGGATGATTTAGATTTAGAACATCTAGAATTGCCATAAACCATTTCTGGACCAAAATATTATTATGTTGACGCACAAGAATTGTGACTGTCCCTAAATTCAAGAGATACGATTGATGATCTAAAATGATGAAATCCACTTTTAATGGCACATTACCCAAAGTGCAGAATGTGTAAATAATTACCAAAATAGATACAATTGTAAGAAATTTTTCAAATAGAATTAAATACTAAAAAAAATTAAAATAGAATACTAAAGCTAATAAGTGAAAAAGCAGCACAGAATTACTGGATTCTTGCTGTCCGTAGGTTACTCGTGCATGCATGTAGTTCAATAGGACCAGTGAAAATCGCCTTCTCATAGTTGTGTTACATTAGCTATTATTTTTGCCACCCCAAAACTTACAGTTCATCCATACAAGCACTTCTATCAGAATATACTTTACTTCTTAACCATTGTTTTTTAAACTCCCCATCCTCCTCCCAGTTTTGTGCTTTTACTCGTCACACTGGCATTTGTGGTTAGATTGACTGACATCTTATCCATGTCTTGTTTCTAGAAGTTGTCTTGGAGCTTTGTTGGAACCACATCTCGCAAACACATCGAGCATATAGTCTGTACAAGGCTGATGCAAAGTGTTACTGCTACAATTTTAAACTCCAGTAGCTTCACGGTGGAATATGTAAAGAGTAGCACGGAGAGTATAGGAGAATCCCCGGGAACAAGCGCAGAGCTGACAGGTACTGACTTCTCAGCATATTCTTCAGTTTTTTCCCTCTGTCACATCACCTCCCGTGGCTTCAACTCGACGTAACAAGAGACAGCACACATGAGCAATGCAGAGCTTCATTTGCGGCTCTTAAAAATAGGACATTTAATATAGCATTTGTCTAGTTCAGCATTTTTTTCTTGCCCTCGATTCCCTGCAACCTCACAAGTGACAAGTGATGAGTTATTGCCTTGTTTATTTGTGTCGACACGTAATGCCACTGATAGTTACGGGGTGTGCCAGAGTTAATGACAACAGTGCAAACAAATTAGAGAAATGGAGATGATTGAAATGTCTGGTGGATTATTTCATTCTCATCAAATCCTCACACATTATCCTATTGGATTGATAAAATATTACTTGCAATCGCATCTACACTCGCTTTACACATGACCAAATTAAAAGTCAAAGGTGGTGAGAGTTCTTCTCTGTCTGCTTTAAACTGGAAAGAATCTTCCACTTTTATGGAATGTTCTTATCCAAGACAGAATCCAACTGAGGTTCTTGTAGTGGTAATAATCTGGACATGTTTTAAAGCATCTTTTGTGAGTAGTGATTCTTGGATTTTTGGCTGTCAGTTGTAAGAACTGTAGCTGCCACTCTTCTGCCAGAGCTGACGCATAGCGCTCCAATAAGAAAGTCCTGATGAGTTGTTTTTGACGCTGTGTTTTTCCCAGCCTCGCCGCATCAGTCTTTGTAAATCAGTGTCCTGGGTGAACTGACAGCGAGGATGCAAGTGGATTCCTTAAAAGGCTTAAACATTTAAACAGACCAGTGTCTACTTTTAGTTCCCCAATATCACTGTGTCCTTCAGAATTCCTGCCAAAACAAGCTGGAAAAGACTCTATCAAGTTTACCCAATGAATACAATTATAACAAAATTTAGACAAAATAATACAAAAACTTTCTAAAAATAATTTGTCGATTAGATATGTCATCTAGTCTTTATTATCAAAGATTTTGATTGATGAGAATTGGATGAGCATTGGCTGCTGGTCTACACCGCTTGTCAACATTGAATCAATGGCTGCCAAAAATACAGAGGAAGCCTCATAGAGAACATGTCATGGAAGTTGTGCAGTCGGTTGTCACAATAAAAATGCAACAGATTAGAAAGATAAATGATCGTGGTAGCCATTATAGACAGAATTAATTCACTGATGCTACCTAAACCAACGATTTCCCCAAATAATTGTTACAATACAATAAACTATTATGTTTTAAAATGCCCAATAGTAGAAAGTATAAACATCCTTTAAACAAACCTGCCCAGTTATGCCTTTTTACTTAAGAAATTATCTCTGTGAAATCGGTCTGGAATCCTTTCCCTTCTCTTCATTTTCTACTCTACCTACTTCAGTGCAGTTTATTCTGGGAAACAAAAATGTCAAAAATTTCCCAAAACCTGTCGCGATAAAACCACAACAAAAACACAGGTTGGAAATGTGATTAGATCTAATCACCAACATAAAATGGATAAAAAAATATTTGGAATTGGCACACTGCAGCTAGTATTAATGATACATGTATAAATGTAGTGTTTTGGGCAGTAAACAAGACCCACCACTGTTATTTGATGACCTTACCTCAGAGTTCAAACTCAGACAATTGACTGCAATCAGCAACAGGCAAATGGTCAATACATCATGTGAATAAAAGCTAACGAGACAGCACAATAGTAGAATCCAAGGTTTTGACCTCATCACACTGAGAGGCATTTTAAGGCAGTGGCCGCATTTCCAAATTTCCGAGGAAAAAAAAATTGAGGATTTAGACAAAAAAGAGCGGTACAAAAAGCCACAAGTTAGTTTCAGCAGCTTTGGGAGGGTGCTTACAGTGGTGTGTCTGCTCCCTTTTGGGTTTAATTTCCGCTTTGTGAACAGCATGCATGCTAATTATCTGATTAAGACGTTAATTCAGCTGTAGCAGCACAAGGAGCTGTTAGATTTGAGGATTTGCATGGAACTAATAACACTTAAGGGCACGTGTGTAGAAAATATAGCGCCTGTCCATCTGCCGGCTGTGAATTTGAGAGAGAATAATATCAACCTCTAAGTCACATAGAACCTGGAGAAGATGTAGGAGATTGAATCAATAATGTGATTTTGAATTAATCTGAATCAAGCATGACCAAGTATTGTATTCACCAAGTCCAAAGTCAGTGTGTCATACCAGAAGGCCTCCACATGTGGGAAATTACTGCATTGTCTGTTAAGTCATGTTTTTGTCTACTTTGTGGTCACTGAGAAAATTGGAAAAGACTTCATCAATAAAAACAAAGGCAGATTTTTATTTACTTAGTTTTCCTGGAAATTCAACTAAAATGTTACTTCAATTCAAGAGGAGAAATATGGGATACTATAAAAAAAAAACGTATTTCTTCATCAGTCGTAGAGTGGTTCGGCAGCTCTGTGTGTTTTTTTTGGCATTCTTTCTTCCTCTATGACAGCATAGAATGACCCATGTAGTTTAGTATAGTGTTTATCCAAATGGCATACAGAGGGCGGACCATGTTGTTTAGTATAGCATCCATCTTACTACAAACATCCCAAACTTTAGTTAAAGTTTTTGCTTCTTTGCAGTGTTTTTATTTTTTGGGGGAAAATAATGAGCATAATGTAAAATGGCAGGCATAATAATATTGACAGAAATGCACCACAAGCTAAAAGAAAGACCAAGTATTCTACAAGTTCTCCACACCAAACTCCAAAAAAGGAGCTTCTAAGTTTGAGTTGCTGTTTATATTTTATGGAATCAGTTTTTATGAAACCTGTCTTATTTATTTTATTCAATAACCATAACATAGTACCAAGTCAATACTTTTTTCACTGTTTACCTTTATCCAACTTTCCAAGGGTATGCCATTAAACATACCCATCTGCCCTCTTTTATCAAAGCCACAAATTTTGAAAGATGAACTTTCAAACTTGCTTTTAGCAGTTTTGAAAGTAGGCTGTAGCATAGCCGCTAACTTTGACGATAATATAACAGCTAGAGAAAAAAACAAGATCTTTCTAAAGTGTGTGTTTTTTTTTTCTCTGCCGGCAGCCCAGAATGGCAAGCAATTATTATTTTTTCCCCCAGAGCCTAAGTATTTTTGTTGTAGTATTAGTTTTATACCCCAAAATGCGGTTCGAGACTCACTAGTGTCAAAATCTTTAGTTTTTGTTTTGGGATGGTATGAGCTAGTCACAGTGATATTATGGCCTTTTAAATCCATAGTAGATTGTATTATGCTTCAGGCACAAGCTAATTAGCTGCAATGGATTATCATCACCACAGAAAGAATGTAGGGCCTACCTTTTAATAATAAAACACCACTCTCATGTGAGCAGAACATTCCTCCATTCCTAGTCCAAACTAATAAGACCTACTGACAGAATACAATTCACAGATAAAATAAAACCCAACCCAAGACGATATGTTTGCCTTCTGACTATTATACAATACATTTTCCAAGACATTTTAGACAAAAAGCACAACACTCCAAAGTAAATGATTTGACCCTAGTGAGTTCTCAAACTATGGTCTCCTACATCTTAAGGCATCACTCAACCCAGTGAGCTGCTCAGACACAATAATTTCCAAAGCACTTTGGTTATTAAAACAAGTACTACAACAAAAAAACAAACAAACAAAAAAGAAAAAAACTTTTGCCATTTTGGGCCGCCGGCAAAGTGAGGAAAAACAAAAAAAAAAGTTACACTTAGATAAGGTCATATGTTTTATATTATATTTATAAGAAATTGAAGATTGATGATTTTGATAAAATACAATATTTGATAAAATTTTTGTTGTGACTACAGTGTGACTTTTTCCAGGATATCCACTATAACTTTGAAGACAGAAATGTGGAAACTTTGTAATAATTAAACTGGAGATTCTTTGCTATGATTGTAATTTGGATTTGTGGTTTAACCAGATCAAAAATGCGGCTAAACCTTGGGTACTTTCTGGCCATTAGCACTACTAGCTTGCAACTTAGACATGCTTCAAGCTTTTCTGACTATACTAGGGTGACCATACGCCTCGTTTTACCCGGAACAGTCCCTTTTTTAAGCCCCCTGTCCCGTGTCCTGGGGGATATTTGCAAAAACACTAAAACGTACCAGTTTTCCCCTCCTCCTAAAGTTTGAAAATCTGGTAACCCACACTATAGTAATTTGCTAACTTCTGCCTACCTTAACTCAACATGACAGCAGAGATTCATTAACAAAGAGAAAGTTGGATGTCATAGTCTTTTATCAGTCAACTCCTTCTTACCAATGTCGGTGATCCAAAATAACATCATTGAGAGTCCACTATTTCATTGGCTTCCGCTCCATTTCCCACCTGAGCATTTGTGTTCAATTAAGTGGACATTACAAATATACTGGGTTATCATCGTTCTGCGCACCACATATCAACTCTGGAGACACAGCGCTGGCCTTTCTGCCTCTTATTAAACCCGGCCACCTGGACAGCCTTTGTTTGGCGCTAACGGGCCGAGACCAAATGATCAAATATGACCTTTGATTGACTGTAACAGGACCTACACTACCGCCCCCAAAAGAGATGTGGACAAAAGGCACGTCTGGGAGCGGCGTGGGCAGGTGCTAATGCGTAGTCCCTCAAAAGTGTAAATTTTCTGCCTAATTTTTTTGCGTCTGTGCTACCAAGGTCACCATCTGCTGTCCTCTTTTCTGTAATGATTTAATGAATGCTAGGAAAGTAGGAACAGGGTGTTTCTTAGACCACCAATGCTAGCTCCAGGAGAAAGCTCTGTTTGGAAAATAAATATGGATTTTCTTTTGTACGAGGTTATTAAATCTGCGGCCACACTTGTCCTACTCCATGCTGCGGTCATTATTATTGGTCTGCCCGGGTATTGACACTCAATTACCTTGTGATCTTCCGAGAATAGAAGCCATTTTGTCTGTACTATTCACTTTCTACAGGGCTGCAAAACAAGTGTATGAGGAAACAATAGTTCTGTCTTTGAACATTGTTCTTGCATAAACAAAACAGTATTTTCAGATGAAATTATGTAATGTTTTTGGCTCTTCTTAAATTGTATTTCAGACTAGATAGAGCACAAGCTAATTCTGTGTGCATGATAACATTTTTGTAGTCGTAAAATTGATTATTATAGATTACTGTAGCTTTAAATTGACATTTTTTGCTTTTGTCTATTTGGACAATATAGTTGTTTAAGGTTTCTTAGCCTCCAATGGAAGGACAAATTTAAAAAAAAATTCTTCCTGTTCCTACAGGTGCTTAGATTGGTCAAACTTAGCACAGCATTATGAAAACACTTTAAGGTTTAGAAAATGTATGAAGTAAATTGATTTTGTTCCTAAATGTTTCTGTAGGTGTGCACAAGTTGTAGAAAGAAGGGGTTGACACGTAGACTTATGCTATCTGCATTTTTTTGCACCTAGACGCCATTAAGTTTTAGATACCTTTTTATTATTTTTGTTACAACACAAAAAGCTATTTTAGAACATTTTCATATAGAGCTTTTAGTTTATTGGCAACAATTTTCTCATTCATTAGCAGAACTACTTTGTACATACTACTTTGCAACATTCCTAATTTTATTTCACAACAAAATGCGCAGTGTCTTTGTTTTGCCTCCAACCCAATCAAGTCCCACCCAAACTCTTTACATTTTAAACAGGGTCAATTTACTGAAAACTATGTATATATATAGGCATAGGCTATGTATAAAGCAAAGAGATTGAATAAAATTACAAATGGTTCACATTTATTACTATAGTTTTTGTCCCAGTTGTACCGTATGCAGTCATGTCTGTTGGCTCCTTGGTCTTTTCTGATTAATGTCCTTATAAACTGAGATATCATTCAGGCCCTAGTATTTGACTCGAGAGTATTAAACGGTAGGCGGTCTCTTTCAGGTGCTCAAGCTATGTGAACTCTAAATGATCCGACGAGGCAATTTGGAACGGTCTGAATTGTACAAATCCCTGTGACTTGGTGGTCAAGTACTGTAAAATAAAGGCTTTTCCTTGTGACAACTCGCTCGCAGCTGGCTCAGAAAGGACATTCACAGCGTGTATATATAACAAGTGGATATTTATAAAAATGGCTGTCTTTTCAAACACTGGATTTTCTCTTAAAATGTGCCATGGACGCAATCTACTTTAAGATGATGCATTAATAGTTTGGAAAGTTTTTTTTTTTTGTTTTTTTTTCCCACTGGAGTATTTAAAATGTATGTATGAGCGATTCAGAGACTACATTTCCAATAATTTACTCCCCAGTTTTTGTGTAGCAAAACAATTTTCCTTTGAGGCATCCAAAGGAACATTTTACCTTTGGGTGCCTTAAAAAGTACTTTATAGGTTGATTTCATATCTAGCTTTGTTATAATTGTTCCACATTCATTTCCATGTCTTTTTTTTGTTTGTTTGTTTGTTTTTTCCCAACATCTGTGTCACATAACGCAGTATCTGCAATTATTGCTTCGACCCGGCAGCCATTTTGACATCTCTTTCCAAACTGGTTCTCATGCGAGTTAATGTATTCCGCTCATTGTCGTAAAGGGCTTTGGAAATTCATTCTTGTTGTGAAATCTCGCACTGGGCTGGGCCTAATTAACTGTTTTTATTGTTGTTGTTTGTTCTGTGTTTTAAAAAAAAAGAGATTTATTTCTGTATACAGTATGTGAAAATGTTTTTATTTCTTTCAACTATTACAATAGGTTGTACCTGTGGAAAAAAAGATCAAAAAGAGAAAATATCAAATAAAATCTAACACTCCTGAATGGTGTCCTGAATGTTTTTTTTCAGGTTTCTTATTCTTGTTTACTTTTGGACATTTAATTGGCAGAAAATATTATTATAATGTTATAATAAAATCGTAAGCTTAGTGGTATAAGGTAATAATCAACAATGAATTCCAAAACTTAGATGTACAAATGTTAAGATGTAATCAAATTCCTCTCCAAAACTTCATTGTTTGCAGTTGGCAAACCCCAGATGCTAACATCTTACTGGACATTTGGTAAGCCAGTAGCCTACATAAGACAACAGATAAAACAAAATTATATTTTTCTCTTGTCTAATTTCTTGTACCTGTAATGTAATAACAGAGTATGTAATAACTGCAAAATCTCAATTTCCACTATGTAATACAGGTAACTGACACAAAACAAAAACAAATGAACCACACATTTCAAATGATGCAACAAATGTAAAAATAGTTTTTTTTCCCATAGTACCATTACTAGGGCAGGGTACAGACACAAGACAACCATTCACTCTAACATTCATTCACTGGGGCATTTTAGATTCACCAACCTAAATACACATGCATGTCTTTGGACGGTAAAAGAAAGCTGCTGTACCTGAAGAAAACCAACAATAACATGAGGTGGACTTTCAGACTCCTCACAAAAAAGCCAGGTGGACTGAACCCATGACCTTCTTGCTGCAACTAAACTACTCTGATTGATAATCTAAACAAAGAAATGGCCAAACTGAAATACTGTTCTGGCCCCAAAAACAAAGCAAAAGTGTCAAGTCCAAATCTATCTAGAGGGAAAATGTTAATGTTCGCTTTGCATATAATACACTGCTTAAAATGTTTATTTTATTTATGTGTCTATTTATGAATTTCTCTGTAATTTGAAGCGCTTCATAGATTGAGCAGACTAAGTTTATTGTGCTGTAGAAATAAAAGTTATTTGCCTTACATTAACATGAACTAATAATTTTGTTTAAAATACATTTCTACTGAGTTTTATATACCTACACGATTAAGCAGAAACTAAGCAAGTACTTTTGATTTTAGATCAATTTAAAAAAAAAAAAGACTAAGGCTAAATGAAATATTAGAGGTATATTACACTTTTATACCCTGAATGTCTAAACTTTCCCAGAAGAACTATTTGTTTTGAGCATGTATTTTGACAAGAGATTACTTCAATGGTGTGCAGGGGTTAATTCACACATCTGTTAATACTCATTTTATTGAATAAACAATGAACCTTATTTATGGTTAAATATAGACTTGATTTTTAAATTTTTATTTATATATTTATTTTTTTATTATTTTGTATAATTTGAACATTTAAAACAATAAAAATAGACATTTATATGAAATAATATAAAAATTATTTCCAAAAGGGAATTTAAAGGTTATTCAGACGATACAGCATCAACTAGTCAATGGATGTGGAAAATGGGAAAAAAGGAAAAACATCAGATATTACTTTCAAACACAAACTATTAAAATATGAAATTATTAAAAGTTAACTTGTTTAAGATTTACAGAGCATTTCCATTTAAGTAATAATGTTTTAGACTTATTTTATGCTTTTTTTCTCTTCCCAAGAGACTCAAAGCACTCACATTATTCATTCACTCCACAGTCACACACTGGTGGTGGTAAGCCTCGTCAGTAGCCACACCTGCCTTGGGGCAGACTGACATTTACATTTAGTCATTTAGCAGACGCTTTTATCCAAAGCAACTTACATTAAGATTCCATTTACCAGTGTTACAGCTGGAACATCACTTGAGGCAAGGTGGGTTAAGTGTCTTGCCCAAGGACACCACAACAGTATGAACTGTGGGAAGAGCGGGAATCAAACCGCCAACCTTCCGGTTATAGGATGACCAAGACGGGCTTTTCAAACTCTAACGGCTAATGTCATGCTAACAGCTGCTGCTAACAGCTGCAGAGGCCTCTTCACTGTTATCTCTCTCAGTCTGTTGAATCTTTACAACAAAGTTTATTTCAGCTCATGCTGTTAATGTCAGATCGTTATAATCATTATTAGAGTTCTTTTCTGATAATCAATCATAATTTTAAGCATGAGCACATTTTTTTTAAACCTCAGTCTGATAAACCTTTCCAGTTCTGTTAAAAATGAAACTATTTTCTTGAAAAAAACCATTATATACTTCATATTTGTTTAAATATTTGTCAATTTACGAGTCTTGTACATTAAGGCTTCAGTTTTTGAGGGAGGCATATTTTTACACTAAAATAAAGCCTCATTACTATTTTATAATCTTAAAATAAAATAGTATTATTTAAGAAGTTATTCAAATAGTAGATTTTTAATGCTATACATAATGTTTTAGATCATACAGTGGTTATCCCAGAAGCCTACAGCAAGCGGACTGGACTCTCAGATCCACTTTTAATTTATTTTAGTGTCACCTGGAAAATTGTTAGTGTTTTAATTAGTTAGTGTTTTATTGGCTAAACATTATTTGACTGTTTTTGTCCCTGTCTCTTTGTGGTCTGTGACGAAGAGCAGGACATCCTGTGAACCACTGTGGAGCTGTTACATGAAGATTAGACCTGAGTCAGACCTGTGAATGTGACGAAGAAGAACCTGGAGCAGCTTCTGCTGCAGCTCCCCGAAAATAAAGATCATGTCTGCCACACCTCAGGATCTGTGTTTTATACTTCATCTTCAGAACTAGACACTTAATGGAAACAGCTAAAATATATCAGCTACTACAAGCTACTGAAAGGGGTCCGGTCTTCTCCAGCACTGGTCAGGTTTATCTGGCTCACCTCCTACAGGAAGAACACACGAGTCAAATAAAATGACCCCAATAATACTGACAAGTTTATTATATTGTAAGAATGTTAGCAATATTTAACCTTTATTTCAGACACAAAGTTGGTCCATATCAAACAAAAAAAAAAAACATTATAAAGTTAAAATACTGAGTACTCCATTAAATATAGTTAATAAAAAAATTGGGAGAGTAAAGCATCAACCTTTCTCTCAATTTTGTCTAATCACATAGTTGTGTGATGTTCAGAACAAATAAACTACAAACATATTTCAATATTATAGAAGTGTCACTCGTCTAATCATAGTAATGTCCTGGCATTACATCAACTACCACATTTTACTGTCTTCATGAAAAGTTAAAATTATGCCAACAAATCTTTACATGAGACTTCCCCAGATATATATTCCTCAAATAATCCTTAAAATTAAAAATATATACTTTTCTGCCACAGGTTTTAACCGCTTTAGTAATAGCTCTTAAGAGCCATGCTTCTTGGCTGGTCTACATATCCCGGTGGTTTTTGTGCAAAACTTCTCCGAGTGGCAAAAAAAGACACAGCTAACAACTAGAACTCAGTGGTAGCAAATGTTAGCATCTTCAAGCCTAGTGGCCACCTGGGCTCAAAATGGCACCCACATTTCAGTTAAAGTTGCCCCTCCCTTAATTAAGCATAATTATAAAGTTAAGCTGAGGGCAAACCAAAGAAATAAAAACAAGGAAATCTCTCCCCCCAGAGTTTTCACGTAATAATAACTTAGCTCTAGAAACCAGAGCCATTTTTGTCTGTAAACAGGTTTTTTACACTTGTAAAGTCTTCATTGGATTTTTCCTTATATTTCTGCTTTTGGAGCCTGCCCTCTAGAGGACAGAGGTATATTACTGTATGGTAGCACCTTTCCTCGAGGCCCTCTTAATGGGTTCTATGACAGAGGCTTGGTCCAGATGCCTTTGCTTTAACCTTTTCTTTTATAGATGAGAATGTTCAGCCCATGGCCAATCACATGCTCACACACCCAAGGGTCTGCTCTTATTTGAACAAGCTTCCATTGGTTGTTGGTCCACATGGCTTGTCAACATAATAGCTGCAGCAAATCCCACTGGGAAAGTGTCTCTTCCAGCAGTGGCTACATCTGCTAAACATAAATAGGAAAAAGGGAAGGCAAGTGGGACAAGTGTAAATATTGGCAAATACATATAAACAGAGCTTAACAAGCTAGGTGTTTCAGGTAAGCTCCAAACCCGGCTTTGATGTAACATATTGGAGTTTTTTAAAGCGGTGCGTGTTTAGTTCTATTTAGGAGGTTTGGGGTGTAAAAAATTAAAAAAGACTTTTCAGTTACTGCGGCTCTAATGTTACAATAGAAATAGCAAATTTTTGATCTAACTCATTCTTTTAAATTTTTCATTAGTTGCTGTTAGCTGTACAAATGTGCCACTGTTGCAGAAAACGTGTGACTAATTGTCTTACTTTAATTTCCAGGACGTAAAAATTAATGCTCAAAAGAAAAGCTGTATGAGGACGCTGCTGCCACTTCAAAAGAAAGTGAGAAGGTTTTATGTGATAGATATGTAGAACACAGTCAGCTAAAAATGACAGGAACGACAAAGTGGGATAGATAAACTGTCTGCTTCAGCCTGACCCTTCCTCGAGCCCCAGTCTCCAAAGCTCTCTCGTTGCCATGGATACCAAGTGAGAGTCCGCCGGGTGGTCTGTTATGGCTGCGGTGCAGTAGACAGAGTGAAGAGCAGATGAGCACTCACAGTTTGTTTATGTACAAAGGTAGATGAAGGGCATATAATTTACATGTGCATTTCATGTTTAAGAAAAAAAAAGCACAGGAACAAAATTAAATGATTGCTTGAAGAATGTCTGTGAATGTTCTCATTCATCCAGGTCATATCAGAGAAAAAAAGGTTAAAGCAAAGGCATCTGGACTTAGTTTTTAAGGTGAAGACCTTTTATCTCTTGTCCAAGAGACTTTGTCAATTTTGAGTTCACTATACACCAATTTAAAAATATTTGGAGATATTATTTTAAAACGTTAGAAGACATCCCCATTAAAAAGCTAATTAAACATTATCTTTTTTATACTGCCCTCTATTTGAATGTATATATACAGTATATGTACCCCTTCTTTTGGCCCCACTGTCTTGCAGAGGTTAGTGCACCTTGGGCTTGGGTGTGGGAGATTGGTTTGAATCCCCTGGGAGCATCTCTAGCCACAGGTCTCTGTGCCAGTCTCAAGCCCGGGTTAATGGAGAGGTTTTGTATGGAAAGGCATCCGGTGTAAAAACATTGCTAAGTTACTTATGCAAACTACTCCACTGTGGTAACTCATTGAGTGGAAAAAGGTGAAAGGCAAAAAAATATAATTAATTTATCCCTACTTTTAATGTGCTTTTTGATTTTGTTAATATATAGATTTATTTAAATTAACTATAAGAAAATTATGCTATTATTTTATAATTCATTGTGAAAGGATTTTTATACTTCTATTTATAACAACTTTTAAATAAAAAAAATATAAAGCTGGATTTAATTAGGGGAGAATAGTTTTGGAGTGAAATGTCTTGCCTATAAAATATTAAAAGAAAAATTGTCTCTGTAGGTCTTTGAATAAATAAAAACGTATGTATGCATGGAAGGTTTATTTAGGACAGGGCAATTATTCTACAAATAATTAACCTTGAGCCTAATGTCACTAACAAAAAGAGCTCAAGAATGTATACATGTTTATTGTATACAAGTTTTGAGTGTGCTATAATTTTATTAAGCAGGAATAATAACTTGACTACATTTTTTTTATCTTAAAGAAAAAAAAGGCTTGATTTAATCCATTTACTCCATTTCAGTCATCAAATCTCACAAGTCCAGGCTTTTTAGTCCCTTGAAGAGAATACCTTATCAAGTCAGGATGAGTGAGATTGAACTTAACACCACACCTGGTCTGAATATAAGAAAACACAAAAAAGTAAAAAAATGAATAAATGGAATTTCTGAGCTAAAAAATGCAATGAACGTTAATTTAATGCAATTATACATTATTAAAAACATAAATCTGGCTGATGTGTTTCTCTATATACTAAAAGAATTTACCAAATGCACCTTTTACGGTTGTGTATTTCTTATGTAGCTCACAATGATATGGTGATGTGAACATGATTATAAATTAGACTTACACTAATTACATGTTGCTACAGAAAAAAAACAACTTTTGATTTGTCTCAGAAGTTTATTGAGACGTTAGATAATTGTACAAGAAATGATCATTAGGTTAATCAGAAAAAGAATCAAATATACTCCCTTTGCAAGTGTGCCAATGAAAAGAGGCCATGTATAGACTGTATATAAGCAAATAGGGCAGTGTATTTAATGTAGCTTTTAATAGAATCCTTATTTCTGATATGCAGCTTAAACCTCCACGTCCCAATGGCCCCATCAAAAAAGCAAAACTCTCTTATTTTCAATCCAAGGCTGTTGGTGTTGAGACAACTGGCAGTGTTTCCCGCAGATATGCAATTAATTCCCCGAAGGACACCAACCCATTCTCACACATGTAGGTGGTGTTAATCAAATCAGCCTGCCGACACTAAATATAAACTAGTATGAAAAGATTCTAATTAAGCTCAAAATTTATTTCCTTCAAAGCCGACCAGGGATGGGTTTGTCTTTGCGGTGGGAAATGAAGGTTTGCATCATTACATTTGCAGTGTTTGTTTGAACATTGTGCGGGATAAAAGAAGTGGTTGTTTACGCGTGGTGTTTGTAGCAGCTCGTTTATGTCAAAGAAAGAGAGGAAAAGATATGGTAAGTCAATATTTTTGAAAATGAGGACTTTGTAGGATGAGATGTGGAAACATTTTCAAAAGTAGTTTTCATTTCCACCTACATGCTCTTTTAATTTCAATGTTGTTTATGAAAATAATCACCGTCTCTCTGATTTTTACAATTTAGGTATGCCAAAATTCTCAATTAGTCATTTAAACCTATGACACAGTAATGCAAATATTTTGACAAATTTTGGCCATATAATAAATTTAAGCTAAAAAATATAAATAATAATAATTTAAAATTTAGAGTAACAAAGTTCTAAAATATAAATGTGGCTGTTTTTCTCTTAATAATGTGGGCAACTCAAAAGTTTGACATTATTTTGATCACTTGTAACTCAAATTTTTCATATAATTTCTCAAGAAATTGGAAGTACGTAACTTGAAATGTTAATACACACAAAATGGACTTTGGAATGATTTACTCAAAATAATGAATACAATGTTTTTTCATTATGCTTTGTTTTGCTTTCTATTCATAAAACAATATGGGCAACTGACATTTTTGCAAAATAATGACATTAAAAATATAAACAAAAAAAGTTTTGCATTTGTTCTGAAGAAGCTAGTGAGCTTGTTCTGTCTTTAACAGCTATATTTTCTGCAGGTTTTCTGTATAGGGTATAGGTTGGTATAGCTGACATGTTTTTCTAAATGATTGAAGAATAATAAAAAATGTAAAATCACACAAAGACCCCCAGCCAGTACGTTTAACGGCTGGTCTACTTTATTTTGTCATTTGATCAAAGTCGATGCATTCTTATTTTATGTTTGTGTGTTTGTTTGTGTCTTTTGTCTCGTTTTCTTTGTGCGAATGCTTGTTGAGAATTAGAATACTTTGAGTTCAGGGTGACACTGTAACATCAGTTACTTCTGCCTCAGAATGGTGTCAGTGTCTGATAGTTTATCACCAGGTGCCCATCCTAGAACCGGGAATGCAGCACCATCCCCACAGACAAATGCTGGTTGGTCTCTGATTTGTAGCTACAAAAGGTTTGCTTTAGTTGTTTCCCACACACCTTCTGCATACACAATGAAAAAACAGGGCTCCTTATCAAACTTTAGCTGTGACAATACGGCACTTTTGGGCATTAGGGCCTAAGGGGCAGGACCTGAAGAACCCACAGCACCCCCGTCTGTTGAAACTGATGCTACAAATGTTTATTCATTTCTCCAAATGCCTGAATAATGGCCTCTGACCAGGGCTTGAACAAAAGTGCATTTTTTGTTTCTCTTTAGAGATAGATATTTTGACTTACCAGATGGTTTCCTAAAACCATTAAAGGCTGAGAACATGGTTCCCGTGGGATGACCAGTTTTGTCTCTTTGGCATTTTTTTTACGACACAATGATCTTGTGTGACTGTAAAGCCCTATTCATTATTTCCCCTCACTGCAAATTCAATTTTTGTCAGCATCTGTCACCATTCTATAAAACTAAAGCTGCAATGAGAACAAACTGCATCTTTGGAATTTTTTTTTTCCTTTTTTACAGGTCTCTGTTTCCAGCGCTCCTATTAGGAAACTGAACCTCGGGCTTAAAATCTGTTATGTGCCAATCTGATGTGTGATATGTGCTCACACGGCCAAATTACAGCGAGTCCTTTTGAGTGGAACAAGTGAGGCAGAGCTCAGAGTAAGCCAGCGGTGTGATAAGGCAGGCTTACAGCAAATTGACACTGAAACAAAGATGTCCCCAGTGCAGCGTTGTGCAAAACCAAGACTGGCCTTGGCCAAAGATAACACAGCTCATTTTCACTGCAATTGGACTATTCATTAAACACAGTACATGATTAAGATGACTGTAAATCTTTTGTTGGTCTGACTTGTAGTCTTCCTACTAGAGTCATTTATTATGAATGGCAGCCGATTATACAGTAATTATGGAAAAACATAAACCCTTAATACGTGATTCCTAAAGAAGAACTAGCCAACTGTTTTTGGTTTGTCTGGGAGGTTGGGAAGGATAGTTTTAGTGAATATGTTTAGGATTAGGTTCTGAAACTCTGACTTTCTAAATGGTGTTATGAATGTATTAGGTATTTTACTTTCACATAGCGTTTGTGTTCTGTACAAAATATACATTACACAAGCAGTAATTATTTTCAGACAACTGTCCTGTCCCATAAAGGATAGCACTGTTCTTTAATAATCTGCAGTGGATAGTTGGACACAAATAAAATGCAAAAAGTCTATGAGCCATGTAGCTGGCTGTTGTTTCCATCCACTGTGCGCTGATCGTCTTCCATAAATGAAGATGTCTGGAATGTTGGTTTCGCTAAAGCTGGTGTGAACACAAGCCAGTTCAAGAGACAGCACCAAGGGTCCGAAACCAGCCCCTGAACAGACACTTAGCCTGGCTGGTGTGAATGACTTTCTGTCAGAAAAATAACAACATTAACTCTGAATGGTTTAGTTTAGTTTATTCATTTTCATGCATAAAATAACAAAAGCTAGCTACCTATAAAAAACAAACAAGTTAAAGCTGTAGATACATCTGTGACAACATTAAATGTATAGACCGTAATAAAGCCCTATATTGCGGTCTATATATTAGACTGTAATATAGATTATTTACTTTAATGTATTAAAGTAAAAATAGATATAATTTTTAGGTGAGAGATGTAGAGGCTGAGCATCTTAATAGCCAAGTGCAAAACTCTCCAAAAAAAGCATATTAATAGTTTTATGAGTGTAGTCAGACACAAGTATGTGGGACTGAACAGCAGGAGGCATTTTAGATGATGGTATATTTCAGCTGGACAATGTGAGAGGCACCAACAGCAGACTGAGGCTTTAAAACAGACAAAACAAACCCAGAAAACCCACCCTTTACTCTTTTTATGCCTAAGGTATGGACATCCTAAATTGGAGTCTTTTTCCCTGAAAACACATCACATTGATCCGCCTCTGTTTTCAGACAAACCCCTCAACAGGCTGCTGCTTTGGCCTCTTTACAGGCCTTAGTATGAAATATTGATTGTTAAGGGCCAGGACTTATATCTATTTAAAAAAAAAAAAAAAAGAAAATAATTAGTGTAATTAGTGCGGCTGTGCCTCAACAGTGTTATCAAAGTCTGAAGCAGGTTTACTCATCACCAGAACAATATAAGGCACATACTACGCTGCAAAAGAAAGAAAAACAGCTGCACATGCTTTAATTTGGAGACCATTGTTCGAAACATGTTTTATATTTACAAATGTTTTTCAGCTCTACTGTATTTCTGACGGAAGCTACTTTTCACACGGCCACATAAAAGAGACTGAGGCTTAAACAATAAATAAAGACCTAAAATTGCAGTGAGAGTTTTTACTTTTGACTCGATCCTTCATGTAACACAGACTTTTTAGAGTGGGCTTCAGTTTTAACCGGTCTTTTAGGCTGCTGCAGGAGAGCTCCAGCTCAGATGTGTAGTAAAGACACGAGTGGCACCAGTTTAAGGGTGGTTATGCACGAGCTGTGGAGCCCCAACTGTAACCACCGGCCACTCATAGCCCTCTGTCCTCCACTGGGACACGGCGTGGGGATAACGGGACGTCTACAGTACATATTTACACTGCACAGACCACAAACATAAATAAAGCAACATGGCTGCACAGAACAAGCATTCGTTTAATTCACAATGACATTTTCACGTTATCACTAAACAGGCTGGACCATTTGGGCTGGGCTCCCAATTAGCTACGCCAACCCTGGGGCCATTATAACTTTCTTGTGATATATTGGTTATAGCATTTTAGATGGCCCACTGGCCAATAGAAGAACACAATGGAGATACAGTAATATATGCTATAGAAACAGCCCTATGTGGTTTTTACCAATTTTTTATTGAATTCTAATATCACCACAAGCAGCAAAAATCTGCTTAAGTGAAAGTAACACGTTTTTGATTGCTACATTAGCTTAGTGTTGATCACTGGCTTGTCATTTCTGTGGAGATCCAGTGATTGTAAATACTAGTCTACATGGTCCAGTATGTATTTCTCCTGGTATCAAAACAGTTTTGTTATCAAACAAGAAAATAGAAATCTAAAATGCGTAACAATTATTCCTATTAATGTTTTTTATACTGTAAGAATGCACACAATAATATATGTAGCAGCTCCATATTTCATATTCTGGTGGACTGTAACTTTACTTATTAATTATTTTTCCTCCACAATGGCAGCAATAAACTTTAATCTGAAATAATATCCCTCAGATACTTTCAATAGAATCAACTGTGGACGTGCATTAAGTCATGTTCTCTTGCCACCAGAGGGCAATGTGTAAGTGCACAGCTCTTGTGGGCAGCTCCTGCAGAACATCATCATGCATATAAAAGTGAAACATTTTTCAAACATATCTGAAGGTAGGTAGCAGTAGATTTAATTTTGTGTCGCCATACAATGTATAATTCTCAGTTTACAGAATCCAGTACTAATGTAGGTGCATATGATGAAATAGTATTAGGTTATAAAGATATTACTAACATATTGAGACATTTAGAAAAATAGACCTTCTGCATCCATCATTAAATATGCTAAAAAGAACAAAATAGCACTCTTAAGTACATGTAAAATCTGGGTCGTGCCGTGCCCTCTTTAGTTTCCCTCATCCCACCCTGAGACGATCCAAACTCTGGTGTATTGGGTCAGAGGCTGAGCATATGTTTCCTTTTTAAACTCTTCCGGAGTGAGTCCTCTGTTAGACTGCTGTCGGAAAAGTGTAGCCGAGCAGCGCCAGGGCAGACTAATGATGTTTTTAGGGAGAGTGGGCCCTCCCACCCCGGGGAAGACGAGACGTGACTGACAGATTGAGATCATGGAAATTACAAAACGGTCTTTATGAAAATGTATGCAGCTTTAAAGTATTACGCAGACTCCTCTTTATCATTACAGACTGATGATGGAGGTGAGAGGTGATCAAACAACATAAACATCACATAAAATCATATAAAGCACATACACAAAGACAATCTGGAGACAGAACATGGGTGCATTTAGGGCCTCTTATTCTACTGAAACAGCTTTAGTTAAAGTGACAAATGATCTCCTCCTTTAGATGGACGAAGACTCATCTCTACTCGTCTCTACTGTTATTGCTGGATCTCAGTGCTACATTTGATACGATAACAGACTTAAAAATGTTTTGGGCATCACTGGCTTCTCTTGCTTGGTTAGAATCCTATCTGTGTGATAGGTCTCATTTTGTCTCTTTTAATAAATCCTTCTCCTCCACGGCACCAGTGAAGTTTGGTGTGCCACAAGAGTCTGTGCTCGGTCCCATACTTTTTTCACTATATGTTACACCATTGAGAAAAATCTTTTTTTTTTTATTGTCAAGGGCTTGAATGATTTTAAAACTTTTATAGTGGCAGTGGTGGTGCAACGCTTTTCCCTAAATCCTGATTAGAATTCTGACAATATGAAATTAGAAGCCAAAAATGTTTTACTTGTTGATTTACCAAAGATTTGAGCACCTTTGCTGCAACAGAGAGTTTTGAAATCGGTCTATAATTATTTAAAATGGTTGGGTCACCACCTTTCAACAGTGGAATCACCTTAGCAGATTTCCAATCCTTGGGATTTCTAATTGTTGCCAGTGTAAAGTTAAAAATACAACATAATTGTTCAGAAATATTTTTTTTTAGAAAAAGATGCTCTAAATTATCAGGACCATCTGGTTTCTGAGATTTTAGTTCTTCCAATGCTCTGTTGAACTCAAATGCTGTAAAAGGTCTAAGATTAAAAGACCATAAGTTGACAATTTATAATTTTAAAATAATTTAGCATTTCAGCCTTATTTGTAATCTTGTTGCCATCAACAACAATGTTTGGGGGTTAACTCATTGAATTGCTGGTTGGATATAATGCTTTTGTTATACAGTATATATTCTCTCTGCAGTTTGTGACCATCATTATCATTGGGTCAGTGTTGACAAGCTCGTGTAGCCCCACAGCCAGTGAAGGCAACCATTATTTAAAGTCTAAAAGCATAGTTCAACTAAACCCTCACAGCAGGATTTCTCACTTTTTCTGAGTTTACAGCTCAAGATAGAATTGAAGTGTTTCCAACAGTTTCCCCAGACTCCACTCTCCACTAATGCTGCATTTATGTGGTCTTGGTATTTAACAGCCATCAGCCTTTGTTAAAAAAAGAGAAAAGAAATGTTTAACCTAAACTTTTCCGTAGTGCTAAATGCTTAAAAACTCCGCTAATTTGCTAGAATCTAGATTCAGTAATTAATATCAACGGCAACACGCCGACTTAACATGTTTAAAAATTACTCTGCAGCTGCCCTGTCCAAAGGCTCATGGAAAAAAATGGTTTTCATGTTATCCTCATCTGTGTTACTCTGACCTGCCCCAATCTGGAGCATGCTCAGTGCGCCTTGTCTGACCTTAATCACATTAAGCTGTATGCAACCAATAGTCTGACAATTATCCCAGTGTGTATAGAAATGTCAATGACTGCACTCCCAATCAGAGTAAGGTGGTTACTTGTAGCGCAAGGCAAGTATTTTTTATTTTTTACTTGCATGTAAACGTACTGCATTGGATTGGCCAAAGCTTGTGAGTATGAGCTGAACTCATGTTTTAAAATCCTTGATAATGAAGTCTTCTTCTCTTGGAGTAAAATAGATCATCACAATTTACTATAGTGTGTTTTTTTTTAAATAAAAAAATAAAAATTATTCTATGATTTTTGTACCCCGTCACTTTGTCAGTGTGCTTTTTATTTATTGCATGTCATTGTTATTTTATTCACACTCATAATTTATTGGTGTAAACTACTTCATTTTAGTACCTCAGTTAATTTTAATAATAAACACTGAAGCATATGTAAAAGCTTCAAGACCCCAGAAATGTCTAGAAATCTATTTAAACCCTGGGAAAAAAAAGTAACTGTCTTGTTACGGACCAATTTTTTTTTTAATCTGTTACAAGTTGCTTCCATCTTTGTGCCAGTTGCCCCCTAGAGTGCTGGTTTCCTTTCACTTGACACGCCTATTGTTACATTAAAAAAAAAATAAAACACTTGTCCTTTCGTTTGATTTTTACAGCGGAGCAGCTTCAAAAAAGGCACATGTCGGAGCTTGTGAGGATCTCTGCCAGCGCTGCACAAACAATTCCACAGCACAACACAGCCACCAAACCTGAGGCGCCTGATAAGAGCCTGCATGCATGAAAGCCTCAAGGAGGAGGAACGTTCGCCGGGGTAAATATTGCAGTTGGCCGTCTCGCATGTGTACACAGGAATTACATGCTCCACTATAAAGACAAAAGGGGACCAAGACAGATGCTATTTGCTGCTAATTTAGCATTAGAAGTGGAAACACACTGGATACTGTACTACACTCCTGGTTTTCACTGGAACCCTATTCTCTCAACAACTTCTCCATGTAATCAGATTTTTATAATAATGTATACATAAAAGCAAGCATGCCTGTACTGTACTCACGGCATTAAAGCCTATTATGTTGAGCCAAGTGAATCAACTTTGCAATTTTAAGGGAAATTTATCCAAGGAATGCAAAGTCTCAAGTGAAATAGATGAGGAGTAGAGAGAGCTGATAAATCATACTGTCGCCTAACGTTGTCTTGTTAAGTTTTGATTTTTCCACAGTGGTTTTACCTGACTAACCATATGTCCAGGGGCACTTTTTTAGCAAGACTTAAAATGTACTGAACAATTAGCAACAGAAGGCTGCAGTTCAGTGAATTGGCCCCCAATTTACAACATATTTTTTCACAAATACTTTCAGAGCAATATCCTGTGCTTTATTTGTCAAGAATACTTACAGATGATGCTTTCGGAGACTAAAGAACAGGGTGGTAGTGGATTGACTTGTGGCTTTTTACTCAACATGTGCTTGCATGAGACTAAAATAAAATGGCTGACTTCCTGTCACTAAGTTTAAATTGCATTCAAAGTAAATGCTGATTAAAAAGACTTGAAATAAACAACTCAAATAGAGTAAAACATTGTTCTGTTTATGTAAGATTTATAAATTAGATTTACTAAATGGTGAATTACTATAACTTTTTCATTTTATGCTGAATGCTAATAAATACTCACATATTGCTTTATCTAATAACATAACTTAAGGGTTGAATGTTATTTTATCAGTAATCATTTGCTTTTTGACAAGGGTCAATGTGCAGTTCTCATGTTGGTGGAAAGTTGGACAGTGACTCTTAACCCAGTGCTAAACACTCCACAGTTAGGGTTGAGTTTTTCCTTATTACGATGAAGGGTCTAAGGCAAGGGATGGGCAATTATTTTTCCCCAAGGGCCACATTTAAACTCACTTGTTCTCAATAAAAACAGGTTTATTTTGCCTACAGGAAAGGTATTTACAGTTTGGAGCATGTCCTATAATGCAATCAACTGGTCACTTCAGAATCTTGAAGGAAAAGGAAATATTAAGAAATGCTTGGCGGGTCAGAATAAACAGCCCAACGGGCCGGGCCGAATGTGGCCCCCGGGCCTTAGTTTGCCCACCCCTGGTATAAGAACAGGGGGTGCTGTCTTGTCCAGTCTGCTTGTCTATGTTTTATCTTTTTAAAGCATTTGGAGCCAAATTGTGATTGTGATAATGGACTATATAAATAAAACTGAATTGAAGAGTCCAGAGAAATATCAGTATACAGTACCCACAGGCAGCTCCACTTTTCTACTGCTTTAGGGAGAATCAGACACAAAACATTATTTTATCCACTCAGGAGAAGGTCAAAGAAATTCAGAAATAGAGTAAGTTATATTTGGATTTCTTTCCTCTACTTTATGTTGCTGCTAACAGGTTAGATGCAGGTGCAGGTTAGATTTTAAAACACTGGTGAGAAACTGGAAAATGATATAACATAAGAACACAGACATAAAATAGAAGTTAGTTCAAATCCAAAAATATTGACATACAGTTGTTGCTATTTCTAGATCCACTCTTTCATTTGGTAGCAATAGTAGTTCTCATCTTTTTAAGAAATGCCATGGCGCTTTAGGGGCATATGTTGAATTGAATGAAGCAACAGATGACCCAAAAGATAATACATTGAGGCACAAACCATTAAAGCAGTTAAATGAGGTGCACATTGGACAATTTTAGAGCTGATCATTACTAGAATTCTGTAGTATTGGACATGGTGCACTTCATTTTTCTCTCGGAGACTTTGCCCTTAGAGATTGGAGAGTCCAACTCCTGATTCATGACCAGTTGTTGAGCAATTGAACATTTAAAGAGGAACTGAGGGTATACAGCGCGGCGTAAACCCTAATAAATAGTGTTCTTAACAGCCATTCATAGTCCTGTCCAGAGCACTGGGGAATGATGACGAATAGGGTTTCCCGGCTTTGCCTCATTTCTTATCCAAATGAAATCCAGGAAGTCCATTCATCCCGTTTAGGAGATAATAGATTGGTTGAGTTGTGGGCTGTATATAGACCTCAGGAGCTAACCCACCTGGGTGCTTACTGTTTGCTCATATCGCAGACTTCTCCTTCACTTTGGAGTCCTGCTTTTTATGTTTACGCAGGCTTCCTCTCTTGAAATCAAAAAGTACATTTAATGAGAAATAGTCTCAAATATGTAGAGGTCAATTGGTAAATCTAAAGAATTATTTGTGAATGAATGTGAGAGTGAATGGTTGTCCGTCAGTGTCTGTCTCTAAGTGTCAGCCCTGTGACCAACTGGCCACTGTCTAGAGTGTCATCCGTGACCTCTAACAGAACTAAGTGGAAGAAAATTAATGAATAAATTAATCATCTTAAATATACTAGGGGTGTATTGATACACTGATACACATCAATGAATTGAAATAATATTCTGCGATTTATTGGCATTGATACAAAATGTAAACATCGCACTTTTCGCGTGAGGAAAAGCTGCTTTATTTTAAAATTGTGTTTGGCAACGTCCTTCCACCCAGACTGCACGCACTGTGCAGGAGTGAGATGTTAGCGGCACTATGGCTAGTAACCATGATAAATTGAAAAAAATTGGGATCTTTTTTTCCCTCTTAGGGTTTAAGTTGGTTGTATGAAAGCATTTTGGATTCCAAAATAAAAATGGCTCAAACAACAGGTTAAATGTGGTTTTTCTAAACTCTGCCACGTCGAATGCAGCAGCAAACAAGTCCCGCTTTAGACAAGACACCCACCTTTTTTCCTTAACAGTTAAGTAACAGCTCAAAATGAGCTATGACTATAAACAGGGCAAATTTCTACTATTTCTGAGCGTGTATTTAGTACTGCAGGTGACATTGTCCATTCAGACACTTAATAATGTTAACTATTCAAGAAAACACCTGCACACAATTGACTACACTTACTAAACACGGTAAAAGAAGTTTCTTTACAAGAAGTCATTTCAGTTTTCTATAATGACATTATATTTAGAGTTCAAAATATGCACTCTGACATGTTATGAGTTTTTTTTTTGATGCTTAAGAAAGTGGTTCTTATGTATTAGCAATATTTGGAATTAATCTAAGTCAAATAAAGCGTTTACATTTTAGTACCTTGTGTAATTTCATATTTTAAGTTGTTAAATCAGCACGTTGTTAAATATCAATGGCAGCCATTTGTAGCGGGCAGTATCGTGATTGCACTGCAACATAATTTCTAATATTAGCAGACATTGTTTTGTATCATACATATGTATCGATACCAGCGGCGTAGCACCAAATTTTGGGCCCTGGGTACAAACTATCTTGCTGGGCCCCGTACCAAATACCATAGTGATACCAATGGGTGGGTATTGCAATTTTATCATAAAAACCCTTCATGTTACACACTCTAAATAATATATTTTTGTTTTATTGTCAAAAGTACTACTACTTACTGAGATGACAAAAGGTCTAGCAGGTCCAAATCTGGACTAAATCAAATACACTGTAAAGCAGTTCTGAACAATGACCAAACCAAATGAGAAAAAAACTTTGGTCTGAACATTAATAAACACAAACAAAATAATGTCAGTTTTTAATAAATGCCGATTGACGGGTCTTTGCATGCACAAATTTGCTGATCAGGTCTTTAAAGTTGAGTTTTTTGGCCGACTTTCTACAGAGTATGGCCAGGCTGTTCAGTCTGTCTTGGGACATTGTTGATCTTAAATTCTTTAAGTTTACTGAAAGCCCGATCCCCTCCAGCAACAGTCACTGGGAGTGTACAATATCCTTAAAGGTCACAATTCCTTTTTTAAAGTGTAGGCTGATTATTTGTCTGTTGAAAATAAATGCAGACTATAGAATCACAGGGTACACTAACCGCCAAACTAGACAGTCAGTCTTTGAATTACGTTTTAAAATAAGTATTAAGTATTAATCATTGAGATGTGCATTAAACTGAGAACATTCATATACTTGAAGTAAGAGCGCACACGAGCTAATTTGCATAACAATGCGGTAAAATAGGCGCTAACAATCTGTGTTTTCGCGAGTGTTAGATTTTGACAATGGAGGAAAATATACAATGTTTTCATGTAAACTTCTGACTCTGGGGACAACTGCAGCAGAAAAGGAGACAATCCGCCTCCGTCTGCTTCTCACTCCGTTATTTACTCCGTTATATTGAATGCTCATTATGTACTAGGGTGTGATACTATAAAGTATTGGTATA
Organism: Neodontobutis hainanensis; assembly: GCA_024349245.1. Classification (NCBI taxonomy): domain Eukaryota; kingdom Metazoa; phylum Chordata; class Actinopteri; order Gobiiformes; family Odontobutidae; genus Neodontobutis; species Neodontobutis hainanensis. The sequence continues at coordinate 313,828 of JALDNG010000064.1, forward strand.
TTATTCAAATACGAACATAAATGTATGCTATTCTACTTGGAGTAGATATTTATGTTAAAACAATGTCAGTGCTCAATGATGCATTTGGAGCTCACCTTTCTTTAAAAAAAAATTGAGTGAGCAACTGCTTTCCCTCATTTGCCTTTCTCTATTTAATCTTCTTTTCTTTTAGTTTTTAAGCCCCTGTTTTTTCTTTCTTAAGAAAAAAACATGACTCTTCCCATGTCTTCCTCGTTCATATCAGCGCTAACTCCAGCTCCTGCCTCATTCACTGAGCGCATGTCCCAGCAGAAGCACCTGCGGGTCGTACCATTTACGTTAATTCGAGAGGCCCCTACCTCGGGCCCTGGGTACCCCCCCCAGTCTAACACCCCTGATCAATACTATATTTTATTGTAACAAAACTGGTGATTTACAACAACTAACAAGTGTTTGTAAAAGCTCTTTTACTATGATTTCTAGTATATAACATAGACACATGGGGGAGGGCTGTCACCAGTGACTTGTCCCACCTCAGCTGGTGTATGTAATTCTGCAGGCCCAAAAACATGCTTTCCTTATGCTGTTTTGTGTGTATTTGTTTTCCATAGTAAAGTGTGTGTTTGGTCTCTGAATTGTGAAATGCAATAATAATAATAATAAAAAAAAACATATATCAGATGTATGTGAGCCTCAGAGCATTATGGTAATTATGGTCCTGTGTCTTATGTGGTCAACATGAAGAACAGGTAGAAATATGAATAAGAGAATATCTGATATCACCAGCATCACTGTTGGTCATCATGAGGTATTAGTACGTCCACGTGGATTAAGTCAAATTACTATTACTGTAGAGGTATTCTAAACTACAAGTAGACTGGGATGTGGCAGCCCAAAAAGGGAGAGAGAGAGAGTTTCTGTCGGGCCCAGAACTGATGGATTGGTGTACAGTGCATGGCATAAGAGTATGTGCTGGGTTTGTTTTGAGTGCATGATTTGAGCTGTAAATATTACCATAATTGTTTACTATCCAGATACTGATGTTGAACCTAGACTGCAAATGGAACCAGGATGTTATCCGTGAAAATGTGTTCAAGATTGGTGATACCTTTTTCAATCGAAGGGTGTAAAATTAAATGTTTTTTATTGATTGTGAAGTCGGGCTGTTCCATATAGGAGTGTATTTGGATGGGTTGTGATCTGCCAGAGCTGATGCAATTGTAGGAGCTGTATAAAATAGATGTTGCTTTATTGATTGACTGTAGAATGGTAGGTCTAATATCAAGATGTTATTACATAATGTTGGCTTTACCTCAAGCAATAGGCTTTCTGCAGAGTGGAATAAGTAGTGGAGGGGCTGTCACATCCCAGTTATCACTGTGTCGTGAAAGAATGGAGGCTTTATTTCAGTTGTTTGAATACTCTAGTGTTTTAATCCAAGTAACTTTGGAACTATAGAAACATCAATCATCAAGTGATTATATTCTGTGTTCATTCACTTCATGGTTCATCACCATGTGATATTTTTGAAGTATTAAAGAGGTACAGAAAAGATAACACTAGCTAAGACCCCAAAGGCCTTTACTGTATAATTTCACCCAGTGCCTTGATCTTGTGATTAAATGCTACATACCTTTACTCTTTTCATGAATTAGATACCATTGTACAAAATTTTACTAATGCACTAACCCACTGATAACTGCTTGTAGTCTGAAAAAGTCACCAGGTGCTGTTTTATTGGGGTGTAACTCACTCTTTCAAATTTAATCTTATCTGACGTTTGTGTTTTTCATCTGGTGGGCACGATCAAATATTTGTCCAAATGAGATCCCATGAGACGCATTTTATACCATTGTTAAGTTAGTGCTGTGCTCATTTATATGTCTCATTTAATTTTTTAAATTAAAAAGTCTGACTATGATGATTTTATCCAGTGATTTGTTTATTAATAGCACTGGGTGTGGTTTCAATTGAGAAATATATTTTTGAGAGATGTATTTTTGTAAAACAGACAACACCAACAGACAAAGTGGGTATTAGTCTCTTTGTCACATTAGATAATTTAGCATTGTATTCATGTTCTTTAGTTCTTAGTTTGTTCATTAACAATATAATTGACAGTTATATACAGTACATCTAAGCATTTAGAAATTGCTAGTCAGGGTTTGTATGAAGTATTTGTTTAGTATAGTTTGCATTTTTATTTAATCACCACACAGCCACACATTTTGTTTAAATAGGCTTAATTGTGTTAAATTCAACAAGGAGGAGGTGTGTCCTTTTTGCATCCATTTTGAAAACATTGGTAATGTTATTGGCTAAACCATGTAGGGGCGAGAGGTGGGAGAAACCTAGGGACTTTAATGCTTACGTGGGCAGTGATACCTGGAGGGGTGTGATTAGGAGGATTGTCCTGTTTCTGTTGTTGGACTTCTGTGCTAGTTACAGTTTGTCCATAACAAACACCATGTTCAAGCATAAGGGTGTCCTCAGTGCACGTGGCACCAGGACACCCTAGGCTGGTACAGAAGACTTAAGGTTTGGCATATTTTCAATGGTGACTGTGTGAATAAAACGTCTGTTAATAGCCCTTACTGAGTCTGCCTCCAGATCGGCCCTTTGGCCAGCTTATCCACAGTAAGTAGTAAGGTACTGTTTTTTAGGACACTTTGTACCTCTTTTGACAAAGGAAACTGACCTGTACTGACCCACCTCTTAGTGTACAGGACCGAAAACACATCTCTTCCATCAACACCTGACTGACAGACACTGAATTCTACTTCTTTTCTATCTCTTCTTTCTAAAAAAAAAAAAACAACTCCTATCCTCAGCTTTGTATACTGTGCTGTGTTTTAACTGACTAGTTTCTGTTGCACTTATGCTTTTTGTTACCTTGTGTTGTTAAAATTGTTTCCATCCTCACTTGTAAGTCGCTTTGGATAAAAGCGTCTGCTAAATGACTAAATGTAAATGTAAATGTACTTCTCCAGTGGAAATGGAAATATGGCCTTCATGTTATCCACACTCCTCTCTCTGCCCAAACACCTCCTTCAGGTGGAAGCCAGTGTGCCCTTTTCTCGTCAAGGCCTTTTTAACCACATCCAGATCTTGTCCTCTGCTCTAACTTCTACAACCTGACATAAATGCATAATAAGTAATGACATTTATGTGTTTTTTATTAAGATGAATGTAGTTTATATTAGAGAAGTCCAAAAGTAAGAGTATTACCCACACAGCACAGAGCTTCAAACTTAAGTGTTAATACATTAACTTCAATGTCTCTAGTAATAAAGATATTGTTTTTACATTTCAAAGTATGGTACAGTGGAGCCAGAACCATCTGAAGTAATTAATGAGGCAATTATATACACCTATCTGCTCATCTGAAACACATTCTGCATGAGACCAGATTTCACCCAGACATGAATAAACCATATATATATATATATATATATATATATATATATATATATATATATATATATATATATATATGTATGTATAAAAAGACATCTCAGGTTGAACTGTTCCTGCTGATATTAAATGGACTTGTATTACTCTTCATATGATGGACTCAATGTTAATGTGCTGTACACATAACTGTCAACATCACGACATGCCTGGGAGTGGATTCCTTATCTGTGGTTCTTTTGTTTCCCATGATTTAGCATTTTCCCAGTTTTTCCATCCATCCATCCATCTTCTACCGCTTATCCGGGGCCGGGTTGCGGGGGCAGCAGTCTAAGCAGAGAAGCCCAGACTTCCCTCTCCCCAGACACTTCCTCCAGCTCTTCCGGGGGGATACCGAGGCGTTCCCAGGCCAGCCGAGAGACATAGTCCCTCCAGCGTGTCCTAGGTCTTCCCTGTGGTCTCCTCCCGGTGGGACATGCCCGAAACACCTCCCTAGGGAGGCGTCCGGGAGGCATCCGAAACAGATGCCCGAGCCACCTCAGCTGGCTCCTCTCGATGTGGAGGAGTAGCGGCTCTACTTTGAGCTCCTCCCGAGTGACCGAGCTCCTCACCTTATCTCTAAGGGAGCGCCCCGCCACTCTGCGGAGAAAGCTCATTTCGGCCGCCTGTATCCGGGATCTTGTTCTTTCGGTCATGACCCAAAGCTCATGACCATAGGTGAGAGTAGGAACGTAGATCGACTGGTAAATCGAGAGCTTTGCCTTACAGCTCAGCTCCTTCTTCACCACGACAGACCGGTACATCGACCGCATTACCGCAGAAGCTGCACCGATCCGTCTATCGATCTCACGCTCCTTCCTTCCCTCACTCGTGAACAAGACCCCGAGATACTTAAACTCCTCCACTTGAGGCAGGAGCTCTCCACCAACCTGGAGGGGGCAAGCCACCCTTTTCCGACTGAGAACCATGGTCTCAGACTTGGATGTGCTGATCCTCATCCCAGCCGCTTCACACTCGGCTGCAAACCGCCCCAGTGAACATTGAAGATCCTAGCTTGATGGAGCCAACAGGACAACATCATCTGCAAAAAGCAGAGATGAAATCCTGTGGTCCCCAAACCAGACTCCCTCCGGCCCCTGGCTGCGCCTAGAAATCCTGTCCATAAAGATAATGAACAGGACCGGTGACAAAGGGCAGCCCTGCCGGAGTCCAACATTCACCGGGAACAGGTCTGACTTACTGCCGGCAATGCGAACCAAGCTCCTGCTCCGGTCGTACAGGGACCGGACAGCCCTTAGCAAAGGGCCCCGGACTCCATACTCCCAGAGCACCCCCCACAGGGCACCGCGAGGGACACAGTCGAATACCTTCTCCAGATCCACAAAGCACATGTGGACTGGTTGGGCAAACTCCCATAAACCCTCCAGCACCCTGGAGAGGGTATAGAGCTGGTCCAGTGTTCCACGACCGGGACGAAAACCGCATTGTTCCTCCTGGATCTGAGGTTCGACTATCGGCCGCATTCTCCTCTCCAGTACCCTGGCATAGACTTTCCCGGGGAGGCTGAGGAGTGTGATCCCTCTGTAGTTGGAACACACCCTCCGATCCCCCTTCTTAAAAAGAGGGACCACCACCCCGGTCTGCCAGTCCAGAGGTACTGTCCCCAAACGCCATGCGATGTTGCAGAGGCGTGTCAGCCAAGACAGCCCCACAACATCCAGAGACTTGAGGTACTCAGGGCGTACCTCATCCACCCCCGGTGCCTTGCCACCGAGGAGCTTCCCAACTACCTCAGTGACTTCAGCCCGAGTGATGGACGAGTCCACCTCTGAGCCCTCGGCCTCTGCTTCCTCAGTGGAAGACGTGACGGTGGGGTTGAGGAGATCCTTGAAGTATTCCTTCCACCGTCCAACAATATCCCCAGTTGAGGTCAGCAGATTCCCACCTCCACTGTAAACAGTGTTGGCAGGGCACTGCTTCCCCCTCCTGAGGCGCCGGACGGTTTGCCAGAATTTCTTCGAGGCCGACCGATAGTCTTTTTCCATGGCCTCACCGAACTCCTCCCAGACCCGAGTTTTTGCCTCCACAACCACCCGTGCTGCAGCCCGCTTGGCCTGCCGATACCTATCAGCTGCCTCAGGAGTCCCACAAGCCAACCAGGCTCGATAGGTCTCCTTCTTCAGCTTGACGGCCTCCCTTACTTCCGGTGTCCACCACCGGGTTCGGGGATTGCCGCCACGACAGGCACCGGAGACTTTGTGGCCACAGCTTCGAGTGGCTGCGTCGACAATGGAGGTGGAAAACATGGTCCACTCAGACTCAATGTCTCCAGTCTCCCTCGGAATCTGGTCGAAGCTCTGTCGGAGGTGGGAGTTGAAGATCTCTCTGACAGGGGACTCGGCCAAACGTTCCCAACAGACCCTCACAGTACGTTTGGGTCTGCCAAGTCTGTCCGACCTTCTCCCCCGCCATCGGATCCAACTCACCACCAGGTGGTGATCAGTTGACAGCTCCGCCCCTCTCTTCACCCGAGTGTCCAAGACATACGGTCGGAGGTCAGATGAAACAACTACAAAGTCGATCATCGACCTCCGGCCTAGGGTGTCCTGGTGCCACGTGCACTGATGGACACCCTTATGCTTGAACATGGTGTTCTTATGGACAAACTGTTGCTAGCACAGAAGTCCAATAACAGAACACCACTCGGGTTCAGATCAGGGGGGCCGTTCCTCCCAATCACGCCCCTCCAGGTGTCACTGTCGCTACCCACGTGAGCGTTGAAGTCCCCCAGTAGAACGATGGAGCACTTTCCAGCACCCCTCCCAGAGACTCCAAGAAGGCCGGGTACTCTGCGCTGCCATTTGGCCCGTAAGCACAAACAATAGTGAGAGACCTATCCCCAACCCGAAGGCGCAGGGAAGCGACCCTCTCGTTCACCGGGGTGAACTCCAACACATGGCGGCTGAGCCGGGGGGCAATGAGCAAACCCACACCAGCCCGCCGCCTCTCACCGCAGGCAACTCCAGAGTAGTGGAGAGTCCAGCCTCTCTTGAGGAGCTGTGCGTGGAGGTGAGCCCGACTATCTCTAGTCGTTATCTCTCAACCTCCCGCACAAGCTCAGGCTCCTTACCCGCCAGCGAGGTGACATTCCATGTCCCTAGAGCCAGATTCTGTGTCCGGGGATTGGGTCGTTGAGGCTCCTGCCTTCGACTGCCACCCAATCCACATTGCACCGCCCCCCCCCAGTTTTTCCTTTCCAACAAAAGGTCTGAGGACAGAGGCATTGTCTTGTACAGTCTGTAAAGCTCCTTGAGGCTATTGTTGTTGCAATTCTGGGCTATATAAATAAAACTAAATTGAACTCAGTCTTAAATTGTTTTATGTGATTCTAATGACTAATGTTTTGGCCAAATCTTGACTCAAACTAGAAACATGCACATAAACTTGACACTAAAATAAGTCAGACCATTGTTCTCATTTATTCAAGACTCTTAAAAAAATCTGAGGGCTCATGGGGGAATGAATAAATGTATACCTCCTACTTTGGTACTATCATAGGAGAGGTGCAGACGTCAAACTTAAATGTAATCTCAATAAAAAATATATAATAAGAGTACTATATTTACGTAAATATATATATATATATATATATATATATATATATATATATATATGTATATATATATATATATATATATATATATATATATATATATATATATATATATGTATATAGAGGATGTAGAATTATTTTTGGATTTGCATTTCTTATAAGAGCAGTGTCGAGTGTTCAGATGAGGCGATTTGAAAAAGATACTATCTATGACTGTAGCCTGAAGTATACCATAAAAGCAGTAATGGAAGTTGTCAGAGTTGCAAGTGAATGAATAAAAAAAAACTTTGTCCTGTCAATATCACCTGCCAGAAGCACCTTTCATTTACAAATGCTCTGAGACAGATCTACTTTTGACTGAGTTTAAGTCAGCAGAATTCCCTGGTTTAAAGTGGACTGGAATGTTGTGTTTGTAGAAAATCCTTTTAATTTTTTCACATAAACCAGACACATACTGGATAACAACAGTGTTTTGAAACCTAAATCAAAAGTGTTTGACTCTAGAACAAAACATCACCTGAATGGAACAGAGACACTAACAACTCTTCTGAACCTTTAACGACTCCCACATCAGGAGTCACACTGTCCTTTCATGGCTAACAACTATGAGACCAGAACAACCTGGTCCATCAGGTTCAGTTTCAGGTCTAACCCCTCCCTCTGGAGATATAAACTCAGCTTACTTTGCTTACATACCAGTTGATCTCAGAATTGAAAAAGTCCAACCTTTTTTTCAAGATGACGTGGATGACCTTCACAGACTTTTTTAATGCTTTTTAAAGAATGCACGATTTAAGGCATTTAAATGTTAACAGATACCAGTATGTCCTAAAGAAATTGTTGTTTGACTGAAGCATACGTCTTGTTTTTTTGAATTTTGATAATGCGAGAGAAACATTTTTAGTGTCTTTTTGTAAGCATTGTAATAAATAAAATTCCCATGTCTACGGTGAAATATGGTCAGATGGAAACAGTTATATTCCTGTAAAAGCAAAGATTTGACATGACTGTAGTAAATACAATAAATTGAAAAACACCATAGAACTTTACAGATTGTGTTTGAGTGGACTCGACTGCATTACACATTAGATTCCCCCAAACCATTAGTTTAGTTAGTAATCTCTTGTGGATCTTTCTGGTTAGCTTTGTGTCATAAATTAAACAAATATACATAAAGATTCAGCGCTATATCTTTTTGAGATCCCATGCCTCACCTCTCAGTTAACTACAAGTGCAGTTAAGTCCATTTGGAGCTGGGGCTGTGGTGGCTTTAGGGACAGAAGAGCCAACTGTAACACGTGTAAACATGTGCAACAATCTGACAAATTACTGGTCAATTTCAGTCAACCTCATTGACTTATTAGTCGACCAGAGGCGGTAAGCCTTAATGGAGTGGAGCATTACAGCTAAACTCCTTCCGCCACAATATAACAACATACAAGAATAGAACGCTGGACACAGCACATTTGGTCCTCAGCATGGAACTTTCATGTTGTACTTCAACATACTGCATGACAAGATTAGTTTTGGCCTCAAGAGTTAGTGCAGTTTGAAAGTTGTTGTCTAATAATTATTTTTGACTTGTCCAGTCTCTACCCAAGCCATTTCTGCTGACTGCGTATTCCCAGGGACTCTAACCTAAATTCCCTCCTCTGCGTGCGCTTACGATCATCTTTGAGCCGTCCACGTCCTGTCACACAAATTAGTCCGAGTGCTGCTAAATCACTTCCCAAAAAGCTCTTGATCCCCCCCACACACTCATTAGCCCAGAGAGTGTGTGTGTGTTGGTAATGAGTGGATGGAGAGGCGCTGAGGTCAGTCGGAAAGCGCTTCAGTGCCACTGCACTTTAATTAGAGTGCTCTATAATGGAACTCTATCTTAATGAGCACCTAGTTGCTCTGTGTGCTTCATTTGTTCGACCCAACTGAGGCCATGAATAATCTACAACTGTGGGTGATTATCTGAGGCCTGTGGGGTCAGGGTTAGGATTATGCCTGTTTTGTAGGACATTGTTGATATAAATCCATCAACCTTCATACTGTTTACAGTGGAACCTTCCTGGATAATTAAACATTAAATAAAATAAAAATAAAAAAGCTTCTAAGAAAATTGTTGATTTCTTGGGAAAAAGTAACTTTGTAATCAAATTTGGAATACTGATAATAAAGTTTCCAGATTACTAAAGTCAGACTTCCTCTAGAAAAGCAAAAATGTTTAACCAAGCAGATTTCAAAGAATTTTGAGATTATAGACATTAAAGAAAATGAGTCAGAAATCTAAATAGAAAAAAAAAATAGATTAAAGTAAGACTCATGAGAATAAAGAATTTGCAAATGAACAATTTATTAATTTCATTGTCAAACTTCTTTAAAAACAAAAAACCTAACTCTGAGGAAAAAAGTCAGAAATGTGAATAAAATAATTAAACAACTGAATTCAGAATCCTGATAATATAGTATGCCAAAGAATTTAAAGCACCAAGTTAATCCATGTGCCCTTTAGTTGTTACACACACATCTGTGCCTGTGAATAGTCTACAACTCTGGGTGATAATCTGAGGCCATTGAGGGTAAGGATTATGGTTGTTTTTTTGGGACATTGTATTATATATATATATATACTGATGCACCATAAAGTGCTTCTTCAAGGTGCGGATATATCAGCTTTTGCAAACCTTGACTATGACTTCCCCAAACACACATCCAAGCATAAGTATGATGGTTGCCATGGCAACTGGGCAAAAATAGTGCAGGAGGGACAGCGGAGGGTACACAGACGCATTCATCAACACAAGTCGTCGCAGAAACACTCCACGTCGGCCTCCTTGCTCCGTCTGGTGTGCCTTAGCCTCTTCTTTTCGACACACACTTTGGAGTCTGTCCGACAGTGCAGTCAGATTGATGCCTGTGTGTGCTGGGTTTGTATGGCTCCATTTCAGCTTCGGAGCTGTGAAGGCAGCTACCTGTTCATCCATCATCCTCTTCTCTCTGCCCTCCGGTGTGGATTGTTCTCTGCACTGACAACACACACTACAATACATGATAGACATGGCATTACTATGTTCTTTTAGTGTTGTTTTGTTGAAACAATGAAATGTAGTGCAATTTCATTTGGGAAAAAAAAGAGTGAGAATAAAGATTAAAGCAAGAATTCTGAAAGCAATGTCAGAATTTTCCAAAAACCAGTCAGTATCTGGTGTGTCCACCATTTGTGAAGAGAACACCTTCTCCAAAGGGCCAGATGCCATTGAATGTGAACATTTGCCCACTCAAGTCGGTTACAACAACAAACTGCAGTCAGGTCAAGACCCCAATGAGGACAAGAGCGCAGATGATTATGAGACATTTTTTGACAGTTTGTGCAGAAATTCTTTGGTTATGCAAACCAATTGCAGCAGCAGCTGTCCGGGTGGCTGGTCTCAGAGGATCTTGGAGGTGTTTAGAAATTTCTGCACTAACACTATAAGCCACAACATTTTATTTAGGGATCACCACATCAGTAGAGACATTCCAAAACCTCTTCTCAGAATTCTGACTTTAATCTCAGAATTTGAAGTCAGTGTCATTCTCATGCGTTTTATACTTTATCCCCAATGCAAGAAGCAGGTTAAGTCCAAATTAAACTAAACCTGGAAACAGGGAAACTACGAGATTTCAGATTCACAGAGAATTTTGATTAGTTTAATTTTTTTATTTTAAGAGAATTTTGTTACTGCTGAAAACTCATTCTCTCAACATATTATCATTCGCTAACTCATATCTGTTTTTCTGAGTCTCCTCTGCTGCGTCTGATGGAGCTCTCTGATTGGCTCACTCTTTTCCTCATTCATACACACTTCAGTGGACGAGAATTCAACAGTAACCTCCATTTCAGAAGGTTGCTGAACTGTGGGTGCTTTGAATAAAAATAGATGGGTAGAATTTAATTATTGTAATGTAGTCAAGTGAAAAGTAAAATGTATTCAAAAATATGTTGTATACTGTATACTCTATATTTGTAACTGCCACCTCTGCATATCAAGTCAGTTAAAGCTACACTTGTTCACACATGCATACACATCCATATGTTCACACAGCATAAACACATTTATTCATTTGTTCCCCGTGACTCTCCCTTTGTTTCTGAGGAGCTGCTGCCTGCAATGCCCCATTTTCAGCCTCAGCTCCCTTCTTCTTGTATCCACTGATTTTACCCCCGCCCAGTCTCTTCTGTGTTTGCTGCTGTGCCAGGCTCTCCTCCGTTCACGCACCTCTCCTTTTACACATTTGACTTGTAAATCCAGGCTCTATTTGTGTCATGCCCAAGAGGTGCTGTCAATTAGTCTAAACAACGTGACACATCTTATGGCAAAAAAAAACACAAGAAAAAGAGGTAACCAGAGGGAGATATAGCAGGATGAAAACATGTAACACACAATGTGAAGTGAATGCATGGCACCATGGAGAGACCCCCCGGTAGGTGAACATGTTGGATTTCAGCGCCAGTGTCATCAGACAAAACCCTCCAGTCCAACCTACTGAGTGTTGGCTCGACGCTCGCCCCTGGAGAGCTCTGATTGAAGAGGAGTGAGCACGTTCACATTGACTGTCCGGGCATATGGTGCACTAGCTTCAGAGCAAAGCAAATATTTACACTCAACAGTGACTCACACCGAGGCAGCAGGCGAGTATCTGAGAAGCTACAACGCTAACTAGTGTTGTTAAGTGCTCAGAAGACATTAAATCAGAACCACATTTTTATTTAATTAAACTTCTGCCTCTTTAATATTTATTATGGCATATGATTGCATAATGCTGGTAGTTCAAAGTAAGGCCTGATCAAGGAGGTCCTTTGAAATATAAAGTTTATTAATAAATAACTTGCCTTGTTATTTATTTAAATTAAACAAAAAGGGTAAATAGTAAAAAAGTCTGTCGATAGAAAATGTCTGTAGATAGGTCAACTGAAGATGCCATCATCCCAACCCTCCACACCAGCACCTGGTGGAGGCGGAGAACTATGAATGAATGCTGTCCATCAACTACAGCTCTGCTACACCTAGGTTTCCTCGGCTCTACCTGTGCCTGGATTCTGGACTACCTCAAACTGCCCAAAAACGGTCAAGATTGGCCCCCACCCCTCCTCCACCATCACACTCAGCAATGGCTGCTTTCAAGGTTGTGTGCCCAAGCCCACTTCTTTATTCCCTGTACACCCACGACTGCACTCCCACCCACTCCTGCAACACCATCATTACATTTCCTGACACCACAGGGGTTGGCCTGATAATGTGAGGAGATGAGTTGGCGTATAGTGACGAGTTCCGGACACTGCCCAAGTGCTGCACCAACAACAACCTGGAGTTACAGACAGGAAGGTTCTGCAAAAGGTGATACTGTCTTCAGAAAACGTCTTTTCCTTCTCTGGAGGACATTGCCAACACCAGGTGACTCTGTCACTCAGCAGGGCCAGGAACATTATTATTATTAAGGACAGAAGTCACCCTGGACACAAGCTGTTGGCTCTCATCCCATCTAAGAGGAGATACAGGAGCCTGAAAGGCAGTCCACTTAAGAACAGTTTTATCCAGAGCCATATGTGATCTATTTTGTCCCAGTTCCTGTTTTTATAGCAATAATACAGTCTGCCACTAGATGAACAGACACTTCATCACATTTGCTTTTTTTTTATTCCAGTAACCAAGTCATTCAGTATTTAGACTTATTTTTTCATCATTTGTGCTAGAATCAGTTTTAAGAACAGATGGTGACTGTGAAATAAAACATTCCCAAAAACTAAATTTTCATTTTAAGCTAGCTTCTGAACAAAGGAGGTTTATGCACTGCAGCTGTGGGTGATTTTAAATCATATTCCAGACCACCTCCTGTGGTTTACAGAGCCCCAAAATGTGGCCTTAGAGGACCTTGCATCAGAGACGTTTTATATTTGCACAGCAGACGAGCTCTGGTGTAACTAACTAATAACATTAGAAATGACTGTGTCCTATTTAAAGAGTGAGCTGTGCAGTGAGCAGGCACAAATAACCAAAACCATGGCCCTAAAGGCACACACTGGATTCAGACCATTTGATATTTCACAGTAACCCCATCCTCCCTTAACATTTACAGCATTTACAGCTACTTGGTTTAGCTTTATTTCTTTATTAATTCTGGTTGTACCCTATGGACACAGCTAATTTTCCTGGGGTCCAATAGAAGATACGTTTACAGTTTACATGATTTCAACAGTTACATGATAGTATATGTTCAAAGATAATTTCATTGCAATATATTAAGATTAGATACCATATTGAAGAACCTGTATGATATAGAAAGGTTTGAGAACACGTTTCTCGCTTGAATAATTCAATTTACACAATTATACATTCAATTAGGCAAAAACTTCATGTCAGATGTTTTTGTTAAATATGATCCTACTATGAACTGTTTAATTTGTCTTTTAAAAAATGCAGCTTGTTAAATTTTAATTAAAGTTAATGGCAATTCATTTCATTCCTTTTATGGCTCAAAAAAAAAAAACAACAGAAAAAATTGGTTCTTGCTCTGGGGATCAAAAACCGACCTATAGTTGCTTGTCTTGTTGCATAGATATGTGATTCCAAATTATTTTTCAATTATACAGAGATACTGGATATTACTTTGGCAAGACCTTCCCTGTTGTCCTAACAAGAGTGTCATTTACTATATCTTAAAGGAAATCACAAGCTAAAATCAGAAAGAGTCAAAGGCAGCATGCACTGGTTAAAAGTACATGCTGTCTTTGAGTCTTTCTGATTTTAGCTTGTGTTTTCTTGCTCCTAACCTTTTCAACATTTAGAAAAGATAAGAAAAAAAGTAGTAGTAGTAGTATGTATACCTTTTTTTTAATTCAACTTTTTAGGCAAGTACACATTCATAACACAGTTCAAACATTAAAACAGTGAGGATTGGCTGAATAAGACACTGCACCTGAACTCTAAAAGCATAGTATCTTGATGTTTTTGTGTGACCCTAGCAGAGTTCTTTGTGCCGTGGGGAGAAACCTGTGGATTTGTTTTCCCCCTCTTGTCTTTTTCCAGTCAGGATTACCGTCTGCATGTCTCTGGGGGGCTTCAAAGAAAGTGTGTTTCTCGGGAGCCCCCCTCTGTCTTAAACGCTGCCTTGAGGTGCACGATCACAGAAGATTAAACACTAAACAAGAGCATACTGCCTTCTTCAGCTTTTACACAAACATATCCACTATTTAATTCTGGCTGCCTAAAGGGTGTCGTATCTGTCACATTTCCTGTTGTCAAATGTGTTTACAGAGAAGTTTTTTTGAGAAAACAATGCCGTTGTTTTGTTTAGCCCTTTCTTCTTTAATTTATTTTGAGTGTAAAGTAGAATGAGGGAGAAACACAGCTCTCTGTCTGAATGTAATTGCGGAAAATGAAAAGGTCATTGAGTTTAACTGAGCAATAGTGGAGATTTTTGATGATACAAGCACGTGTTTCTGAAGCTCGGTCTCTATACTGCGTAGTTAGATGGGAGAGTGGATGATGCAATGGCAAGTAAACGCACCACAAACGGAGTTCACTAAGCTCTGCTCCAGATTCGTTTTGTGATTTGATAATACGCTAGGGTGATAGTGTTCATGTGCTGATTTGGTCCCAGTGGAGGGAGCTTTATAGGCTTTAAGTCACTGTTTTGAAAGTGGATTACAGAGGAAAAAAAAGCTGAGTTCAGTGCTTGTGACAACTATGTATATATGCGCAATCACATTCATAAGTGCCCATCCCCTCTCTGGGCACAAAATGTTTATTCGGTTTTCAATCAAACAGTTGTGCTGCAGTCAAGCTTGAGGAGTCAGTGGTGATGTGAGATCGGTGGAAACCATGACTAAGACGATAAAGACATACTATTTACATAAGTAAAAGAGTAGGAAACAAAGTTTTGTTTCACAAATGTAAACAATATATGTGTTGCTAAGTTAGAGTAAGATGCTACAGCGCTTTCTTTCCTTGCTGGCTGAAATTAAGACTTGTATGGAAATGAGTGAGGAGGATACCACCCTATTGTCTGATGTAGAGTGGCTACTTGATCTGGCTTTCCTAACAGATGTAATTGAGAAAATGAACCACCTAAACGCACAGTTATGAGGCAAAGATAAACACATATCTGATATGATTAGTGCTGTTAAGGCTGTGGCATTTATGGCCAACCCCTTTGTTGATGTGGACATAAGTGAGATTTTAGGACAGATGGCTGAACCTTTCTGTGTTGATCCTGTAGAAATGGATATTGAGATTATAGACCTTCAAAATAATGTGCATTTAGTTTCAACAGCATTCTTAGCATTTTTGGAGTTTTGTAGTGCCAGACACCTTTTAAGAAGCAGCTCTGAAAATGTTTGCTTTGTTTGGGTCTACATATCTTTGTGTGTCAGGCCTTTCTGACATAAATATCATAAAATCAAAGTTCAAAAGTTGACTGGCAGATAAACATTTAAATGAGTTCATAAGAGTAAACCTCTTATGGACTTATTTAAAGTATACTCCAGATGTAGACTCCATCAGAGCCAGTTATCTCACTGAATACCCAGTTATCTCTGTATTTGTATTGCATTGTTTAGTTTTGATAGCATTTCTGTGTTGTCATCCATCCAGGACTTGAAAAAAAGGTTTAAGTAAATGCATCTGGACCTTTCAAGGTGAAGACGTTTCGTTTCTTATTCCAAGAAACTGTATCGATTCTGAGGTGGTTTGAGAGAGGGGTGAAGGAAGCCATTTTTGTGAAAATGGAAAAACCCTCTTTCAAACAGAGGAGGTGGCCTCAGATTCATGTTGCCTAATATTTATAACAGTGTTCTGAAACCTAAAACAAAGAAGCTTCACCCTAGAACAACAAACACTGCACCTGAATGGAGCAGTGTCACTAACGACTATTTTGAGCCTTAACGACTCTCACATCAGGAGTCACACTTCCCTTTCATGACTAACGACTGTGAGACCAGAACAGCCTGGTCCATCAGGTTAGTTTCAGGTGAAACTCCTCCCTTTAGAGATATAAGCTCAGCCCTTTTAACAGTTGAACTCAGAATTGATAAAGTCTCTTGGAATTAGAGACAAAACGTCCAGATGCTTTTACTTTACCTTTTTGGAACAGGGAAAAAATGCATATACTGTACATTTACAAAATGCACATGCAGATTAACTAAATGTTTTATGTTTTAATTGAAAATGTGAATTGTGGACACCAAAATTTCTGAAAACGTTCAGGGTTAATGTTAGGTATGTTTACATTTGTGCACAGTCCTGTTCCTTAAATGACCAATTCCAGGCTTCCATGACTTGATGTCTTCTTCTGGAAATCAATGCTCATTTCTTCTATCGCAGTGAACAACAGCTCTCAAAATCAGTATTAACTAGTGTTTTCAAAAGTGTCATTGTTGCCTAATGGTTTGAACACACGACAGCAGTATTAGAGCACTTACCTCTGACGGACGGAGGTAGAGGAGCTGCGGCTGCGTGCTGTTCCTGATTGGATGGCTTTAGAGTGCTGTACTCAAGTTGTGTGACCACATCAGATATCAATATGCTAATAGCACAATATTAAAAAATGTATTCACAAAGGCGATTGGCTTTTGGTGATAATTTCTCCTTCACTGTCCAAAAGGACTTTCATGAAGAGGCGTGAGGACTCAAAAGGACAACTTCAAACCCACTAATGAAAGCTCTTGCAACACTGAATGCATTTTTAAAAAGCAAAACATAGAAAATATATTCTCCAGGTAAGTATTACTAAACCCATGCTATTTTGAAGAAACAATGGTTGGCACATTCACATGAAGGGCAACAGCTCTAACTTGTCTTTAGTGTACCAATTTTGCCCGTTTCCAGCTTCATTGATCAAATTATTTATAGATTTATAGTAATAGACAGGTCATTGTCTATTATTTTGACAAATAACATATGTGGAAATGACAGCATGACTTTCATCCCAATTTTTTTGATTTGGGGGCCCATGAGAGTCTCACAAATTTCTGCAGTAATCAAATAAGGTCCCCTTCAGACCTGGCATCAACAAATAGGATGAAAGTAATCAGATGTAAGGTGGCCAGGTTTAATGGATGCTGTTAATGCACTAAATGCATCCTGAATACTGTATATCCTCATTATATACTGAGAGCTCAGATCTGAGGACACATTTGGAGAAGGCCTAGGTCCTGTAAATACACAGATGAATGAAGGTCTTCTCAAAGGACTAGATCTTAATAGAAACACAAGGGACTTGTCAAGCTTGTGTTTTACTGACATAAATGAAGCGCAATAGAGGTGTACAGGAGTGAAAACAGAGTATCATCTGACATGAGAAGCAGCACATGGATGAATGAATACATAATAAAATATGGGACAATCCGCCAGACAAAACCTTATAACGTTCATTTGTGGATCTACAGCAGGAAGTGGCCTGGGCACGGAGCAGGTGCGTAAAGGTGAGAAAAGCCGAGCACTTCCTTATTTTGGACATGAGGACTTAACACACACAATCTACTCTGTGAGATGATATATACTATTGTCTTTGCGTAAAAACAGGTGTTATGTCCTTCCCGCGGTTAAACAGTGTTCATTTGCTCCATCCTTTGATAAATCAGTCACAATGACAGTAGACTAAATACAAGGGCAACAGTTTAGCAGCTTCTTACGTTTTCGTTAGTCCCTCAGTCTCCACAATTATCCAGGACTGCTCTCATGCGTCTTATCAGCTCATAAACTCACTCCAGCGGGTGAACCTTGGTTACTGCAGGTGGCGTCGGTCCGCGTTGTCCAACAGCTCAGTAAAGTCTAAACATGGCTTACTTCTTCCGTTATCATTTGAAAAGTATGCACTGCTTTTTGTGTCCAATGCAGAGTTTAGAGTCTAGAATGTTTAGTGTCTATAATATATTATAATTGTTTTACTTATAAATCTCAAATAGTGCACTGCTTTAATGTTTTAAGTGTCATCAGGCCTTGGTCCATCTTGCAGCCAAACTCCGCCTCAGAACGCCCACAGCGGTGCATAGTGCACACTTGAACCAGGTGAAAGAGGTCAAATCAGCCATGCGTCACTGACTATAAGCCTTTAGTCGGAAGATTGGGCCCAAACTCTCTGTCTCTAACACAGACACTGTTTATTTGTACATGTCATCTATGTGAATGAAAACTCTTGAGTTTATAAATGTCTCTAACTACGCTAACCACTACATGAGTTTGGACTTTTTTTTTTTCAAGGCTGGACTTTTACTTGTACATTATTTTACAACTTTCCTTGGTATTTTTTTATTTTCTTTTATTTACTTTTTTCCCTTCATAAATAGTTTTCCAAGTCCTTTACAATTGTTAATTGAGTTGTAGCGCTGTATTTGAAGCGCTCTGGTGCATCTACGCCGAAAACAGCGCTTGCAAGTTAAACTGCCACTGACCCAACGAAAGTCTTGGGTCATGTTCACATTCACGCGAGAGTGACAAATTGCTTTACAGTAATTCAGTTCACTTTAGAGTTGCCAATTAACCTGTACATACATGTCTTTGGACAGTGGGAGGAAGCCAGAGTACCCGGAGAGAACCCACGGTAACACGTGGAGGACATGCAGACTCCTCACAGAAAGACCGGAGTCGGCCGAGAATATTTGAGTCGGCCGGGTTTTGAACTCACGACCTTCTTGCTGTAAGGCAGAAGTGCTAACCACTCTGCCACGTGCGCCCCTATATTTCAAAAGTATTTTTTTTTATATATAATGTTTTAGTTCAACAGTAAATAAAACAATCAAACAATGTACATATTTTGACTTTCTAAGATTACCCACCTTCATTGAGATTTCTTGTACTGTATTTGCCATTTCAGTTTGCAAAAATAGTCTGCCGTTAGCGTTGTTGTCCAGAGACACGCTAGGAGTATTTACAAGTGTTCACTGAAGGAAGTTGTAGAGGGAGCTGTGCAAATCTTACTTGGTATAGCTTTAAAAAATATGTTTTGCATTTGAAGGAGAAAATTTCTGATCATTTGATGTTGATTAAATACCAAGTGCAGCTTTGACACATCAGAAGAAAAAGAATACAATTTCTTAAGGGGGCCAAACATTTCCTTTAGCAATGTATGTAAATGTGTTGTTGTTTGATTTGACTAAAAAGGAAACATCTCTTTGGGACATCTCATGGGACATGTCCATGGCAGCAAATCTCAACCAACTTTACCCGCTTCTCTCTGATTCAAGTTGATAGAAGTCCTTCTTACTTGAATGGTGCTGGATTACAAAAGTTGAACAGATTTTTCTAAACCCATGGCAACATAATCCTCATTAATCAGATAAAGCAGTAGCTCATGCAGAGAAATAAACCACGCGACACAGGAAGTAAGAAGTATATAACCAATTGTATTCCCTCTGTTAATGTACACATATTTAGAGTCATCTCACTGGAACACTTTACAATAACATTTAGAAAGAACAGGAAGATACTGGGAGGAGAATGTTCAGAAATGGAGGGAGTAAAAAAAAACAGATGACAGAAGTGAGTGGAGTGGCTGTCGTCTCTGCTCCAGCCAAGAATAAAAAGTAAGAGCAAACTCAAAAAGATGGAGGATGTGTCTGGTATACAATATCTGCTTTCTTCACAGGAAATGGAAACATATAGAAAAAGAATAGATGTAAGACAGAAAAGAAGATTGAGGTTGACAGATGGCATTCAGGAGTAATTTCTGGTTCAAACCCAAATCACAATTCCTCGAAAAAAGACATTTCCCAGAATCATCAAGTCATTTTTTCTCCTCAACAGGAATGAGAGTAGGGAAAACACATTTGTCTTAGTAATGGGATGAGAGTCAAATATTTAGACATTTCACAAACTTTTTTCAGGATTTTTCTTCTTTTCATGGTACAGTTTTGATTTTTTTTAATTAGAGTCGAGAAAAATTGGAATACTAGAGTTCACTTCGTACGCGTTCCGGGGAAGTGTTATTCACCTTGTGTGCTCTTTCGCCGAGAGTTTGCTTTGCCCATTGGCTGCCATCAGTCCAGACAGACGCGAGGGGGGTGGCAAAACAGAATCGCTTTTCACTCCATCACGGAACTCCAGCAAGAGCCGTTTCACTATTTCTCTAAAATGTCTCAATTCACCCGAGAGAAACTCAGATAAAAAAAAAGAGCAAAGCAAACGGAGAGGGTCTGGCAGCGAAGCTTTTCACTGCAAAGGGAAAGTGGGGTTTGAATGTTCAGTTGTCAAAAATCCATTTCATTTCTCGTTCATTTCCACTCATCATTTATAGGTCCATAGGTTTCTGTAGCGTCTATACATATATTTATACTTATATAGAACAGTTCTGCTGGAGGTTTTGATGTTTTCAGGTGATTAGTAATTGTAAGGATGAGACAGTTTCTCGGCTTGCCCAACCAGAATCACGGTACAGATCTGCTGGAGCAAAAGAGGAGTGTTTTTTTGGCCTCAGTTTTTTGGCGGCAAAAGATAGCATCCATAGATCGGAGTGGTGTGTCACATAGTTGCTACGTTTAAGGTTGATCAATTGTATATTTTTTTTAACTCCACAGAAAGGAAAAGAAAAAAAAAAACTGTTTTCATAAATGAATACTACATGCTTGAAACACCGCAGAGAGTTCACTTTGCAGCCGAGCACCGGAGACAAGTAGAGAATCGCAACTGACGAGCCGAGAGAGATGCAAGGACATGACACGGTGCTTGTGGAAGCTGGCAGTAAATTGATTCTACACTGGGACGTTGAGTTGGTCATTCACCTATTTTGGAATATGTTCTCATCTCGATACAAATACTGACAATGGTGTCTTATCGTAATCCACTTGATAACAACTGGCCATAACCCACAAATCAGTTTTATCTGCGTCGTGTACACAGGTGTTGGCACAGAATGGGTAAAGTTGTACTATACTCATTTAATAAACCCTCTGTTTTTAATAAGACTGTGTTACAATACTGAATTGTGAGATGACTGTGTGAATTTTGCCGACTCTCTCGTCTCTTTCTGTCTCCCGGTGCGTCTGCTGCTCCCTCTCACACGTAGTACTCTTTATCCTTATTCTTCTTGTTCTTGGTGACCGTTTTGGCAGTGCTGGGCTGTTTCTCCTTAACCAGCGCCCCGTTGCTCTGCGTAGCCGAGTTGCTGATGTAGTTGCGACTCTGATCCACCTGGTACGAGCCCTCGTCCCGGTTGCGGTACTTGTACATGGCGTAGAGCAGGATGAGGATGCAGAGCGCGGCAGCCGCTACGATTCCAACCACCATCCCTGTGGTGCTGCTCGACTGCTGGACCTCCACGGCTCCAGGAAGGCCTCGTTCCGGGGATGTCGGATCTGGAGTGGGGACATGGGGGAAATTTGGAGGGTGAGTGATGCCAGGGTTTCGGCGGTGGCCTGGGTCAGATGATGGATGAGCTGGGGGAAGCAGAACTTGATCACGGGTGTTCATTTTGCCTGCGGGGATGTTGTTGCTATTAGGTTTTAGGCGTGGGGTTAGCTGATCAGGCAGGGCTGTTGGGGTACTCGACTGAGGTGGGGTTTTGGAATTGGGGAAACGGGAGAAATGGCGGTCGCGGGGGTTCTGTACGCCCCCTTCTGCGGCTGGAGGCGGGGGGAGCACCGTCCTGTCGGTGACCAGCGAGTTTTTGTAATAGTCCTCGTCGTCCGACTCGGTCATCTCCCCCGAGCCGTATGCCGATACCTCCAAGGTCTCCTCGCAGTCTTCCTGATCCAGGGGACAAGGGGGGCGGCCGTTGGGGAGGGGCAGGGACTCTTTGGTGGTTTCGAGCAGCGTGAGGAAGGGGCGGTAGGTAGTAGGGGGCGGGGGTATTACTGGGAAGCGAGTGGCGATGGATGGGGGGTCTAGGGAGTCCACAGTTATAATGGGCAACACTAATTCACCTCCTAGGGCAAGAAACAGACAAGGGAAACCAATGTTAGAGACAGTTCTTTTGAAAACCGGCTTAAAGGTCAAAGAATGCAGAACACCAGCACTAAAACTTAAGTTTAGTTACACATTAGTCTTCTCTATTTAGGTTCATAAACTACAATTAAACAAGATGTCAATGCTATTCTATGCTGCACCACTGACTGTTCTGACCCCTGTCCTACAAAAGCCTATGTGCTATTTCAATACATATTCATAAAATACAATAACATTTAACTGTACAATGTCTAACTGGCCTGTGCTGACTACACTAGCGCTCAGATCATTGTGCTGTGATTGGGTAAATAAGATAGCAAACCACGAGGTTCAGGTCACTTACATCAACAAATTGGCCGCATGATTTTTGCATGAAAAAAAAAAATTACAAAAAGAAAGCTGTGTAAGATTGTTCTCGGATAGTAATAAACAACCCACCCTCGTTTACTGTACCTCCTCCTCAGTTTAAATACTTTTGCATTATTCATTTTCCCCTTAGAAGTATAGACTTAATCTCCCCCATTTGTCTTTAGGAATAATAGGTTAATCTATATGCAATCCCTTTAGCACTTTGAGAAAGTAAAAAAAGTACATGTCCCCATATTCATTGGCCAACATTTGAATAAAACATATGCACAAGTAGAAACAATTTAAAATACCATCTGGTTAAGCCACTTATAAAAATGCATGTTAAAAACACATTAGTGGGAAGGAAATTTCCCATCATAGGAATGTCAATAGGGTAAAGTGTTAGTGGCAGGTTAACACATTTAAGCAGAATATGAAACATTTAACAGTAGGGGTGTCACGATCTTGATCCAAATTGAAAAACATAACAGAATGTATGCCATTGTCGCAATTATCCAAATCAACGGGGGCGTCATCGATTCTTATCCGCAGACTGGGTTAACCGCAACCACAAGACTTTTTGTTATTTACAAATTAAAAGCCCTATAGTGTTTAAGCAGTATGCCTGTCTTTATAGGAAACCTAAGCCACGCCCCTTATGGGGGACTGCATAGAGACCCAACCCAAGTTTAATCATATTTTTAATCGAACTCAATGGACAAACTATTTTGGGTCATTGTCTGATGTCATACTGATGACATTACGTCCGGCTACAACCTCAGCAATTAATGATTGCAGATACATACTCATATTTAAAACAAAATGTACCCACCTGGCCTACACTGTTCTGAATATCTGATTTATATTTTGTTAGCTTAAATTAGCGTTCTGGGTAGTGACGTAAATTGTTCTCTCCACCCAACAACAACACTCAAATTGATCCCACCTGATAGTTGACGAGCCCCTGGGGAGACTATTTAAGGCGCAGGTGTGTAGACTACTCTATCAACACTATCAGCTCAACACTATCAGCTCAGAGCCCCTCCGCATGTCCCACTGCTACTGGAGGCTATATAATTCCACCCTGGGTAAAAAAAAAAAAAAAAACGTTATCATTCTCACTACCAAATTTTTACAAGAAGGTAAACTCTCTCAAAGTAAAATATGTTTAACTAGTGAATTAGAAATAAAACAACAACAACTGAACTAAAATCAAATTTGGTTATATCGTGACACCCCTGTATATCAGTAAATCTACACATTATTATGGTTCATTAGTTGATAATTTGACAGTTAAGGAAACAATTTGGGGTTAGACTCATACTTAAGGGCAGAAAAGGGGCAATTGAAAACATGAGCAACATAAAACCATGTCTCTGGCCCTTAATTTAATTGATGAGGTAAATCAGTGTGACTCAGGGAGAGGGTTAGAAGTGTAAAGGGGAAAAGATCTGGCACTGTTTCCATTTTGCCTGTTTCCATTATTCACTCCCCCCACACAGTGTTACTCAGAAAAAAAAGACTTTGTAACAGCAGCTGAATACAAAGCCATTAAACATTAGAATATGACACAGTTCAATAAAATACGTCTTTGGAATGAAGCAAAATGTGAAAGCTGTAAAGGGGGGGGGGGGGGGGGGATGTACTTTAACTTGGAATAACTTGTCATTTCAATAGCTTTGCAGAAAAGGCTAGTTTCTATGGCAATGGCCGAGTTATTTTTCTCCATTAGCGCTTCGTTCTGCGTTTGAGGGCTACGGTTCACCTTGGCTCAGAGGACAGCAGAGTGTGGTACTTTTGAGGGACAAGGACGAGCAGCATGTGGGGCGTTTAGCGTGTGGAGTTTGGATAAATAATTTTTTTTTTTTCTAGGACCTTTGAGATACTTGCAAAAGCATGCGGCTTGTCTACACACAGGGGCAATAAAGACGGTGCTATCTGTGCTTTGCCATCTGTCTGTGCGTGAGAGAATCTGCAAATGCAATTTCAAGCTTTATACCTGCTTCTGGTGTACAGCCTACTCATTACAGGGGACTTACATCTGTTTACACTGTGTTCCTTTTGAAACTATATGTGGCATTGTTGGCATTGCAATTAAGATAAACACTTTGCAGAATTGGTAGCAATGCAAACCTGTATAGTATATAGCTGTTTTCAGGTAAGACAGCAGAATAGTGATATCATACAGTAAGACCCCATTCAGCATTAGAATCTCACTTGTCTTTATGTAGATGCATGTGGTCAGCTGGATTAGTATTAAGATGTGTCCTCGAGAGTCCACAATAGACTAGGTCTCATTTTTGCCTGATTGGTTAAAACTGTGGAGAGAGTTAGTTTTACTATGCCTAAGCTACTGGTACTGGTAGATGCAAAGTGCTTTACTTCATGTTGTGTGATTTATTTCACATTATAAATGAACTGTCAAACATACAGTCTTTCTCTCAAATCTTTTTTCTCCCCAAAAGGAAATTTGTCTTGGACTCAGAGCTATCATCAGTTGCCATGACTCTCTCTCTCTGTAAAAGGCTTCATAAATAATCATTTGTTAATCCTGCAGTTCGCTTATTCTCGACTATATTATGAAGGATTTTAATAAAGACGAGTATGTTCAGCTCATTGCAGTAAGCTTGGATCACATAAAAGGAAATTTGAACAAGGGACACTCCAGTTGGCTGTTGGGCAAACACCTCTTCCTCACTAACATGTTCATATTATCAAATACTGGTTTAATTAAGCCTTAAATAGAGTTACTACAATTATTAGAGAGAATACAACGCTGCTGATGTGGGAGGTCACTCTTTATGCGCCAGAACTCAAAATGCATTTGCAAAACGCATTTAGAGTGTTCACAAGTGCCATTAAGTCTGACCACATTAGACTTGATCACTCTGTCTGGATTTTTAATGCCAAATTTGAAGGGGGGCCTTAGTAATTCCGAATAGAAAAAGAAACGGGGGAGACAAAGTGAATTGTTAATTGTTTTTGTCAAACATTTCAACAATACAAAAACAATTAGAAAACTTAGTGTTGGTGATTACTTTATTTAATGCAATGTAAAACCTGTTCTATCAAAGTAATGGTAAAATCCTTGCAGCTGTGCTTGATTGCGCTATTATGAGAGACATTACGGTACATACATGTCATCAACCTGTTTTCATGGCACAATACTGCATAATAAAACACAATATGGCCATTAGTTTTGTAAGTTGTTTACTGTACATTAAAATGCAATAACAGCCTAAATGTGTTAAATATGGTAAAACATTTTGCAAATTTTACAGCAATTACTGTAGTCACCTACAAATCTTTCCAAATGTGGGTTATTTTAACACATTTTATGTGTTTTGCAAATGGAACTTGAACCTTTTGTGCTAAATAAGGCATGCATAAAAAGCAAATATATTATTGTTTTAAATATTTAGTTGTTCAATGTATTTATGTATTATTAGTTTTTTACTTTATTTACTGTTTTCAATTTGAAAGTATTATACCATTAATGTTACAATTTAGACCAATTTGTTTAAAATTTTTAACAGTTTTTTAAGTTTGCCACTTCACTCTGCTTTATCCTCCTCTTGCTTTAACATTTATGGCATGTGCCCATTTCAGCATCATTCACTGACTGCTCTGAAACTGAACCCCAGCCTTGAAACGCAGAATGAAGCACATTTCATATCTCGGTGTGCTTTGTCAGCTGCACCGTCTTTTCATTTCCTGCTGTGCTCCCTACTGTACTGCTCTTTAAACCAATCAACAGCTTCAATTGGCTGTGACTTTGCCTGTGACTGTGCCCCTCTTTTCTCTGGATCCAGGATGCAGCTCCAATTGGACAGTTAGCACCAGAGACTAACGTAGTCGGTACCGATTCAGGAAACATGTGTAAGGCTTCAGCGGAAAACTGTCAAGAACCACAGGGACATGGTCGAGCACAGCATACATAGGATTGGTAACAGCACCAAAGTGAAGAATAAGACGTGGTTTCCAACCGGTGCAAGTTTGTTCCTCTGCAACTAGACACTGTTCAATGTGGACTGACTCCTACTGGGAGTAAAAAAGGCACCAGTTTTCTTCCAGAAGGTTTCTAAGAAAAATTATTCAGTTTTCAGAATAGCCAAGTTTGTCCAGAATGCTCTAACAATGATTTAGAAAAGAGCTACATGACTTAGCCAAGTATTATTCCTTGTATTTGTTACTGCAATCTATTTTTTAATGATTTCTCTGAACTGGGACATAACAGTGGCAAGAAATGACTCAGTTTCTCTGTATAAAAAAAAAGTGTAAAACTGGGATACTCAATTTGTAATTTTTTAAGAACAGATAAAAGTAAAGTGCCATTTCTACATTGAATTCAGTGGGAATCTTTGTATTACATCATCACATAATGCATCTATTACAGATTTGGTGAGACAACATAAAAACATTTAAAACATTTTTGTATTTATTGCAAAATTTACACCTGGATTTTTTTTTTATTATTTTTAATGCAACATAAGAGAGAAGTCGGTTAAAGCACTTTTAACACACATGGAACTGTATGGAATTTGAACAGTCAAACAAATTTTGGTCTTATTGTGTCTTTATTTGTATAAAAATAAATTTGTTATTTTATTTTCAACCCATACTTTGTTGTTTCTTCTGCTATATTTGTTGACTATACCATACATAGCAGAAATAACCAAAACAAGCTACTTAAAATCACACTTGCTAGGGTTATGACTCTTTTTTTGGGTCCAGTAGGTCCTAAGAGCCCCCATTTATTGTGCCCTTGTCCTGACAAACAGGACAAATAGATGCCTAAAACAGTAGCATTTGTAAATTATATGGCATTCTGAAAAGTGCCACGTGTAGGAACCTTGCAGGTAATACTTTAACAATTTCATGCTTATGCTCTACAACTCTATTCACCAGCTGACTGAATGAAGACAAGGTGTGAGTTGTTTTTCCTTTAATGTGCATGCCATTCCCGCGACTGCCTACATGACTCAATCCTGTATTTAGACAAACAGAAGAGTCCAACAGTTAGCGGTGGTCTCTTGACAAACTTCATTATTGCGCTTGTCACATCGCTCGGCTCACGTGTATTTGAAATATTTAGAGCAAAAAAGGTTGTTTGGAGTTTAAGCATTCCATGAATCATCTTCGATTAGGCTGCAGATGAAAAATTCAGCAGCTCATTCATGTGTGTTATAGTTTCTCCGCCTGCTTATGAATCAAAATAAGAAATATGGGGTCGCAGTGATTCAAATAAATGTATTTTCCAGGACTCAAACATATAGGTTAATGCAGAGCAGGAAGAATTCAGTGTGTCTGTATTGTTACCGTTTGGAGCATTTTCAGGCCTCACAATCTTTTCACAGATGTTCCTTTTGTTCTCAAGTCTTAATACTGAAGATCTTCTTGGTTGGTCTTGGAAGAACACACTTGCAATAAAAGAATCTCTCACACTCAGCCTGTAACTAGGTCATTTACCAATCTTTATCTGGGATGTATGTTTGTTGGGGTGGAAAACTTTACAATGCAGCAACTTTACAGTGAGCATGAGAACTAACCACTCAGCTACCATCATGTTACCTCAAAACTATTTTAGCAGTTTTCAACCTCCTCAATACCAAAAAAAATATTTCACTGATTTTATTATAACTTCTATTACACTTTGTACATGGGCCAAAGTGGGAATATAGTGCTCTTCTTGACATTGGAGGAAAACCTCAATCATTTTATATTCAGAAAAGATCTGTCTCCTTCACCAAAACTGGAATTGGACTGTTTGGTATCTTTTACAGTGTGTCGTAGACTGGTTCTTCTCTTGACTTTGTCTTGACCAGCCATGGTCTTTGACTTGGCTTGATCTCGCCTTGACATGGCCTTGGTCTCAAAAGCTCAAAGTCTTGGTCTTGTCATGATCTTGATACTCTCTGTTCTCAGTAAATGTGGTCTTGACCACAGCAGCCTGAGAGTATTACCTCACGCCATTATCTTAATGAATTACTGTTTTAAATAGTCATGCGCATAAGAACTAATCAAAGTAAAACTACTTTTGATGCACATATAACAATTTAGTCTAACCACCACCTACCATATAAAACCAGGGTAAGCTTTTGCACTTGTGCGAACTCCGGGTCATCTGTCATCTATAGGCCAGTTCTTTTTACTCCTCCAACTGAAAAGAACATTTTCAGGTCGCCTCTATAGAGAAACGTTATGTGATGAATTATTGAGCAGCAGCCTTAAGCTCTGATCTTGTAAGAGTAAAAACAATATAATGCCTAGGATATCGTGAGAATGAGAAGTATGTGGGGTTGTACTGAGATAGATTACAGATTAAAGATGAGATCTACTTGTTATAAATGATTTTCTCCATTGTATATAGTTAGTGTTATGGCATTCATCTGTAAATCGGTGCTCAGATTCGGGAATGAGCACACGTTCACTCTGTCCGTCAGTCCTCGCTCATGTTTCATGTGTTTGATTCAGGTCCCCTCTTCTGATGGAGCTCATTACCAGCCGCTGGATGAGCCCAAACCAGAAGCTGTAATTGGCTGATGTAATTAAGCTTCCTAACAGAGTCAAAGTTTAATTAGCCTGGTGGGAATGGCAGGAATTTCACTGGGCTCCCAATTTCACATCCTTCTCTCGGCACTTCCTCCCCTCCTCTCTGCTGCCACTCTCTGCTCTGCTCCAAGTGCACGGAAACGTGACACAAATCTCAATGAGTGTTGGAACTTGCGACCAAATCTTTTCCACTCTGTCCTGGGCCCCCTTTTGTTTTCCTTATAGTGCAAATCAGTCAAACACAAAAGCAACACAGTGTAACACTTCCTTGTAATATACAGCCTCTTAATCAAATAAATTCATGTCAAACACCCCAATGTTTTTGACATAGTTCCAAGTTTACTAGATACTCCAATGTGTCCTGGCTGCTGGGCTTCACAGATTCCGTGTCGCATCTTTTTTATTACAGTAAGGCAATAATCCAAAGCAGAGCGTTTCATTCTGCAGATATTATTTGAACCAAATAGCTTTAACTGAGAAAATGTATTCATGAGCTGTGATTAATTCATCAACCTATAAACATCCTGATAACATATTGTGTTTTTTGTCTTGTGTATTGTTATGAATAAATACAAAATCAATTGTATAAATATTAGCAGGTAGGAATTGTAATGAAATGTGAGCTATGACTTAGAGACATCATGTCCGACATTACGCTCACTGTACACCAGAGGTGGGTAGAGTAGCCTAAAATTGTACTCAAGTAGATGTAAAAAGTAGTCCTGCAAAACATTACTCGAGTAAGAGTAAAAAAGTATTTTGTTAAAAGACTACTCAAATACTGAGTAACTGTTTGATTGTAATGTCTGATTTATGTATTTTTTTAAATCATGTAATCAGACAGACAAAAATATTATTTTTGAATATGTCGTGCTAAGTTTATGTTGCCACAGTTTGTGTGTGGTCATGTGACTGCACGATTACGTCTGATTGGTGAAACACAGTCATGTGGTAGATTCACAATAAAGCATAGAATGTGTAGAATATATGGTAAAAAATTAAATGGTCGAGTGTAGCACTATGTAAGGGAGTAAGAGTAGTGTTTCTTAAAAACAAAAAGTAAAAAGTATTGTGGTGTAAAAACTACTCTTAGAAGCACATTTTTTCAAAAAGAAACGTAAAAGATTTAATATAACTTGTTACTACCCACCTCTACTGTGCTAAAATGCTAAATGTAGGAGGAATTCACACTAAATACTGACAAGTGTAGCTCATGGGAGCAGATTTTCTTTTGTTATTTTTGAATGTGACATAGTTTCTGTAGGTCATGTGCAAGACATTAAGAAATCTAGTGGTGGCCTTGACATATGCTCAGTAATGTTACTGTACCCCCTTTTGTGGAATAAGTCTATTTGTGGTAAAATCACATCCCCTTTGTTCTTTGTTCTCTAGGATCGGTCAGAAGTGCTTCAGTAAACCCCAAAACTAACAATATTAACTTGATGCATGTAATACTTCTGTAAGAGCTACTACAAATCCAGACAATTGCAAAGGCTGAAAAGCCCTAGTCAAGTGGCCTGTCTAGCGAACAATTCAAAAGCATGGAGCATGTTTTCCGCTTCTTGGTATCCTTGTCCTTGTCCCCTCTAATTGAAAAGCTTCAGTCGCTGCCATCGTCCGCTGACCACAGGCAAGTGTTAGTGCGAGCAGTGATGGAGAGGCTACATGTTTTTACTGGACAATGGCAACTCTTCTCTCTCTTCTGCAGCTTTCTCCGAGCCTTATCCGACCCTGCCCGGGCGGTCTCACTGGAATTCTCTGGACGGTGGCGATAGGAGCGTGTTTGTTGTTCGTCACAAGCTGCAGAGAGTGAAAGTTTCCACCCACAGAGTTGGAGAGACAAGCGGCTGTCTGGAAAAGGTGAGCCGGTCTAACGCTGTATGTGTGTGTTTGTGTGGGCATATACACATGCACAACCATGTTCCCTCCTGGGAGATTAAGCCCTGGCATCGCATCCACCAAAAAAAACTCTCATTTCTCCTTTTTCGATAAGAAGGGAATTGAGTCTCTATTTCAGTCCCTACCACCTACAGAGAAAACTGCAGGAGAATGCCACACTCCAGTTCCTCTGCAGCACAGGTACAGAGCACTTTCTCCTCGCACAAACGCTGCCAGCACC
Source organism: Neodontobutis hainanensis (assembly GCA_024349245.1). Taxonomy (NCBI): domain Eukaryota; kingdom Metazoa; phylum Chordata; class Actinopteri; order Gobiiformes; family Odontobutidae; genus Neodontobutis; species Neodontobutis hainanensis. The sequence goes on from JALDNG010000064.1 coordinate 344,759, forward strand.
ATAATCTCCTTCCATTTACAGTGCAAAGCATACACTACATTATATCAACACCACTAAGCCCCAATTCACAGATAAAGGGCTAGACTTCGAACGGTAAGAGAGGAGAAATTCAGGCAAACATTATTGTGATGGTGGTTAGAACTCCAGCCTGACAGCATAAAGGTCTTGATGTCGATCCTTTTTTATGGCCATTCTGTTTTCTATATGTAATATGGCTCAAAATATATAATAAACATCTTAATATGTTTTCCCCCCAGTTGTTATAATAAGATAGGGCCACCTAATGTCACACAGATTTTGATGTTAAACATGTAAGCTATATGAGAAAATGGTGTATAAATTGGACAGTAAAGTGCATACAAACCCATAAGAAGTTCATTTTTGTTCTAAAGTTGGGTTAGAAAAAAGGCATAGGACGTTTATTTGGGACTCTTTGTACCCTTTTTGAAAGAAAGAAAAAAAAAAGTTCTAAAAGTCTGCCATACACAATATGTACTAAATGTTGTGATTTGGTTGCTTGATTAAAACATGTATTTTGCGAGGTTACGTTGTAACCTTTGTTCTCTGAGTGCAGAGACTATCTCTCCACCCAGCTTACGAATACATTTTGTATACATAGCTGGGTGGAGAGAACAACACTTCACACCTAGCTCATGCACTTGCAAAAAGGCAAATTGCTGTCTACAAAATAGTACTACAAATTGACATAATTATTCTCATGATTGGAAAAATGATAATCCGTTACAAGGTGTAGATTCTTTAGACATGATTCTTATTTGCCAGTGCCATACCGTTTAATTGTTGGTTAACAGCTTTATCAGGGTCTAAACCTATTTTAAGTTATCTTAATTGCCAATTGTGGATTAATGTGAGTGAATGCCAGTGTTTGTCTCTAAGTATTAGCCCTGCGACTAACGTTGTGAGTTTTGAACATAATGTTATATCTTGATCATTGCATGACAATTCTGTTAGCTGTTAATTAATTTAATGCAACCCATAAATGATAGTAGATAATTGTCAGTATATTCCCAGGTTGGAGAAGCAGTTAGGAGCATTGCCAAACACTTTGTTTTATGTCTGTCTGTTATTGGGGCCAGTAGAATATACACTTTTATAACACTTACCACGTTTCTAAAAGTGCATCAGTATTGTTTCACCACTTCAATACTGTTCTGTATTAAGAAAAAAATCACAACCAATTTATAATTTGCACAGGTGCTGTCCAAAATTTGAACAATATTGTCTTTCAGCCAGTTATATTTGTGGCATTACGTTTGTTTGCTTCAATAAATAATAAATATCCCAAAACATATAATAGGACCACATTTACCAAATACTGAATTCCTCTTTGTTGGTTGCGTCGCTGTATGTGGTTCTTGACAGTTTCACAGAGGTTGGCCTTACAGAGCTCAAGCCATGTCTGAGTGTGAAAACCCTGGCCTTTTGATCCCTGGTGTCAGAACACAGTTTGACCCTGTGTTCACACTAACAGAGCCTGAGCAACAGGAGCCGCCAGCTGTGGACTGCACCCAAACAAGCTTCATTTTCACACTTGGAGCTTGTTATATTGAGGAGCGGAGATTGGTGAACAGCTGGGTAAACGCTACACAACACCACTCAGATCAACAGTTGATCCCTGTCTATTGAGTGAAAGCGGCGGATTAGACGCTGGAGGGTGCACATCTGTCCAATCAGAGCTGCATTTGGGGGCTTTTCAGTCACAGTAAATTGCATCAAATCAAATTTAGCCATACCAGTGCACTCTGAAATCTGAAACCTGCACTATGCTTTTGAAACCCGACGCCAAAATCCCAGAGTCGACTCACCATTTCCAGGCTCACACTCCTCCAAATCTTCATCATCGCTAGGACACTCAGCCGATGCTACCAAGAGGTCGTCTGCGTTCTGGAACAACACATATAAGAGACACAGAAAAGAGTCAAGACATGTTTTATTTAAGTGAAGGATGCAGACGTAGTACACATAACAAGCATCTACGATGATTGTCAGTGGCAAGGTCATTCCAAATCTATCATTATCTACTAGCTTCTTATATGTAACAAGAGCATGTTCCCTTCGACTATTCACAAAATCCAATAGTGAGTGCAGGAGGTTTTAGAAATTATATATATGTCCTTGTAAAATTATACAGGTAACTAGACAACCTTGTAAATTTCCTGTTAGTTCAACTCATATTTAAAGACTGGAGAATATCTACCCAAAAATCAGCAATTTACTCTATGTTAGTAGAAAGGTACCACATCACTCTAGATTCTGTTCTAAGACCATTTATAAACAGTTTCAAGTAAATTTGAAGCAACGTGTCCCAACGTGGCTGTGTTTCATTCCAACATGAGAGAAAATATATATAGACAATCAATAGGAGGTTAATCCAGCAAGATAGCTGACAAGTGACTATAGCCTTATATTATACTATTTTTACTAAACATAAAGCTAAAAACACTAATGTCTGCCTTCCCACAGAACCGTCCAGGGGGCATCCAACCTCAGCTGGCTAATCATGATGTGGAGGAGCAGCGACTCTAATTCGAGCTCCTCCCCTATCTTTTGAGGGCGTGCCCAGCCCCCCTGTGGAGAAAATGTTTTTTGGTCACTCTGTATGGTCAGCTTCTTCTGCAACCCTACAGACTGGTACATCTTCACATTACATTCTTTTCCGACTAAGAACCTTAATTCTCATCCCATTTGTGATCATCTCGACCCCTTAATAAACATATGCTGCATGATATTTCAATGAACAGGAATATGTACAAAATTTTGTGGCATATATCTCAATAAATGTGCAATTAAAATGCTTAATTAACTCAGCTTGAAATCTATTTGTTTTTCCTGCCAATATGGTGGATAGAGCACATGTTATGTCTGGAGCGCTATAGAGCCAGTGGTGTAATTTAGAACAAAATAACATTATAAACTGCACCGCAGAAACCATCTAATGAATATCCCGCTGCCCCCTCCCCCTCCCACTCACCTAACACAACAGCGGCAGGAGACGAACCGGGGCAGCAGGAAAGCAGGCGGAAACCCAAATTTCAATTTCTGCAACAGCTCTGAGCTACCTGCCGCTTCGTAGCTTTGATCAGAGCGGAATAATGCGCTTTGATGCTTAGAATAAAAGATGGAGCGTTTGAAGTGTGAAAGAGGGCTCCTGTTCCTGCGACTCTTCATAGTGGAACTGTCGGAGTTATCACTTGTCTCCCTCTGACCCAAATGTGATGGCAGCATGTTAGAAAACTCCCAGCATTCCCACATGTCATGGCTCCTGAGAGGAGTCTTATGAAAAAATGTATTACCTTCTGACCTGGGACAACTAGACTTCACTGTTTTTTACAACATGTTTTTCCCAAATATTCCTCGAAACATCTGCTTTGAGTTCACTGCCCCACGAGTCACTTACAGTGTTTTCATCCTCTGTGACCTATTTTATCACATTTTATAACCATTCAACACAGAATTTTAGGAACATTTTCTTCTGTTGACTGTCCACAAACGGCTGCAGTGACAGGTCATAGAGTTTAATCACTTTGCTAAATTATATCGAGAGTTCACAGCTCTGTTTTTCTTATAAGACCATGAAAATGTGACAAATACAGCTCATTGGGCTTTGTTCCAAAACCAGTTGGTTTCACATTGAGGCTAGTGGTGGTAAATCTTTCATGGCTACGTTTATTTAGTGAATAGTAACCACTTCCAGGAGAGCGTCCTGTAGTTAATACTGCTCAACTGATGTGGTAAAAACTGCAAAGAGTCGGCAGCTGGGACTTCTTAAAATCCCCTCTGGAACCTTTATGGCGTAGAGCTTGGATTTTTCATTTATGCCATCTGTTCACCTACACAGATATATCTTCAGATAAATGTGATTTCTACCAATATTACTGCCATCAACAAAGAAATTGGCAGCAGGTTTATTCAGTTAAAAACAATCCACAGGGGGCACTGAACCCTAGCACGAGTGAAATTAAACTCTTGCTGACACCTGTTGGAGGTGTGATAGAAATGGCACCTCAGTCTGGAAAAATATTCACAAGATTATTTTCACATCTCAGCCAATTGCTGAAGATTCTCACTTCTCATTTTTTGAAAAGGCTCCTACAACAGCCAAAAGGATTCTTTAGAAACATTGGAGGAGAAAAAAATGTAGAAATGTTCTGAGACCAGTTCTCGTCAATACTGAACACATACGTAGATAATATTTACGAACCATGCACATATTATAGTTTTCCAATGTTTTATCGCTGACTTACTTTAGCAGGACATAAATACTCATATGCCTCCCAAACTTTAGTTCTATGCAAAACCCAGCTGTGTTTCCTGTTCAGTTTGATCTAAATCTGAGTCTTTTTCACACCAACTTTTCTTTTTCTGTTCTGCTGCCATGCACACCACTGCTCAGGCTAAATAACCCTTGCCTCCCATTTATTATAAACTGTCACTGGTGCCATAAATAGGAGCACAAACAGCAGCATGTTCCCTGCACCATAGTTTTTTTCCTCAGGTCTCTGCAGCCACAGTGTTTACAACGGCAGGCAGGACGGCTTTCATTCAGCGAACAGTGCCTTTGAGCTGTTTAGGAAATCAATGTAACGCACTATTGTTCATGTTACACCACAGCTGTCTGAGTACACTCAACTGTCCGACTACACTTGGTTTCTTTTTTCAGCAGCAAGAATTGGTTTAGTCCGGCCGATAGTGTAGACAGTTTCTGCAACAGCCTCTAAGTCCAATTCAAACACTTTTGAAGATCTTTCAAGGTCAGTTAAGTTTGTCTAACAATGGTGGAAGAATAGACTGTGCTTTCTTTTGGCTGAATATACCCACACATATTAGCACTGGTAAAAGCCGAAAAGCATGTCCGCAATGTTTCCAGATAACTGATCAAACAGAACTGTCGGTGGCTGCCAGTTTCTCTTCTTCTCATCGCAGGCGAGAGCTGTAAATGCTTATTACACACAGACGGAAGAAGAGATTTTTCTGCCAAAGTCTGCAGGCTTAAGGTATGACACTGAACTGACTGGATGGCTACATGCGACATCTCAGAGTCAGGTTTTACAGATATCATGTGGATGAAGAAGACTAAAACCGCAGAATCCAAACAAGTGATGCCAACTGGACACACTCCAAAAAGCAATGTCTAAAAAGCTCTTGTATTCTGCCTGGGCTGTAGAAACCAATGAAGGGTAAAAGTTAGACACTCAAGTAAATATGTGCCCCATTCATGAACTAATGGACTGCCAGTGACAATACATTATAACACTTTCTGTCACAGCAGCTGCCACTTAAATAGTTCTGTTAGTCCTGGTCACACTGTAAATTTTTTTTGCATCATATAAATGCAAGACTGTGCGACTCTATTGGGTTACAGCCAGTGTCTGACGCAAGTCACAATGTCCGATTAGAAATGCCAAGTATGTTATACACTACCCATCAGGCAGTGTCAACTTGTCTGCCGTTTATGTTCTTAAAAAGAAGGGATGGACTCTGGTCAAGTTTGTGTTGCATAGAGGGCTTGGGGTGAAGGGTTAGCATAGGTTTATTTACAATTGCTTCCAAACTTGCAGCTTGGATACTCTCCTCTTAAAAACCAAGACATCCATAAATTGCACCGCTGTAGTAACAACACAGAGTCTGTAGAGAGAGCTGCGCCCTCTACTGGCAAAAAGTTACGTAGTTCCCCTTTAATAGAGGCTGTAGCAGTATTGTTTTTTTATAGTTCTAAATTTCTGAAACATGCCTTGTTTCCTGGATATTTTTTTTTTGGATTTTGGATGCACAATTGTGAGATAAATATTAAGCTGCAATGTGCAATGTTTGCAACAAACAATCATTTGCTTATTGGCAATACCTTTAGCTAAATGGAAGTCATGTCTACACAATATAAGAAATTGTCAAGAAGTTTATTTGCTCAAGACTCCTGTTGGTGCCTAATTTTTTTTTAGTAATTTGAATAATCAATTGCTCATTGAATTCAGCAAAAATCACAGTGTGACAAAAGCTTTTATAAGGGTTCAATACTATTGTCCTTCTCTGCTAATAGTCTGTAGCACACAACTGAGCCTTAAAACATCTAAATTAAAATTCTACACTAAACAGAATCACCACCTCACAGCCCCTACTGACACAGCCTGATACTGTGCACTAGCAGAGGAAGACTTTTCAGCTTTTATGTATATAGCTATACCTAAGCTAAACAAAGATATTAACGAATTAGAGTGCCAAGACTACTTGACTGTCCCATGAATAGGTGCATTAATCAAACTAGAGAGACGAAAACATCTTCACCTTGAAAACGAAGTCCAGATGCTTTTACTCAAACCTTTTTTACAAGTACGAGAGGTTTGCCATAAGTGGCACCTTTCCTTACTGATATATGTTACATTATCAAAGTTTCTTAGAGACTAAAATGTGAAATGGACATCTGTTTGAGGCACCTCTTTAGAAAAAAAAGTAAACCAAGCAGCCACTGGTATACAGCATCAAAACTTTATGAGAGGTCCATGCAACACTGCAAATCCAATGTGGCATGAGTTGCATTGTGCACAGCTTGGAGCTAATGGAGACCTTCATGTTAGAGAGATGGAGCATGTTATTAGGTCTTTTTAGCAGAGTGGGGAGCCCGATGACCCACCTACTTCATCTTCCAGTACACAGGCGCCAACTGCTTTCCTACTGTTCGCAAATGTTCCTTACATTGTTGGTGATGGTTCCATTAGCATATCTGGCTATAAATCATCTCCCTGTACTTCTATGTCCTGTACCAGCTCTACTGCCTAACTCTGCTCTGACAGGGGCCTGACTTCCACTCTGCTCCAAGTGTAAAATGTCCAAAAGCAGGTGTCTGTCACCTTGACATATTTGTTTCAAACATTATAACAAAGCTACACAAACTTTTTTTTTTACCAGAAAATACACTGTGGCCTCAGTGTCTCTGTTTCACCAAGTGCACTTTCTTACTCCACTGTGTCGCAACTCGCTACCATCTGGTGAAAACACATATGTTGGCAGATCAATATTAAAAACGATTTACTGTGGCAGGCTAGTGGTGGTTGGTTCCATTAGCCTTAGTGTTTTGGTGCATTAACAGAGACTCATATATGCATATATTATATTTGCCTTGAGGCCTATTAATTTCTCATTTGTAAATGTCTTCATTTTCTGGTTAGAACATAAGAGATATAATATTTTTTACATGATATCATTCTGTTTATTATGTTGTTTTAACAAAAAAAGCTATTAAACACATTTTACTGACCTGGCAGAAATATGCTTCTGGTGAAATATAGACATTTAGACAATCTAAAAAAATGTATCTACTTTAATTTTAATGAGCATTTTAGCATTAAGCGTGCAGTTAAAATAAACTTTTGTATATTTTATAAATAAAAAAATGGAGAATTTAGAATGAAGCTTGTTTTCAGACAGTGCACTTGAATTTTGTTGTAGATTTTTGTACAATCACAAAAAAGTGTCTTGCACCAGTTGCATTATGTTTAATAATCTTAGGCAAGTATTATAGCATATTAGGTTTCCCAAAATCTGGAACATGGCGTTCAATGACATGTATAATTTTGCATTTTATTTGTTTCAGCAAATCATGTAGACCTTATGTATAAACAGTTATGATGCAATGATCATGTGTAAGAGGGGATGCAACAGAAACACTGTGTTTAGGTGACCTTTCATTTGATCGTGAATTTTTTTTAAGTTGATTAAATAATAAGTCTTGACTTCAGCCTACACCCTTTTGGTCATTGCTTATATAAGTGTTGTATTGTTTTATGTTTGTTTTTTTGGGGACCGGCATAAACTAAATGAACAAAGAAGTGAATCCTTTGTGCTTAATACTTGAGCCCACCTGTGTGACGCTGTCCCTCATGGTGGGCGAGCGCGTCTTTCGGGTGGTGGTTGTGGCCATGGTTGTGGTGGTCTCCATGATGGTGGTGGACATATCGGCCAGTGGGGTGGTGGAGGTGGTGTCAGTGGTGAGCACTGAGGGCACGTCACCCACCAGCCGCAGGTTGCCCTGGGTCTGGACGTTGGGGTCGCCCTCCGCGGCCAGTTTGAGCACCTGCAGGCCGTTGTAGTACAGGCCCGAGATCTGGCCCTGGAAGTGACGCCCCTTCTCCCCACCGCCGCCAATTTTGATGAACGCCTGGCTGTTAAATATGGTGAGCTGGCGACCTGGGGTTTCAGAGATGATAAATGAGGATAGAAGTAGGTAGTAGAGAAAGAAAGTGAAAATAATGGGGACAAAGAGAGGGCAAAGAATACAAAATCAGTCACTGTTTGCCATAGTTAGAGCTTTACATCAAACATAGGTAATAAAGAAGCACATGTACAACACAGGAGTTTCTAGCACATGGGATCCCTGCTAACACTTGAGGGAGCTTGAACCCTGGTTTGTTGCATCTGGGGATCGGGCATGTGCCACTTTCTCCGCCTAAATGTGGCAGAAAAATAGATTGCATGGACAGTCACAGCTTGACCCCCAAGTCTGAAGGTTCACAGCCAAATGCATCTAATTTGCCCCGAGATGGAATACATTAGAACAATGCAGGGGCTGTGTCATTGACCTCCAATGCACCTGAGCTGCACAATGATAAAGTACTTCTGCCGGCAGGCAAAAAAAAAAAGTCTCTGGAATCCAAGGAGAAAATGAGATTCTCATTGGAAGGAAATGTTTAATTCAGTAAGGGCTCTCCTCAGCGGTCATTACCATTCATGTGGATGGAGAGAAGGATGAGAGGAGGGAAAGGTTGTCCGTTTAACCAGGGTCCAATGCTACAGTGTTAGCAGGGTGAAGGAAGGGGAGGGGGAGCATTTTCTTCATGGATTTTCCTCAGCTGATGTCGGGTTTTCTTTTCGTTTTTAGCTTTTCTTACATTTCTCCTTGACTATCCTATAATAACCTGGAGTTATGCATGTGTTGACCCCTGACAGCGGCTCGGTTTAATGTGGGATACCGCTGGAAGGAAGTGGGTTAAAAACAGAATGGATGAGGTAATTACTTAAAGGAGAAGGACAAGAGGCCAAGGAGCTTTTTTATGGATTAATCAATTGTTGAAAAGAAAGAGGAGCGTGTGTTTGTGAAAAAGATACTTCAGACGTGTGTGTGTTTCTGAACAAAATGCAGTCTCCCAGGGAATGGCTGACTGCCAACCTCAAACATGGAAGACCACTCTGGATTGATAGGTCGGATCTAGTTTATTGTAATTTATTATAGACTACAGCTCCATTAATGTTATATGTTTTTAATGTTTAATTGCTTTATAATGTGTGAAATAAAAAAAATGTGCAAAAAGGAACACTAACAGTTCAATTGTGCAAACAGGGTTGAAAAATGCATCTTTTGAATGTTACTCTGGTTTTTATCTGCCAATTTGGAAACACCTTCCAATCATTAGTGTCAAGACACTAGGGACAAGCCCCGAGTCCCATTTGTTCTCATTTAGTAGAACCAATAGGCTACTTTATCATTGTAATTATGATTTACTCTCAGTCTATACCCATCCACTTGTTCCACCATATGTGCAGCACTATGATGCATGTAAGTAATGGCCAAATGCTGTCTGCTAATGTATATGTGTCTGGAGTGGGTGTAAAAACATGTTTTCTATATATGCTAAAAAGGTTCCCTCACGTAACCAGACAAATCTATTTTGACGAGAAGGGTCATTACAAGTGTCATCCCATTATCGGATCGTTAGGCTTGCCAGGGGCCTCATGAGGGAACTAGCACCTATCCCCTAAATTCTTAATGATGGGACGTAATGTCTGGCATATGGACTGTTGACACAATCCAACGGTCTCAGGATGACCTCATCACTAAGCCTCATAAACGGATGGACTCGAGACATCAGCGAAGAAAATACTGAAGGATAAACATGCCGTGTACATAGAGAGACAGAGAGCGAATACACAGGATCACACACACACACACACACACACACACACACACACACACACACACACACACAAACACAGGGCTCCTTCAGTGTCCTTGGTGAAAGGACATGTATCGTACACACACACACCAGCCCAGAAGGTCTCCTGTTTCAACAGCCTCCCCAGTGATCGTCATGAGAGTGGAGAAGGTGAGGACACATCATCGTATGTGCTCATAATGCTTATAAACTAGCTTCACTAACAATGGCAGGTCTTCTCTGTGGCAAGTGAAAAAAGCCCATGACAAAGTGAAAGGAAGACTAATAAATGTGTGAGAATATTTGGAGGTTGGAGAGTTTCGTAAGTGCAAAATCGATGCCACGTCACCACCACCAGTGTGTGACTGTGGAGTGAATGGACTCTGTAAAGTGCTTTGAGGAGTCTTGAAAAGTGCTATATAAATCCAATCCATTATTATTATTATCATTATTATAACCCTTAAATGTGGAATAGTTAAAGCAGAGGTGGATACATTTGAATAATAAAATCAAGGGGCAAATGTTTAATGAGCACTGTTTCACTACTGCATGTTTGCATTTTGTCTGGGAATGAAAGCCAGTACAGTCTATACAACACAAAGGGGACCAGTAAAATAAATGTTGATACAAAAGCAACATTTGTCTCTGGAGTTATGTTATCCCTTGAAAAGGGAAACATGCTCCGTGTAAAACAGTAAAGGTCTGCGGCATGGGAGAATCAGGCGACTCATGTTCCAAACCTGGCACCTAATATAGAAATGTGTTTCCAGAGTATATAATATTTAAGAGGAAAGATAACCAAACTATGCAACAGCACTTATAGCTATGTAACCAAGCGCTCATTATTGTACGAACCCTCATCTTACACGCATGCACTGCAAAAACCTTTTTGCAAAGGGGGCTGCACAGAAAGTGACCAAATTCTATAGAACACAAAGGTATAAGTGAAATAAACATGTTTACAGCCTACAACAAAAGATTGAGCGAAGTTCTTCTTTGATGACACAATACAGTAAGTATACAGTATCTGAATGCCCTATTGGGGTGCAAAATGGACAATATGGTTACCACGCCGACTTGACAAGAAGAGATGAAGCACAAGACGCACCTACTGCATAAAAAGAGGCACTGTGGAACATGAACATTATTTCATATCAAGTCAATGTCCATAAGTGCCATATCTAAGACTCAAAGAGTCCACATACTTTTTCTACCTAAACAACAAGCATAACAACTTTTACAGAAAGGCTTTATCTGATATTTATTGACGGGCTGAATGATTACCATAGTTCAGCCTTTTGAGCATGTTTATACTGGAACACTCAGAGAGCTAGTCTATTCATACAGCCCAAATATTTATTTTTTTGTTTTGCAAATGTTGCTTGGAGACATTTTAGATTAAAAATATGTTTTTAGTATTCTGCTGGAATTCAGTTTCTGACTGTAATCACAAACAAAAGTCAAGTCAGGGTCCTGTTTTTGAACACCACATCTCAAGGAGAGTCTTGATAGGTTCAGTAAAGGCCTTTCTGTCTGTGTAGGTTCCCCTATTAGAACGTGAGGCAATACCACACTTCTAATGTCAGATCTGGAGTTGTGCCTTAATGGCTACCAGCTTGAATCAGGGTCATCCTTTTTCTCTACCCCTTGTTTCAGTTTTTATCATGACACCTCTCTTCGTTAGAACTAATCATGCAGAACGTGACGGCAGGCAAAATACAAGACCACAGGACCAAAGTGATCCTTCTTTATGACCAAATATCGCAGAAATAAACCCCTAAACATTTTTGCGCACTGTGCCCATTGGCAATGTCCATTGATCATCAACAGATGGTTCTTCAAATAAAACATACATCTATGATTTCTACTGTCTCAGATTGCAGCATTATTGTCATATTAACGCGGAAAAGAGTTGGTTTTCTGTGCTCATGACATTGTGACACAATCGAGAAACAAAGGGAAGACGACAAAAGGTGCCCTCCAGGCTGCATTACGGGAAATCACTGTTTGTTTTGCTAGCTGTCTGCACGGGATGAAAGCCTAACAGGGCCTGATGAAGTTATTGTTTCAGGGTGTGCCGGGTCAAATCAAAACTGGCATATGGGTTTAGAGACAATTTTTGGGAGGCAGACATCACTGCAATGGCGTGGCATAGAAAGAAGACCGCACATGACAAGCAATCACGGCACGTAATACAACCAAGCTGCAGTCTATAACAGCTTATGAAATCTGTCAGTGGGATGACCTTCTTTGCATGTGAAAGATGCTGTATCTGCCAAACATATATTTACATTTATGTCACTCCCTTTGTATGTGCACCAGACAGTGTGATTGCACATTAATGAGAGTCTATTGAGCCAAATTGGTGAGATTGCAGAGCTGCAGCCTTGCCTCTTTCCCCCAGAGCCTCGGAGGTGATAGGTATTTAATGGGCAGACGCTGGGATGGGAGGGGTCAGAGGAGGAGATGATGAGACGATGAAGAGGTGACGGCCAGCCATCTAGACGCTTATGAAGATCGACACTGGTGGTTGCATTAGTGAAAAGCAGGGCTGGTATAAGAATGTTCAGGCTCTATGAATCTTTATGAAGTGGTTTTGACTTCATCTTGCAACAGGGAGTGTGGACACAGCTAAAGATGGACTAAGCATAAACAGATGATACAGTAGGTGCCAGTGTATCAGTAAAGGCACAACAACATAATAAAAATGTGTTTCTTATGTGTTCTTGCATTTATATTTATGCAAATTAGCCATATGCTTTTAAGTCTTAATTTCAACTTGCACTATTCTGCTTGATTTATGTTATGTTATTTTGCCCCACTGTGTGAAGAGCTGGTGTGGCGTGTACAAATCCTGCTAGAAGGTGGTACATAGGATAATTTGGGCGCGGTTATTGAGAGGGTATATTAGTGGTAGAAAGTTAAAATAATATTACAAAAATGAGCATAAAGAGGGTTTTAGGTGGTTGTTTCAGAATCAGCTTATGGCAGTATCTGCTTGGAAATTTGAGTAACAGAGTATATTCAAAGCATGTACTGCTTGAACAACTGTGCCAAATTTACCCTTTCAGGGACCCCATAGAAAACATTGTATACATTTTCCACGTTTTTTTCTTACATTAAACTTACATTTCACTTTTAATCAAGGATTTTACAGATGTACATTATTTGGTGAATTAATTGCAGGCAAAACCCTGCTGGTCTAAGGAACTTCAGAGGGCTCTAGAAGGGCATGGGTTCAGTCCACTCAAATCATCAAGGCAACATAAAAATAATTAAGGCATTTATCTAATCAAAGTACTCGATTTATTCAATAAATAGTTTTAGCCCTAGCAAGCACAGTCACTTTCTAAAGGCATAATTGTCCACATTTATGCCCGCCTTCGGTCGGATCACCTGGGGGCTTAGTAGCTGATAGCCCAGCCGGTGTCACAAGGACAGAGTGAGGAGCTCCAACTTCGATTTCCTCACAGAATCATGGCGGTAATGATCCCTGCGTGTCACATCATATCATGGAGCTGTGTGTGTAGGGGGGGGGATTTTTTTACATTTATAAACCGTGGAGGAATGGATTGTGCAGCGTCTTCTCTGCAGCAATGACAGCTAATCGATACAAGGCCAGATGTAGCACACGGTCTGCTATTTTCTCTAGACCTTTCTCAGCTGCTACCCAGTTCGAGGAAAAAAAATATTATAACCACTATTACAATAAATTTTGTTACATCATTTCAAGCTATGGTTTCTTGTGTGGCTAGAGTATGCTACCAAACCCTATCTACTACTTACCTAATGTATCTTTGTAATGTTTCTGGAAATCTGGATATGTAACATTTCTAAGCATCTTCTTATGAACTGTCATATCATTTTGTCCAGTTTTATCCCTACTTTTTCAGTTTAAATGTTGCTATTACCTAGAATTATCCCCAGTTTACTCCTGACAACAGAGCAAGGAGGTTATGGGCTTGATCTCTGGGCTTGGCGCCAATAGCCTAGTAGTATGAAGTCATGTTCTCTCTAAGCACTTTTACTTCCTCCCGTTGCCCAAAGACCTGCATGTATGTGTCAATATACAAATCTAGGTTGCTCACAGGGTAAATTAGGAGCAAAAAACGTGTTTAAATGAATATCATTTAAACAAGAGAGTCCCTTTTGGCAGTTCAGTTCTGATCATTAAAACACAGTTTGGGTTTGAGTAAAGACTTCTATGTTTCCACTGCGCTGTTTACAGGTAACAGTGTGGGCTACGTAAACGCTCACACAAGTGCAAAAAAGAGTTTCCATATAAAATATCAATCATGTTTGTAAAAAAACTTGACACAAAACCCAACACATGATGGACTATTTGAACCTCCTTCTGTGGTTCTCCCTGAGGTTTCTTTTTTACCCCATAGCAGTTTTTTTGTTTTTTCTTACCCTGATAGAGGGTCTAAGGACAGTCCTTAATTGTTGTTAATTGTTGAGTTAATTGTTGTTCTGATATTGGGCTATAGAAATAAAATTGAATTGAAGTGTTGGCTGATTTCTGGTATTGCTTTTGCTTTTTGTTTTCACTCTGGTAAGGAAAACCAATTGTCAAATCACACAGACTGCTAGTTCCTCCTTTTGAAATGCAGGCAAAGTCTTCCCAAACTGACAGGATTGGCTTTGGACGCCTTTTGGTAATAATAGCTTACCCAAACTGATGCGACCTGAACTGAACCTCTTCAATGGAAACTATGAGACATCTTTTTCAAGGAAGTCCTGGCCCCATGGTGGACCTTTATGTTTTTTTAGTGGTGGGCAAGACTATAGCAATTGGAAAAAGCTGGAAAGAACATGCAAATTCTACACAGAAAGGGCTATACAGCTCTGGAAAAAATGAAGAGGCCACTGCAATTTTTCTATTGATTTAGCATCTCTACAAGTATGGAAACCGTTCCATTCCAATGTCTGTTGAATCCAACACAGGCACATCTCATTCTACTCAATGAGATGCTGATTAGGTGATCACCTGAACCAAATCTTTTTTAATAAGAAAAAGTATAAAAAACACTTATGTGGTCATCCCTATCCTCTTTCAAATAAATGCTCTAAATAACAAAATTTTTATTTGGAATTTGGGAAAAATGATGTCAGTAGTTTATAGAATAAAACAAAAATTTTAATTTTACCAAAACACACAGAAATACTGAGAAACTGATAATTTTGCAGTGGTCTCTTAATTCTTTCCAGCGCTGTATTTGAATGGGCATTATACCCTCTTGCAGTGAGGCGACAGTGTTAACCACCTTGCTTCCATAGTTATATTAAAGACGTGCCAATATGTAATGTCCTTGCTAATCTTGTGAAGATGCAAATGGTTTTATAGATACCAAAATCGATGTTTGTATACCCCTCCTCCTCCTTAACTTACGCCCCGTCTATATTGAAGAAAAAAAAAAAACTCAGACTCAATCTAAATTGGTCAGATACTTTGGATCTTAGACACTGCATGTAACATTATTTTTACACATCTTGGGGAATACTGGAAACACTCTGAGACTGCATGAGTTGAGAGAGAGAAGATAAAAAGACATGTTTGGACTGGGACTGAGAGAATGGGGACATAAGAGATGACAGCAGCGAGGGAGGATGACAGACGAGCACGAGCAGCAGCAAGTGAATGTGTATGAGGGTAGAATGTCAAAGAGACGGGAGCGAGGGCATGCAGCGGGGGCACCGCGGGAGGGGCTGACAGCAGCAATGAAAAGAACAAGAGGAATGACACAGTAGCGTCCAAAAAAGAAGTAATACACCTGAGTGAGACGCTGAGGGAGAGCGTCGAGACAAATGGGTATGAAAAAAAGACAGGGGAAAGTGAAGTCAGTGGCTGCACGTTCGGTGACTCACTGCTGCCGTCCCATTCAGCAGCCGGCTAATCATACGGTTAACCTTGTATTTAAAGCTATAGTCCATCATTTTTTTTAAATCCAGGAGAGAGAGGAGAGCTTTGAACAATTACAACCTCTGCTCCCTCCCTCTCGTACTTCTTGTAGTAATTACTAGTTGGGCTGAGCTGAATCGTGGTGTGGGCTGGGCTCGGGCCATGCTCTATTTGCTAATGCACAGATTGCACGTTTGGCAATATAATGGCTGTGGAGGGATGGGAGACTGGTACTTTCTCCTATCTCTGTGATCATTGCAATTCTTACTCGAAGAAGGATTTCATGCCCCATAATTTACCTCTGTCCATACAACACTTGGACTTTATGAATGTGTGCTCAGTACTTCTTCATGTCCTTTCATTTCTTACATTACTACATAAAAAAAGCCTCTCATATTATTCCCTTTTCTTCTCTATAGGAATAAAAAGTGCAGAGAAAGAAAGCGGGAGAGGCCTGGTTCCTAATGAAGGAGGGGCAGGCTGCTGACAAAGTCGATTATGAAGTGTTCCCAAGTTATCTTCTCCGCACAAAGACCTCTTCGGTAATTAAGGGTATTTTGCTTTTTTTTGTTGCTCCTCAGAAGTTGGGAGGAACAGTATAAATTAATTGTGTTTGACAATGGTGCATGAAGTCAGGGCTGAGAGCTTTGAGAAATAGCACAGAGCCCCAAGGTCCTCCAAGACACACGTCTGTGGTAGTGAGGCGACTGGAGATGGGACTCTACGGCTTTATCTATGATCCAGTATCTCTTTAACTTTATCTCTGTGGATCTTTAACAACTGATAGTGTCAAGGGAAAGACTTGGAGATAGCAGCGTGGTTAGCTGGGGACAATCCTCTTTTTTATTTTCGCTGCATCTGTGGCCGTTCTGTTTTTAGTTCATTTCATGGAAAGAGCGTGAAACAAAAGCTGACTGCTGCTTCTTTGCATCTACAGAGCGGCCTTATAGTCAACAAAAGAAGCCTTTTCTTACCCTGCTTTCTGTGATACAGGTGGGAATTCCTTTTGACCAATATCTCGGAAAGGTGCCCATTTATGCTCCACAAGTAACACAGCAAAAAGCCACAATTCATTTTTATGCTTTACCATATTTTTCTGATTATGAAGAAGTTACATAACTAAACATAACTAACATTTCTTATACACATGCTAGTCTTGTTGTTGTGCATCTGCGTTTGTAATAATGATTTTAGTCTGAACTTGTCTAAAATTTCCCAGACATCTTGGTCCAAATGGCACAGACATCAATCATCAATCGACCACTGAGCCACTGCCACCCCACATATATACAATGTTTTATAACATTTTCCTCAGTAATATAGTGGGACTTCATTGGTCAATACAATGAAGGTCAATTATACACTGTTTTGAGTGTTCAACTGTCTCTGAGTCCTGTATTGAAAGTAAATTAACATTCCCTTCCTAAGATCATCCGGAAAGAGTCTTTTTAGATGCCTCTCAGCTCTAAAGACAGCACATTTACATTTTTCAAAAAAAGAATAATGTCGCTAGGAAAAAAAAAAGGAGTGAAATAAATTAATAACTGACATTTGTGTGACAAATAACATAAAAATAAAAATGAAGTTACATTTTGAAAAAGATTTCCACAACAAAGGAATAGTGTAAACCGAAATATCTAAAAAGTTACTTAAGGTATAGCCACAAAGTCTGTAATCCTGTAAAGCCTGAGACATCAAAAAATTGTCAGAATATTCATTTTTTTTGAAACTGAGAACATAAAAAAATAAAAAAATAAATAATCAAACTTTTTTTTTTCCTGAGATTTTTTTTTATATCACATATGATACATTGGGCGATTTAATAAATTAGAGGTCTCAGAAACTCGAGTAGCAAATATGATACAAATGGTTTTATAGGGTTAAATTTAGACAAAACTTGAATAGTGGAAATTGACTTAACAGATGAAGATGATGATGAAAAAATGAAAACATGAACATGAACAGATGAAAAATGGTGAGAAAATACTAATGAAGTGGCTTCTGAAGCACAATATTCCTCAAAATTGACGCAACATAAGTGAGCATAAAAGGGGCTTGAGACAAAGCTGGGCTCATACAGATTTGCCTTCCACTGAGAGCAGTCTGATGAGAGAGAATATCTGAAATGAGCCAGGGAGCTGAACCTGGACCATGGCCTGGCCTGGACATGTAGAATTAGGCTCTGGTCCCACACCGAACGGGAGAACGTGATTGTTTTTGATTAGCGAGTGGAGAGCGCTCACCAGGTCATTACACACAGAAGCACTAAACCTGGCTTTGGAGGCCACAGAGAGCATGAAGTCCAAATATTCCCCCCTCCTGTTTATGACTGGACTGGAGCATGGACACAGTTTGGTCAGTCCTCACTACAGAGAGCGTCTCACGGTCAGACAAAGTGACGATCCTTCAAGGAGAGTTTGCACTTCCTTGCGCATCTGTCAAAAGCAATTACTTGAGGAAAATGGATTTGTGTTGGTTATTTGTAATCTATATTTACTCCTGGGGATCCCCAAAGAGACCAGACACAACTAACACTGAGCCGAAACAGATCAGTCTCTATACAGAGGGGTGGAAATGATCGTCAAGTTGTATGGAAAGATTCAACAGAGTGATCAAATAGAGTTGCTGGAGTTACTTTTTGGGACATTGAGTTTTCCTCTCTGTTGGGTATCTATAATGACTGCTGTGCTGCATTTTGTCAGTGAGCAAAGAAAAAAAATAAATGACCAGAGATGTCTGTCTGACAATGAGAGTCACTGACAATGAGTCTTCACATTTGGACACTGCAGGCTTTGTGACTTTTATTATTTGCTGGACATGATTAGCACTGATTTTTATACATTAACATATCAGTGAGCACTGTTTTATGCTAAAAAATATAATTATTGCCTTAGCTTGACTGTAATCAGACTTTTAAAATACAAGTAAACATCTTTGTCTGCTCTACGATGATAGTATTTCAAAATGATATCTGAACCTGGGTCCAGAACAACCTTTTTATTTTGTCATATTTCTGCAGAATAATTTAAGGCTTAGCTCAGTAAATCACACAAGCTCAAACCCTACCAACAATGGAACTGGACTTGAGTTTTAATCATCAAGAGTGAAAGCTCCCTTAGTCGGACTAACACACCTTGATAATGTGATTTTTAGATCCAGTGTTGTGCCTGAATGCGTTCATTGAACGATAATTCATGAACTCGTTCATATTTTGGGCGAATGTGAACTGAACGTGCTGTATTACTGCCTGATGAACGTTACTGTGAACTCGTTCATTCTGGTGTCTGTGAACGGCACACTCTCTCAGGTTAACTTTGTTCAATAGGGTGCCAGATATCTATAGACCCTTCCAGGTGAAAACCCGGCTAAAACACACCACAAACAGGTCTCAATATGTAGCGGAAAAACACCAAATCTGGCAACACCAGCCACCAGTGTCGCACCGCCGTCCGCCGCATGCGTGACGTGTCATCAAAAAAAAAAAAAAAGCATAGAGGCGACAGCAGCATGTAGCAAGAATTTTATGATGTTTATGACAAGGTTGGTGAGAATGGGAGAAATCTCACTTTTCTTTGCAAACTTTGAAAAGTTACTTAATAATGTTTAAATGTTTTGCACTTTCAATATTGCACTTTCGAGTTCAACCTTAATTTCTTACCTCAGCCTGGTTCCTACCTCAGTTTGTGTTAGTAGAATGGTCTTGAAGGTTTAATGTAACTTGTTTGTTGAACCTGCCGTGTATATTTTTCCAGGATTCCATGTGGACAATGGAAAATTATTAAAATTGAAAAACGTTTGCACCTTAATGATTACTGTCCTGTTTTTCTTTTAATAATTCCTCATTAAAAAAGACCATTCAAGCAGCATGTTTTTCCTCATGTTTTTGAGAATGTACTGTAGGGTTGAAAGCTGCAGCTGCTGCTAGTGTGGAGTGAATGGACAGCAACAAAGCATTAAAACAACAATGTGGAAATGCTGTCCCCTCGATGCTAATGTAAACCCTGGTTGGATAAGGATTCAAAATTGGATATGAAGATGAAATCTGACGCATAGCTTCATTGTTAAAACTGATTAATAAGTGCTGTCTGTGATTCTACTGTATATGGGCTGTGGCAATAATTAAAAAAAATAATAGCTCGCACTAAATATGAACTAGTTAATTTTTGGAACTGTGAACTTAATTAAAAATTTTGAAGTTTGAACTTTGAAATGAACTAGTTCATTTTAAAATTTGTGAATTGAATTTTGAACTAGTTCTTGTAGAAAGTGAACTTTCCCAACACTGTGGTCAGACTAAAACTGTGAGCATGCTGCCGCGCTAGAGAGTGGCATAGTGGAGCACGTGTAAAGAAATATCTGCAAAACTTGTCAGACCATTGTTTTGGTTTCACTTACATACGTGAGAAAGGAAAAAGCTAATCGACCCTAGTTTATCTGACTTTCTGACTTGCTAGAAATAATTTTGCACAATCTGTTTGAAAGGAGCAGGTACCCTGATAGAATACATAGTTAGTGAGTTGGTTAAAAAAATGTGCATGTAAACTCAGAAAAAAAAACACTTAGATGGTCTTCCTAAGCTGTTTTATTGTTGTGTGTCAGTCTACCAGCATCATGTTACCTGAGGAACTCTGCTGTAAACACATGACAGGAGACAGGAGACCTCATGGGCTGATTCATTAGATCTCTCACTTTGAGACCGGACCATAAGTGGACTCCAGAAAAGATCACAGTCTGCTCCATTCACATCACACAAAGAAAACAAATACACCAGCACATTCCACTTCTTCAGTCGTGAAAACAATAAATGTTAAAGGGACCTTATTGTCATTTTAACACCACTTGGTTTAGATTGGAATTTATCCAGAGCAGGTGCGGCTTTAGCTGAATTTGATGTTTGGTTATTTGCTTCATTTTAACCCTCTGAGTTTGGAGAAAGGTGAAGAGTTTTCCTTTTAGTCATGGTTAGATGTTGGTTAGCATATTTTTTATGGAGGTTTTGTCCAGAAAGATTGCGCGACCTGTCCAAGTTCTTCCAAATACTGTCATTGAGTCCAAATGTTAATGATGGTTTATAACAGGGTTAGAACTGAGGGCTCTCTGAATTTGTCGCCAGCCTGGGCACAGCTGGGAAGGGGGCCACTGATTTAGCAAGTGAAGAGAGGCCCTCAGTGGTTAGTGTGGGTGGAGTTTGATTTGCTGTTAGGTGGTTAGATTCTGAAGTTAGACAGCTTTCAGGACTAACTTATCAAAGCAATAAACAGCCTTTAACCCTTTGAGCTGCAATGTCCGCTAAGCCTCCTCAAACTCAAAATCTTATAAACACTCCAGATAAATGTGTCTTAGCTAAATGCTTTCATGACATGTTTGCGACATCTCCAACAAATCTAATCAGATGAACAAATAGGAAGGCTCCCTGCGTAAAGACTGATCAAAGCCATCACTTGGGGTTGACACATTATCTGTTTGTGTTTCCTGCGCCTGCCCTCCTCTCATCTAAACGAGTGGATGCACGCTCATTTGAAACTTCAGAAGAAAGGGAATATTACATTTGCTTTCAATCTCATTCTCTTTAGAATTTCATATCATGCACAAATCATTTCATAAGTGGGTAAGTCATTTCTTATTGATCCACTTTTTCATTCAACTTTTATCTCCGCAGCCTTTTTAATTCTGATTTGTGTCCTAACTATTCTCAGCTTATCACTGATGCACCGCAGCAGAGCACACAGTTTATAGGAGCTCCTCATTAACGGCATGATGCTTTTGTTTCAGTAAAAAAATAAACGTGTTTGCTTGATCCTGTTTGCCTGTCACACATACTTTATTATAGAATATATAGAGGATAGCATACTATCTTCTGAATGCATCCCTGCATGTGATTTTCATTCACAATGCTGTTTCAAAGGAGCTCAAGCCCTAAAGCTTCCAAACCTTTATTCAGGATTATCTCAAAGCATTGCGTGCAAATGAAAAAGCTACATGGTTAGATAATCTGCAGCTAAACGGGCAGCACTGAATCATACCTCTCCATCGTTATTGTGCCCTCCTGCATCTAAATGTATTCAAGTGTGTTGTTTTGGAAGAATCAACCACCTTCAGCAGCACAAACACACAAAGACAAAGACAATGTTGGGACATTAGGCACTCAAAGGGTTAAAGAAATCATCACTTTGATGTGACCACATTTAGTAGTAGTGGCTGAATAGATATTAAGGGCAGACTATACGCCCATACGTTGTGATATAATCACACTGAAATGTGATATTCAACAGTCCCTTTAACTTTTAGTGACTTTCAGGGGATTGTTAAAATCCAGTCATCCTGAATTTGGATTGTTTCATGATCAACTTAACATCCAGCCAAACAAAAGACACAGGAAAGAAGCAAGTGAAGTCTGTTTGCAGGTACTCAGGTATTGGGGTTATGTTGGGTTATTTAAGGGTTAATCCTCTGAGGAGGTGCAGCCCCAGTCCCAGGTGCTTTAAACATGGGCCCCTGGTCGTCACCGCTAATGTAGCACAAGGCATCCATTGATAAACACTGTACAAACAGGAGCATTGATTTTATATTCCAATAATCAATAGTTTATCCTGTGCACACTAGGCTTCTACAATGTTGTCTAATGCACAGGAAAAAAGATCTCTTCTTGTAAATATGAAGAGTAAATATTTTACAATGACTTGTGTATAAAACAACTGTGGAGGCATCCCTTGTGTGGTGGAACTGCACCTCCTGCAGAGTGGTGTTAACGGTAGGTTAGGCGGTTCGATCATTAGTGCAGTTAAAGGGGTTTTATTACCTTTGTCGAGTAGCCACTCGTCAACTACCCGACCAAGTCGGTATGGGATTCTTTGTCTAGCAATAGCCAGGCGATCATTATCAAAGTTCCCTTTAAGAAATTTGGAGAGACAAATTAAGAGAGGTTACACAGATCTGGAAGTTGAAAGGTTAGAGGTTAGAAGGGCAACATGGCACAAGTTTAGCAAGTTATGTTCCTTCAATTAGCTTTAGTTAGGAAGAACTTGAGAATGATTTTGGTCTGGTTTGGTTGGTTAAACAGAGTCTAATTACCTTGAGTTTAAATGAGTTTAATATACTATTGTTAAACAGATTTATGAAATATTTAGATATAGGTATGATTACATTTTGTGTTGACAAAGGCAGAACACTTCATTAGCATCATTAGATAAGACACAAAAAGATCAGACACAGAAGCAGCAAGCATTAAACACAGTCATAGAGAATGCATCCAACAATAAAACATTTCATTATCAGAAATAAAGCAGTGATATTTTATGTCAACATCAGATCATATTAATAGAATGCACATTCAAAAAGACAGTGGTTGTTCAAAGGAAGACACTTTCATTTGCAGTTCAAAAAAAGAGCAGCAGATAACACATTTCCTCACCCAGGATGAACAGCCGCTGTGGTAATGAACCTTTGTAAAGAGTGTTGTTTATAACTCAAACTGTCAGAACAATGTTTCCTGTGTGTTTTTCCAGTGCATTACTACACCTCTTACTGGCACTTGAAAATTAGTGTCACTTCAGCTTGACACAAAGGACCCATCAGCACCTACCCCCTCAACTCATTTGGCATGCACATGTCTGTTACACTGTCACAACATCCCAGCCTTTGTTAAATGGCTCTATTCACTGACTACAGTCTAAATATTTATCAATTCCATAATAATTAACAGTATAGCCATTATATCAGACCATTTTTCTGTAAAGCATCAAACTCTGTGGGGCGTTTAGCCTGAAGTCCACAATGTACTTTAACTTGTGTGCTTCCCTTTGCTCTGTGCTGCTGCAGTGATCTAAAATAGACTACCTCCCAGCTCTGCAGTACCTCTATGCATTCCCCAGGGGTCCCTCTACCCACGCCCGCTTCTGCAGAAACAGCTCACGGCTCACTCTACATAAGGAACAGGCGAGGCGACGTGGACCGAGGAGCGGAGGTAAAGAAGGATGAGAATGGAGACAGATGGCTGGTAGATGTAGAAGCATATGGATGACAGGGGGGTGGGGGGGTTTGTGAATGTGTTAAGAGTGGGCGACTTCCAATGTGCTGTATGATTCACTGTCACTTCTACACTGCGCACCTGGAGATGTGTTCATCTGGACGAGGGGTGACTCATGAAGAGTGTTGCATTTTCCAGAACATTAGCTGTGATGGGGCATGAGGTTAAAAGGGGCCGTAATGACACAGGGCTCGAACCTTTACCGTCCTATTTGTTGGGAAAGTAATGGTGTCATGGTAGATTTTGAAAATTTTAAACAAAGATTTTCTACTTGCAATCCCAGATTTACACAAAACGTGTGACCTTTGATTAGCAATGATTAGATATGACTGTAAATCCTTTTATTTTTGACTCAACACTGAAACCATTAAATGTGAATAAAAAGATTCTGTAGGCGGGTGATTCGTGTACCGACTGTTAAACTGTTTAAACTTCATTCTCTTAACTTTGTGTTGTTGTGTCTTTTTTTCTACATTGTACACATTGTTTTATATTCCTCTTAAAAATTTTTGTGAAGACGTTCTTATTTTAAAAATAAATATTATATTATTTTAAACGACTGCCTCCGGTTTGTCCAATTTAATCAGTGCAACCTCTGTAAAAAAACAAAAAACAGCAACCTACTGTTTAGAACACCTAGTGGAAAAGGTTTCAAAAGACCTGTGGCTTGCAGAATAAAGCTCTTCCTAAGCCTCTAGGTCCGGGACAGACACTGAAACATTAAAATCAGCAAAGATGTCCCCCATAATTTGTCAGACTTCAGCCTCATAGTGAACTCATTTTAAAATGCTAAATTTAAACTAAACTACTGCTAAAATTTAACTATATATCTAAAGCTTGTGTTAATTCAGAGCAATTTACTCCATACGGTATAATATAAAAATATACAATCCAAAACTATTTTAGCTATGTCTCCTAGCACTGTTGTAGTAGATGAGGCGATCTTGCTTGAGACTG
Source organism: Neodontobutis hainanensis (assembly GCA_024349245.1). Taxonomy (NCBI): domain Eukaryota; kingdom Metazoa; phylum Chordata; class Actinopteri; order Gobiiformes; family Odontobutidae; genus Neodontobutis; species Neodontobutis hainanensis. The sequence continues at coordinate 369,585 of JALDNG010000064.1, forward strand.
GTCTTAAGATTTTGTAAAGGTTTTGGTCTTGTCCTGGTCTATAACTCTAAAGATCCTTGTCTCGTATGTCAATCAAAACCAAACAAGACCAACCAAGATTGCAAATGGCTTGTTTAAACTCTGCTTCCTTCTATCAAATACTAACCTCCACGAGTCTGGACCTGGTCTAAGAGTGCGTTCAGACTTGCCGTGTTTGGAGCGGTTCAAACGGACTCTGATGCGGTTGCTTTGTCAGCGCGGTTCACGTGGATAAGTGTAAATGCTTCAGACAAACCTCAGTACATAACAAACACGTGCCTCGAGACTCCTTTAAAACAGAGGACTCGGAGTGCTTCCAACTGAACTTTGGTATGGTTCAAACTGTTCAATTCAAGTGGACCATAGACAATCTTAAACAAAAAGAGCTTCATAAATTGATGATGAAAACATCACCTTATGTTTAGTTTTCCCGAGGTCGGAAAAAAAACAAACCAAAACAATATAATCCAACTAAATAAAATAAGAAGCAGTCAAATGTGAAGCACTGTGAAGCTAAAATGCAATGGTAACAAGCCTTATTAGCATTTGTACTAACAGCACAATCTAGTGTATTCATAAAAAAGGCATGTTTTTCCATCTACAGTTTAGAAAGTAGACCGGAGACAAACTGAACTATATACATTGTTTTCCCTTTTGGTAAAAACTAAATAAAGCGGACTACAAGTGTGAACACACTCTAAGACTGGACTAACTCTCCCTCCATCACCAAACACTAACTAACCTGTGCTATTTTTTAAATCTAATTATTACAATGTATTGTACACTGGTTCTGGTCTTGACTCGGTCTATGTAAGTTACTTAGAGGAGATGACCCCGAAATAAGTCTGTTGTCATGGCATGATCAATGACCTCTGCTATGTAACATGTAAAAGAAATAGGTCATGATTTGTCCTATTACCAATTATACACCTTTCTCAGACCATTTTAAATCTGACAATGATTCAAATTCAAAAACAGAAGGAAGAAAGTGGGAGCCTGGGGGGTCTAGTGTGAGTAAGAGTGAATAAGTCGAAGTGTATATGTTCTCCACCTACTGCTGTATTTTCTCTGACTGATTCTCCTCCCTCCTCCAAAAGTACACTTCCAAGACAGCTGCTTAATCCCATAAAGAAGCTGTTTATGTAATCCCAAATCCATGAGCAAATAATGTGGCTCGCCATCTAGTGGCCGAATGAGGAGACTGCGCTCACTGATTCCATTACAAGAATTTTCTTTCTGACATGCGTCTCATTGAATTTCCATTGTTTGTCGTTCAATCTTCCCCCGGAATCCTTCTGGCGCTCTGTCCTCCGTCTTACCTCCTGTCACAGTCCATTATCATGTTCGACTTCTCAAATGCACTCCCATTTTCTCTCGGCCTCGCTCTTGCTCTCTACCTAAGACTGCATGTCCTACTTTCAGAAGGTAGCCAGCAGCCGGATTATTTTAAAACTCGCTCCATTTTAGAGCAAGTTCTTCTAATCCCTTCTTTTGTTTTGTGTTAGACTGACTTCCTTTTAACCCTCCATTTTCACATTTATCTGTACACACCGAGCCTGGCTGCTTTTGTGTCATGGTAATGAAACTTGGGATGTTTATGATTGGTTAAAACCAAGTTTTATGGTTATGTTATAATATATTATTATATTCTGTTTTAATTAAGTTTAACCATTTAGCTTTTATTTCATAGAGATATAAGCCGTATTTGAACCAAGGTTGTTTGCTTTAGTGGTACCATGTGAACCATTGAATAGACAATTCTAATTGTATTTTTCTGTCGTCTGTGCTGTTTTCGTCTTTCATCTATTCAAAGCAGGAATCCTTGGCACATGGAATACTGTCACCACAGTTAAATAATTTTTACTCACTAATTCCTAAGTGTCTAATTTAGTTTTTTTACTAAATAAAAAGTAAATGCTAGACCTTGTAGATTTTTCTTCTGACGTCACTTGTAACAGAATCTACAGAATATACAAATGCACCATAGTATTGTAGCTGAATGTACTGGCATCTAACATTAACAAGCTAACGCCGTAAAATGTATAACTACGTGACCATAATACCTTGACATTAGCAAAGTATGATCCTCATATACATTCACAAAAACTAAATGGAAGTCTGTTGACATTTCACATGGCATGATGTTTGGGGATTGGAACAGGCAGGCTATACAGATGAATAATTCATGCTAGTTTTTGTGTACAGTATGCAAATGTGCATCTTTTCTACTTGCTGGCAAACATAAGCCGATGACAACATCCCAAAACAACAGGCAAACAGTGTTCTAGTGTATTTACTTTCAACAAAGAGTTGGACAAGAAAAAAAAACATGTGATCTGAAGTTTAAATTCCATGTAAACTGCTGCAGAGCCACAAAACCGCTGCAGGACTGGTTTTGGGATGCATCTATACCACAGTGTCATCAAATCCCCATGTGCCCCGCTTGTTTGTTTGCATGTGTTAGCACCGGGATCCTTGGAGAAATAAGTGATACGGAGTGAACCAGTTCTCTGGAGCAGATGATGCCTGCTCTGCATCAGAATGGGATGGATAGATTAAACAACTGGGCCTTTCTCCTCTCCCTCTGCGCCATTATCGTCCTTGCTCGGTTCCCTAGACTGGCTCCCTTTGCCTGATATGAGAGATGGCAAAACAATGCTATCAGACCTGACGCTTCGAGAAATCTGATACAACAGGACGGAGGAGAATAAGCCGGTAAATTAAACATGGTCCGAAAGCTGCAGCGGCTTTTTGTTTTTATAGACTGACATTATTTAAGGCATAGACTAGAAGTTTACTGGTTGATTTTCCTCCTTTTTATTTAGAAGTGAGGCTTATCAGGACTTTGGAGCTTCAAGTGGGTTGAAAAGGTTAAAGTAAAGGCATCTAGACTTAGTTTTCTTCTCTTAATTCCAAGAGACTTTGTCAATTCTGAGTTTAACTGATACAAGAGCTGAGCTTATATCACTAGAGGGAGGGGTTTGATCTGAAACTAACTCTCATTGGAGCAGGCTGTTCCTGTCTCAAAAGGACAGTGTGACTCCTGACGGGAGAGTTGTTCGGATCATGTGACATGTACATGTTAAGTGATGCACTGACATGGAAGCTACTGTTTGATAAATGTATGAATCATAATAACTTTGTGTAATATGGGCTATTACCATAGATTCTAAATAAACATGGATGTAATCCGCTCATTGGCCCCCTATTCACCGATATTGTCATTATGAAAGGGCAGTAAAATTGCGGTTACATCCGGTCTTTTCCGTTTTTACTCCATAGTAAAACAATCGTTTTCAGAATCAAAAATTCACCCCCAACAACAGGTGACACATTTAGTTGGTATTGTACTGCATCTAAAACAATGGCTTCTAAATGTAAGACTTTTCTTACAGCAGCACTAAAGTTTATCTTCTACTCACAAAAATGCCACTTTTTGTCACATTAGTAAGCCTTTAAGGAGGAAAATCTAAATATACAATAAATTTAAAACAAGATTTAAACAAGCTTTAGTCCTTTAAGTTGTGTGTCAGTACAAGTACTGACAAAGTGAGTTTTTAACTAAATCTGTATTCGTAACAGGGTCTATGTGTGAGGACATGGCAGCGCAGACTCTCCAAGGAGCCCCCTGTATATCATGTAGCTCTGCAGGCAGCCAGATGCCCTTGTACAGGACACCCACATCGGAAATCCATCCACAAGAATGGAGATTACATTGGAGACGATTGGCTGGAGGCCATCCGGCTCCCCTCCCTCTTACAGAAACATCTCTGTCAAACTAGTCCCATTCTACTTTTCTGTAGGTAACTTTAGATGGATTGTTCACAAATCCACAAATACACAAATGCCTCAGTTTGAAATGTGTAAAAAGTAAGGCACAGGCTGTGTCTGAAACCACTTGTTAGTTCCTAACCCCTCCAGCACTACATAGGGCTGTACTGTAGCATAGACTTTATAGTGGACTCACAAGGGAATTGTTTTGGACACCACCGATTTTTTCTTTTGCGGTTTTATGTGATGCTGGTTTATTTGTAAAAAAAGTCAGTTGGACTCCCCTGAAAAAATACTTGCATAATACATACATTGCAAGGCTGTAGTAACAAATAATATTGGGACTGAGCCTGTGAGTGGAGATCGGATAACCATGATTATGCAAGCTCCAACCAAGCAAGCTTTACATCATGGGTACTAATTCCCTTTCTGTCTGACCCATCAACTTAGGACCTGTTAACCTTCGGAGACACTTCAAGAGGCATTTAGCTCCCAGCAGTGTAGTTCCTAAGATCACTGGGACTTTTAAACCCAGTCCAAGAAGTAGGTCGTATAACGTGGCTTGGTTTGAGTTGCACCTCCCCAGTCCCACACCTGACCTAGGGCACATTGAAGGCGTTATGTCTATTGACTGTCCTTGGAGCACTTTGGTATTACCCTGGAAAACTTGAGGAAGTGTCTAGGGAGTGGACAACTGGGTATCTCTGTGAAGAATGCTGCATTCGAGAAGATGGATGTATGGAGAATAAGACCATGCTTTCACACAGGAATTATTAAGTACAGTGTCTGGTCAAGACCAAATTCTTGCTTTTTTCTAGTTTTAACAAAAGGTATTACCTTACTTTTATAAGACAAGGTAAAGGATTTCACTCCAATGCCAAACCAATTTACAAAATGTATATGGCCACAGCATTAGATCTTTGAATATATAACTCACATGGTCAAAGTCAAGGCAAAGTATTTTGGTCTAGTCTTGTGATCATCACTGTTCCCAGCTTTTTACCATGCATAGTGGTAAACTTTGAGTGTGCTGCATTTGAGTCAGAAACTTGAGTAGACACCTCTACAAACTGGTGTTACCATTAAAGAATGGACTATAGTTACAAAGGAGCATTTTCAGACACAGACACAGACTTTGTCCTTCACTTTTTTGCAAAATGTACCTTACTAAACATCTCAAGAATTTGTTCTTCACATGTCACAAACAACATTTAATTGTAGTGTTTTACATTGTTTTGACATTTTGAGATTGTTTCAGGCCTCAGTAAACAAACGACTCCCTAAATGGTCTTTGCCTGCAGCCTTCCTTTACTTAAAAAAACTGATTGTTGGCAGGTATGTTTTTTATGTGAGGCGGGTGAGGAGAGAAAGCGATTTACCTCTGCTCCACTCTCCTTTGTTCAATGTAAATAGCAAGCCCACCGCGGGTGCAGCTAGAGCCGGCGTACATTTCAAAGCGATGAAATCTGGCTGTTTTAAAGATGAGCCGGCACTCATCTTTCATCTGTGCAGCACTTATCAATCCTACAGCCTGCTTTCAGTGCTTCCACAGGAATCTCTGCACCTTTCATCTTGGCCACGGTGGATTTGTGCGAGGGTGGCTCTCGGAGCAAGCCGCAGAGAACACCCCACCCCCCTCCACTCCTGAAACTCAACTTGTCACTTCTCTAATTACCTAAAGCAATCTTTCTCCGCTCCGGCTCTGCGCTACTTAGTCCTGTCTCCCTTGTACGCTTTCCCCTCATCATTACTTTCACCATTTCTCTGTTCTCTCTTCTATCTCACTTTCCATCATCCCATAGCCACAGGCCAATAATTGGAGCTACCTTCCAACTGTGCACGATCCAATCAGAGCGAGCCACAGAGCAACAGAGGTCCAATAAGAACCACGCAGAGAGGAACCTGTCGGCAGTGACAGTGGCTACACTGGCTGACTTCACAACTCTTTCAGACATTTCTGCTGTACTTTGCTGAAAATAATAAAACTCCAATGTTCAGTTCTAACTCAGTAACCAGGAAGACTCTGAGGATTCCACCTGTTCAGAAGGATTTTCATTGTCATTATATTCCAAATTCTTGTTGGTAAAACATAATACCTTGAATAAGCTTGAAAATATATTTTGGGGGGAAAAATTATATAAATACTAAATAGAGTACATCCGGATAAAAGGGTGGCTTGGATACAGTGTCTGTTTTACAAAGATGGCAACCAGGTCTGAAGAACCAGTTTGGACTGGCATGGTTTACCACAGTGAATTGGTTAAGTAACCAATAAACGGCTGTTTTATTGTTGATATTATTAATATAAGAGTTTTTAGTCAAACCTTCGTATAGATATATGCCATATATGCCACAACCTATGTTTCCACTTGGTTTACACATGCTGATTACAATTACATAGCCTGGGTACCAGACTATTTCTCTGTCTATTCTAAACAGAGAATAATGGCAGACATGTGAGGATAAAAATTGCTGATACCTTTGGAACGATCAACAGCCAGGAAAAAGTTTTGCTATTGAAAAATCTTGGGAAAAGAAACTGTGTATTATTTTATTAGTTATTATTAAGATTATTATGTTATTTGTTTTCATTAGGAAAAGTGTAATAAAAGCAGCTGGAATTGTTATATTTTTCTTTCAAAGATGCCACAGCTTTTTATGCTTTTTAATGCTGTTACACATTTAGTTGTCCAGGTCTACTAAGACTGTGTTAAGGTGTATATATAAAACACTTTCTTATAAGGAATTTCTATTTTACAAATATCACTGAACAGTAAAGCACACAGGACTTACGCCTTATATTAATAAATCTTGTTTGAGTACACTGTCAAACATTATTATTATGCAAGTCTCCAGCCTGTGATACAACAGTAGATGTGCACTGTCCACCTTAACTCTTATGTTGGCTGCCCGTGGTGATGGAGCTGTTTTATCTGACAAAGTAAGACAGGCCACGGGGCCACTGTATGTTTTCTGCCTCAGCCGGTACACTCATCTTTCATCTGCTGCTCAGTGGAGCGGCAATCGGAAAGCGGCGCTTGGACACTTCTCGCTTCAAGGCCCTGGACACTCAGGTGAAATCTAGTCCATGCTCTACTCAGGTCCATATGCCCTGCAGCCATTTGTCTGACTGCACTCCTCGTCTGTGTTGTAATTCGGTTACTTCACTACTTTTAGGACGCTAACTGGCATTGCAGAGTGCTTTCATATTGCTTTGGCCAAAGGGAGACGGAGTATCTTCTACGGTCCCTTCTTATGCCAATGATTTATATTAATTCTGTAGACTGACAAGGCAATGTTTTAAAATCCCAAAACACTCCCACTTCAACTACTCATGTTTTCTCAGTAGTCTAACCTATCAAAAAGATCTTCTTGAACTCTTTTCTCACATGCTCCTTGTAGGATGTCTGAAACATGACCTCCAGAATTTTGTCTTGAAATGTGTGCAGGATTTTTGTTCATACAGGTACAGGTCCTGGCAGTTTTACTGAGTGGTGGGAGGTAGATAATCATGTATGATTTGTGTACCCTGACCAAAATCTGTTGTGTTTAGAACCGTACACTATTGCCAAGATAATAATTTGTGTATATAAACATATACTAACTAAACTATCCATCCCTAAAGTTAGAAAGTAAAGCACACCCACTCCTGGCATTCCTCCAGAGAATACAGGAGGGTTACATTGTAACCCAGGCTCTACTAATGGAGAGATTCTCTATTGTGCATGTGGTATATTTAGAGTGAAGAGATAGGAGTCCGGGGACCTCTCCAGATCTTTGCGCCATTAACTGGTCATGTTCCTAAGTGCAGACTACTGTGCATCTTTTTGTTGGCTGGGGAACTGAGAGAAAACCCACATAAGCATGCAAACTCCACACATAGAGACCCACAACAATACTAACCACTTTGTGACCGTGCCAACCATTTACATATTTGGAAATGTTACTCCTATAAATCTGACTTTTTACTTAAATGTTCTAACCCTAAGTCTGCTTTTGAAATTTCATTTTTTCAATTGGCACACATTGAGTTTCTGTAGAATATTGTTGCATCACTAGACATTTTAAGGAAAACAACATTCTGCTTCTGCACCAGCTGCAGTAAAATGCTTTGTAGACCATTTAAATAAAGATCAAGAGCGTTTTACCAGACAATAGGGACCACTTCCTGTCTCTACGGGTCAACCTTTTCAACAAAACTTCCCTCTAAATGCCTTTGTTAAAGTCATCCAGTCCCTGACAACAGTGTCTCTTCTACTATCTGTCCTCTTTTCTTCTGCTTGCTTTGATTTATGATGTGTATTAAAGAGTTTGCTGTCTTTGCAAAATGAACACCGAAGATTGAATTTTATGCAGTACATGTCATTTGCATGTTATGAAATCCCTACTGTTCAGTGCGTGTCTTGTGTATGTCGCAGCCGTGCACGTACCGACTGTAAGGCTGTGTGTAATCCTCCTGTTGTGATGCAGTCCAATTTGTTAGGTACTTATTATTCAGTAACATGCAAAGGCTCATCCATCACTGAGGTGGCACTTTACAGGCCCTGGCTCGAGATTCCTTCCTCCGGCCCTTTTTTTCTCTCAATTTCCTTTACCTAATTAATTTAATGTGACCATAGCATTATTTTATCATGGGTTTAAATGTGGGCATAAAAGAAAACACACAGAAATATGTTTTTGTAAACTTGTATATATTATTGTCAGTAAGATCATGGAACTAGGGGCTTGTTGCCATTATTAACACAATTAGCTTTTGTTACTTTACTGTCAATAATATATCATGCCCCAAATTTTGATACTAATCTTAAGACCACTTCTAAACGGTTTTAGCCTTGTCTAATACTCCCTTTTAATCAATCTTTACTTGTTTTTGGATTTTTAATCAAGATTTGTCAAGATCACACATGGTTATTTGTCAACATCATTTTTTTTTTTTTTTTTTTTTTTTTTTTATAGAAATTCTAAAACCTCTTTGCCTATTTATGTAGGATCTAAAAACAACACCCTTGAGTTGGTCCTTGGTCTAATCTCTATAAATGTGTCATGCAGCAGCCTTGGTCTTGCCCTGCCCTGGACTCAACCCCTAAACCTTTTGGTCTTGTCTTGGTCTTGCTATGCTCTGGTCTCTCAGTAATGCCTTGTTTAGACTTTAAAATTATTCAGAGCAGTGTAGAGTATACAGATCACATAACACACCTGTCTGACTTGACTAGACAGAGAAAATGGCACCATCATCTACACAAAGGTTATAAATGGGTTTTCAACAGAGTCAACAAGTGCTACAAGATGAAAAATAAATACAGACTTCTTTGTACCTTTCCACCTACCGTGTCCTGTCACCATGCATGTGCTCTCATTGGTTAAAGCAGGGGTTCTCAAAGTGCGGGTTGTGACCTTCCAGCAGATGAGTACATAGGACACAGATATTTGCCCCTCTAGACTTGATTTGACATGAAAATGGTTTGACCAACTAAGCTAGTAGTGTTTTTGGTAATACTATTTACTATTTGGCTTGATGCACATTTTATTTCTGTACAACAATGGTTTAATTTGTATGCATGTCTGTCTTGAGTTATTTAAACCATACACTTCCTCTGTAAATCTGTGATTGCTGTAAATCAAGTATATGGCGGTAAATATTGCTAAGTGAAAAGCCAAGGAACAAAAGCCACAGAGGCAGTACACTCCCAATGGTCATAATGGCAGTGTTAAGAGGCAGCAAAATATTCTAATCACAGCCAATCTGCAGTAACAGTAATAGGCAGTGTGATCAAGTCCAAATGCCAAGCAAGATATAAACCCCAGGAAATTGATGGATTTTTCCAGGGGCTTTGCTTACTGTAGTCTCATAATTTACTGTGCTAAATGACTATAATCAGAAAAAAGAGCTTATGATGGGCGATTAGACAAGAGCACAGTAATGGGAGGGAAGGGGTTAGCGCTAAGAGCCGGGTAGCTATTATGTAGCTATTTGTGTTGGTGCTTACAGGTGCATGTGTAACATGGGAATGTGCAGCTTTGTGTCCATGTGGTTTGTTTTCAGATGGAGCAGCTGCTGGTAGTGGGGTACCCCTGAGTAGCTGTGACCAGCGAGGAGTGGGGTTGTGGGCAGGGCAAATAATAAGGGATAGGGTAAGAGAACACAGGACAAATGAACCATACGTTAGGAAGACATTTACATTTACATTTATTCATTTAGCTGACGCTTTTATCCAAAGCGACTTAAATTGTTCTAAAGTAATTACCACTGTTACAGGCACTGGAGGCAAGGTGGGTTAAGAGTCTTGCCCAAGGACACAACAACAGAACTGTGGGGAGAGTGAGAATCAAACCTCCTACCTTCCGGTTGAAGGTAGGAGGCTTCAACTTGTGAAGCTTATTTAGAGCCTATAGAAAACTGTCTATTGAAAGATAAATAAAACAAAATGTCCTAGAAGGTAAATGGATGTGTTTTAATTAACAATGTCCAACCACTAAATTAGTCAATTCATCCAGAATCGTTCCCATAAATAATGGACCAGAGCATTGTGCTATCACCTGTAAAAGCTCAATGGACAGATTTGTAGAAATAGATGAACAAATATATACATTATTGTTTATTCATAAGGCGCTGGTTCCAGAGAATATAAAAGTAATGGACCATGTTACAGTGATGTCATCCATAAAAACACAAATGACTTGTGAAGCCTCAGAAGTTTGTAGTAAAATATGGTAAATGGTGTGCATTCATGTAGTGCTTTTTTGCACTCTTCCCGGGCACTTTAAATTATGTTTCCATTCACAGACATTCACACCTGGGGCAGACAGACAGGCACTATACACAAGAAATACACAAGGAACTCACAGCCTTCCCTGGCCACCAACAAACTCACCTCTGCAATCACACACATTCATTCATCAGTGATGTGGTACTGGTGTAGACAGAATACTGGAAGAATCCAGTGGCAGAGCTACAGCCTATGTTGCTAGTGATGCTAGCCCCCAGAAGCACTAAACCTAAAAAACTTAAACCCATTAAAAAGGTTGTTGCTTTGAGTTATTCGATAACTCACTGGTTTATAGTTAAATAGATGTCAGAGATCTCATAATTAGCCATCTCCAATCATTATCATCTGAACGTTCTGTAGTGTATTTGTTATTGATCAGACTATAAAAATGATCCGCCATGCAGCTGCCATCTCATCATCAAGGGCGTCGGAATAAATTAGGCAAATTTACCTCGCGCAGTACACGCTGGGTCGGCCATTATAAATGCAGAGCTTTAGAAGAGACTTAGGCCAATGATATGTTTGATTTGAAAGACAGAATGTTTCTTTGTCTACACTTCATTAACATTTGTCATGTTAATTAAATGTTTTTCACAATATAATAAACATGCAAAAAACACTATAAACACTATAGAATGCAGAGTTGCAAAAATAAGATGAAATGAAATGAGTAAATCAGCATTATATGCCAGTCAGTGCCAGCTATGAACCAGCAGGGAAATAAAGTTAAAATAATGATAAATAAAATAGATAGTTCCAGGGATAAATTTGACATTTTTATTGCTCAAGTTTATATATACAGGTACATGTTATAAGGGCCCACCAAGATTATTTGTACCTAGGTCCCAGAATTCAGTGCTATACCCCTGCTCATCATAAAAACTCAATCAAACTCCAGGTTAATAGTAAATTTTCAGATGACAAAATTCTACTGTGATTTAGTCATAAGGCATTGGTTCTATCAGACTGTAAAATAATGGATCATGGGACTGAGATCTCACCAATAAAATGTAACTAATTCAAAGATTAAGGAGCACTAAGCTAATAGTATATTTGGAAAAAAGAAAATAATTTTCAATTGAAAAACTACAGCCTACGTTGCTAACAGCCAAACACAAACTAGCATAGCAAACACACTATAACACTCCAAAATGTATTAATTCTTTTTTCAGACCACAAATTCTAACACGGGATAAAGAATAGTATTTAAAAGTCTAAAAATATCCTGATACTAAGTGCTAGCAAAAAGAAAGCCATTCTTAGTAAATAAACATGTTGATGATGACAGCAGATGACAATTGTCTCGCTCAGATGTGCTTTGTTCTTGCAAATAACCAATAACTGAGGGAATGGTACACTTCCAGCCTGTGTGGCATTGTTGCCAACATCTGCTGCTGTGTCTGTGGCCAGGTTGAGGTGCGAAGCCCATAGGGATGTTTCCATTGAGCCGTCTGCCATTTCTGGAATGAGGAAGCCTGGGGTGGCCCAGTAACTGTTGCTGTACAACCCAGTGGGGACACCTGACACAGTGGATTAGCTGTTCCCGTGCTGCTCTGACACTTTTTGTCTGCTCTCTGTCCATCAAATGCGCACACATATACGAATGCATAGGCGCACAGCTATAGATGCACTAGGACACGCAAACATTCCCCAGGGAGCACAAACATCACTTTGTGGGACATCAGGAGACGTGTTGCTTTCCTGTTGAATGTGGCTGACCCATGACAACTACGTTTGCTGTCAACATCCTGTCTCTCCACATCATCACCTCGCCGCGGCCGTCTGGTTCGAAACCTGCGGCTGGAAAGTCTGGGCCTTACAGCACATTTTATTCAGAGGCAACATTAACACAGCCACATCCAACAATGCTCTGGACTCAGGGTGTAATTAGAATGTGTGCAAATATGTCTATGTGGAAGAAACACACAGCCATTTCCATTTTCTTTTATGTTTACTGTCCTTGGCCGTCTCCTTTGGGATCTTTTGCATGTCTTGCATTGTGGAGATCCCATGTGTCATTCTCTGTATGCACCAAGCACCAGACAGGACTCAAAACTGCAAGGGCGTTCCAAAGACACAGGTTGATGTGGGTCAAGACAGTCCCTTTGGCGAAGGGGATTTCACAGGAAACGCTAAAGAAAACACTCTGACAGACACATTTGGCACCTGTAAAACCTACAGAAAGCCCTCCTGGATGTATCAATCATGTCAACTTGTTGTTTACTACATATTTGTGACATTTTAGGCTTTGACGATAAAAGAAGTAAAGAGTGATGTCATCTATTGGGTGGGCCCCAGGATTTTATTTCATCCCTAAATGTCAGAAGATGGTTTTACAGAGTGGCTGGAAATTTGTGGGGTATGAGGGAGCGGTCGTAATTTGCGCAGTTTACTACTCAAAGTGCCTGGAGAAGTGAACCAACTCCTTTGCAGTGACGTTTAATGCACATATTGATACTACATGTACTTGTACACTGCACAAACAAGCTGAGTATGTACACTCCACTCACAGCACCAGCCGCTCAGCAAACATGTCACCATCTCGCCGCATTTTTGACACGGCCACCTTGTCCTGACGTCGTTTATACATGCCACCCACTTTTTTGTGGATATTCAAAAAGTCTATGGGCAGTGTTTCTTTTTTAGACCAAGGACCACTTCCACCTAAAATATGTGCGAAAAAAGTTAACAAATGTCAACCTAAAATACAGTTTTACCAGTTTTAGTTTTATGTAATAGTATCTGTAAACTCATTTTTGTTTATGGTTTGGGGTCCTTCTCAACCCCTGTCCAAAAAAAGCCAAACTGAATGTAGTCCCTGTGGTATTTTCCTTTCACTTTAGTGGTGGATTTTCCACATTTACGTCAAGTTTCACAATTTTGTGACGGGTCTCCTTTGAAGACGTTGCTAACAATAAATCTTCCTCCTGGGACTCGACTCAAAAATCAATGTTAATTTAATTACTTGAAGTCTCTGCATTTTCCAGATGTGTCAGAGTTTTCATCTGCTTTTCCTCACTTTCTGCTCTTGGACAAGACAGACGTATCCTACTGCTCCTCCTGCTCCTCCTTCTCCTCCTGCCTTGGTGTATGCTTCTTTAGTCTCGTCAATTTGTAAGACGGCTGCTTTTAAAGCTACCCAGCCGCTGTCTGTTGAAATTAAACAGTGCTTCTGTGACGTGAGAGACGCACAGTCCGAGGAGCTAACTGACATCTCAGGACGGACTGCGGACATACAGAGAAGAGTGGACAACACCGAGAAACAGAACGGTGAGCTGCTACGTGGTATTATGGGTCTGACAATGAAACAGGAAACATCAAAGTTACTCCACAAAATGGATGCACGCACTTGACGTTGAGAACCAGTACTGATTGATTATGATCCTATGATCCGGATAATAATTATCGAAGATCATAATAGATAAATTACAATTTCTGTCTCCCTTCCCTATGCCCAAGTCCCCTTTCTTGATTAGAAGTCTGGCCATCAGCTAGGTCTTATTTTATCCTTCTGGTACTCCCCGTTTCCATCAAGGACAAGGCCACTGGGCTCTACAATCAGCCCAGCCTAAACATCTCGCAGACGCCTTCCCTTCCTATCCTATCATCATCCCAAACCAACCGTCTGCCATTTGACATTTGTCTGACTCTGTACTGTAATCCCCCCCGTAAAAAAAAAGCCACTGAAAAATCCCATCACGTGACCACGTGTCTTGTTGCTGTCTGATGTCTGTATGTCTATGTTTAACGGTGATTGTAGTTGCGACTACGTATGTTACTCTGTTTCAGTTTCCTGAAGAACATTGCACTTGAATGGGCTGCATGGTGTGGCTTGTAATCTTTGTGTCCATTTATGTATATGTACTGTATGTATGTCTTATGATCCACACAAAATGAATTTCCCCTTTGAGAAGTACTTCTAAATCTAAATCTAAATCAAAATTTTATTTTAAGTAAGCTACTGTTAAGCCACTGAAGCATTATTAAATTTAATGCTAGCTAGCACAACCCCAAGGTCCCGGCTATTTTGATACAAGACAGTTGCAGTGTCATAAACCTGTCCACTGCACAGCTTAAGTCTGACAATACCATAAAATAACCAATTTAAATAGGTTTTGATTTTACATACTTGATTCATATTCAAAACAACACACCAATGTCACTCGCAGGCACTTTGAGAAACTCTGTATTTCAAACCTGATGTGTTATCATGGTCCATGTCACCTCGCAGAACATTAGGGGGCGCTCAACTGCTCTTTGAGAAATGCTGGTCTAGGGCTACAGGTGGCTGTTACTAGCTTGTTGCAGTGGAACACTTTGATGGCCTGGTTAATCACAAATGACAATTATAGTCATAGTGAGCCATATTAAATGTAATCACCATTATCCTTAAGGCATATTTTCAAAGAGAGTGGTTGCAGTGAGTTTTGAATAAGTCAGTTGTCATAATAATGTCTTCAAGATTAACAGTAGGCAGCAAGAAAGAATCAATAAGTTGTTTGGAGTGCGGGTTAACTTGACAGGTAAAGTGTTCATATAAAGAAGTAAGAATGGCCTATATTTATATGTGCCAAAGTATAATGCTTACTTGGTGCACTTTTATTTTTTTTCTGACAATGATTGCCAAAGATGTTTTGTTTGTGTTGTTGTTTGGAAAGCTTTTGCGTAATATGGTTATCAGGAAACAGGAGCAGGTTATGTTTTATCCCCCAGTTGTTATCTTTTTGTCCTATTTAGAGAATCAGATGATGTCTAAATCTTCAATCTAGGTCACAGGAACTGTTTCAACGGGGAACCCCTTTTCTTCCTCTCTGCACCCCTCTGTCTTCATTTGTTGGTAATATGTCACCGTCTCCCTCTTGTATTCCTCCGCCCCTTTGTGTCTGATCCTCTGCGAGGTTTTTGCTTTGCTAATATGCAACATCTTGGTTTCCCCAGGACGCCGGCCCCACCAGACGACGACAACCGGAACCTTCAAAGCAGACGTCGCTGCCTTCAAAGCACACATCCCAAAATAGTTGGGAGTGAATCTAGCTCACATAAATGAATCAAAGCCATTATCCGCAGCCGTCTCTCATCTACTTCCTCCTTTTAGTCCCTCAAACTAAACACGCACCGAAGCCCAGAGCAGACAAACAATCGACTCGTCAAGTAAACTTACTAACAGCAACAAAATAACACTCTGGAATTCTGCGTCAACAAAAGAGAAAGGGAAGGAGCGTTTTGACAAAGACAACAACAAAGAGGGCAGAAAGGAAGTGGAAAAGAAAGAATACAATATGGGCTGTGCATTCTTGTTTCTTGACGAAACAAAAGCGATCTGGATGATGACACTCGCTCGCCGATGTTAACGGGCTGTTATTTTCGGAACAGTTAGCGCTATTGTTAGATGAAGGCTCCACTTTAGGAGGGTGGCGCTGAGAAAAAAAAAGGGGCCTTCATTTCCATCATAATAACGAGAGAAAGGAGTGAAGTGTCACGGGGCGCTTCTTGTGCTGCCTGTGATGCATGGCCCTCGGTGCAGCCGTGCCACACTGATTGATGACTGGAGAGGGTACGCCCTCCTCAACGCCAAAACAAAAAAACAAAATATGGAGGACTGCTGTGTCACTGCTCTATACAGCTTTGTTTTCACTGGAGCGGTACAGTATGGGTCAGTACGTGTCAGTTTCCATTGTCAATAGGAATATGAAGCATTTTGAAAAAGCCTGATGTAGTGTACTACCTTGGTAACCTTTCAACTTTTGGTTTTATCAAAAGTGGAGTTAAACACTGCAGTCTGTTGATTGGAAACAGAAAAGCTGCACATGGGGAAAAACAAGATGTGAAAACACAAAATAAATGAATAATTTGTCAACTTGACTGAAAGCAGTTGCAAAAGGGCAGGTATTTAAACAAATCCCTGGAAAATAATAAGTTCTATGAGTCACCTTCCAGTAACTGCCCATTATGGGGTAAATCTATCCAATCATTGCAAAATTGCAGTGATGTGGAAGTACTGGCATTGTACCCACCAAACATGAGGCATTTTGCAAGAAATCACATTGCCCGGAGCAGGACAAGATGGATTTAAGAGACTTTGTGCTTGAGAATTCAGCTGTTAATACTGTTAAGTTGCTCAAGAATTAAGAATATAGCCAAGAAAGTTCTTATAACATAGGTAAACTATTGCAACTCTCTGTGTAAACGACCTTCTTGTACTAAAAGGTGGCCTTAACACTGTGCTGTACCAACCAAAACTCTACCATTCAGTGAAAAAGTTAGTGCAGCATCCAAAACATCTACAGAGTCTTCTGTGACAGTCAATGTTGCCGAAACATCCAAAGTGAGCAAATCTGTGAGCTGCCTGGGAAATTTTGTCATGGGAAACAATGGCAGATGGCAAGGTGAATTTAGCAAATGCTACACACAAAAAGTCTTCCTTTGAACAACCAACAATACGAGGAGCACAGTGGAGAAATAAATAAAGCACAGCTGAATTCATAATTTAATTCCAAAATAAAGAAAGGAGTTAAAGTTGAATATTTGTAATAATGGCTCATTGTGTGGGAATTCCACTCTTAATCTAAATCCATTACAGTTGAATTTATGTGCTTTTTTCTCTCTCCAAAATGCCAGTAATAACAGTATCATATTGCTGTTAAAACACAAACATGTCCAAGCAGCGGTGTTCCTACCTGATGGGAAGCGCTCGATGACGGGCTGGTTGTCCACCTGTAGTGTTGCGTTCCCACCGCTGCGTGTGAATCGCACCACGTGGTATTTACCGTCGCTCACCATCACCGCGCTCTCCTCGATGGCAATGTCGTCTGTTCCCACGTTGAAGATCACGCCAATCTTTCCCCGCTCCTAGAAGAAGAGCATCACAATCGTTGTTAGCAGAGTGTAACTTTGGATTGTGCAAAAGTACAGCAATTTTTAAAGCCACGGAACAACCATAAAAATGCATTGTTTTGACAGTTGAAAAAAGTATAACACACTAAATCATGTTCTGCAATTATTAAACTAAATGTTTAAAGCAAATAAAATCAAGACAACTTTCCACACATCTTATTTTCTTACATATTACTCAATGTGTCTGGACCTCAATCATCAAAATCAAAGGGTGCACTGATTCATGCTGAGTTGTGCTCCGGCAAAACTAAAACTAAAAATTGTGGCATTTATCGTAATATAATGCAAACCAAAAATTGGTAACAAACATTTGTAGTGAAACATGACATGAACTCTACAATTTGAGGTAACAAAACAAATGACAGGACTCCACAGGTTTTAGAAAGAGAAAAAACAAGATCAACTGGAAAAACAACACCAAACTCAAAAACAACTCACATCAAAAATCTGTCCACGACTGTTTTAAACTCTTTCAAAGCTGGACTGAACTGACACCATGCTTTGAAAGCATCTAAATATATTAATTTAAAAAAGGGATTTGGTCAGCTGTAATCACCCTAATATATATAGAGAGATATTCAGATGTGTAAGCCCCTGTGTGAGTTTTCAGAACTGCAGTTGTAGATGCGGTCCTTTAGTAATTATCACCGTGTCGTTTTAAAATGACTCAACTTGAGCAAAAGCTAGATGACTGAGTGAGGTTGTAAATTACTGAACTGATTAAAAGTATTGAAAGTGATACCTACTCAAGTAATGAGTTATCACACCATGTTATTAAATAGATAAATAAATGTAGAAATGTAGCTGTTGATGCATGGATGCAAATGGAATCAAATGTATTTGTTGCTGCCAAGCTCCGATAATAACAAAAATTTTGATTATTATCCACCGCAGTGTTTGTAATTAATGCCAGCATTAAAGTTAGATCAACAGTTGCTTATAGAGACACCTTTAGTATTCATCAACCCCCTGACCCCTCCCCTCTGCCATCTATTAGTGTTGACAGCCGCCCACTGCTCGCACTTTATCACAGCCACCTCCTCTGCTCTCACCCAGCGCGGTCTCTTTCTTCTTTTCCCTGTGCGTTGCCTGTCCTAAGTCCCAGAGAAAAGGTCAAAGTCATTTACAGCGTTACAGTCTGCCGGAGAAACATGAGGCTGAAGCAGACAAACCCACAAACCAGACACAGCGATGCGACAGACAACACTCTCTTCTGCTGCAGACTAACAGCCTTGGCAGGACACTTCCCAATAGTCACTCTTGTTTAGGCTTGTTTGCAGCTGGAGTGCACACCGCTATCTCACCCAATGCAGCCCCAACAACTCCACTGACTTCCACCGTCTCATTAACTATGTGCATTTATTTCTCCACATGCCATACGAGGTGAATGTGTGGCTTTCCCTCGCAGCGGTGCTCCATTATTTATGGCTGGTTAAGAATATAAAAAAGGGAAAATAAAACACCTCAATGTTTAACAGAACTTTTAAGAAGCTAATTAATTGGGTAAATAAGTGCAATGGGTGTACAGTTAGTTAATGAGCAGTATAATCACAGATAAAATTTATGTGAGTCCCTTCCACTCCTGGTGCCGTGTAAAGTGGCTCCACTCCGACGACAACCGTGATTAAGATATTAATTGAGCATGTTTAGATGGCAAGTGCTGGTAGCCATGATTAATACGATGAACATAAGACAGGAAGCAGCCCAGCGCTCAAGGAAGTTTATACAAAGTTAACACACAAAAGCCCATTTTTGCTTGCTTTGTTGTTACTAACTGCATTTTTTTTACTTAATGGGGGAAACTTGAGAAAACCCACTCGAGCACAGGTAGAACATGCAAACTCTACTCACATTCAGGACCTTCTTTCTGTGAGCCGACAATACTAGTCACTGTACCTAGGCACCAAGATTCAAGCCTGGTTTAAATTAAACTGAGAATAAATTGAAACCTTTAGCACAATAATGCGCCCAATTTGAACTAGGTTAAACATTAAACTCACTGCTGCTGTGACTGTAAAGCTGTAAAACTGCTACAGGTGTGACCATTATGGCTCTAGACATTCAACTGTCTATTCCATGAAGGGAAAAGCTAGCTAGCATAGCAACTTCACTTAACTGTAAACTTGTCATTAATCTTAATTAATGCCTTTATATAATGCACATTTTCTAGTTTTGCTAAAACTCCTATTAGCTAAAACTCATATTTAAGTCTAAATCAAACCTTGTGACTGAAACTTGGCCAAAGAGCTCAGCTTTATAAACTCTGAACATTAGATCTCATTTTACAGAGATGCTCCAACATCTCAAATGGCAAAGTGCTTCCAGGCATTTAATCAATTGGCTCTTGCCCTGATCCAACTCTATCCTTCCATATGAACTCAAGTCCTATATTGATTGTGAAACATGAATATGAATGCTGTCTACCCAGCCCCATGTTTGTAAGTGTTATCCAAGGTTCACCTAGTGACTCTTCAGAGGCACTACAGCAGTAAAGGCTGAATGCTGAGTGCACTGAGCAGAACGCCAGGATCATCCCCATTACAGTCCACGAACCAGAAAGCTTAGACTAATCATAACACCTGGAGAATTAATTCAATTTGTCAGGGTAAAGCAGAATGAATCCATGCTATTCCATGTGAAAAGCAGACAGCGGGGTGAATTTGAGTGATATTTACAGAGAGATTAGCATTTGTGTTCTGCAACATTAAGGTTTTTCCCGATGCTAGGGGAATGTATTGAGCCCATTACGTCAGGAAGCCGCTGGGAAGCAGTGCTTTTTAAAAAATGATTTTAGTGCAGCTGTAATGACATTTTAATGGCCATTTCCCTTAAGCGAACATATCTCTGGAAACAGACAAAAAAAAAAAAAAAAAGCTCAGGAATGACTGGAAGCAGTCAAGCCTGCACTGCTGAAATGAAGGGACTGGTGGGTAACTGACAATAAGCCGCGCTGCTCTTTAAACATCACTGCTTCTAAACTACTGCTTAGCTGTCCTTAATCTGCTGCAGCTGTCGGCTAATGTCACCAATGAGAATGTTATGATTCTGCTCTTTTATCTGGAGATTAGCTCTTCTCGCTTTGTCTCTGTGGGTCAATCAGTGTGAAGGTGGGAGGCTCACTGCACATTTACCATTGTATTTCAAACGGTAAGTACATCAAGCTATAGTTTGATGTTTTTTTTCCCTTTACAGACCTTTAAAAACTGAGCTTAATATGATGTTTATTAAAATGAAAACAGGTGTCGCTTGGGTTGCGTTCAGACTGGGGCTGAACAGTATATTTAAAGTTTCACAGTATTACATTTAGTCATTTTGCAGACGCTTTTATCCCAAATGACTTACATGAAGCTTCCATTCACCAGTGTTACATTTTAGTCATTTTAGCTGATGCTTTTTTATTCAAAGCGACCTACATTTCGCTTCTATTTACCAGTGTTTCTTCTGGAACACCACTGGAGGAAAGGTGGGTTAAGTGTCTTGCCCAAGAACACAACAACAGTATGAACTGAACTGAGGGGAGAGAGGGAATCGAACCGCCTACCTTCCGATTGAAGGACGACAACTCTACCACTGAGCTGAAAAGTCACTAGTATGGCCAAAATCTACCATCTTAATAAAGCCTACAGTCAGGACATATTGAGAGTAAGTTAGTCACTCTTCTTTGTTTCTTTGGGAACTGCGATTAATGGTTCAGTTGTCCTTCTATTACACTTTCTTGTTTTTCTGGAACTTAGCGTCCAACCCCTTCGACACATTGACCAGGCCTGGACCAATCCCGACCCTAGCTCCTCTCTCTCAGATAAAGGGAACTAGGGTCGGGATTGGTCCCGACCCTAGCTCCTCTCTCTCAGATAAAGGGAACTGACTTATATATATACTTATATCCATTCTTGTTCATTTGCAAATAAGATGGACTACATGTGAAATGTTCAGTAAGTACCTGTCACGACTCTACTCTTCATTTAACAAAAGAAGACGGTGAGGAAAAAGGCAAATGTTTTCCTCACATAATTTTGCTTCTGAAAAAACCTTTGCTTAATTAGGACATTCTGCAGAATTCCTTTTAATTGTTGGCACACATAGATGCACACAAAATGTCACACGCGTCAACAACAGTTAGTTAGGGACAGCGCAGAGCTTCTATAACGTTGGTGTAATCCTCATTAGAGTCCCTCCATTTGATTTCAAAGACAAGGAAAATGTGCCTTGAACTCTAACGGAGAGAGGATGAGGAGAGCTGCGCCAGAATTCCGAGAGCACTTCCGTCTGAAATATATCATGACCTTGCAGCGAGTGAGAGAGGTAAATGCTAACGGCGAGAGTGGAATGAGAATGAGGCCTTTGTGTGTAGCAGGGGTTATTGGGCAGCCGTACAGCACCAGCTCATCACCGGCCAGCAGGAAGCATTGCGCCATGAAAGGACACCGAGGACCTTGATGATCCTCCAGGGCCTGAAGGTGCTGCAAGATCAAAGCTGCTTTTGAAGATCTGGTTCTCTCCATGTCCGCATACACTGACAGTCAATTAAGCACCGGTGAGGAAGACAAAAAGAAGGACAAAGAGAATTCAATCGCAAGCGTTTTGGTTGGATTTCACAGGGCCAGACACTCCCTGCAGCGTCCTCCCATCTCCTTTTTGAGACATTTACATTTTGGCAGTTGTTTAGAAAATTCAGATTTGAAGCAGCAGTGCAAATCAGACATTAGCGCCAAGATGCATCATTTTTCAGGACATAGCCATGACATTGTTAGTGGTGCTCAACTTGCTTAATCAAGTGATGGACTGGATGTAGACAATACCATGTAACTGCAGTTTTTGTCACATTGTGAAACTTAAATCAGTAAGGGCCAGCGTCTGATTAGTGATACTGAGTGTGACTTGGCAGGGCCCGGGACAAAACAGTAACAGTGGGGCACCTAGTAACTTCTAATTTATCCATTTATTTAAATTAAAGTATAAATGTTGAGGTTAAAAGCCACATTTCACTGTTTTCAACTCACCTTTAGAAAACTCACATTTATGTGTGCTCTACTACTGAGCCAGGAGCGCTCCCCAACCATACTACATTTCTTCAAGAAAAGGTTAAAGTAAAAGCATCTGGACTCAGTTTTCAAGGTGAAGACGTTTTGTCTCTAATTCCAAGAGACTTTATCAATTCTGAGATCAACTGATAAGAGAGCTGAGCTTATATCTCTAGAAGGAGGGGTTTGACCTGAAACTAACTCTGATATCGTCAGCTCTGGTCTCATAGTCGATTGCTATGAAAGACAAGACAAGACATTTATTTTTGTATAGCCCAATTTCACAACAACAGCCGCCTCAAAGGGCTTAACAGACTGCACTAGACAACATCCCCTGTCCTTAGACCCTCCATCAAGGTGAGGAAAAACTCTAAAAAAAACCCAGCCGGGAAAAAAGAGAAACCTCAGGGAGACCCACAGAAGGAGGAAGAATGTGTCCAGGACAGTTAAAAAATACATATAAATACAAAAACATACTCACAAAAAGGCAGTGTGACTCCTGATGTGAGAGTCTGTCTCTGTGTTTGTTTTACTAACCAGTTAATGGAAATAAATTGTGAGCACACTATGTTCTATCAGCGCCACAGTCTCCTTCGGTAGATGCTCTTTCCTCTGACTCTTGTGTCTTGATTGTTAGTGGCTATGTGTTGGCTAATTGTCTCACTGTTCTCATTGGCTGTGAATACTATGACTATGTTTTTGTTTTTTCAAATAGATTGTAGCAGGATTATCTATAATTGTTCTAAATTTCTGACAATTATTTGTCATGAGCAATATTTGGCCACAACGAATTGCCACAAAATTGTGCAGTGTGAGAGGAGCATAGTGTGACAAAAGTAGTCACTATCAATTATCATGGTCATGTCACTAGTGGGACGCTCTGGGATTCACTGACCAATTAAAAAAACAGCAATAAATGACAAAAAAAAAATTCTTCTAGCGTCTGTGACTTTTCTATCACTGGAAAACTGGTCAGCTGTCTTACTGTGTATGGTTTCTGGTTTGTTCCAGGATGTATTTGAACCCCAAGCAAAGAGAAAACATCTGCTAGAAGTACTGTAAATGATAAATTCATTCTGTACAGTATTTAGCATTTTGCTGTATCAACGCCACCCAGTGATCCAGAGTCATGTCTGACCAAAACTGCTGATGCTGCTCATTCGCTCCAACAGACTCCACATAAATATTCCCATTGCATCGGCAAATGTAAACTATTCATCAGCTTCTTTCATATTTCCCCAATAATCATCTATCTGAACCTGCACAGAAAGATGGAATGAATATCTACTAGAAACACAACAAAAAGCAATCAATACGTTGGCCCTTTTCTGACGCTGTAAGGCTTTCATATTTTATACAGTGTTACAGCTTGAGTTAGCACTTATTCCATCTCCTTGGACTGATATAAAATTTTATGAGCTATTTGCAGTTACAGATCATTATTGGTGAATATTTTTTGTGATTTATCCCGCAGGCTTTTGTATCGGAGCCGTCACATGGTATCTCGGTATCTGCCTTTTGAGGGTAATTTCGTCTGCATGCGGATAATCAGCTTGTCATCGTGTATGCATAATGGCTGCGAGGAGATAGGCTGTGGCATCTGCTACAGTGCAACAGTATAGAAGGACTAATCTTGCTCTCAAACTGCAGCGTTATGTAAAGGAAAAGTCAGCTGTTGCATAACACGGAGACATGAGGAAATGCACGACTTCATTCCGCACCTTTCTCCCCGACGGTGCCCTCCGCTGGCTCATTTGTATGTGCTCGTCGTGATCTTTCGACAGTCACCTTGAGAGCGCTGCCCCCATCTTCTCATCTTAATAGCCCTTTATCTCCCCACGTTCCACGCTCCCTCACCCCGTCTGTCTATTCTTTCAGCGACAGTGGTCATAGGCGCACATTCTTCCCCGCTCTGATGGAAAATCAGATCTCATTGAAAAATCAATGAGGTGGACAGATGTGTTTTGTGTGTGCCGCTGAATCTGAGGCTCCCATCTCAGCGTGACTCATACAGGGCTGGCCCATTTGTCCCAGACTAGATACACATATATAGACGGGTAAAACAGTAAAAAATAGAGGAAAAAGTGTGACCTGTGTTTTTAAGCATTGAGCATTGGGAGATTGTTAATGACAATTTTGATGGACATTGTTACACATAGGCAAAAAGTTGCAAAGGTTTTTCCCCATGATTCCCTTACTGATGGAACACTCTCCATTTATCAGGGCTTGGGGCCAGCATAAAGTACAGTGGCTTGTTTTGTATGAGCTGGATTGAATTAAAGTCATACTATCAATGTCTAAAAAAAGGTAATTATAACTATTGAACTTTGTCACCAATTAAGCTTTACTTCTGCATGAGCTTCAAAGCTTGCAACACAAGGATGGTAGTGTCAGTTAATGTGGTAATTAGGGCATCTTGGAAAATTATATTTCAATTACAGTTAGTGTTTGTGAACTGCTACGAATGCTTTAAATAAACTATTTGTAGCTAGTAATGCTAACAGCCATTCCCAAAGAAAGTCATGACACACTGGATGTGGTCTGATAAACCATGGACAACTATCACAACAGTACAGGCTGTCTTTAATGTAACTGCTGTTCACTTAAAAGCTAGCCTTGAAAGTACGACTGTAGAGCAAGGGCTATTGTGTCAGTTCATTTTCTTGTTATATGTCAGTGTTTATATGAGACACAAGAACTACAGTTGGTAAAGAAATATTGACCTAGTATTTAAGATGTCAGGCCTTGTGGAATCAAGGCGTCCTTCTGCATCAAAGTTAGTCACCGCTAACTCCGTCCACTAATATTTTCTGTCAGTGTGAGGCAAGCTGCGTTAAGAAGTGCAAAAACAGTCTGAGCATCCTCCTCTCTTAATCCTGATTATGTTGTCAGCTCACACCAATATTTTTCATTTAGCCCTGTGTCAGCTCCCCATTTCGTGATGTAACATAACATGTAGACAACAGCAGCACAAGCATCGAGAAAAGCTGCACTTCTGAGAACGTTGATGGATGGTGTCCTTCAGCACAACGACCATCAGACCTCACGTCGGTAGTCTCACGCACATGTCCCTGTATGCAAACATGAGTGTGTCCTTGAGCGGGGTGAGGCCACACGTCACACCCTTGTTTACACAGGACCACACACATTTGCACGGACATGCGGCTTCGGCGTGTGTTTCCCCTGTGGCTATACGCCAAGTGATGGGACACAGCATGAAGCGTGGCCTTGACTCAGAGAAAGGCCCCAGGCAAAGGCAAGCATGGACCAACTTTGATTACATTGCATCATCCTCATAAAATAAGCGCTCTACTATTAAGCTTATAATGAACCTTTTTGATTCATATTTGTGTTGCATTTAAATAACTTTCTGAAAGGGATACCATTTAAAAAGCTTTTTATAGATTTTAACTTGTGCTGCCTCAACAAATACATTACCTTGTTGTGGGTTCAATAAAGTTTATCATGTATTGTTTTCAGTTTATTATTGTTTTTTTATTGTATTATTGTTTTTATTATTGATTATTGTTTCAGCAACACTTTCACAGACTGATGTTGAACCAGACAACAGGTAATTAATACAATGCCATATCTATATTGGGGCTGTTTGATTGATGGGATATAATGTACTACAGTGATTTAACCATAGCTGTGTTATGTGTGTGCACAACTTCCCCACCATGTCCAAATTCTTTGCCACATGATACATGCAGCACTGATAAAATTGATTGAAAATTTTAAATCAGTATAAATGCCTTCTGCATGTATAGTAAAGGAAACTGAAGCAAACCCCTATCGGGAGCATGGAGATGTAATTAAATCTTTTTTGCTTAAAGCAAACTAAGTAACAGTTTTCCCTTCATAAATAGTTCTTACAATGATTAATTGAGTTGTAGTGGTGTGTTTGAAGTGCTCACTATCCCCCTCTGGTGCATCTAAACCAAAAACAGCACTTGCAAGTTGCCACCGACCCGAACACAAGTCATGTTCACGTTCACACAAGAGTGACCAATTGCTTTACGGTAATTCAATATACACATAGCGACCTTCTGAAGTGCTAATTGGGGCTTTTGCTAAGATAATATAAAATTGGCATATACTTTATTTTATCATCAGTCATGGTGGAAGCACCAAAATGACAGAGAAAAACCTTTGTCTGAAGATGGAGAGTGTTGTTCAGTGTGTGATTCACTAAAGAAAGCTGTAGGGGGAGCTTTGCAAATCTTACTTATTTCTGCTTTGATAGAGACAAAACAACAGGACTTATAATAAAAACAAGGCTCTAGCTTAGCTCCAAATTTAAAAAATCAGCAATTTCTTTGTTATGACTTTGTTGTGACTGTTGCCTAAGTAAGGGCAGCGTTGGCTTTTTTGGCAAAATGTAGATGGTTTGTTTAGGTGTTCAGGTACAGGCTAAAAAGAATTCCAGAAATATTTCAACTCTACATACATACAGCACATACCCCACGCACATAATTGGATTTTAAGATTTCCAGCTGAGACTTTGAGACAAGACTTTTTTCACTTACAGACAGTTAGTGGGCCTAATATGCATTATTCCTCCTGCACACTGCATAAGTTCAAAAACGTTCACTGCATATTCACCTCAAAACATGACTTGACAAGGCATACATTATGCTCAAATGGAGTCTATTACCATTTATAATACCTAGCCTGTCTGTTTCACTTCTCTACACTGAATAGACCTCCCTTAATGCCACCAATAAAATTCAAGCATCCATCAAATGCTGCCAGCACCTTGTCATTAGGAAAAATGAACAAATGTGAGAGGTAATATTAAGAGAATATCGCACTTTGGTGGCAAAAATAGAATCATCATTTACATCACACGCTCCTTGTGCCAAGAGATGTCTTGACCGATGGAATATATCATAATATGGCGGTGAATTTCTCCTGTCGAGTGCCATTTACTTTGCTTAAGATGGAGATTTGTTAACCAGCAGTGGGCTCCGGGCCCCACTCTTGTGTATCCTTGTATAAGTTTGACTCATTGGGTGTACAGCAAACTGTGTATAACCTCTAGGAGTGCTGTAGGGCTGTGGGGCAAAAACGTAACATTACTTACTTTTAACTGACCCAACAACCTAAACCAACCTTGAATTTGGCCATTTTTTATTATTGAAATAATCAGTTTATACTCCACAAATCTAGTATCTATGCTTTTGCTAACCCAATTATTTCACCTGAAGGTTACTTTCTTCAAAAAACATACATGCCTGAAGGCCCTCGTCTTTGTTCACCAAAATGTATTAAAGGTTATTATTAGATCATCTGGAATACAGTTATGGGCTCTATTGTCTCCTTTATAGATCCGGTACAAATGTGGTAAATAGAACATAAACAAAGCATTTTCCAGAGGTAGTTTGGGCATGTATGACACTATTCTCAATAGGAACATCATGTCCTAACAGGGTTCACAAATCAAACCTCCCAAACACTGATGTTCCATTTGCCCACTCTCTTAACCTCTTCACTGTAACGTTTCATTAATTTGATTCTAGATGCATTGTTAAAACATTTTGCAACGTAAAAGTAAAACATTCAGTTATACTCCACACTGGTTGATAGTTTAGAATCCCATTAAAATAACACTCTTTGAATTTGTCAGTCTTGAAAAAAATGAAAAATAGAGCGTTGAACCAAATGAAAAGAGACATTTTTACTCCCTGGTCCTACAACTGCCCTGAGGGGACAAACGGAGCTGAAGGAGAACCCCACTCATCTTTTATTTTTATACACACATCCTTACACCAAGGTTTATTAACAAAATTGATTTAACTTAATATTTTTAATAGTGACTTTGGACCTATTTTCAGTGTTCACAGAAAACTACCATAGCTGTTCACATGCTAAAAAAAAGGGTTTTGCCACCAGGTGTCACCAAACTCCTACTGTCATCTTTAATGCTAGGGTATGGTAATGATTTTGACTGCTGCGACAAACAACTATATCATCAAATCCTTTCAACAGTCTTTTAAAACCCTCCAAATCCGTTATGTAATCCTGAATGCTACTTTATTCTGTTAGAAGCTCAAGGTTGAGGCAAAGTCCTCAGAATATCCCCCCACTCGCCCAATCTTCCCGAGTGGGATAGTAGATAATCAAATGAAAACAAGCCAGTCTGGTGTGATTATCCGTCTGAGTCCTCGCTGCCTATTACAACAACAAACGCTTCAAATCAATTTGTGGATTTCCAAAGGCAGCCATGTCTTGTGTTTCACCTTCAGACGTCCTCCATTATCATTTTCCTCACTCTGGACTCTACCTTTTTCTCCTCTTTCTTTATTTTATAACATGTCTGGCCTCATCAGTCGCTCCTTCACTCCCCCGAGGCTCATTACAGTGTTGACTGGAGATGCTAGCGTGGATTTGGGAGAATCCAATTGATCTGCACGTTCCTGTGAGTGATCCGAGAGAAAGAGCATTCTGCGTGATTTAAAAAGAAGGTGCGCCAACTCAAAGTGGGTTTCTGGATCATTCCTGCCTTGGAGCTGCAACCTAGTCAGCAAACTGCTAAATCTGTCTTCTGTTTAGAAGATTTTCAGAATAATAATCCAGAGCGGGTAACTTTGAGGTACACTGTTCAATCTGTGTGCTTTTTTTTTTTTTGTGATGAGAAAATACTTGAATGAATAAAAGTTGACCTTATTGTGCATGCCTGTCTTTTGATGCCATAGATCTTTTAAATAATAATATTATTATATACCTCCTGCTGGGGTCCCCACGGTCTCTAAAAATGCCTCTGTTCAAGAGTTGTCGGAAAAATCCAAAGTTGACCAAGCCACTGGCCCAAAGTATATATATATATAAACATGCTTTATAAACTCAACTTCAGACCTACTTCTACTGTGTTTGTCCATAGACAACAGCATGTCCCTGCAGGGCTACCGTACATGCTCACATGGTTTAGAAATAAGGGCTGAGAAGTGTAAAGTTACGCAATCAGATCCCTGCAAAAATTGCACACCTCACCTTTAACACAAAGCAGTCTCCATAATAATCTCCATTACATTATAATATTAGAATTAAATTTTTAGACCCAAACAGACCCCTTCTTTTGTTAATACAGCATTGTTTTAGCAAGTAACCATGCCTATAACCAATACTGATAATGTCTTATAATGTACTGTAAAATTGTACTGCACATTTTGTTGCCTTTTCAATAATACACAAAAAGATACATAACTCTAAATAAAGCTATGTTATCTACATAAAGCTTATTTGTGTTAGAATACTGTACTAGATCTAGTTTGAAGTTGTGAAGAATGTGATACTTTGACATTTTGATTATTATATATAAGTATATGTATTAAAGCCTTTTGTAGCTGACCTGAAAGCAAAACCCGTCCTAGTCAGACACTTTCTTTACTTCTATCGTCTTTTCCCCAACTGCACTTTGCTCTCACTATTACCCAGAATCCAATTTTGTGCCTTTTGGATGTTTTTAGAACTGGACGAGACATGAGTGTTAATGCACTTGGTTCATGTGCACGATGGAGCAGCCTGTCCCTATGCAGCCAGAAGAGAAGTGCAGCAGACAGACGGCTGCAGTACAAGGAATGACTGTGACCTTTGGAGAAAATCAAGAGCAGAGTGTTGTGTGTCTCTATTGTTTTCGCTCTCCTACACTCTCTTTCCTTCACAGCCTCATTTTCTCCTGTCCTCCAATTTTGTTTTCTCTGCACTGGTTTCTTATGTTCTCTGCCAACAGTCCAGCCCTGCTTGATTCAAAAGACCTATGTAGGAAAGTCTGTGGTTAAGAAACTGTATCTTTCCTTACATCAACACTATATTGTTAAATAACAGGGTTGCTCCTCTTTTCTAAACATGTTTTTCCCAACCTCCCCTTAAACTTTAACAAAACTGTAGCCCTGTCATACTGTACAATTTATCTTAAACGATTATTACATGCCACACTGTGCGTCTTGTATCAGCTTCGACATAATGCCTGTCCGACTTTGAAACTGGAGAAGCAGAGCAGGTTGTAGACCACAACTTAAGCTATAGTTTCCAAAAATAGACAGCAGCGGTAAGTATCAAGGTGACGTGGATTTACATTTGTTTACAGGACCTACACACAAAATGATATCACAATAAATCAGTGTGAGTCACATGGATAACATCCAGTCAAAGCTGCACCCATCTCTATCTATACTTTATCATTATTATGCTATTTTATGCCTATTTAGCATTACTATTTATTAACTTTTAAATTGTATCTGGTGTTACCATAGAGACCTGCTTTTACGCACCAAAATGTTTTTTTTTTTGGTTTGTTTTGGTGCACTTTGATAATAAGCTGGCGTTGTGATGCTAATGTGCTACTATGGAGTTTTATTCATTAAAATGAAACACGTTTTGGGCCCTTTACCAAAAACCTGGTTTATTAAAATAAGGTAAAGCGTCACAAACAAATTATGATATGAATAGAGAAAATTGAATGCTCCCTCTCCTGATATTTTAGGTTTAATGTTCAGCTTAATAAAATGTGAATTCAAAGGAAGAAGAAAAGAGCGTTTGAAATATCTTGTCTCTCTGTAGTCACATGTTGTAATTGTTAGTTAAATTATTATTTCTTTTACCTCACTCCCCAACATATACAGTATGTAAATATACAGTATATGTGTATATAGTTAATAGTCAAAAGTAGCTTGTAGTATATAGTCAAAAGTAGCTTGCAAGCCAAAAAGTGTGAGCACCCGTGGCTTATACTATACTTTTAATGTATTTCTAACAAAGTAGTCTGTCCTATTCTTCTGCAAAATACAAGCTAATGCACAGTTTACTCTGATAATGAGCAAGAACCCTGTGTGGCAACCCTGTCTGAAGTCAAGACACTGACTCTGTGCTTTGATGGCGAACAGTGGTTAGACTTGAACTGAGATGACTTGATTTAATTTTGCTCTTGCTTTTAGACCTTTTTAATTGCTTTCCCTGTATCTCCCCTTCGTTTGCTCCCGAGCCCCAGCGGCCTGGGTGTGGGGTTGGAGCCCAGTAGAGAAGAACGTCAGCCGTGAGCTTGGGCTAATATTTGCCCAGCGCTAAACTGAGCAAACATGGATAAAGCGAACACAATCTCTTCTGTGTCCCTGGCCAGCTGCCTTGTTGTCCTTTCATTGGCTTCCTGTCAGTCCCGAGCGGCCCCGGAGCCCACTGCTGGTTAACGAATACAGAACTGTGTACACGCTGTATTCAAGCAAATCATTGGCTCAATGGCTAAATCGGGTGTTTAATCCTTTTATCTGCTGTCCGTCTCCCTCCATCAGTTTTTGCAGCTTATTAGCCACATTTGTATAAATCTAATGTAGCAGACCACACATTCATTAAGCTGGCCACACTAAGTATATTTACAATCACATGTGTTTTATCGTTTGTTTTAATCTTAGCAAGCATAAAACAGAGGTCTAGCCTACAATAACCACAATCGCTCTGTCGACTTCACAGATTAAGTTGTGGTCATATACGAGCAAAAGTTATGCATAAACAATGATGCAACACCAACCAGGAGATCAAGAAATACCTGGATTTCTGTCTTTTGGTGAAAAAAAATAGTTAGTGGAGGTGATATACTCCAGTATAACAGGATCAAGAAAAATAAATCTCCCAGTCTTAGTTGGCAAGCGACAAATCCGATTAAAATTTGGACAAACAATGATAACTATTTACCTTAAGTTCTCTTTGAAAACACAAACCAGACCAGACTCTGAAAAAAAGGTTTAAGTAAAAGCATACTTAGAGACAAAACTTCTTCACCTTGAAAACTGAAAACTGAGCCCAGAGGCTTTTACTTAAACCTTTTTTTCAAGATGTCCTGGATGACTAAGAACCTTCACAGACAGACCAAACTGTGTGATTCTTTTGTTTTAAATTTTTTAAGCATGTAAATGTTAAACCACTGCTGACACCATTAAGATAATCATGTGTCTCTATTTAACGGAGCAAGGAATGTTGCAGTTCCCAATGCGTTCTATTCAAAGTTGGATTGTGTTTACTGTCATTGATGGAGGGAACATCCTACTGTGCTAATTCATAACATATTCATGCGTGCCGGCCACCTTCACCCCTAATCACCTCTGTTAGAGTCACAACTGTCGCCTCGGGTTGTTGGACTCACATCTGTCGAGTGCAGCTCAGGTGCACGTTATGTGTGATGGCCATGTGTTCATGTCGCAGTCCAGATATGGAGTTTCACCGAGTTTTCATTGAGGGGTGTTGGTCATTGACAATAAGAGAGTTGTTCTTTGGGGTGGCAGTGTTTGTTATAGGTACATTTTTCAAAGATGAATTAAAAGTGTGAAAGTGATAGTAATTTACATAGAATTTTTTTTTTTCAAATGTAAAATCCACTCAAACATGCCAGCAGGAGAGCTACAGAACTCCAGCAACCTGCTAAAAAATCCCTGCTGGAATGGATTGTGGATTGTCTGAAATTAATCATTCATCATATCTTCCTGTCATGACTTTTTTTTATTTTTTTTATTTCAGGAGTCCTTGCCTATGGAAGACAGTCACAGCTTAGTTGCAGTATTTTCAATTCAATGCAACAAAGCTCTAGGCGTCATGGCTGTTCGATCCACCATATTGGCAGGAAAATGCAAGAGTGAGAGAACAGCGCTAGAAAAGCTCTCAAGCGGTTGTAGTTCATTATGCACTTTATTTGCACACTTACTGTGCTTGACAAACTTAGTATAGTAGAATATCCCTGAACTTAATTATACAATCGAGACATGTTTATTAAAAGAGCTGAAATGATCACATCAACCCACATCACACGTGTGTTAACTATTAGCCCTATCCAGCACTTTACCTTGTAGCTAATTCACTCAAGGCTCACTAAAGCCGTAAGGCCTGTAATGTGTGTATGCCTTGTTGCTCTCTAAATTTAAATAAAGAGATATGAGCACAATGGGTTGTAATTCTTCTTCTCTTACCTGATTAAGTTACTACAGCAGAGTTACTGTAGGTTTCAATCACTTCTTTTTCCATAGCTTGTCGCAGTCAAAGCAACACAATAACATTATTTTTTTTAATTTTTTGCACTAGTTCTGGAGTCCACTGTACAACAACTACAGTATATACAATGTCACAGGAGACAAAGACATTAGCCTCTTTAGATTCATGTTTAGTACAAATAGTATGTTATATGGAGGATTTCATTTATGCTAATTAGCCATGTGCTTTTTGGTGTCATATTCAGCTCACAACAACCATTGGTTTGCTTTGTATTGTCCTCTATTTAACTGCGAAACAAAAAGAGGGCTATCGGTGGAAGACAATCCCACAGATTTCTGGGAAACTGAGAAAACAAGCTTAATGCTTTTGAATAAATCATTTTCCATAGTCAAGATACACGTAGAGATGTAACGCTATCCTGCCAACATGTCTGAAACGATTGAATTCGGGGTTTATGTGACGCCATGCTGCAGTGCGCTATACATTTTTACTGTCACATAGATCGGCCACACTTTGGAATAACATGAAGAGGCACTGTTAACTTCAAAGCCTTGCCAGAAAGAAAAAAAAGCGCTTCTTAGATCAACTTCAGGAGGCAGAAAAAACTCTTTTGCTAAAATTATGAATATTAATCACTGCAGCAGATTATGACTGTATTACAATTCCAGCTCCTAGATCAAAATAAATTGCTCGTTAGAACTGCCAGGATATGAAAAATTCAGTGAGCCATTTGAATCCTCGGAAAGAGTTATCACACCGTAGTCAATTAGCACATGTAGATAATACTGTTTCTTGGACAAAACAACTTGTCTCTGCCTCTGCTTTACTGATTTTAGAAGAAAACCATAACCGTGTACATTGAACACTAATGTTCCTGGCGCATGTTCTAAAAATTTCATGTTATTAAACTCCCAACTGCTGTGGATAATGAATAATTAAATGTTTAATTTACTTTGCGCTCACCTTTGGCTCATGTCTTATGAGGTGAAGTGTGTTATTGCATGAGTAGAATAAAAAATTAAGACTATTGTAAGAATCATTTCAAGCAGACGCTTCAGCATGACACCAAATAAGACTCGCAGAGGCGTTGTGTAATTAATGCACGGCTGAGAAATTACAAAATCATTAAGACGATAAGTACATTGTATGGGCGCAGAGCTGGGTTTGTGATGTGACAGGAGTTTACTTAGAAGCATTAAGGTCGCTCCAGTTGTAATTGCTCCATTGGAAGTTGTTTGCGATGCAGCTGTAGTCCGCACTCCTCCGTTTAAACTAATTGGAAACAAGTTGCTCTCTGCTTCTGGAGACTGAACAGAAGGGAACGCATGGGCACTAAACAGATACAAAGTGACAGGATTGGAATTGCACAGCTTTAACCTTCCCGCTTGTTAACAATAAACTACAGTTCCTGTTAGCATTTAAATCCCAAGTTTACTCCCTTTTATTGGAAGTTATCTAGTGCAAGTTTTGAAGTACAGGATAATATAGATCACCTTGTGTCATGCAATCGCATCATCAGTGGGTTTCTTCACTAAAGTGGCTGAGACCGCCTTGTGCTGTTTGTAAAATGTGCAAAAGGTCAATAAACTTTAGTAATAATCTCCCCTTTAGATGAAGGCAGTTGCAGCTCAAACACTATTTTAAATTACAGCCACACATGTCAACATTATCTGCACCAAATATAGTTATTCTAATGTGAAACAAACCCAAACTATAAAAAATAAATTATGAAATGGTAAGGCGGAGTCTCCATTATAAAGAATAGGGCAGAATCTGGCATATTTTGGCACCACCTGTGTCTGTATTTGGAGAAAAATGTAAATGACTTATATGTGCTTGTAGCTGAGTCTCAGTTGATCAATTTAATCTGCTGCCCTATAGGCTCCGTATTGGGGGAAATGTGACGGGCTTAAAGGGTTAAGAGCGTTTTTTGGGGGCTTTAGCTAAGTTACTAATACTAAAAAGGGTCTATATCTTACCAATTCATGTTGTATTTACGGTGTGTTTACATTGAATTGGTAATACACATTCAAATTTAAATTAAGCATCAAAGTAATCTGTAATGACCTTTGCACCAGCCTTTGGACACACTCTTAAAGTGAAGGCCCTTTACTTCTTTCATCTTGCACCTAAGAATATCTAGCTTATAGCTACCATAAATCTTAATTAATTAATTAAGATTTTTTGAGGTGGGAAGTCATGTGGTTTGATACTCTATAGGATTCTTGCATTATTCATACTTAGGGAATGCATTTTAGATATTTTGTACTAACACACTCCTACCACCGTTTCATAAATTTGGAAATCACTCAAATCTAATTCCCCTTTTTTCCAGACTGCACAGTTACACCTTAAGCGCGCTGAATAAATGTGTGCGCACGTGTGGGTGGCCAGCGTGCCAGGTGTGACCTCGGCCCCAGCAGGTGATAAACGCCAGTGTCTCGCCAGCCCCAGGTGCTCTTCTTCTCCAGCTGTGTCACCATGGCAACCCGTCGCACAGGTGAGGAGAGATGACCGGAATGTGTGATGAATCATGAACGTTGGGAGAATGACAGGGCAATGAGACTGTCACTGACTGCACTTTCACAAGACTGCTTTATACGATACTTTTGACGT
This sequence comes from Neodontobutis hainanensis, assembly GCA_024349245.1. Classification (NCBI taxonomy): domain Eukaryota; kingdom Metazoa; phylum Chordata; class Actinopteri; order Gobiiformes; family Odontobutidae; genus Neodontobutis; species Neodontobutis hainanensis. The sequence goes on from JALDNG010000064.1 coordinate 405,646, forward strand.
CAATCACATGTTAATATTTTGTCAGTCAAAGCTTTATCTGTTCTTACGGGCTGAATAAAGCTGCCTTGTGAACGGCCTAGTGCTACCTTCTAGCTTTTTGCAGAGACACTGTAAAAAAAAAAAAAAATCAATTTTAGAGCCCAATCGTTCACTTCTAAAATCCACCTCCCTGACTTATATACACTGACTGTGGGAAAAAAAAAGGAAAGGAAAATTTTATTATGTTTACTCCCTTCTGTCGACATCCCAGTGGTCTCTTTTCAAACCTGTAAATAGCGCTGGCTTTTTAACGTGATACAACCATGACTCAGAGCAGCTGGCCAAACTCTGAAACAATAAACTAAGAACTACATGATTTTTCATGATGAAAAATCTAATAACCCTTTCATTAATTGATTATTCATGTTCCCACTTCATTCGCTTGCTTTGACAGCTGTAGTGTTATGTCAATAGCAGAGCTTTCAGACATGATGTTACATAGACCCAAATTCCCACCGCATTTAAACAGGAAGGAGAATACTGTATTACAGACACATTAATTGTCCTCAGTAGTTATTGTCTCTTGACCACTGATTGTGTAGAGACAGATCTGAATAGAAGGTCTCACGGTGCAGTGCTCAGCTTTCTTGTGCTCTTTCTTAACTCTCATAAAAGCAAGAACTCTCTAAAATGTATTTCTTTAAAGTTAGCATAAACAACACCACTTCTTGGTGACGTCTAGTTGCAGTTCACAGACTGTTACTATCTTAAGAAATGGTCATCTTGGTATTAGGCATCCTAATCCTTGTCATTTTATCTGCAATTTTCTGACTTGGAGAGACATGGTGTAAAATACAAATACACAGTGGATGATTATAGTCAGGGATTTTTATTCTCTTAATAAAATAAACCTCAAAAACTGAAATTACAAAGCTCAAAAGTGAGCTTCTTGCTCACTTTTGCCTGCTAATATGGCAGATAGTGAGTCATGTGACACATGGGCTGGAACAATACAATTAAAGAAAAGACTAAACATATGCACACTCCTCCCTGATTTATGTGCCACTGAGCAAACAGCTGTGGGCTCATGGTACTGGAAGGAAGCCAGCGGTCAGTGTGCACACATACAGTATGTCCATCTGACTAGAGTGTAACTTAACACTGGTTGACAAAAGCTCAGAGGTCATCAAGGTCCCGCTTCACTTCTCTGCCCTTATCCCTAATATCGGACATTAATAGTTATATTCTTTCATATAAATGGCTATTTTTGTTGTTGTTGAAATAAACTAAAAAAAATAAATAAACAAAATTAAAAATAAACTCATTACTGGTTATGATTTATGGCTCAACAGTAGGATACATATAAACACACATAGAATTTGCTTCAAAGCCATTCATCAATTTACAATTACAACAGCAGCCGCGCAATTATACGTCTGTTTAATTAAATACAGCCATAACAGAGACAACTAATCTGTCTGTGTTTACAAAATATTATGATAAAACCATAAAAAGCTTTACAGAGATATACAGAGAATACGATAGACCGCCCATGATGAGTTTATTATAGCACAAAGGGCAATACTGTCCACCAGAGTGATGGAAGCCAGCGTTCAGGGGCCTGCGGTAGACTCTGGTGTGTGTTGGTGTTTGCCTGAGTGCAGTGGACCGGGACACACAGGATTTATGAGCTTGTGTCGCTGGTTATTTACAGGTACTGCCCTGCTCTATTTACTGTCCATAACCGGACCGTTGGCCTTGTTTAGCACTGTTGGGGCAGAACCACTTATGGCGCTGTCAGGACATGCTCACATGTGTGCGGGACATGGCCTGTACCTCCATAACGCGCAGCGGGTCTATAAATCTGCCGTGATTTCACATGAGGCGTATTTACAGTCCTCCTGCCGAGCCAGCCTCTGCTTCACTGCACAGCAAATTCCTTCGGAAACGGTAAACCCTAAACCTTATCTAAAATTCTTATTTCAGTCTAAGCTCTAAGTGGGATGAGAGATGATTGTTCAGAAACACATCTGATTATTTGTAAATGCTATAAGCCAAACATCTAGTATACAGGAGTCTATTGAAGATAAAATAACCATTACAAAAAGCTCAAGAATGTTACCAATGTATTTCAGTCCTTCCATATTAAGTGTTTTTACCTTTATTTTATAGTAGACAGTAGATAGACAGGAAACAGGGTGAGAGAGAGGGGAGTAACATTGGGCAAATTACCCAAGCACGTGTTTTGTATGCTACTGGGGTATGCTACCCCCACCCCCCACAAGATAAACCATGCTTTAACAGTGACCTAAAATTATTCTGGAAAAATGTTCATATCTGTTTAAAAAAGCATCCTCTCTACAGAAGCACTGACAAGAACAAGAAACCCTCTAACGCAAGTGTGTACATTCCTTTCCAACTTGTTCCTGTCACTTTCCTCATTTTGTCTGAATCGTGTTGTACATGTGAGCGTGCATGCGGAAAGCTGATCCGTGCACAAGCTCATATCTGTGCACCCACATTCGACAAACCGCGGCAGAATAATGTGGGCTGTGGAAATTCAAACATGCAAACATTACTTCCACAGACGACGTTCACGCTCGCCGCTGACATCCAGAAATAATTGAATTAGAGATGTATGCATTCCTCATTTTGCACAATAACAGTGTCTCTGTGCATTCAAGGCTATAGCAAAGACCCAAGTAGAGTAGTGCTTCTATTTGATTGTGAAAACATAAGTGAGATCAGTGTCAGCTGTGATGCATGACAGAACAATACACTCGGTTGAGTTGATTAATCTGCACAACGAGCGACAGGAGTGGAGCAGAGGAGTGATGGCTTTTCAAATGACAGCAAAAAGAATAAGAGCTCCAAAATAGATCCCTCGGGGAGTGAGTGTAAACCAAACATCTTCATGTGAGCTCAGAAGGATTTCAAGATCAATGGGCCTGTTTCAGCAAGCAAGTTTAGTTCAAACTTAGAATATGATAAACCTGTAAAGAGGGGAACTCTTGAAACGATGCATTTCCTCATTCATAGCAACACAGTAAATACTCAAGATTAACACCAATAGTACAACAATGAAGCATGTTACTATTGTTAGTTTAATATTTATAAGTCTAGATTTTGGTTTACAGTATATTTACATCTTTCCCAATTAAAAAAAAAAACTTAGATGAAGTTCTCTGTATATTGCTGTAACAATAAAATGTTTGTTATTATTACAGGACAAAATACACCTAAAGGATTATTAGGAACACCATACTAATACTGTGTTTGACCCCCTTTCTCCTTCAGAACTGCATTAATTCTACGTGGCATTGATTCAACAAGGTGCTGAAAGCATTCTTTAGAAACGTTGGCCCATATTGATAGGAAAGCATCTTGCAGTTGCTGGATATTTGTGGGATGCACATCCAGGGCACGAAGCTCCTGTTCCACCACCTCCCAAAGATGCGCTGTTGGGTTGAGATTTGGTGACTGTGGGGGCCATTTTAGTTCAGTGAACTCATTGTCATGTTCAAGAAACCAATTTGAAATGATTAGAGCTTTGTGACATGGTGCATTATCCTGCTGGAAGTATCCATCAGAGGATGGTACATGGTGGTCATAAAGGGATGGACATGGTCAGAAACAATGCTCAGATAGGCCCTGGCATTTAAACAAGGCCCAAGTGGCACTAAAGAACCTAAAGTGTGCCAAGAAAACCTCCCTCACACCATTACACCACCTCCACCAGCCTGCACAGTGGTAACAAGGCATGATGGATCCATGTTCTCATTCTGTTTACGCCAAATACTGACTCTACCATCTGAATGTCTCAACAGAAATCGAGACTCATCAGACCAGGCAACATTTTTCCATTCTTCAACTGGCCAATTTTGATGAGCTTGTGCTCTTTTTTCTATTTGTGGAGATGAGTGGTACCTGGTGGGGTCTTCTGCTGTTGTAGCCCATCCGCCTCAAGGTTGTAAGTGTTGAGGCTTCAGAAATGCTTTGCTGCATACCTTGGTTGTAACGAGTGGTTATTTAAGTCAAAGTTGCTTTTCTATCAGCTTTAATCAGTCGCCCCATTCTCCTTTGACCTCTAGCATCAACAAGGCATTTTTGCCCACAGGACTGCCACAGACTGGATGTTTTTCCCTTTTCACACCATTCTTTGTAAACCCTAGACCCTAGTGCGTGAAAATCTCAGTAACTGAGCAGATTGTGAAATACTCAGACCGGCCCGTCTGGCACCAACAACCATGCCACGCTCAAAATTGCAAAATTGCCTAAATCACCTTTCTTTCCCGTTCTGAACTTCAGTTTGGAGTTCAGGAGATTGTCTTGACCAGGACCACACCCCTAAATGCACTGAAGCAACTGTCATGTGATTGGTTGATTAGATTATTGAATTAATGAGAAATTGAACAGGTTTTCCTAATAATCCTTTAGGTGAGAGTATGTTCAGTATATGTCTGTTTGATACTTTACCTTATAGAACACATTATTGTCTATGTAGAAAAGCATAATACACAGGTACACAGTGTCTGCTCAACGCTTTTCCCTGGCTGTGTTTCTGAACCGCATGAAAGACTCTCAAATCTGTAGTAATTAGGTTATTGTTTGTAACAATCAGGTTTACCACATGTTGTACCGCTTTCAACGTTTATCAAGAAGACTTTTGTTTGGTAAAAGTGATTGCCAGTAAAAGTTCAGTTAATGTCTTTACAAATTCTTATGAATACAAATCCTTATCTATACACAGTACACATATATGACAGTCACATGTGCTTTAAGATCTGTGAAAACTAGAAATGTCTTTCTATGCAAGATGTGTGTGTATCACAAACAGGCTTTGTACACCTACCTATACAGTTACCTAAAGCTAATACATGTTCAGAAGCAAAAATCTAATTACAAAGCCTCCTTCTCACTCAAAGATAAAGGCTAAAAATTAACTTCAGTCGACAACACTGGCACTACGCATCATTGCATATCGTCTGCATTAACTTGACAACACCTCAACCTTCCCCATAGCCTGATGCACCTCACACCTGCCCCCCTGCCGGAACTGACACCCCGACGCACACACACCTGCCGCCTGCTAACACAAATGCACACTAATGAAGCGTGACAGCCACACAACCGGTTACATCTAACCAGAGGGAGCGCTAGCTGCTCTTATTTAGAAGGACTAATACAACACAGTGTTATTCAGGATTGAACAGGCAGCTTGTTAAAATGGTAAATGGTTAATGGCATGCATTTATGGCAGTTGTTCGAGATCCCACTACACAACAGCTCCCTTTTAAACTTGCAAGAACTAACATAAGGATATTAAAAAAGAACATTTTGTTAGAGGAAGTTTAAACAATAGGAAAAATACAAGAGATTTTGTGTTTTGTTTACGGTTGGAAAACACTTAAAAACACAAATTGTAAGGGAGCGTTCACACTTGTAGCCTGCTTCATTTAGCGCCATCAAAACAGAAACTTATTTATTTAGCTAAGTATGGCAAAAAACCTTGGTCCACTGAGTGTTTACTGGCATCTGGACCAAATGCATTAAAACCTTTCTAAAGAAACGCACTAGAGCATTTCCCAAACAGTGGGTTAGAACCAAAGGTTGGTTGCCATACAATTTCTCTTTTAATAATTGTGAAAACTGGAAACATGATTGGATACTGGGCATCTAAGAAAAATAACTGCTTTTGAGAATAGTAGAACCAACATCACGAGATATAATTAGGACCAAAACATCTTCAAAACCAACAAATTTACACTAAGAAAGGCCCAAGCTACAGAAAAGTAAGAGCCATAAGCATCATAAAGTTTTTGACATGAAAGACTTTGATTTAAACTGCACCAAACACAGTGTGTTTCTTTTGTATTAAAGATGTGTCCAGCTGAACAAAAATATAGGCCATTTCTCTGCAGCATATTTTCTGCCAATAATGCGTATGCACCAAAATGGATATTTAAAAACTTTAATGTTTAAATGTTAAGTGGCTACAATAAATTTTACTGCTCAATTTACAGCAGTACATGGTTTATTCTTCCTCTTCAAATGTGTCCAAATAAACCAAAGTTAGCGTACAGAATCACATTTACAAGAAAATGCAATACTATTTAAACATCTTTCACTCACACCTGTATATACTGGCATGTGGATTCAACTACTTTCTCAACTCCTACCGTATCTCACAGACTGCACATTAGTGTGAAAACATGCCATTTATTTTTGGCAGTGCATGTAGTTCTGTTTGTTAAACAGAATCCCAAGATAGATGTGTGTTATCATCGAACACATTCATTTGGTGTACTGGAAGAAGATGTTGAATATAGCTAATGTTGTGCATAACAAACAATAATTAGCTAATTAAGAGTGCAACATGTTAGTTTAAACAAAAGAAGTATGCTGGTTTAATTAATCAAGCCTTTATGGGTGTAAGTATGTGCACGGCTGTCACACGTGCACATATCCTAGTACTGCCGCAGAAGGTGAAGGCTAGTGGGAAAGCCACTGCAAAGAATGGGGTATTTGAAGAGCGGCGGAAATAAAAGTGCACAAAACAACAAACTTTTCCTGCACGTGGTAACTGCAGCGGCATTGGCATGTGTGTCTTTCTCATTAACACGTGGCTTAATTAACGAAGCAGAAGCAAAAGTGGCTCTGCCTAAAAGTGTCCTAATGAGCTTCCTCCTGTTCTTTCCTCTAGCCGCTTGTCATACTTTTTTGCTTCACGTTCTGCGCCGATCACATTTTGTCTGAACAAAGTGTGGCCAGATTCCACAAAGTTTTCAAATTCAAATGCTAATTGCCTACTTTTGATCATTTTACCTCATATTGTCCCCTTGGAAATATAAGGTTCTATCTGACATTTATGCTAACATTTATTCTTATTCTTGGATTCTTGGAATTTATCCCGAGAATATAATATAAAGTGTATTTTAAGCTTTTTTGCACTCTCTGCTTCTTTGAAATATTCATCTGAGTTCAATGTTTCCTTGTTGACAAAGTTAGCAGGCTAACAGTAGCTTGTCAGTTTTAGTTTAGTAGTCAGTCACCTTTTCCTAACATTAGATGCAAGTGCTAAATAATAGAGTTGGTATCATAAATTTAATTTTTATACCCTTCAATGTGTATTATATTATCAATATTATCAGATATGATCTTCGCTAGCTAGTAATCTGTGGGTTACATTGTAACCAGTGTTCACTGAGTGAAGAAACTACCTCTCCACCCACCATACAAACAAATATATATATACAGTAGCTGGGTGGAGAGAAATAATCTCAATACAATAGAAAACATGACTCACAGGACACAATAGAAGGAAATGAAAAAAAAGTATTGTGTAGTGTTGCAGTCAAGACCACATAGTCTGAGAGGCGAGACTATGCTATCGAGTCCGAGTACCAAGATCATGGCAAATTGAGACTAAGTCAAAATCAAAACCAGAAATAGATACCGGAGTTATAGAACAGTTATAAAGTCCAAACAGTCCAGGCCCGGTCTTAGACCAAGTCTAACCTCATAAAAAGGTTAATCTTTGATGAAGGAGCCAGAGTTAAAGCAAGATTTTTGACTGAATGTGAAACGATTGAGGCTTTCATAATTTAATCACAAGAGTAGACAAACATATAAATTACCAGATAGCACTGTTAAAGGTCATATAAAGTTGTGACAACACTATTTCTCGCAAAACAAATCCAGCTAGTATGTATTTATCAGAACAGCTTTTTATTCCGTTTCTTTTGTATCACCAAGACCGTTCCCCTATTCATTTCTTATAATTGCTAAATCAGTGTTTGTATAAGCAGCTGTTCACCCTCTCTTCACTGTTCACGTCGCATCTGAACTCTGTCCCCCTCGTGTTTATCTCACTGGAAGCCTGTGTCTCTAGGTCATCTGCCTCTGTCTGCGCCGTAAACATTAAATAAGAAGAGCTCGACTAAGTATAAAAATAGACAGAGATAAAAGCCCTTGGCAGGCCAGACGAGGTGAGATTAAACACAAAACGTGTACTGTGGGAGAAGGCTAGTCCTTTTCTGGGGTTTTGTTTGGTTTTAACAGAAGGCGCTAACACTGTTTTAATACCTCCATGTGCATCATCCCATTCACAAGGCATAACAGAAATACACTTGAGACACAGACTGCATTTATTTTAATGTTGAAAAACCACAAATGCCTGAATCACTAGTTTAACCATTTCTATGGACATGCTAAATTATGAACGTTAGCTTGTATAGGCTGATATATATATATATATATATATATATATATATATATATATATATATATATATATATATATATATATATATATATATATATATATATATGAAAGCGTATCCTTTGGACAGGAATAAATTAAGTCAAGTGGCAACAATTACTATAACTATATTCATTCATTCATTCATTTTCTACCGCTTTGTCCCGTTAGGGGTCGCGGGTGACTGGAGCCTATCCCAGCAGCTTTGGGCCTGAGGCGGGGTACACCCTGGACAGTGGCCAGTTAGTCGCAGGGCTGACATATAGAGACAGACAGTGACAGACAACCATTCACTCTCACATTCATTCAGTAGGAACTCTTTTAGAGTTGCCAATTAACCTGTACATACATGTCTTGGACGGTGGGAGGAAGCCGGAGTACCCGGAGAGAACCCACGGTAACACGTGGAGGACATGCAGACTCCTCACAGAAAGACCGGAGTCGGCCGAGAATATTTGAGTCGGCCGGGTTTTGAACTCAAGACCTTCTTGCTGTAAGGCAGGAGTGCTAACCACTCTGCCACGTGCACCCTACTATAACTATATGTTTACTGTAAAATTATTCGTTTTAACACTTAAGACGCTTTGGAGTGTTGTATTCAAGTTCATTATCAGAGTCATGTCAATTTTTTTACAAGGACAAAAGCATTATACGATTAATGTTAGCTTAGCCTAGCTTTACATTAGCACTATTTATAAACTACTAAGCTATGAAATCATTAGTAAAATGCTAATGTTCAAAGTCAATAATAAGTTTAATTCTAGTTTATTCACTGAAGTCTAAACACTTTATTTCATTGTTCATGAATGATAAAAGCTAAACAAATGCTGAACTAAAGGAAACAGAGAGATTTGTTCTTGCTCTTGAGATGGCAAGAACAAGAACAAAGCTAGTTCTGACCAGCACTTTCCATGAGAAACTTAATAGCAGAACTCCTCACTATTTTCATTAAGCACACCCATTTCAGATTTCTGATCAATCACACAATAGTTCTCAGACACCCACAAGAAAAAGGTTCTTCTCAGACAATGTGTCTAGAACAAGCTCCAAGAACTCAAAAACAAGGGATGCAAGAACAAACTAATTTTGTTCTTGCTATCTTAAGAACAAGAACAAATTTATGTATGTACTGACCTTTTAGAAGAAGCTTCAAGAACTCCCATACCATTTTGTTTTTGTCACCTGCAGAACAAGAACAAATTTCTCTGTTCTCCCGGAGTATCTAATTGGCCTTTAGATGCTGAATGTAGTATGCTGCATAGTAAAAATAACTTCAGAGATTTCATTTGTATAGAAAGAGGTTTAAGGTCCATGTAGAGTTTGCACAAACTAGGAAGAAAATAACTGTAATGGTTTTAAATAATACAAAAAACACATCAAGTATGAGTTGAGTACAAAAAATTACTTCCTGGTAATTATCTGAGAAACTATAAATAAAAATAAATCTGTGCATTCCTGATTATACAACACAACATTGTGCAGCCATACAAAGTTATAGAAGGGTTAGGGACTAGGGCTGGGCTTGAAACACAACAATCCTTCTTTTGTGGCTTTGCACTTCATATTTTTTGGATCCAAAAATTTTGCACGGCAAAAAAATTTCTCAATTTTTATCTAAAGTTTTAAACTCTTTTAAAAGAAATGGGGCAAAAAAACGGTGCTATTGCTTTTTCAATTGCGTAGTATGATTTATTAAAATATTTTTATTATTATTATTATTATTATTATTATTAGTAGTAGTAGTAGTAGTAGTAGTAGTAGTAGTAGTAGTAGTCTTCAAGAAAATAAATTTATGTGATGGGGGCCTACCACTTATTATTAAACTTTGTACAAACTGCTAACTGGTAAAATACTTTGCCTAACCAATGACCACAAATGTTCTTTAAAGTCTTGTTATAAGTTTAACATTACATACTATAAATATATATATTGTTTTTATATTTACTTTTTAGTTTTTGTCGATGGGCGCCCAAAAATGATTGAATCCTATGGGCCCCTCCTTCATTGTTCCTGGATAACGCTCATGAAATGAACCAACAGCATGTTTCTGACATCTTTCCTCCAGCCTCAAGGCACATACAGCTTGCTTTGCTAACTTTTATCTACCTCTGTCCTGCACTGGACACATTGTGGAGTTGGTCTGAACACGTTCCAGCGCGAGTTGAGTCTGGGGTTTGCTCTTTATTTCTGTGTAACAGAGAGGGCTGTAGCGTTGGCGAGGGAAAGCAACACAAAGTCAGACCCCTTTTGACACACTTGAGCTATTGCTAAGGCTCAGTTGACACTTGGCAACAACAACAACGGGACATGTACAGCATTTCTGAGGCTATGTTCATCCTCTGTCACGATAGAACAAGCCTGACTCTCAGACATTAGTTAATGACACAGTCTTAGACTCTGCTGTGGCTTCAGACTCTATTTTAATTCAGTCATAGTCTGTAGCTTCTGCTTTGCCCAGGATCGGTACTTGTCCTCAATACTGTCTCACAGTGCTGTCATAATGGTATAGTGCTATAGTTATTTTTATGAATTACGGTCTCCTTATTTCTACAAACAAGGTTCTCTACAAACATTTTTTAATTCTCACCTGTTTAAGAAACCCTTGTTTTATATGTATATTTATATTTATATTTATATTTATTCATTTAGCTGACGCTTTTATCCAAAGCAACATTGTTACATGCTTACATTGTTCTACAGTAATTAGCATGTTACAGCCACTGAAGGTAAGGTGGATTAAGTGTCTTGCCCAAGGACACAACGACAGTATGAACTGTGTGGAGAGTGAGAATCGAACCGCTTACTTCCGGTTGAAGGACAACTGCTCTACCCACTGAGCTACAGCCGCCCCACACCGTTTTCCCAGTCCACTTTTTATTTGGCATATTTTCAGCTATATCTCGGTGGTCCATTAATAATTGAAATCATCCAGTGGGCCAGATTTGCTTCGTGGGCCAGATCGGCCTTGCTTAAATAAATACTATATTAATGATAAAGCTGCTCATTGTGCTCAGCTTTAATGCTTCTGTCCTACCTGGGAATACACTGACAGTTTGTGCCTTGAATGTTTCCATGAGCAGAAAATGAGTGTGCTGTAGACGTGCAAGGACACACACCAAGCCCATGCGGTCGTCACCGTGACAGGACAAGTGGGCCGGGCCACCGCTGCTGAAAGCCATTCCACACACAAGAAAATAACACTGTTATGTGAGGCTATGACAAGCATGAGATAAAAGTGCCGTATCCCGATAACCCAGATGCCTCAGATCTGGCGCTGCACTGCAAGTGTTTTGACAGCGCCGTGTGTGTCGAAGATAGTGTCAAATACTAAGACAGTAGCATGTCAGGAGAAGGTGTTGTGCACTGCGTTGTGTATATGTCACTGTGCGCGCCACATTAAAGGCTTTATCTCTCTGTGAGGATTAGAAGGCATAAGCTAAGCCTGAGGGTCTGATTCTCATATCAAACATTATCAGAGGCACTGGGTGCCGTGCTCAGCTTTATTTAAGACCAGCTCTTATCCCCAAGACCACCTTATCCAAAAGACTACTATCCATTAAAGGTAATAGGCCATTGATAACTCCTCAATTCTAACACTGTAATTATTGCACACCTTTCCAGAGGCATGTTTTTTTGATGGCTGACAATTGTTAGAAAATATAGATCACATGTTTAATGCTAAGCCCACTGATAACAACAATAGGCAAAGAAATGGCTAGTTAAAGAGCACTGAGTTGTAATGTTAGGCAAATGGAGAGTTGAGTCCTTGTTCTCTACAGCTTGAAGTCCTAGTATTGTATATGCAGATGCAAAAGGAATAAAAAAATAATTATAGAGTAACAATTGCCTGATGTTTAAAGCACATTTTAAATAATTTTATTGTATGGGCCAAATTCAATAATTTTCCTTTTGGAGGAATTTAATACAAACAGCCAATGAGCATAAAAAAATGGTTGATTTTATTTAAACAACGCTTTTCATTTCAAGTGTGTAACCAATAATTTAGGACCTCCTTATTATCTTCCATAATTTTTTTTTTTATTAAAGCACTGAATTAAAAATGATAGACTATAACACTTTTTGCAGAGTGGTTAGGTCATGGGATCTATCCATATTCAGTGGGGTCTCCATGTCTTCCTTGTGCTGTTCTAGGAGAAGTGCATGTGTAAGTGAAATGGTGGCTCTAAACTGCCTCGAGTGAATGCACATTTAAGTGCACATGGTTGTCTTGTCTGTGGGAAAATAAAGAGTATGGTTATACTGAGCAACAGAGTTTTTTAAGGGTGCGGTAGCGGGCCATGACGTGTAACTACAATGTGTATACTACAACGTATATTCTGAAATATGCTCATGGGAAAAAAGAACATGTGGAAATTACATGGTCACATTATAGAAATAACACCAACAACGTCTGCAGACACAGTTCATACATGATGCCCACCTGGGGGTTACATCAACAGTGTTGTTAACTAAAATAAACAAAGCTTTAAAAATAAACAATTATAACTAACTAAAACTGTATTGTCTGCATTCAAAACTAACAAAAATAAAATTATAGAGTTAATGTCTTTAGTTTTAGTCTTTGTCAATGCCTTTTGACTGGGAAACCAGAAATTCCAACACAGGATAGTCCGTGCCCCTCGATTCAGTCATCATGGTGGTACCGAAAGACAGATAAAAGCGGTGAAGTGCTGTTTGGGATTACTTTGAATATGACTGTGTCAGATAAAAGCAAGTGCCTCAAGCAAGGGAAAAATCCTACAAAAGTATTGGAAAGTACATTTGAAAGGCGAGCACAAGGTAGCTAACCTTGCTTACCTTAACAAGGTTATGGAAAACGCCAAGCCTCCTTCTCCAAAACAGAAGCTAGGTCAGAGAACACTACAGGAGTGCTTTCACTGGCAACCCTATAGCTGCTGGTTACTGTACAAAAACTTTATTTGAAACTGACTTTTTTTTTACATTGTTGGACACAAGTCTAGGTAAACTTAACATTGAAAAGCAAACCACATTAGCTTCCAGGTAAGATGGAGCAGTATCTTGCAGCTGTCTGGCTCTCAGTGTACTACATGTGTACTTGACTAAAACTAAAACACTAAACCAAAACAAAAAAAAAGTATTTATAAAAAAAACTAATAAAAAAATGAACTAAATTACTGAAAAATACAAACCTAATAATATTTTTTAATTAATTAGCTACTTGATAAATGGAAAAAGCACATGTGTTTTTAGCTGCCTTGAGTTAGCTAGAATGCAGCTTGTATAAATACAACCTATTTGTTCTTGAATGCTTTTGGCTATTGCATATCTACTTGTCACAACTTGGGTTAAACCCTGCTTTTTAAGGTCTTGTTTTCTTGTACTGTATCCATGAATGCAATGGCTCCATACAATCAATGTACAAAACACTCTTGTAAGTTCATCTATAAGGATCGGTTTGTCCAGTACACAAGATTTAAAAGCAATGAGACCGTAGAGTTATTATACCTTAACAGTGGGACGCTCATGGCTCAAACAAGTTGTATTCAGCAGAGTCATGATCCCAGCCTTGCGCCTCCTACTGAGGCCAGAGTGATCACAACAGTACAACTATTCAAAGTTTTTCTATAACCCACCACTGCCCTCCAGTCTCACCCAAGAGCGTTCAATGCCCAGGGCAGAGAAAACCCACTAATTTTAGCTTCGAGAGCCTTTGGTAGCACTCACACCTCTGTGACCTGTTCTGGCTCTTTATTAAAAACAAGAAGAAGAGGTAAAAATGCAGGCTCTAATCCCCCAGGGGCAGAGCTGTTTGTGTGAGGATGTCTTGGTTATAAGTGAAAACTGACAGAACAGATAAATCCTGTTTCATCGATGCCGCCTGTCTGGGACCAACGCTGTCTGATAAATATTTCAGCTGCCAAAATGTTAGTTTGCTGTACGCTAAACATCTTTTAAGGCCGTTTGGTTTCTACTTTTGATTTTGTGAGATGGGTAAACCTGTCAGAGTGAGTGGCATGTTTGGCATCACTGTCTTATTCTGACAGTTGAGTATGATTGTGAAAGGTTTTAGAGGTTTTAGTTTAAGTGCACACAGCAGAGGGGCTCCATACGTACATAAGTAATTATGGTAGTTACAAAATAGCAACCCACTATGGTCTGATTGGTTACATTTAAACTAGTTTAACTGATATATTTTTATTGCAATAAAATTCTACACCACATTTTAAATGGTGACCTTTTAAATGGATTCCTTCTTTAGATAAATTCACCAATGTAATATGTTATTATGTTTTATATTGCTACTAAAAATCTCACTTTTTTTCCAACGGGAAAGGTAACAGGAAATAGAGAAATGCAGCTAGTGTTTGACTTTACTATGCCAAATTTAAAATTTTAACAAGATGTCATGGGTCATGGGTGACTGGAGCTTATGCCAGCAGCTTTGGGCCTTAGACGGGCTGGAGGGACTGAGAGCCGTAGAGAGGAGGAGGAGCGTAGGGAGCGGACAGAATTGGAGATGTTGAGGAGCTCAGTGAGATGTGGAGGGGCAAGGTTGTGTATGGCCTAAAATGTGAGGAGCAGTATTTTATAGTTGATGCGGTATGTGATGGGGAGCCATTGGAGCTGTTGCAGGACGGGTGTGATGTGATTGGTGGAGGGAGTGCGTGTGATGATGCGGGCTGCTGAGTTCTGGACCAGTTGAAGTTTATGGAGGGTTTTTTGAGGGAGACCAAACAGAAGGGAGTAATCCAGGCGGGAGGAGCTTTGGAATTCTCTCCCCTCTGATCTCCGCAACACAGACACACTGCCACATTTCATATCCAAACTCAAAACACATTTTTTCAGACTGGCCTACTCACTCCCACCATAACTGCACTGCCCTGTTATCAATATTATTGTTGTTTTTAAATGTTGCTTTTAATTGTTGTTCTTGAGTATTTTAATTATGTGCCATTGTGTTTTTACTTTTGTTGTAAGGCGACCTTGAGTGTCCAGAAAGGCACGTTATAATTAAAATTTATTATTATTATTATTATTAGGCGAGATACACCCTGGACAGTGGCCAGTTAGTCACAGGGCTGACCTTTAGACATAGACAAAAACACTTCATCTATTTGGAGCAACCAAGCTATGTCTTGTTTCCAAAACTTTGATTGTCATGGATACAGTTACAATTGGTTATGAAAACATTGGAACTGTAGCGTTTCTTTTCAGTGATATTGCGAGGACCCTTATATTATAAGGTTTTCCCTTCTGAATAAGAAACAATATGGCAAACCTGAGGGAATCCACGAGGACTTTAATAAGGTTATGATCGGATGTGTATGCCTCTCACTTTACTGCTTTATGTGAACAGAACTTCAGAACCAAACGCTGGTGCTTTGGGGTAAAACTGCAGTAACCCAATATTTGCCTTTTGCTGTAGGGACAATCTCAGGAAGCCTCAAAAAACTCACAGTGGTTACTTTACAAGTGAAATAAACTTGTTTACAGCCTGGTTTTACAGCCAGACTGGTGCATTCATTAGTCCTATTTCAGTGTTATCACTTTATTCCTCTTCCGTATGCTTTCTAAAAGACCTAGTCTGGACTATTGAAGTGTAAGACCACATTTCTTTGCCTGGCTTGTGTGCAATTTTATGAATAGGAACTTTGCAAATCAAAAATGCTACAGTACAGTTTAATTTGCCCTTCTGAATAAGTTGCAGTCTCTCACAGGAGGACTGAGAAGGTTAGACAAAGAGCCAGTCTGCACAGGTTGCTGATATGAAAGACACTTTTGATACCAGTCTGAGACACACATCATGGCAGCAGCTGAGTGGCCATTAATGGAGAGTTGATTTTTTTTCCCTCCCCCTGTCTGTATTCATTCTCCCGGGAAGTGCAGATCCGGTGATAAATGAACGGCCGCCTGGGAAATCCTACAGCCGATGGGAGCCATTTTGACTCCATTATCGTCGATAAAGAGCAGGTCAATGCGCCACCCCTACTTCTTAAATCCCCACCACTCACGTGTTATTAAAATTGCTCTGGTGAACGAGACGGGGAAACATTATTAAAGCCGTGATGAAAGGGGCGCCGTGAGGAATGGAATCACGTGTAAGCCAAAAGTTATTATTTTTTTTGTTCACAGGTTTAAATAAAGTTTTTCACTTCTCTGTCGCATGTCAAAGATCAGCAGTGCTTCTCCGTGTGACGCATGAGGTTCACTAAAAAGTACTAAATAGAATGAAGAACGAAAGTTTAGAGAATTATAATCTTCTTCCATTTCCCATCACCAACTGGACATATACTAGTAATTCCCATTAATATTTAAAGACTCATATTAGAGACTAATATTAGAGACTATATTTCTCCTGTATTCAATGCTAATACTCTGGTTAACTGTCACATTTAGATTTCAATTTTAAATCCTCTTCTCACATACAATGCCCTAAATTGCTAGAACACATTATAACTTAAGTGAGCTCCTAGGCCCGTCCAAATAGCGGCTAAGTGGCCTTCAAGTTCCATGAAAACACTTTTTGCTTTCTTTCACAGCTATATATTATTAATAAGTATCTATTCATAGCCTGATCTATCAGTCTTTAAACCTTCCTTTGTGGTAAAGCTTATAGTTAGGACTGACTTATAGACGCTACTTCTACTATGTCTAACACTTCCAATACATTTTGTTGCTAATGTTTCTTGTGCTCTGCTATAATTGTTCCTGCTGTGCATTGCTGTCTGTCAGCCTTCTGTCTCTTGGCATCTAAATCCAAACGGTCAAGGCAAAAGGCTGGCTATTTGGGTCTGCTTTAAGGGACCACTTTGTAGTGATTTGGTGCTATATGGATTAACAGAAAAGCATGTTTTGCAGGACATCTTGATGCCATAAAAGTGCATGCATCACCATTCAGTTTGTCTGCTTGTTTGTGATGCAGACCAAGAGTTGTTGAGGTTAGCTCCATCCACTCAGCTTCTTGCAGGCGGCTGCAGCTGGAGATTGGAGTCCTGACCCATTGTCGAGAGGACGGTCTCTATCTCATCCTGAAATCTGACAGACAATAATGAAAGGATCTGAGGTCTTCATGTGAGCACTCTTTCTTGCTGCCTCCTTTCCTTCACTCTAATGCTGTCTTTTATTTTTTTGTTTCATCTTTGTCATCCTGATAAGGCTTACAGCGACTGACATTGCGTCTTTCCATCAAACTGCTGTAAGCCATAATGGTGTACTTGCAGATAGAATGGTCCATCTTGCTGAGAGTGTTGTCTATCAATAGGCTTGCTGTGTGGTAGACAAGTGATGGACTGTTCTATCAGTGGCAGAGCACACTGTACACCGGTATACCTTCAATCTGTGATGGGCAGTCATATCTAGCTGTGGCCTTCAACATGTCTCTGACATCTACCTATATGAAGGGACCTCTAGGCTCTGCAAAGGGACACAGGTAGTGTAGCAATTGTTCCAAATGAACAGCAGCAGCCAGAGGCATTGCAACATTGTGGGATAACCAGGCAATTTCCCAGTTCCTCATACCAACCCCAAACCCTATTTGCTCCCAAAAAAAAAAAAAAAAAAAAAAGATCAATATTTTGGAATCCAAGCAAGTTTGTGTGTTTGTTTTTTTTTCTTTTCTGCCACCCGCTGCGTGGTTGTGTAAACTGCA
The DNA here is from genome assembly GCA_024349245.1 of Neodontobutis hainanensis. Taxonomy (NCBI): domain Eukaryota; kingdom Metazoa; phylum Chordata; class Actinopteri; order Gobiiformes; family Odontobutidae; genus Neodontobutis; species Neodontobutis hainanensis. The sequence continues at coordinate 423,515 of JALDNG010000064.1, forward strand.
AATACAGCGTCAGGAAAACAATAACATCCCAGACAGTCCAAGACAAATACTGGCTGCTGGCTAAACACGACGAGTAGAGAAAAAAAATGGCAAGATGTTCTATGTTTGATACTATTTTATTAGCATGAGATGCAAAAAGTAATTCTGAGACTTTAAGTTTATCAAGACTCTTGACTCTTTTTGTTTCTTTTTTCTGGCATTACTTATGCCTAATAAGTGTAGCATTAGCAGCAGGGCGGATACAGATCCAGCAGATGTACTACAGAGTACAGATTAATTTTTAAATGTGATTGCATATTGTTTTGATCACCTACCAACCATGCTTTTCGCCATTGTGTAAATGGCCCTTAATTTATTTTGGAAGTGTGGTGTCTGTGCACTGCTGTACAACAGTACAACACAGAGTCTACAGAGCGAAAAATATGATTACCTAAGCAGACACATCAGATTTATGCCATGCAAATGCTGCATACATGTGCTTTTATGTATGCATTTGTGCTATACCTCAGCCCACTTCTTAACCATGCCAAAGCCCAGCAAGTGTGCCGATCTTGTGAGCACCTTGCATTAGTCAAACCTTCCATGCGTTATGATGTTAAACATGCTTGGGCACAGTAAGAATTAGCAGTCTGTGTGCACTCTAACTTAGAGCTGCATTGATTCTCACAGGCTTCAACCTGTTGCATAAGCTTGATTTTAAAGTGAGATGTGTGGCACCTACTATACACGTACCCTTTTTACAACTGGAGGCTAGTGAATGTATGAAAATGTAATGTAAATGTAATGTAAATATGCATGCACCTCATCTTTTACTTAAATATACAACATGGCCGCTGGCTGTATGCAGACTGTAGGTGTGTGACATCATTAGCAGATGAGAGGGTTGCGTTCAGTGATGAAGCCATGTTCTCTTGGCTGCATTTTCAAACACGTCAGTGACAGTGACAGCCCTGGCCCCAATCATGGTGATGTTTTGCTTATGTAATGAGCCCCCCCCCCACATCCCCCCCGTCCCCTTCCACTTTCCTCTTCCACCACTGCCGCCGCTGAAATGCAATTATCATTTGGCTGACACCAAAATGCGTTTTCTCGCCTGTGGCCACTCATGATGCTATTTAAAATTTCTCAACTTTAGGCGAGAGGAGGGAACGGAAAAGAGCTTCCTCTCGTGTCGTCCTAGTTTTAGGGGGGAGCCGGAAAGAACGAGGGAAGTGAGTCTGGGGAGGGAGGGGAGGGCGAGGACAACCACAGGAGGGAGGGGTGACGGCGAAGTGAGCGTTTCTGGGAGGATGCGATAATGAGGACAGTTAATTCAGAAACAGGGTGTGAGAGGCAGAGATTAGCCGCTAGCAGGCTGATGCAGTCCACAGATTTTCTGCTCTGAATGGCTGTCAGGGAGGGCTGAGGGGATGGGATCGGCCGCCCAAGCCCAACAGCAGAGCAGCAGCACTTTTAATTAAGGAAGTGTTTGAGTAAATATGCGTTTCAGGTCAACTTTTTTTCTTCCAAAGGAGGCAGATGATGATGATGATAGGAAATGGCAGGTAACAAAGACAACAGCAAAGTGACCAAAAAGTGTAATAATCACTTATGCTACAGTATATATAATAAAATAAAGACTTATACTCTCTTATATGGATTTATTTTCCAAAACTATATTTTAAAATGACTTTTAAATATATATTATATTTGTTATATCATGCAAATTAAACCTAAACTTGTGAAACAGCGCTACTTTGGTGGCTCACTTGTTAACACACTTCACATTGATGGAGACAATAGCTGTTTCTTTTATTTTGTCCGGCCATCATTCCAAGTCTACTGTTTTACAATATTAAAAGGTAAATCAAGTTTGTGAACCACAACGTTCTTCCTAAGCAATACATATGCAACAGGATTTTGAAATTTTGAAAAAACAATCTTGTTTGGATGTTAGAATGTAGGCTAAATTACATTAAAATATATATGTACTGTACATTAAAAAACAAAATGGTTGCAATAAGCAACATTAATTTAGTTCAAAAAAAGACAATGACAAAATCCTTTTAAATTATATAAATGTCAAGCTGTAGTCAGAGTTTACCATATATTTATTCAATTCAGATAAATGGACCCGATCATTATAAACCAAATAGGGTACAGAAAGGTGCAACAGACAGGACAGGGCGAGCAAAATATGAAATGTATAATGGTCAAAACAAAATTACTTGCTCATTAGTTGAAAATTGAATGCATCTAATCTATTTTCAGGCACTGCTCTAAAGAAAATGTGCCAAATTAACACAGTGGATAAACAATGTGCAGCCTTATCTGACTGATAAAGGGCCATTTCTGAAGCCGCTGTCATTCTGTGCAATTCTTATCATTGCCAACAAACGATATTCAATCATTGGTGATACATAGCAGAGTGTGACAGGATCAAAGATGTGACATATCTGTCAGTGTCTAACAACTGCTGAGAAGCATGCTATGTCTGATGTCAAATAACCATAGAACCATATCCTTTTAGGTTGGTTAGGTAGATCGCTAAGTCAAAAAAACAACGCTAACGACTTACTTCCTACTCCCTTTGTCACACAAACTAGTTCTGATGCCATTCCTTCTCTGTTTTCTCTTATTTCTTACCCCATGATGCTTGACATACACCATAGCTTAATCAAAACCTAGAACACACCTTTCCTTTGGAATAAAACAGTGTGGCATGTGTCAGACGCTGGTTGTAGCCAATTCAAGTTGCACTGTGTGTGAGCTGAGAACATTGGGGCTTTTACTGCTTTTACTGAATAATGTTACTTGTCAATACAAAGATTCACCTGTACCGTATCTGCTTTTTCCAAACTTTCCATCGGTTTCTTTCAAACGGTGCCTCGTGAGGCCAAGCTTGCTGCCTGTCAGCGACCGTGCTTTTTTGGAAGTGAGAGGCTAAACCAGCCTGGTAGGGTGCGGAGGACATTTTGACAGTCTGATCTTTTATTTACTGCGAAGGCCTAAGATGCGGAAGATGCAAAAACGCCTCACGCTGAGCTTATTATTTTATTCAGCAGAGAGCATTTCTGAGTGTTAATTTGTTTTTCGACTGGTTTATTCAGAACACGACTCATCCCAATCTTTAACACTGAACCCTATGACCTTGACAAAAGTTGAGAACACCATTCATCTACATCTGTGCCTCTATCTCTGGCCCAACCCCCCTCTCTTCGTTGGTCTCTGCTTATTGTCCCAGGCCTGTGCCTAAATGCAGCTCTTTCATCTTTGTTTTTATCTGTCAGATCAGTGAGGCGCGAGTCCCCTTCCACACAACTCCTCAAAATATAAAGTTAGAAAGTCTCCCAAATCCAGGCAGATCAATGGATAAGGCTTGGCAGGCCTAGCTAATGGAATGCAGCGCGTGCCCTAGATTAGGATGTTTTCTTTCTCTCCCTGGCTGTCCTCAAACCACCACAGAGTTGGAGATGAGGCAGGAGGAGGGAGAAGAGGCAGGCTGGGAATTTGTGTAGACAGACAGTAGATGGACAAATGGACAACCATACAGTTTGTCACACGTCATGGTCCAACAATTCAGACTTTGTCTTTTAAATATCATTTCTGCACACAGAGCCCAAGACAAATTTCCCTTTGAGACAATAAATTTAATCTAAATCTAAATCTGAAATGTTCTTGAGATGTACATATTGCTGTGATCAAAAGGTTGTTAATAATGTTTCTAAAACAGAAATTGTGTCCAGGCTTAGAGAAATGGGCTGTAAGTTGTAAGGAATATTTCATTTTCCTTCAAACAAAGACTTTGAGAGTTAAGCTAAGAAAAAAGTGATATGAGCTTAATTTAATGTGTTACGTGTTACTACAGGTACAGGTTTCTTAAGAACTGTACTTTTTTGCGACTACAAAACAATAATTTATTTCACAACCATATTCCTAAAATAATTTAACCGACAGTTAAATCTGTACATTAGATTTTGCAACACAGATTGTAATCTGTTACAATGCAGTCACAAAAATTTCTCTTGCACTTTTCCATGCAGGTCTCCTCAGTAACACTCGCAGAGTATCATTATATGCCACCTGGAGTCTCTGTAAACTGTCTTTCTTGTAGTTGGTCCATAAATGAACAGTGTACAATGGGGTATAGTATGCTTTAAACAAAGTCAGCTTCACTCCTTCTGTGCATGATCCAAACAAAGTGTTCCTAGATGGACCAGTGCAAGTGATGTTGAAATGTAAATATGGTTATGTTGAACCTGTACAGTTGTCTTTTTAAAATGCTTTTTAACTTTCTTTATATGTTGTACTGTCTGTTTTAAAGTATTGGACCACAGGTCCTAAGTTAAGTTAAAAAAAAAATAAAACAGGAGAAATACTAAACTGACTGAAGTAGAAAAAATATGCTCAGTTTGAAATATAGTTTGAATATAGGAAGGCTCTCTTGACAAGTGACTGTGAGGTGTGAAACATGGCTGGTACCAGAAGGAACAGGAATAAGAGCTGGCCTCCAACAGACATTGACAAATGAGTATGCATCTGTTTGAGGAGAAGCAGACTGTAGTCTTCTGCTACAGGATCGGACAGCTCAGCCCACAGCGGTTTGTCGAGCAGCGTGGGGGACAAGCAGAGCAGGTGACTCAAGAACAGAGTGAGGAACAAGTCTTGTAAGGCTGAACCCACACAGGAACAGAAGAGCGGATGGAAATACTCAGATTGGTTTCCTCCTCCGTGTCTTACAGTATATATAGCCACTAATGGCATCACTTGAACAATGAATGTGCATTTTCCTCTGCACTGTGACTCTTGAGTTACTGTTTGTGCCACAGCTGTCTGTTCATGTTCAGGACTGCAACCAGTCAACAACTGGGAGCGTCAGGGAGCCTTAACGTGACTGGGGTTCAAAGAGGATTACAATAGGGGAAATAAAAAAACGGTTTGTATAAAAGTGCAAAGAAAGCTTGGGATAAGGCAACAGTTCCCAAACTGGAAGGTGTAGAGACTTCACAGGGGGAGGAGCAAAACCACAGACCAAGAGCATCGATAAACACTGAGAAAAAGGGGAAAAATCTTTAATAAATGACACTGTTACCGTCAGGTCTGAAACTGACTGGACAGTAATGGTGCAAAACTTCAAAATAAAAAGGTGCTACACTAAAGAAATAATGAATAAAAATAAAAGAACACAATTTTGTTTTGATTACTAGTTCGGAAAGGCCACTATAATTCCATCAAAAATAAATATCATTTATATTCTTTTATGTTATGCTCATACAACTTAAATCACCAAAATATGAAGCCTGTGAACATAAAAATAATAACATTGAATTTATTCTGAAATTTTATTGGAATGTAAAACTTTTTTTAAAGACAGTGTGTGTCTAGTTTGACAGAAACTTGACTATGCAATACTGTGGGCGCTACACTACAGTCTTGTGAGAACACATTGCCAGAACCTCTCAAATGAAAGCATATAGCTATCTAGCTGAGTGCTATAAAAATATATTATACCAAGGAGCATATAGTGAAATTTCTGTCATAAGCAATCTTTGAGATTGCTTCTTCTTTGAGTCTAGCCTAAGAGAGCAAAGGAGAGTTTCTCATTGAGGCATGTTGTATAAATAAAAAATAAATAAATAGATGCTTCCATCCAAGCACAGTAACCTTATATGACATGAAACAAGCCCATAACCAATAGGTTTAAGTGCAAACCAGCAGCATGATCTAAAATTTGTGCCAATCTATGAACCGTCTGCAACGTCATTATTTCTACCATGAATACAGTTTACTCAACAACACAGGTGTGCTCTCAAATCAAAACACATCACAGCCATTTTTAAAGGTGGCGCAACAACACAGTCCCCATCATCTTTTAATTATTATTGTGTAAACAGCCACAAATTTACAGTCATAACTGAAACCTTTGGGGAGTAAAGCTCATTGCCAAGACATCTTTGAGTCAGTCGCACCTCACAACCTGCATCTGACAACCACAACAACACAAATGATCATTAAAGTAGTTTATTGTTTTTAAAACCATCTACTGTGGGGAATTAATCAAAGTTATCTAAACTACATCCACATCTACAACCAATATTTTTACAGCTGACTCATAAATACTTTGTACAAGTTGAAAAGTTACAGTGAGACTTTTCCGAGCACTGTCCTTTGAGTGACTCACGGTTCTGCGGTATTAATTAAAGCTAAATTAAACAGTGCAGATGAGTAAGGAAGAGCGTGGCCCGACGCCTCAGTGAGCAAGACTGGCAGGGGAAGGCAGTAGCAGCACCGACTGGTGGGAGACCCAGCTCAACAAAACACTAAATTAAAAGCTGGAACAATTTGTCTGAGGAGGGGGCGTGAATTACACCAGAGCTGGGAACCGAATACTGCGGCAGTCATTTATAGCCAAAACACCTACAGAGTTATAGTTAGACGATATATAAAAAGAGACAGGCATGATTTAGGGTGTAGAGATTAATGGTATATTTAAGGTATATTTTTTGGACATTTTCTGTTCTGGGCTACTTTTGGTTAAAACTACAAATCTGTGGAGAAAACAGTTGATGCAAAGATAAGGAGAGGCAAAAGTGGATAAAGTTGACTGCAACTAGTTCTGCAACCTCAGTTTTAGGCCATGAAATTTGCGAATGTAAGCATGGACCACCTTTGTGAAAACATCCCATTTCTCTGTCTATAATCCAAATCTTTCTTTATTATAGAGCATCAGCATTGATAATAATAAAACGTACAAGGTCCTAATATTTATTATAAGAAAAAAACAAAATTGGTTCAATTCTCTAGCAAACCAGACAAACATTACCAAACTCCAGCTTCTTAGGGTAAACAAGTTTTAAAAACCATTTTCACAAAGCAGTCTTTGTCTCAACCTCCAGTAAAGGTTTATCATCTTTAACAAATAACATAGTCCTTTTGTAGCTTGCTTTGATATAGTCAGACCTGCATCAAGAAGTGCAGTTGTGACACATGGCCAACTTTTAGCCCTGTTAACTTGTCAAATGCTTTGTGTCCTACTAGGGAACAGTCTTTTGGCAAATAAGGCAAACAGTTTCTGTTTGCTGTAAATACAAGAAAACATCTCTGACCAAAGTGGCAGCCCTAGCAGTGTGTACTGACTGGTATTCACACTGTCAATCTAAAATATGTTTTTCCGGCCTATTGACCTAAAATGACACAAAGAAACATCATCTTCCAAGATATATGTGTTATGCGAAGAGTGAAACTATCTGGGCTTACACATAATGAGAAACAGAAAAAAGAAACAACTGCGGACACAATCGGCACAAAGCCAAGCTCACCAAGGTGCAAGGCCTCTTCACATTTGATTATCATCCCCAATCAAGTAAATGGCTCTCCACAGAACAGCCACGTATTGTTTCACATCGAGTGAAGACGGCAGAAGAGAGGAGGCTGTGGAAACTCTAATAATTCAATATTGTAGCAAACAGAAGGGCAATAAAATACATTGTAATACCAGAAATTAAACAATAAGAGCAAAGATACATAAATTTGTGTTAGGCTTCATGATGTAAATTGAAATCACCTCCCAACTGTGCACCTTTTTTTGATGCAATTATGCAAAAGATGGAACACTTTAAAGGTAGGTTGCTAAAATGACTAAACAGTGAGAAAAATTATTAGTAAATGTGCCAATAAGTATCCTTCTGTTTTATATCTTAAATACATGCAGTGCTACTTGAGATGAATCTGTCAGACAGCTAAAAGCTAATCTAATTACCCACAGCACTTTGATATCAATATTTTCACATGCCACTAATATGATTTTCTATGTTGGTATAAATAGTGATTAAATTCTGCTGTGGTATTGAAGTGACATGACGTTGTGCTGCTGCTAAATTCAGGCCCTAGAAGGAGCTAGCGCAGCTGTCACCAATAACCACTCATTATTTACAGCCTGCAGTATGGAAACAGTGCAAATGCAATCAGTGTATCATTATACCCAGTATAACCTCCGTGAGAGATGCACACGTTTGTTCTCAGCCGACAGCCTACACTATTGCAGTAGTTTCCAAACGTTCACAGATTGATTTGGCTTCAAAAGGAAGACCACTACTGAATGCTACAACATTACAAAGCTCAGAATAGGAAGTGCATGTCAGGATTTTGTCACATGTAGTGAAGATAGGTTTGCAGTGGAAACCTCTTCCATCTATAGGTGGCAGTGGGGCTATGTGATTTACTACATTTCAAACAGCAATAAGTACGGTGCTGCCCCTACTGTTGTTTTGTGTTGAGCAAAAAAAATAATTATATATATTAATGATTAATTTGCCTTTATAAGTGCATAAGAGTAAGAGAAAAAAAATATAAATTGTCTCACCCTTAGTTCAAAGTGAAAAATAAACTGTCAAAAAGAGCCTGTAATTGCATTACTTGACTCTGCCAGATAGACCTGCTCCACAGTACCATCCGGGAGGGCTCCCGTTGAAAGCAAATTCAAGGGCAAAAAGTTTGTAAAATATCTAAACTTCCAAATTTTGCGAGAATCTAGCTGCAGCACGGTTAAGGATTGCACTGCAGACCTTGTTTCATGAGTCAATACTTAATCTTCTCTGGGACTTTGACCAAGTGAGAGGAAGCTAAGCACTTGAAAAACATGTGATTATATAACATTTAAGAGGCAAACAGCAATTAAAAACTGATTGCATTTATCCTATACTTTCCATCATAAACCTTACCAGTTTACAACTCGTTCTCTTCCAGATGAGAAAGAAAAACTGCAATGTTTGTAAACTCAACCGTTTTTCACATGGAATAAAAATGGCACTGATTTATGGAAGAAGACCACCCTCGGGGCACCATTCACATTTAAGCTGCGAGCGGGAAAGGTTTGGATTCAAAACTGAGTAAAGAGCCGTTGTTGCAGACTCTTTCCTTTTTTCTGACCTGCCATTCTAATTTCATCTTGATCCAAAAACGATCAATCAATGTAATTAAAAAGACATCACGTAAATGTCAATGCGCTGTAATAAAGAATATTAATAGTGGCTGCGTTTTGCAGTAGAGACAGTGAATGGTTGGCGAGACAGCTGGAAACAGAAGTGGTCTTAGTCCTGAGACAACCTTTTGACTGCTGACTTTTGGGTTGCACTTCAATACTTTGATGATACAAATTATAGATCAGAAACAGCTAATGAGAACATTAGCAAATAAGCACTGACCAAAACAAAGTATCCAATCTTTTATTCCAAGAACCTAGCACCACATTTGATATGTGGCTGTTTAGTATATGACGATCTCTTTTGGAGTTCCTCAAGGGTCAATTCTTGGTCCCCTGCTTTTTGTTCTTCACATATTGCCACATGCGCCATCCAGATAATTCTGCATGCTTTTATTTCATGTAGATTCCATTACTGCAATGCACTTTTTTCTAAATTTATTTTATCTTTATTTTGCTGCTCCTTGTTTTCAAGATCTTTTTTTTTCCACCTAGTAGGCACTTAAAGCGCTTTACCAGTGTTACAGCTGACACCACTGGAGGCAAGGTGGGTTAAGTGTCTTGCCCAAGGACACAACAACAGTATGTGGGGGAGAGCGGGATGTTATGATGTTATGGGATGTTTCGAGCGGGGATCAAACTGCCCACCCGCCGGTTGAAAGACGGCCACTCTACCCACTGAGCTACTGTGCTTTTTAGTTACTACCCACCAAATGCAAATTTGTTTTTTTTTTAATGCAAATAGGTTCTATGAGCCAGGACTGGGATTGGTGTGTTGATGCAAGCACTTCACAATGGTCCTCAACCCATGGGGCCAGTGAAATGACACTTGCCACAGCTAGAATCAGTAAATGCAACATAACTATAAGCCCCTGTTGTCATGATGACAGTAAACCGAGCGTCAGACAAAGTGCTTTGTTCTGGTTTTAAAAGTTTACCATGAAGTCCCAATGCATTGATTTTAGGTGCGCATATATTTAAAAATACAACTTACGACAATGGAAGGCGGTGAACTCATTTGAAGAGAATCCTAATGTCCCCATCCTCATTTATCTGAAGACTGAGTCAGGCCTGTCACTCTCGCGGTCTAACAGAGGACTGACGGCTGATTTACTTTTTAATAACGTCTCTCTGCCCCAGGCGTTTTGTTCTATAACCCTCCACAACTTTGTCCCTTTTTGACTCTCGTTTTAGCTTCATTGCTGCCTCTCCCAAGCCCCATTCTTCTTCGTTCTCCTTTGGGAGCCCTGCTTTTAGATTGAGTGTGTCAGTGTGATATTGCCAGTCTCATCATGTGGCCCACCGGGCTCATGAAGGACACTAAGAGAGAGGCTTCTACTGAACACCCCGAGGCCGGAAGAGGGGGCTTACATTTGAGGTCACATGTCACCTCCCCTTAACTGTCATGGAATATATCAAGTTTATTTTTATGGCTTATCTCATATGACAAGCTTTTCAACATAATCTTAATGTATATCTATCTTTTCCCTTTTCATTCCATCCTTCCAGACCTTTAGTCCAGACCAAGACCATCTCTTTTTGTCACATAAAATGAAAAAAATGGTGTCCCCTTGACACACTGTTGTATCCAAATCCAAAAATATTTATTTTATTAGATTATACTGTAATCTTAGGCCATTTTTATTGTTGTTTTTGTGCAACAGTTTCACATTGCCATTATTGAGTTACATAAATCTGGACACAGCCAAATATTATGTAATCTGGATTGAAAGTTGCACCATCTTTTGGCAAAATGGCTGACTGCAATACCACATCGTGTGAGCAGCCCTGCAGGAACATGCTGTTATCCATAGGCAAACCCACTGGAAATAGGTTGGCTGATGAGGTAACATTAAAAACAAAGAGGCAAATTCTAGTAATTTAAGACATTTTTGCAAGATTGTGTACTTCTCCTCTAGCAGTGCTCAGGTTTCCTTCTATGGTTATAGTTATAGGAAAACAAAGTTTAGATCTTCCAGGAGGTCCTGCAGTATTTTATTCATTATTGTTATTTTGAGACTATTGAAAGTTTTGACCATTTCATTTATCTCGACTGTATCTTTCACAGATTTACACAATGCATCTTTAACTAGCTTGAAGGATGGTTTAAATTTTCTATCTTGCAATAAATGTGTCATGAAGACAACCAGACAGCAAACACACAAAGCCTAACATATCAAAAAGCTTTAGATCCTAAATTACTAAAGTAGCATTGCAGCATATCTTCTGCATTGTACTAGCGTGGGCAGTGCTGCATCTCTTTAACTTTTCATTTTCATACAAACTTCTTTCCAAGACATGTTGGTTCAACAATGCTCACAAGTTTAGTAATATCAGATAAGACTCTAAGGCGAAGGCCAACGTTTGTATTTTTCCACACACAGCGAAGAAGCAAAAAAGTTTAATCTTACTTGACAACTTAAGATTCAACTGCTTTAAATAACGGAGAAGTTCTTCTGTGTTTTAATAGAGTGAGTCCACAGACTGCTGCTGGCCACGGCCCAATTACCAGCCCTGTAAATATAACAGTGTAGAGCCTGTGCAGAGCCAGATGCTTCCATTTTGGCAGCAAGTGTGTCCAGGCAGGACAAAAGCAAGACAGGCGACACTGAGCCAAGCACCATGATGAGGAAATGAGAGCCAGTCGGAGCAGGGCAGAAGGGAGGGGGTGAGAAGTGCGCTCCATGTAGAGGCAGTTCAGGTTCAGACGATGCAGCCTCACAATCAGCAGAATGGAGCTTGACACATTTGGAGCACGCAGATAAAGGTTGAGCGGGACAATGGGATGGGAGCTGACTGAGTGGGTTAAAAATACATGCACAATAAAAGCAACATGTGCTCTCATTTGATTCAAAATAATCATTTCATATACAGAGCATGTGCGTGCGTTCTGTGTGTGGCTGTGGGGCTCTGTCATTGGGCTCCAGTATTAGCACTGGTTTGGGCAGAAGTGACAATAGCGCTAACACAACGCAGTCCTTTGGCTAACATGCAGGGCAATGACTTAAACATAAAGCTTTGTGTGTCTTAAAGCTTTGTTGTTAGTGGATATTTTTTTAATCCCTCCCACAAAATGTCCGAGTGTAGTTTGTGTAAGATTACAACAATAAGGCTGCAACCCTCTTTAATGTAGTGCTGCAACAATATTAGTTAATGGCTTCACAGTCACCCAATCACCTCTGAATTTAGCTCCTTAGCTCCTATATATAAAATATTCATTTTTATACAATTGTTTTAATTTATTTATTGTATTTTTAATTAATTATTTTTAATTTTTAATAAAATACAATAAAATATACATTTTATTGTAAATATTTCTCAGTAGGTCCAGTGATATTGGGTGTGTGCTCACCTTTCAAACTACCTCCTTCTCAAGAGGTCATGTAAATTTAATAAAATGTAGCGAGCGCTATTGGGCAATATTTTTAATTAAAAAAAATCTTTACCAAGTAACGATTGTATTATTCTCCAAATCCTTGTTATAGTTAAAGAATAGGATACTCTTGATTTGTGGTGATTTTATCATAGTACTTAATGATGAAAGTAATATCTGTGTAATTATTTATTATTTCTTCGACACATTTGTTTGGTTATGCGTCTTTCTCACAGCAACGCATAGCAAATAATGTTAACCATCCCGCTAAGATAACGACATTCATTCATTCAGTTTTTTTTTTTTTTTGGGGTGCATGTGGCAGAGTGGTTAGCACTGCTGCCTCACAGCAAGAAGGTCATGAGTTCAAAACCCGGGCGACCCAAACATTCTTGGCCGACTCCGGTCTTTCTGTGAGGAGTCTGCATGTCCTCCGTGTGTTACTGTGGGTTCTCTCCGGGTACTCCGGCTTCCTCCCACCGTCCAAAGACATGTATGTACAGGTTAATTGGCAAATCTAAAAGTGTTCCTAGTGAATGAAAGTGAGAGTGAATTTGAAATTTAATAAGCAGTCCAGTATCTTAGAAAGGGAATTACTTGGATGAAGTAGTTTATTTAATGCCAATATTCTAAGGAAAGTAAAGTCTTTATTTCTTCATCAAGTGGTTAAATCTTAACTTAACTAAAATTATATGACGTTTTGAATGAACATAGTGCTGTGATAATCACACATTTAAAAGATTTGATGGTACAATGGCACACCTTTTAAAACCATCTTTTCTTCATTGTTTCATTGTTGCCATAGATACAACTCTGCCGTTGTAGAGCGGAATTGTGTTCTGGATACTATTTCTTTTAATAATAATAATGGATTGGTTTTATATAGCGCGTTTTTAAGGCTCTTAAAGCGCTTTACAGAGTCCATTATTCATTCACTCCACAGTCACACACTGGTGGTGGAGACGTGGCAGCCATTTTGCACCTACAGACTCTAAATAAATAAATCTTAGATTCACACTGACAGTTCTACCTCAGACAATGATTGCTTAATCCATAGAGTGAGCATTTGAGGAAACTCAATGAGAAGTCCATAAGCAGCATTTCCAGGCAGAGCAGTGCACTGTAAGCGTTCTTGGAAGCAATAAAAGGATAGTCCGACATCTCAAACCTACAGCTCTCTTTAAGAACAGACCTGATTCAGACACCACTTTAATATTCTTTTGAAGAAGTGCGTCAGAGTTTGCACACACCGAAGATAAATGCAGGTTCTGTATGCGTCCGGCTCGTGTGCAGTCCTCAGACACTTCTTATTAGAGCATGTGTTCTATCTGAGGTGGCAGCGGTGAAGTGGCAGCCCCGGGCTCATTTATTTAAGAGCAGGAATAATGAATTCTTTGTGGCATCTCATCTCCCCATCACGATTAATCTGGCTTTCTGCAGGTAGCGGTGCAGTGATCTATACGGCTCGGCCCTGTCGACTGGCGCCTCACACACACTCACCAGCTGTTCCCCAAGGCAGAGCTAAAGCCTCTTGGCCCCGACAACTGTGGGAGACAGTTGGAATATTGAAGACGCCTTACCCAATGCACAGTAAAGCTGCCGTATCGATCGGTTCAAAGCTCCTAGACTCCATTAGACAGAATGAACATAGGAGCGACTGATGGACAACTGACTTCTTCTGTTGTGTCTGGGTTGACGATAAGAGATAAATGTCTATTTACTGACATCTTACAGGTGCTGAATTTGAAGTGTAACAATAGAAAAACTTTTTTGCAGTAGTATGACCTCACTAAGATTTTACAGTCAGGTGACCATTGTTTATTACTGCCAGACCTAGTTGCACTAACATTTAAGGGGTTTAAATGGTCCAAGTTGCATTGCACCAACACTTAACCCTAGTTTAATTTAAACTTAGTTGGGGTTTATTTTTCCCTTTAAAACAGGCATACACTTATTCCCACTCAATTTTGGCAGTGTTCAGTCAAATTTCGAAGTTATTGAATGGAACTTTTTATTTTCAGTTTCTCTGTTTATTCATATCTTTATGTTTCTTCTGTTGTACAAGTTCAAAATAAACCTAAACTTAAACCTAGAATAAAAAAGATCCAGAAGCACCCAAATTCTAAACTACATTTGAAGTTTTGAGCTAGGTTTAACTTTACTTACCAATTGGGGGCTGGCTTTATTTTTGAGATACATTCAGATTATATTATTATAGTTTTGTAATGCAACTGAATGTCTGTGAGTGATTTGCATTTTTTTTTACCAGAAAGATTAATCAGAAACCAAAAAGAAGGTAAAGAAATGCAGCTATAGCTCCTCTTTTCCTATGACTGTGAGGGATCTGCTCACTGAGTGGACTATTATGGCTCCTGTCTTGCTCGTTTTAGTTTTAGGGCATTCTGTGTAATGCACATATTACACAACATAAGTTGAAAGAAAGACTCTCTGCAAGACTGTTACAAAAAAAATGACTCTGCGTGGTTGTAACAAACTATGTTCCATTGTAAACAATGTAAAAATAGCCAACGGTTTTCAATTCAGTTAAATTTTATAGTACAAGATCACAGTTACATCAAAGTGCAATTACAAAGTAAAACAAATAGCTAATTGGACAAAAAACAGGGAACTGTGCCCTCTAGAGGTCAGATTAAAGCCATGAATATCATTTAAAACGTGCTGAAACAGAAGAATGGTTGATCTGTTTGGAAACCACAGTAACAGTTCGCATTAGAGCAGTGCATATCTTCAGCTTCTTTTGAAAAAAAAAATATACATGTGTGATAGCCTTCAAGGCCTTATACTCTGTGTTCTAGTGTTTGCCTCTGCCTCACTTTGACCACTACCTTTAGTGTTTTCCACATCCAATAAAGGCTCTGTAGATTGCTCCTATAAATAGTTTTAGCATGTATCTACAAAACAATGAGAGTCAACTGTGTAATAATGAGCTAGAGGCACAGGTTTGACTAGGAATAATATATTTATATGTAAATTGGTATTAAGCCACAAGATAGGTGAGTCATTTTCACCTCCTCGATGCTCACATTAACCATTTCTTATTTACAGTTCTTATTTACAGTTGAACATAATTAAACTGAGATTTATTTAAGTTTAAATAAAAACCTGGTTGGGGCAACTGGGCCAAAATGTATTCTTCATCCCCAATTAAAAGAGAGTTTATTAGCTTTTTTGAAAGCTAGCTTTAAATTGTCTTGTTCGAAAACACAACTTCTGTCTCTCTTCAAGCCAGCATAAAATAACATTCCAAACAATTGGAGTAGCATACTTTTTTTCCCTCACACAACAAACCCAAACACAGCCCTTAAACCAATTTGTGCCACAGGCCGATGAAGAAGTCATTTTGGCTTTGAATGAAAGTGGCTAAAAAGAATGACAGAGATTAGCCGCAGGCCAATTACAGAGTTGGCTAAACCCTGTCTAACTGGAACAAATACATGGCAGGCCCGGGCTTTGTATTAAGAAGGCCATTTCTAGAGGAAACTAATTATAAATGGAAAAGAAAGGGTAGATGAAAGGCAGCAGTCAAAAAAGAGAAAAAGAAAAAGGAAAACAAATTTGTTTTCTTTATTGAAGAATGAACTGATCTGATAATAGCATCTGATACTGGTTTTGATTCAGACACAACAGCTCGATCCAGTATTTGTTAATGGGGCAAATACCTGAGGCTGATCTCCTTAATTGTAAATCTATGTTCCGCAGACGCAGCAAACTGACACATCGCTTCAGCACGTCAAACTTACAGTCAGCAGTTTGGATGTGCTTCAGGCATCCACTGAGAATGTTCAAGCCCTGTTGCTTCAACCTCAACTCCCCAAAGAGACCAGCTCTGTCTCGTCTTGTGCATCTCCACAACAACACAGACAGTGTCGGTTTGATTTTACATGTCCTCCTTTTGAAAAGTCAGCAGCTGTGTATCTACTGTAATCTAGTGTTGGACATAAACCGTTGGCCACACAAACATTTATTGAATGGTCCATTTGTCTTCTATGAAAGTTATCTTTTTGTTTTCCTCTAATCAGTCACAATGTTTTTTAAGCGTTCATTGTGACATGTTTGTTCTAAACTTAAATCAGCTGACAAGACATGTCACAGTAACATCACGTGACTCTTCTGAGGAAGTTTAGCAGTCAAAACTTGTCAAGGTAAACCCTTAAAAATATTGGTCTGATTATTAGAAAACAAAAAGTAAATTTACAGAATGTTTCGCAAAAATCACACATTGAATACATTTTCAACATTGATATGTTTGATTAAAGCACCACAACTTGATCTTGTTCTTTCCATAATGGTCTCACCCACCCCCAAAAGCAGATTAGATACTTTCTGTCTTAGTCCTAGATTTATTCCTTTCATTACAAATGGTTAAAAAAGACCAAACGAAAGTTTAGAGCATACCTTAAACCTTTCCTCTGAGTTCAGAGTCAAACCAATGCAATTCTGCAATTACTGTATCTTGGCCTTGTTAAACATTGTGTGATTTCATTGCCAATATTTATCTGTGTTTCACTTTGCTTTCCTTTTCCTCATTAATGTTTTTCTTTTCCTGCTTTGCACAGAAGCAGCAAGGCACACAGAGAAGAAGCTCCGACAGTAAATACAACAGATTGATTCTGCCACTACTGCCCCAACCCTGCCACAGAACCACTTTACAATAGTATCACTTGGGTAAAGTGATAAAGGGGCGGTGTATACATAAATGGAAAGTACTCAAATGTATTCAGAAATTAGCAAACACAAGTATTGTGAAAAAAACATGTTAGGTGGACAACCTCGTGTAGGAAGCTCAGGTAAAAGACACCAAGCTAAAGAACTACTGCTGAGAAAAGCAGAAGATTTGTGGCGACAGTAAAGTCGGTGTAACTCGGGGCGGGTTGTGTCACGGTGACTTTGATACGCCGCGAAAGGTTCCATGACACGCCGGCTTTGGCTAACACTAACCCGGGCAGAGAGACATCGCAGGGTGAGGCAGCGGGAGGACAAGGCTCGCTGGAGGCCATGGCAGGTCATGTTGTGTTACACAGCCCCGTGACATGAAGGTCAACGACAGTCACTCGCACAAGACACTTATCTGGCCTGTGTGTGTGCATGGAGGGGTTCTTCTCCTGATAACGCACAACATATTGAGACGCTCCATTGTAAATCAAGCTAATGTCCTCCCTCTGACAGTCCAGCCGCCTTACATTAGCAGGAGAATGGATTCAGGTGTTGAGAATGGATGGTAAACTGCATTCGAGAGCTTATCAGACGATTCCAAACACCACGCTGCTGACATTACACGTTCCCCATCTGATTTAAAGTCAACTCTCTTGACATTTCCTTCCCTCTCATTTCGCTCGTCCAATGACCGTCGTGAACAAATGCCCAAGAGCACAAAGTCCAGAAATAATCACACTTCCCTGTAATAAAAGTATCATTACAGCACCAGGACTTATATTATGGCTTATAGCTGTGAGGAGACAGAATTAAAAACTTGCTGTAGGAAGTTTACAATGTGATAAAAGCTAGCTTTGTGTTTGATCGGGGAACTGGCTTTTTCACCAGCCATTGGGGAGTGGCAGAGTCCCTGGCACATGCAGCTAATATCATAGTGGAATAAAAGAAGCCAAAAAGTGCTTTGTGACTGTATAAATTTATTGGTAGGAAAAGTCTGAGATGGTACCTGGAGGATAGCATAATAAAGTATTTCAAATTTGCACCTGCTTCTTTTTAAGTAAGTGCCCTCAATGTGATGTTAATAGAAAATGAGTCATTTTGGCTTACCACTGCTTTAGTTGCTTTAGGTGGCAAACTTTGAAAACACAACATACCTAACTTCACTAGTATTTAGGGAATATAGTGTACAGCTTTTTTGCAGAACAAGTACAAGGCGATTAGTACTGTATTTCTTCTGTCAATATTGCATTTTCTTCTCAAGTCTGGGTGAGTCTTCCAGTTTTCGCCACTACATTAAGAACTTTGTCCTCCAGTCAGCACCCATCGCCTAGATACTGGGGATGGTCCCTATTGCCGCTTACTTACTCCCAACTGCACCTAACGCCAGCACCCCTGGATAATAAATGCAGTGAATGAATTTTCCTTCAGGGATAATACACTTATTATGTGCTAGATTGATTTTGCAGTTGTTATATCAAGTGACTTGTACTACATTAGCCACTTTTGAGCCTCTTGACACTTGAGTGGATCATTATTTGCAGTTTGCTCTATTATGGATACTTAAAGTGAAATTGACAATTCAGTGCTATATACACAAGCTTGGTATGGAAACTCATAGCCTCAGCCCTCCGTAAAAAAGCCACTAAAAAATCCAGTCACGTGACAACGTGTGCTGTGATACTGTTGTTGTTGTAACGACAACTGTTGTTGCAACTACGTATGTTATGTTGGTATGTCTGAACAATGCTCTATTTCATTTCCTGAAAGTCATTGTGATTTAAAAAATGGGCTGCATAGTCTGACTTGTAATCTTTGTTTTGTCTGTTTATATATAATAAATCCACACAAGACTAGTTTAACTTTGGGGACCAATAAAATCTATTTTAAATATTGAATCTTGAATCTGGCCAAGCTAGGACTGCAGTGGGTAAAGTAGCTGACGAGGAGGTGAAATGAGTGCAAGAGGCACCAGTAATGACCGCGCTATATTGTCTTTTGACAATTTTTTTACTGTCTTGCATGTTTTTGTGCATCAAATGTACCAAGAACAGTACTGATATGTGGACAAATTTATTTTGGCACAGTGACTACTTTTTATTTATTCATTAATTTTTTTCTACCGCTTTGTCCCGTTAGGGGTCACAGGTGACTGGAGCCTATCCCAGCAGCTTTGGGCCATAGGCGGGGTACACCCTGGACAGTGTCCGGTTAGTGGCAGGGCTGACATTTAGAGACATACATTGACAGATAACCATTCACTCTCACATTCATTCACTAGGGACACTTTAGAGTTGCCGATTAACCTGTACATACATGTCTTTGGACGGTGGGAGGAAGCCGGAGTACCCGGAGAGAACCCACGGTAACACGTGGAGGACATGCAGACTCCTCACAGAAAGACCGGAGTCAGTCGAGAATGTTTGAGTCGGCCGGGTTTTGAACTCACAACCTTCTTGCTGTAAGGCAGGAGTGCTAACCACTCTGCCACGTGCCCCTACTTTTTATTGATTTTTTTCCAAATTCATCTTCCAACATGCTTTGTATTTTTTTTTATCTACAATTGCAACCTAATTAATATTCTCTATGAGTATGTGAAAAGCTATTGTTGCTTATTAAATAAATGTTAGTCTATAAGGGAGTTTATACCTGAAATAATGATAGATGGCAATGTTCAGCGCAGAAAGACATGCTGACTGTTTTCTAGTATTTGTCAACGTCTACTGTCTCTTGTCTAATCTCTGATAAAACGTAATATGAGTTAGTAGGCAGTTGACAGTTTTGTGAATAAGGTGCTACTGTCTGTGACCCCCCTCCCTGGGCCTCTCACAATCCGCCGCCCCTACAACTGGTAGATTAGTGCACCCTTACCTTTTTTTTTTATCTCTCCAGCCAGGCATTAGACTTTCTAATACGGCTCAAAAGCAAGCGGGGAGATTTAATTTCATTAAGACCTGGGTAAATGACCCACTGGCCTTTCCAGCTTTGGATTCTTTAGCATTTCTTTGGCTTTCTGATCATTCCGGGGATAATTAAAAAATGGAGAGTCGTTGGGACTGGGACAGAAAGGAAGGTCGGGTGATCCCTGCCTCTCAGTTTAATTCAAGAATTCCTCAGTCAAGGATTGTGGTCACAAAATTAGTCCTCACCTATTTTCACAAAACTGATATTTCTAATTTGAAAAATATAGCTTGCAAAAGAGTTTTGAATCCTAACATTGTGTAACATGAGATAGTTCTGCAGCATTTTCTTTTGCCAAGGTTATTCTGACTAGAAAGCTTGATAAACATAATTTCTTTCTACTGTTAAGTTCAGGTTTGCGGATGACACTACTGTGATTGGTCTCATCACCAACAACAATGAAACTGCCTACAGAGAGGAGATCCAGCACATGGCCATGGTGCAATGACAATATAACCTGCTCCTTAACACCTCCAAGATGAAGGAGCTTCAGGAAAGAGTCAAGGGGAGCACAAGACACCATCCACATCAATCGAACAGCTGTCAAGCGTGTCTCCAGTTACAAGTTCCTGGGGACACACATCTCAGAGGACCTGTCCTGGACTACCAACACCTCCAGCCTGGTCAAGAAGGCTCACCAGCGACTCTTCTTCTTGAGGACACTAAAGAAGAATCGGCTGTCTTCAGACATCCTGGTGAACTTTTATCGCTGTGCAATAGAAAGCATCCTGACCAACTGTGTAACAGTCTGGTATGGGAGCTGCTCTGCTGCAGAGCGCAAGGCACTGCAGCAACTGCCCAACGCATCACAGGGACTCCACTTCCAACCACGGAGGACGTCCAGAAGAAACGCTGTCTGCATCGAGCTCGCAGCATCCATAAGGACCCCTCTCATGCCGCCCATAGACTGTTCACTCTCTTGTCCTCCGACAGGCGTTTCAGGTGCTTCAAGACCAGGACCAGCAGACTGAAGAACAGTTTTTTCCCCAGAGCTGTCTCTTTATTGAACTATGCACCCCACTGATCCCTCTGCCCTTCATATACTATATATATCCATCCATACAATTCTGTTTACAGTAATTGTCATTTGTATTCATCTTATTAGTACATATCCACCTAAAAATTCCTTCTATAATATAATCTATTTCTGACTTCTGTTTATAGCTCACCATGGCCTTGTCTAGCATTGAATATACCCATTTTTTAATTTCTCTTTTTAGTAATACGCTAACTGTATATTATGTACATGCCCATCTGCAAATTACTTTTCCATTCTAACTTATTTATTTATGCAGTGCTGGATATCTTGCACTTGCTGCTATTGCATTTTTGGTTACACCTAAAACTAATCTAATCTAAAAAGTTCCATATATTTATTTTCCCAGGACTAACAGAATGTTTTTTATTTTGCTTGTGTTCCTTGAATAATAAAATGGGACCCTAAAGACTAAAAATAAGTAATAATTTATTGAGCATGTTAAGGATCTAGAAAAGCTCAAGCAGACTTGACAAACTAACAACGCTATCGTTGTGAGACTGAAGTATCTACCAGTGACTTAAGCCAAAGCAAAATACAATTGGATTTAAGCGTCTTTCTAGCGTCTTTTTGAAGGTATCTGATTACAATTTTATTTTGGTATTAATAAATGTAATTTTCTTTTTCTCATAAAAACAAAAAAAATATTACGTAAAAAAAGATACAACAAAAAGATGTAACACACTGTGTAACACACTGTAATTATATGTAACTACATAGTACATACATAATGAAATTGTGTGTACTTGCATATTGTAGGTAGGGTTAGGGTATGTATGTTCTATAAAATTACATGTTATTACAGTTTGTTACATGTACGTGTGTTACATTGTACTGAATGAGGAATTTACAATGTCTCAAATGTAGTACTAAATTTTTGTTTTTACTTGTGAAAACCTCTAGTCACTGCCATATCGTTCCATACGTATCTTTATTAAAAATAAATACTTACAACTATGATAATATTTCAACATTAATGTGTTTCATCTATGTTGGATTAATCTTTTTGCTTATCAAGTTTACACTATGGCAAAAGACACCTGAGTTACATGGAGCCACAGGAATGCTTCAGTGCCGATTAGAGTGTAGGTGTAACCACTGCCATAAGGCATTATACAATTAACCTACTCCAGAATGCTTCAACTTCACCCCTCCCCACTTTTCCTTTAGCGTCAGATTCACTTGCTAACTAGCAGTCTCTTCTTACAACTCTCACTGTTCCAGGACTCTCCAGGTTTTCATCACTAAACGCTGATAGTGCTGTAGCAGCTGTCTGGCTCACTCGCTCAATCACTGGGCCAGATGTGCGGCTAATTCTCATGGCAAGCCTTGATTCTCTACGCCCTGCCGTGACAGCCTCCAGCACCCAGAGATTTATAAAGCATGTGTTTGCATCTACTGAAAACTTCCTCCCCCTTTCAACCCTTTAACTTTTTGGAAAGTGGCTTGTCAACATCCGCAGTGCTCTGCTCTCAGTGTTTGGAATAGAGGGGAAAGCCTGTAGCTTATAGCCTTGAAGACCAAAGTGGGTCACACACAGCTGGAGAGGCACTTCCCTCACGATCATTTGACCCAGGAGGGGGGGGGGGGGCTCACTGATGTGGTCCGTGTAAATGCAGCAGGTGGAGCTTTCAGAATAACTTCTGAAAACTGGCAGCACAATCGGGCTCACAACATTGCTCCCCGGTGGGCTCTGGTTTGGAAATCTTTACATGTATGTTTTAAGGCTATGTCCTTACAAACAGGGCAAGATATTTTGCCAAGAGCGTTTTACAAAATACATCTATCCTCATGACACAACTGTAAACCCTTTCACCAGTCCACGAGGACGCTATATGCCAAATCCAGTTTATTCAGACTGACATATCATCTTTTATTGTTTTCAGCATTGTTCTGAAAACCCAAAGTGATAAAAATGGTACACAAGGCCAGTATAAGCAACGCAATTGTGTGTAGAGGGCATAACTGTGATTAGCACAAACTGCAAATTTGTGTTCAATGGAGATACTCATGAGATGAGTTTGAACCTAGAGGCTTAACTCGGTGTGAGATGGAGCAGGTGGACAAAGTATCCAGCTTCTTTGCATATTGGCACTACGTGGATTTAAATACATGCACGGCAAATCCAAACAATGTACAAACAAGCTACATTGGCTTCCGCACTCCATGCACTCCTCTTACAGCACCAGGCACATGGCATAGGCGCCATTAGCTTTTCCCATCTTCTGATCCCCTACTCCAGACGATTTCCTGTCATTGTTCTTACATCACACTCCTACTGAAATGTACAGTCAGAAGCCTGACTGTTCACACATGCATACAATAATATCTAGATAATATCAGGAGGATAGTGCATGTTAGATGAGGGCTTCTTTGATGACAGTACATCTGCTGCTGTTGGAAACACACCACTGTACACCATTATATCTGTTGATTAGCTATACGATTGCTTTTGATCAACTGGATTTACAGAAGGACATTACCAAAGCTCCATACATCTGCCTTATGAGCGCAGTGTAAACAGCCCTGGGACGCTGCTGTAAGCAATAGCTGTTAATCCATCAGGGAAATGGCTTCGGCGGCCTCCACTATTGCCTTTTTCTAATTATTGGGACTGCCAACTTTGATAGCAATGCCCTATCTGTCACATATGTATGGATTGCATCTCGCTTGACTGAGTCGAGATTGCATGCCAATGTAAACTGGCGAGCAGGTGGAGTAAGCAAGATGTGGAAAAGCGTAATTTATCAACATGTATGACTGTGGTCTGCCTGCTGGCCCATTTATCACAGCGCTGGTAGCCACGGTGTCAGCTTAGTTTTTAACGGTAAACCCTGTACGAGAGGAGACCACAGTAAAGTGCACTATGACATCTAACTCAGTTACAATAGAAAAGGCTCCAGTGGGTGGGAGTAGCTAATTGTCATCCGTGTATTAATCAAACAGACATGTGGGTCCGGCTAATTGCTCTGGGAAGACGTCCAACTAGCAAGCATTTTTGGCCCGGCGCTTTGCAGACAAGACAGCAGCTTGATGGCTACTGCAGGGTCTTGAGTTGTGTAGGAAGTTTCTGCCTGTACCAAAACAAGATAATAGTCTGAGTTGGGGGTACTGTCTTGTAAGCAACTTGTGTCCTAATGAGTGTGCACCGGAGCCAAGTGGCCTCAGCCTTCCGGATCTGCAAAAACACACTGCTAATTTGAACATATCTCATTTAAATCCCTCGACTTTAACAATGCTGCTATTTTTATTTTAGAAAGTACAGAAAATATTCCTCATTATAGTCATTTTGGTGACTTGTCCCAACTCTCCCTCGGCCTTTTGCTACATCAGCTCCCGATATAAGGCCACTTATTCAGCGTATTATTATTCATCCCGTCTCTGTAAGTACATGCACCCAGTCAGGAAAGAGCCATTATTAAGAATTAAGAGCGTTCCAAAACAAAAACGAGAATAACCTCAACCCAACAGCCACAGCCGTCCGTTTTGTTTACCAAATTAAAGTTTCATAAAGAAGCCACGCAAACACGTTAATGATGTCTGGCAGCTTAGCGTTCGCCTGATAAAGCGAAGAGGATTACCTTTTCTATTCAGTGTCTTTCGGCGGCAAATTAGTTCTTCATCTAACATGAAAAATAGAGGCTAATCAAACAAGGCGTGGTTACAAACTTGGATTCTTCTGCTCTAAACCAGATAGAAGTGATGGCACACAAAACCCCAGCAGCAGCAGCGGCAGCCAATGAATGAATAATAAACTTCCCTGTTCCCTTGGCGCAGGAATAATGACGACACCAATCTTTCAATCACTTATTAGACGCTGTTCCCGAGTGGATTCGGAATGAGAGGAAATACGTGCGGCAAATGTCACACCCAATTCCAATTTCTCAGCGATTGTGTTTCAAACTCATAAACAAACACATGCCTGCCTTTTCACGTCTCCAATCACATGGCTGTTTTCGATGGTTGTTTGCAGAGTATTAGTTTCTCGTGGGTTTCCCTTTGATTGACCCCCTCTGAGGAAAATATTGGAGAAGCTCACCAACTGCTCAAATTAATCTTTTTGGGTCTGATCCTAAACAGGATATTGTGTTTTTTCTAATATATGTGCCAAATGAAAAAAATATGTCTTAAGAGGGACATGTTTAAGTTGAATATATGGATTTAAATCATGGCTTACCCATTGTATCCCTGACGTCTTGAAATTCTCCATCTTCCAGATCATTATATAAAAAAGGGGAATACCAAGGCATCTGGACAAAGTCTATCAAGGCACTTTGTCAGTCTCTGTCTAGAGGCCTTCTTCTTTAATATTGTTAAATTATTATTACTATTCCATACATAAAAATGGGAATATTTATTGGAAATACAACAGAAATAATAATTGATGATTATGAGGATTATGATGATTACAACAGAAATAATAATTGATGATTATGACTGAGCTGGTCATAAAACAACAAAAAATACAAAAAAAATCTGTTCTTTTATATAAAAAGAGAGCCTAACCTAAGCCGCATCTACATTTAATCTTATGCGATCTGTTCCCACAGTCCTTTCAAAACAGCACCAAAACACTCTTGTACTGCAGATTCATGAGAGCACAGCAGCTGAAGCCTGTGCATCCTATTTGTACTTTATTGTCTGGAGGATAGAACATGAAAGATTCAACAGGGAACATCCACTGTGCAACAGGTTAGCGCAAACCCCGGGGCCCGCCAAGCATTGGTTATCATTGGCCTGACAACAAGATCTCATCTCTGGGGTACGAGAGAGAGGAAGAGCGAGACACTTGACTGCTCGCCGGGCTTAGACCTCAGTCATACTTATCAATGGCACGGATTACGCTGAGAACTGCTTGACCTATCGAGGAGCAGAAAATTGAGATGGGATTACCACACAGGATCTTCAGAACTCTACAAAACCCTTCTTCTTAAACACTCTCTTGAATTTTATGATTCATTATATTTGCCCAATACAATAGACCTATATACTGTCTGTAAGCTGTAGCTGTAAGCAATATTGCAATAGAAGCTCACTAGCCCATGATACCGCGATAAAGTGCATTAGCTACCAAAAGTAACAAATTCTGCATAAAACAGCATGACTTTGGCAAATGACAGCTGACTGACTAACTGTGTGCTGTCAGTGATTGGGTAAAGAACATTAGCAAGTGGCTCATTATTCAGCTGCTCTACATACACACGCATTTATGCTTATGAGATGAGATTAGCATACACATTACCAAAGCTGACAAATAAACAACAAGGTAAAATGCATGTTAAAAAAACAGACATACTGTAGATATATTCTGCCCTCTAGAAAAATGGTTTCAGAGTCTCTGGGCCCACTCCACGAGACTCTCTAACAGCTTCATCCAACAGGCTGTCAGGATGTCCTTAACTCCAATCACTCAGTACCTAGCTAATGTTTTTATTAAATACTCTTCTTTATTTAAGTCTACGTTTTGTGCTGTTACTGAATTGTAGAGGTTGGTAGGTTGATTTTAAAATACCAATTTTTTTTTTAATCCAACTACTCGCGCCTCTTGCACCTTTGACCTTGTTTTTACTCATTCCAAAATCGATCTCACAGTTGACCACAAAGATTTGCAACCTCTGACACCATCAGTCTTTGCTGCTGTATCGCAAAAAAAAATAAAGTCCAGCAGCTGAAATAAAAACATTGCCGTGTTTATCTAATTATCCCCTAGACCATCTGCTCGAATGACCACGAAGAGTGTAAATAAACCCAGCCTGTGGTCGCAGACACCCACAGGCCCAAATACTGAATGTACAAGACTTTTTCAAACCAGAGACACAAACCACAGATTTCACTTACTGCAGAAAATGAACAAGCATCATGGGACAGTAACCGCCATGTGCCGAACCAAATGTCTCTCTGTCTTCTGTTTAGAATTGAACTGACTGTTCGACTCTGCTGAGGCATTTGTCAAGAGCCCCTTTATTCCTCAAAATGAATTACAGTTTAGAAAAAGTGTTACATCTTATCTTTGCTCGACACCAGTTGCTATTTAGGGGCTTTAACCTCAGGTGCGACAGCCTCCTGATTGGTGTTCCTTTTGTGTGTTGTGTTTAAAAATGTCCCAGTATGGAGTGAGAAGAGGTTGATTAAGACTAAAATTTGGTTTGGAGAAGTCAGGGCTTAATTTGTACCTGTTTTTGCCAAAAGATGTTACGGTAAGTCCCAAATTAAGGGCTGTGACCTGCAAGGCTGAATTTGTGTGAGACAATATTTGGGATTTTAGATGCATTTAAAATAGAGTTAATGATATATAAAATTATAAAAAAGTACACAAAGAGAGCATGTAGGGTCAGGTTGGTAAAGCCATACACAAAGAAACAACTAAAACTTGCCCTCAGTGCTGCAGGGAGTAAAAAATATTAAATTACTTAGTGCTTGGTCTATAGTCTAGCTATTATGTAGCCCTAGAAGACATTTACACTGGATTTTTGATGCTTTCTATGACTTTTTCATCCTGCTTTGTGTCATTGTAACACACCGCCAAACTAAGCTCTGCATGTTCCAGGACCCCGAGTACAAGTTAAGCAGGGAGCAGTTTTTAAAAGTTTTTTTTTAAATCAACACATAAAATCTAACTGTTTCGAGCTCCTTAAAGTAATTCAACATCTGAGAAATATGTTATGAAATATTTTCACAAAAAAAATTGACCAAAAGTAATGTAGAACGCTCATTTAGAGGTCGACTGAGATATTACAGGGAACATGCACTCGCTCTGCTTTTTCAATCGATGGAAGGCATAAGCTTTATAAAAACAGCGCAGAAAGTCAATAGAAAAACTTTTGCGCGGAAAGGACAAGGATGCATTATGGATGTAGTGATGAATCTCCGTAAGACGACAAGGGGGTCAGCCAAAGTACAGGCGGTAATAGATGGACAGCTTTTAACGCTGCACCTAAGGCAACGGGAATGTGCAGCCAAAAGTCTGGGTGGAAGTAAGCATTAACTTGCAGCTGCTTACTGGAATGGTGTGTGTGTCAGCAGCGTGAGTTAATCACAGCGGAGAGAAAAGAAAAAGTTTTAATGAGACGATTCCGAACAGTGCAGACACCTGTGCGTTCAAACAGAAAATGAGTGTATTAGTCACAATGAATCGTTAATAGCAGCAGCGATGGTAGCTGTAGATGAATCAGCATGCAAATGAGCGCATCATTCCTAATGAGTAATGTGCGGCGCCCGGGACGTCAGATGAATTCAGAGCTGTGTTAAGTGAGGTTGTCCTGTCTGGGCGCTCACAAAAGCTCAGTGAGGTAAGGACACAATAAACGTACGTGCAAGTGAAAGGGCTTTTGTCAATCAACAGAGACCTTTGTACAGGTTGTTGCAGTTGTTCACCAATGGGATGTAGTACTTGAGACTAGCCTTAATACATCTGTAAAAGTCTTTTCTAGGACATTCTTTTATTCTTTATTCTTCTGGGCTTTCTTGTACGTAGGGCATCCGGTGTTGTAATTAAAATGGATTATTAATGCCCTCAGATACAAACAAGAATATCACCCAGTTCTTTAACTATATTTACTGATAACTCCTCTTGTCCTCTTTGCCAGAAACTGGATCATGGGTTTGTCATTAGTAACATAAATGTTTAAGTAGTTGAACTTTTCGTATGTACCATGCACTGACATGAATTCAATCATTAAAGACCTTTAAACAGATCTTTTTTTTAACTAAAAAAGCTTTAGTTGGGTGTCTTGTCTAAAAAAAGAACTATGAAGAAGAGGTCGACAAAATTTTCTCAGTGACGGGGCTGGGCTGAACTATGCGTAAGGCATGGCATGCACTGCTGGTTTAAATGAGGAATAAAAGTCTGACTGTGAAATTACTTAGATTTAATAGTTGCACTAGGCATTGATTTTTTGCGTCGAAAACCATCCAGACTGCATGTTGATGCCATGGAAGTGCGTCAAATTGCACACAGGATCAATGTTAGAGGCTGATCACTGATGCAATTTAATTACAATACTGAAAATCCTTATGTTTATGCGTCTTCACACAACATTTTGTTAATGCCGCAATAATCCTACAGAAATGTTCACTTAGAAATCTAGTTAGTTAGATATTGAGTATGTGCAGATGTGGAGCAGCCTGATTGGCAACTTGTTGTGTGTACTATTGGTGAAAATATGTACAAACCACAAAAAACAAGAATTCACAAACAAACCCAGAACAGTGTACTTGTGTTAAAAGCCCAAGTGGAACCACACAGACTCTCCTGCACCTTAATAGCTTATTGATCTGCGGGTCCCATCCACTACTTTTTACAGGACACACATAGAGCAAGTCTGACCTACAACTCCAATGATCTATCGGTACTAAAGGTAGTTGTTAACATATGTATTGTGTTTCTGGGGAGTTATTTTATGCAGTAAAGAATAGTTAAGTGTCTACGTGATTAATGTATGCAAGTCTCTGGAGGAAACTGATGGCTTGGATTGGTAAAGAGCCCGATGTGGACGCCTGTGGGGATAACTGACACTCTGTCACAGGACTTGATTGTAATGCAAAGCTCCCATGCTGTGGAAGCAATTACACCAATGTGTAACAGTCCAAAGCTTGTCAATACAAAACACTGTGCAAATCTATATCACAAGATGATACACATAAATCTATAATATAGCATTTTCATAAATCTATACTATAGCATTATCTGCACTAAACAACAATAAAGGCAAAACGATGAGCTTTTGACAAAGTTGTCAATACACTCACAACACACATCTACGCTGAACTGAAAAAGCAATTTTTTCTGATGATTTTCTGTCAACCACTCTAATGTTTGTGTATTATATCAGCTGAAGAAATGAAGAGAGTCGTTACTTTTGACTCGTAGCTCTATTGACTGCCTTACAACTGTAGTTTCCGGTTTCCTGTGTGTACCAGGTGACTTGTGAAAAATGCACAAAGTTGCTAAGAAGTGCTATGGCATTGTAGTAGTGCAAAGCCTTAGTACATCTGGCCCCTAAAATGCACCCACAAGCACCACTAATCAACCCCTGCTGAGAGGATTTGTGTTGTCTTTAAAGTCTCCTCTTGGTAAAGGAAGAAGTATTTAGAATGATGCAGCTCCTAATCTGTTGTTCATCCAAAGTTAGCCACCCATGATGAAACCTCTAAGGCAATAACCCCCCCACCCCCACACATCTGTTGTCAGTTTACACCCAGGAGCACCTCCACCCGCGAGGACAATTAATTAGCAATGCCAAAGGTAGGATTAATCGATATGCTGTCAGGCTCCTGCTGGCTCAGGAGAGGGACCCTGCCAAACCCACCAGGACCCCATCTCATTACTGACGGCGGCCCACGCTCCCCTTTGCGAGGCAGCTGCATTTATCAATGCCGTGCCTCCCATTCTCCCTCAAATGTTCTCTGCTTCATCCCTCCGTCCCTCACTGCATGTTTGGCTTTTCCCCACTGACAAGATGAAGGAGGTTGTTCGAGTGACATCGTTTGAGAAGGAGCGGTGAGGAGGGCGTTAGTCAAGGAAATTGCAATGTGTGCAGGTGACTGTCTAAGGATCCTCAACAGTCGAACAGACAGTATTATACCAGTTTCAAAGGATATCACGGTTTTAAAATAAATTGCGACTATTAAGTGACATAGCTTAATATGAGCTCTAAGACAGAATTAAAAAGTACCAAATACAAACATTTGCAAAACAGTCTTTCAATCTCTGTCTGTCCTAAGGACTGCCCTTGAGTTGACGATACGCAGAGGACCCAGCCGCAAACAGTTTGGGGATGGAATGAAACAGCTGCATATGTTGTTTTGGTATTCTTTCACCCAGAAATCCAGCATGTGGCAGTACGCATAGCCTTGAACTTTGGGCTTCATACGTTAGATTAGATCTTGGCATCAGAATATCTAATCAAATTGCATGTTGGGAATTTAGACTTACACTTAGGTAGCAAATGTAGCAGCAATGCCAATTTTTTTTTCATATTAATACTATGTTACCTTCATCCTGTGTCCACATCTTCAAGGTTATTATAAGCAGAATCCCGTATCGTCTCATGCCTAGAGTGCGTCTAGAGTGTCAGGGCTAAAGGCTTCTTCACACACTGATTTTCTGATGTTATTAATTAATCCTAGGAAAATCCTACTGTGTTGTTTTAAACTGTGGTTATAGGTCACACAGTGTGACAGGATCAAAGATGACCGATTTCACTGACTGATCTCAATTGCACTTTTGGATCCACTTTTTTTAAAGCGCTGACTGTCAGTCGCATCGTAGCTCATGCCCCTTTTGGCATTTCTGATTGCACATGCATCATACTGCAAATCATAGCCATTAAAAAAAAAAAAAACATGCAGTGTGACAAGCATAGCAAGCTACGTTGCAGTAATTGCTATGGCTGGACATTATGGTTATAAAATGTTATATTGTTAATGCAGTGGTATGGACAAACGATAAATAACCTCTTTTTAAGGGCTGCACTGAAAAGGATATAAATCATTATTGTAAGCTGACGCAGCACTCCCAGACATCTTTAGGCTTGTGTTGTGTGCACTATACACCAGAGGTAACTGGAATTGCTATTGACCTGAGACCTTTGATAAAATTATTATTATTATTGCACCTCAAAAATTCTGCAGTGTAGCTAAAACTAAACCCAAGCAGCACAAATTCTCAAAAGTTGTAGATTTAGTCAGATGGCTATGCAGAGTATAAACTACATAAAAAAAATGTACCTGTGGTGCTTCAGCTCTGTACCATATTCATTTACCATGACACTGCATGTCTTATGCATGCACTGCGGTTTATCACATGTCTCCAGCTGTAATCCGAGGAGTGCAGTTTATGACTTTCCCCTGACAGCTCCCATGTGTGTGAATGTGAGCGCACAGTAGACCCACGGTTGAGTTGTGTGTGTGTGTGTGTCTGTGTATATATATATATATATATGTGTATGTGTGCATAATAGAGTCTAGGATAAAAGCTTGTGCCTCTCTGACAGTTTTATCCACATCACCATCTGCCTTTATCTAACACCAGCATCTCTCGCCTGAAAACTCTCCATCCAGCCTCCTCGCATCAACTTCCCCCGAGTCGAGCATGTCACGTCGCATTTATCACCGCATAATTAAACAGTTGCGAGTGTTAACCCTCTGCAGATAAAAGCTGTGGTGGTGGTGTATCTCTAAACCGTAGCAACAAAAGAACAGCGATTACAGCGGCTAATAAAAGCAGCGCTGTACAGAAACTGCTCTCTTCGTCCATCGGCATCCTTCATACGCAGGACCAGAGAGAAGTATGAGGTCAGGAGAGGAGGAAATATAGCCTTGTCCCTTGCCCCACCTTTTCTTGTGAGCTCAGTAGACAGTAGTGGTAAGCGATGGCCCCCTAATGCGTAATCAAACACAGCCCCTTATTTAAACCTTAGAGTCGGAGCTGGACAGCTAGTGATGGAAAAAAAGTCAAGGCGGCCCGCTGTGCACTGAGCGGGGGCCCATAACTGCAGATGAGACACTTCCCACGGAGCAGTTAGCGCCACGACTTCACCAGCTGTAAATGTAATGACTGCCGAATGCAAGCGCCTGAGCCTCGACAATAAATACAAAGTGACTTGTCGGAAAAATACCCAAATAGAGTTTTGAAAGGTTCATCCAAGTGGTACAACTTCATGCAACCATCTGTCAGCGAGGCAATTTGGGAGTTTATGAGCAGCTTACAAAGAGAATGGCTGGTATTTGCCCCCTTCTTTATTAATAACTTATCTCTTAAAGCTATTTTTTTATGCATTATGTTAGTTTGCGTGGAATGACTGTATTAAAGTCCTTTAACAATTCTAACTGGAGAGGCCTGCATAATTTATATGAAAGATGGCATATTAAAGATGGTCCCCCTCTCAGAATTCTCCCTCCGAAAGATCTCTGAGAAACTGCTTGAGTTTAAAAAATCTCAACTAACCTTAGCATATACCTGTTTATCTGCACATACTATACATACTGTAGGTTGCAAACAATAAACTAAAGACAACAAAAGTAGTATTACTGTACAGTGTCCTTTGTCAGTGTTGGAAACAAAAGTGTGCTGTGTATGAGCTGTGGACATGACTTTAAACCATTCTGCTACAAACCATTTTCTCCACACTGTGAGGTAGAATGGGAGAGTTTCTCCAAAAAACTGGACAGCAACAAAGGCAGAACTTTCTTTGAATTAATTCATACATGCTCAAGAAAGTGATTTGGTTTGATCTAAAGATATCCTCGGTGTGTGCGTACTTAATTAGCTTCCCAACTGGGTTATAATAACATAAAAGTTTTTTGTGGCGTATTTCCCTTGAGAACAGTCTTATTCAAAACAACTAACATTTAAACATGGCAAGACATCAGTCCCAGGCAGTTCTTACTCACTTTAAACTAAGTTGGAATGGAACGCAACCAACTCTCAAGGTCCCGCAAGGACATCTACCTTTTTCCATCCGGTGCAGATTGAAGATTTAGCTATCAGTCCACTCCCATATCAGTGTGTGGCACTCAGTCCCTACACTCTCACACCCCAGGCCCTGATGGCGATGGTGGAAATGTCAGGGAGATTGGCAAAGATGATGCCCTGCCCTCCCAAATGACCGTTTTTACTTCTGTGGAGCTAACATCGTGTGAAAGACAGCAGCGACTGGGGGACATTCTGTCGACCAAATCAGGGAATGCTCTGAAATGCTCAGTGAAGTATTAAAAGTTGTGTCTGTTCAGATTTAATTCGTGCTGTGAGTGGCGAAACTAAAGGGAATGTTCCACACCGTCGGACAAGGAAGTGTCTAATGCAATGATATCAGGCGTTACAAGTCAAACTAAAGCTCAAGCAAATCCAGTTGATCAGTCTGTAGCCCTTTTTGTGCTCTGTTCCTGTGATATTGCTGGAAATTTCTTTCAACAAAATATCATCTCAGTCTGCCCTATGTGCATTTTATGTCACAAGCTTAAAGCAGCAAAACACAAGCCACTGTCTCCGTTAAATGCTGGTTCCATGCATCCGGAAAAAAAGCTGTTTAGTTTCCAGTTGGATGTTTTCTGTACACCAATGGGACAAATGGTCAAACGGCAATAAAGTTGTGATGTGAAATCAAAACAAAAATGGCTAATTTGCTTCACTCAACACAAATGCTCTGACTTATGTCTATGCTATTCTTGTTTTTGTGCATTTACTGCTATGCTCACACACATATGACATTGATTTATCATAACACGACCTGCTCTGTTTACGCTTGATTTGTCTAGAGCTATCTCTGGCTTTGTTATTATCTTGTGTTTTGAAATAAAAATGAGATCACCTTTTCAAACCCATGCTGGCACAGCAGCTTTTTGGATGATGTAAGATCTGGAATCTTTGTCAAAATTTTGTTATTTACTATAGGCTTATTGTTATACAACCACTAAACATTATTTGTGGTGTATTTCAAAGTTGTATGCATATTTTGACTTGCTCCTTTTAATTTTTGATGTGTTTTTTCCACAGTATCTCCAAACTGCACAGAATGCAGATGCAAACTCAGAATACCAAATGGACAAGACGTAACAATGACAGTAAATTTAAATGGGGCTTATGACGCCGTTTTGCCAAAACAACAAGGTTCAAGGTTTTTTTGGTTTTGCCAGGATGATGTTCACTTAGTCCACACAACCTCACACTTTTCAAAATAGGCACAGAGGTGTTTTCATAATTTCCGTCATCTCCTTGTTGCGGGTGCTTACTGTTAATACTGCATTTTCATTGGCTGCTGCCTACTCAAAGCTAGAAGAACAACATTTTTGTGTTTCTTCATAAACTTGTGTTCTGATAATATTTTATTAATACATACATCGATCCACACAGAGACTTCAGTTTATCAGCAATGCTTCAGAAAATGCCAGGTTTGAAAAGCCCTTTTGCCCTTTATATCTTTTTGTGTATATGAGTGTAGCATAAGCAGTGTCGGGACTCACTATGCCCCTTCTGGCCTGGCAGATACACAACAGCAATTTATTTATTTATTTTAGCAAGTAAAAAAAAACATTACAACAATTTTCATGTATCCACCAACATTAAAATATTCTTATAATAACAACATATACATGCTTCTATTGTGATCAGATTTCATAAAAGTTTTTTATTTTTATTTTTTTTAGAATAAATCATACACACACTATCTGCTCAAAAAGGAGTGGGAACAGAGATACAGTAGTTTTGATTATGCTACAAGTCTGTGTTTGCATTTTGACATAAGCTGAGTAAACAGCCCTTAATGCATTAATCGGACATCAGTGCCCAGATAAACGCGTCACCTTTTAAAACACACGGCAAGAGCCATCCGTGCTTGAATATTGTTAAAATGTTCCAGCATCCATCCCGGGGCCTTAATTACTCCTCCTGACTCTTAGGGACTTGTGTGGTATTTAACTTCTCTGGGTGATTAAATACAGCGCTGCTCCTCACCAGTCAGCGGAAATAATGAAGTCTGCTGAATTAACAGTACATCTTTTCAAAATCCTGAAAGGTAAATCCAGACTACTCCAAATTCTCCATCCTCTTTGGCTGAAAATCTTTACAGGCATCGACGTGCTGCTGCAGCAATATGCAGCGTCATGTTTGTTCTTCGCAGCAATGATTCATTCCTATGGCATTTTGCAGATAATGAATTTCAAAGCTTTTTCATCTCAAACTGAAAATGTCAACTCGAAAAGTTTGCCACACTTTCAGACACACCCACAGTAAATAATTATGAAAGTGCAAGAAAAGAGGTCATGTGGGGATAGGCTATGTCCTTATTAAAGCGAGTATCTTGTCCTGACTTCAACCCTTCTTCGGGCCAGAGCTGGTGACAGTGTGTCAGAATGATATAGTGAGTGATCTCTGCCCCCTGTCAGGTAAATAAAATGTGCAAGGACATGGCTCTGGAAAGGGAAGACGGAGGCAGATAAAGAAAGGAGTGCTTTTTGTGAGATAAGGAATAATGTTCTATTACATCTTTTGCTATCATCCATTATTGGCTGTATGTCAAGGGAGACTGAAAAGCATTCCACAATCATATGTCATAGCCAGGGATGACAAGAAATAGCATTCTTGAGCACAGAAAGGATAACAAATACAGTATTGTGAAAATGCAATTCAATTGTAGTTGTTGCAGGGTAGTAGATATAGATCTTCTGACTTTGGTCTGTTCATGTGTGTTCGGCTCGGGAAAGTGCTAATGTTACTTACCTATCATAGGCCTATGTTGAAAGGCGGAACAGTGGACCTAAATAAATTAATAAGGCTGTCAAATGATTCACAATTAATTGCATAATTGTCTACAGTTAACTCACAGTAAATGGAAAATTAATCAGATTAATAGTCAACGACCACTGATGGGACTAAGTGGTAAAAAATGAATGAACAAGTGAATGAATGTTATAAATGTACTTTTAAAAGCATATTTTGCAGTTTTTACTTTGCTTATTAAACAAAAGGTCAGAAATCCTGAATCCTGAAAATCCTTTTGAATAAAAATATGCTAAAAGCATAAAATGTCAAACTCAAGCACAAAGAGCCAAACAGATGGCCATTATCAATTAAAAGCGACATTACAACTAACATACTGTAGTGTCAAACTTCAAACTGAAAGATAAAATAAATAGCTGAAATAAACAGAGGTCCCCTGTAAATATTTTGGGAAACACTGATGTTGAAATTTACGACTTTTCTTTTTTCTGTGGATGAATACAGCCTAAGGCAGGGGTGGGCAGACTAAGGCCCAGGGGCCACATGCGGCCCATTGGGCTGTTCAATTCGGCCTGCCAAGAATTAACAAATAACTTATTGATAATTAAACACTGCATTTTTTTTGTCTTCAATATTCTGCAGTGATCTGTTAATTCCACTACAACAACCTTTCCTAAAGCTTTTATCTCTCTTATTAGCTAGAGTTAGTTTTCACTAGTTTTAGAACAAACTGTAAAGAGTGATCTAAAACTGAGGAGGTGCAGCTGTGACTAGGGTTGAATATACAGTGTTTATTGCACATATTGTTTAGCCTACAGTTCAAACTTTGAACTGAAGGCAAAAAAAGTGTTATTATTGAGCACAAGTGAGTCCACCGTGTTGGCTCGGCCCTCCACCAGAGTCCCATGTTCAAATGTGGCCCTTGGGGATAAATAATTGCTCACCCTTGGCCTAAGGTAACACATAAGCAACGGTCTTAGAAAAGACTCAGAAAAAAAAGAAAAAATCAAACAGGGGACATTCACTTTCAAGGTATTTCATAGGACAATATTTATTTAGATGCATCTCTGTACATTATTGTTGCACTATTGAAAAGCATTCCAAATCCGAGAAACTTCAAATCCTATTAGACTCAAAGACGTGAACGGACCTGGATTCAAAAGTGAAAGCTATTTCTGCATTACCTGCCAAAGCAAACCAATAATGCCTTAGGTGTCGCACCTCGAGGTCCAGGAACGTGGATCTATTTGGTGCTTTGATTAGGTCCGTGAGGCCTCCATCAGCCGGGATGATACGGGGCCACGGCTCTTGGGTTCTCGAGCCTAATTTGCCTGTACTTCTCCCCTCACAGAGAGACGGGCATAATTAACAGGACCCAAACACCCACCGCGGGCTCAACAGTGTCATTTAGGGGAGCGACTCGGGAGGAACGGCGGCAAATGAAATGTAATTGCAGTGGGAGCCAAGGAACCGGGCTGGTGCGTCGGAGCGGTGATGTGTGCGAGCGAAGAGAGAACGGGCCCAGACTGTCGGGAATGAGGCACTAAATGAAAGACACACAGCCCAGATAGAGAATATGCTCCTGAGAGAATGGCACTGATGAGGAATCGTGAGCGACAGCCTCAGATATGAACTGAGAAGACATCCCTTCAAGTTTGAGGAGAAGACTAATGCACTGTGCTGATGCTGTCTGAAGCGTGGCTTTACAATATCTCTCCAGACTCTTATGCCACACTGGTGCAAAATGTTTAGAATTTGATTGTAAAATTTAGTTGGACAAAATGGAACAGATTAATCCAGACTGCCTCAAACAACAATCTGTCTTGGGCAAATAGACTTTCAAAGCGCCATAGAAACCAATGGCATTGTTCAAGTTCTGCTGCACAATCATGGCTGAAGTTTTGGGATATTGAGGCAAATATCAAATATTTCTTACAAAATATTTGACTTCAACTCATTAACTGATCTTTTTCGATCAGTAATGTTGAATGAAACTAAAACTACGCTCCACATTTAAACTTAAGCTAAATTATTTTAACATTACAAACTTAAATTGAGTCATTTTAGTCAGTAAGTTGGAATAGCCGCAGCAGTAGGATCATCCACCTCCTTGATGCTTTTAAGACGTGTATATAATTAAGCTAGTTCACTTATTTCATTCTGTCACCTCTGTTACACACCCCCTGGGCTTCCTTTCGCCACACTCCACTTTACTGAACCGTGATGCCAAACAACATCACCTAAGTTCAAACCTTGTTGCTGCAACAGGGCCTTAAACGTTGTCTCCTGTTTATCACTTACCTATAATATCCCATAGTTGCTCAGGGTCACTGCCTAATTACTATGTTTATTGACCAGTTTAAATATGTAATGAGTCATAACAGAAATGTAAAAGCCAGAGAGTGACTGAGTTCAATTGCTGCGATCACGTCTGCCACGTAGATCGAGCCCTCGTCTGTTGTGTCCACTTCATTTCAAACTGTAATTTTTCATCATTACAGTCATTAGCGGTGTTTTTCGCAGATGTTGGAAGAATTACCAATGGCCTTGACCTACTTGCTGTATCCACCAACCCCCTTCAACCTCCCCACACCTTTTCTATTCCATCTACACTTTACTACCCCCCCAGTATGTCGCTTTGAGTTTACAAAGCAGTGGATGAGAACTAACCCGGGGTCAAGCACGTTCCTGTCCCTTCCAGACACGACCGCACCAAACAAATTGGGGTCACTCGACTTTCGGAGTGGTTTCGACGGCACACTCACAGGGATGTGTGTGGGGGTATAGAGTGTGGAGGGATGTCTCATTACAGCTGCAGTTTAACAGACTGACATAGATCTATAAAACAGTGCCACAACTTCAATCGGACTAAGGGTCACTGAGCTGTAGTGCTTCCTGGAAAAGTGTATTTAACTAAAGAGTAGCTTCGAATAGAATATTGCACTTATGAAGCCTAGGTCAACGACACAATTACCGCCCCGTGTAAATGCATTTTTAAACGCCTGCTGTCCCCTAATTGCTTTTAAAAGGTATCATTAGAGGTGATTTTAAACAACCTTTAAAGCCCAACATTTGAAACCTATAAAAGCAGAGATGAGGCTAATAACTCGTGTGGCAGAGGATAAAACAACATGCCAATGGGTAATTAGTCACTTCCTGGACGACGAACACAATGCTTCCTCACCGACCCCATCCTATACTGTGTGCATTTTTGCGATCTTTGTGTTGGAGTTAATTATTCCATTAATTTAGATAACAAAGCTTGGCTGTCATTTTGTGTACAGTATGCCTACTTATTAATTAAGCAGACTATACTTGGCCAGATAACAAAATGTGATAATTAGCTTGAGAAATATTGAAAACCTTCAACCTTTAGAAGGCTTTGTGTGTGTGCAGAAAAAGTGAGTATGCAATAAATGGAACAAAGTGATTTATTATGCATAAGCTCCCAAGGTCCAGAATGAATACAAAGCTGATTTTGCTAATCCTGTTTCAAAATTTCTTGTTACAAAATAGAAGACAGTGCTTTGCTTTGTGACATAATATCTAGTCTATTCATCCATCATGACCAGAAAAAGGTTTTCTCTAACCCTGGACCCTGTGGTGGCTGCAAGTATTACAGCAGCTTAAATAATGTCTAGAGTGGCTTTTTAAATACTAAAAACACTAATAATCATCTGAAAAGCAGTCATGTTATCTCTGGAATCCTTTGGTTTAGCAAAGTGTCAGGACACTGATCAAGATTTATTTTATTTGTCCCGAAGGAGATTTGTCTTGTAAGGCTGCCACACAAAGAGTGCATATACTCACTATAAACAAACATTAAACATAACATTCATTTAAGTGCAAACCACAGACTCCATAAGGACATCACAGCCCTGCCCATAATGGATATATGGATTAATAAGTTCCTATACATGTTCTTGGTTTTTGTTGGAACCCTGTAGCATGGCCCAGATGATAGCAGCTCATACTGAGAGTGTAGAACAGAAGGGATCAGAAAAAAATTGTCCTGGCCTGTTTAATTACAGTCTCCTCAAACATCTATTGTAACAATGAATGTTCTTTTACTCCCATCACTTTAAACGCCGTGTGGACCAATACACTCCATTTAGATTGATTTTTTGACTGTTAATTACTAAACCAACAGAAACAGTTTACTGTCTGTGCAGTGCATGGCATACTTTGTTGATTTATGCAAATTTGCCATGTGGTTGGAGCACTTTTAGCAACTTTGTGTGGCCTGTAAATTATGTTTGCCCTGGTTTATAGAGTCAGAGAGGGCTAAGACAAAAAGTACCCAACCTAAACTACCTTATGTTCTGGCACATGTGATTTAGCACCCACTATTGGAGATAGTAACTCAGACCCCTACTGTCTCCTCTTTCAAAGTTCAGTAACCCCCTGTATTCTTGAATAAGCTATGTAAAAAAACAATGTTTTTTTTTTTTTTTTTTTGCTGTAGACACTGCTGCATATCCACCATAAATGCAGCTTATTAGCAGCAGGTGACTGTGCACAGGTTGTAACTCAAAATCCAACATAACAATGTAAACTGTCTAAATAATGGTGTCATAACCAACATGAGTTTAATTTAATTATGTTGCATGAAGTGTCAATAAAGTGTTTGATATTCTCACATGATTTCTCATAATAAATAAGTAGCACACCCACAAATGGCACAGACTATTTAGCACTAACTTTTTGACAATATAGTATGGAAATCAGGCTCTGACTGTCTTTAACAATCATTTCCCCAAAGTCTGCTGTTACAAAGTTCACTTCAAGTTTATCATCACTTTCTCATCTGATCCCTAATCAAACCTATTGAATAAAAGTGACTTACTATGTGCAGCTCCAGGTAGTCCCCGAGTCCCTTGGCGCTCTCTACCCTGACCAGAACAGCTTCCTTCAGCTGTGTGCTGAAGCCCACTGCCAGCCGATCTGCCCGTGTGCTCGGCCGGTCGTTGGGTGGCCAGGTGTATGTGATGAGGGCTCCGCCGCGCCCGAAGATGTACGTTGTCCCAGCTGCACAAGACAAGAGAAGAAAAGGGGTGGTTAGCATAGACATGTGTTAACATATGCTGATGTGTAAAGAAGAGGAATAGTACAGTGTCTGCACAAGAAGCGCAGCTGATTAAGGTGAAAGAGCGAAAGTGTTATCCTATCAAGATGTGCTAGTCTATACAAATTTTTGCACTTTTTGTCTAAATGGCACAAACTCATACGTGACAGAAAGACTTTAATTGGTAAGTAACTGCCATGATAGGAATTTTAACTTCAAATTTATACTGTAGACTTCAAACTTCTAATTGTTGAGTCTGACTTTTGTTCTGTTCATTCAGTCTTTGATGTTGTTCATTTTAAAGATGAAGATGTAGTCTTTATTTTAACAGCTTTCACGTCATGAGTGTGATTTGACATTTAGTGCTGACTTGGCTTGTTTCACAAGAATATGCTCACAGCTCAAAAGATGAGATGGTGCTCACTGCAGAACCAAATGAGCGTAGCTAGAGCTCTCGATGGGAAGAACTAGAGCCCTAGCTCCTCCTCGCTGAGAGGGGGTTCAGCGAAAAATTGGCAGCTGTCAGCAGAAAGTAGCTGCCACTAAAACCAGATGTGGCCGAGGAAGTGCCTCCCTCAGATGCTGGATGACGTTACTTTTTATGAAAACCTTATATGGGACTATTGTCCTAACCTTAACCACAGTCTGGCTTCAGCCCTAACCCTGACCAGGAATAGTGGAGTTGTCCGTGAGTTTCTCAGTATTCAATAATTTGCCTTCAACAATTGCCGCCATTAAGCCATTATGTGTTCTAGCCCCTCCCATTTAGAGATCTAGTTCCTCCTATCCTCCCATTTGGCTCTGCAGCGTGGGTTTGTCTTTTCCACTTGGAAAAGACAAACCCACGGTTATCAAAACAAGTTCCCACTTTGTGATAACACTGTTGTTGTGTGGAGTGGGTTCAACTGGCTTTGTACTACAGTTCCCAGGTCCAGTGAAACCAAAACACACTTTGTACAATTAAGGCTATTAGAATTGCACAAAAACAATTCGATTTCAATAATATGGAGCCTCTAAATTCTTGAAAAATACATGTTTTATTAGCTTGTGTATTAGCTGAGTAATCTGCCAGCAATATGAAATCATTTATT
The DNA here is from genome assembly GCA_024349245.1 of Neodontobutis hainanensis. Classification (NCBI taxonomy): domain Eukaryota; kingdom Metazoa; phylum Chordata; class Actinopteri; order Gobiiformes; family Odontobutidae; genus Neodontobutis; species Neodontobutis hainanensis. The sequence goes on from JALDNG010000064.1 coordinate 465,888, forward strand.
CCAAAATGTGCAGTTGCTAGTTTAGCTGCTGTATGATTATGAGTGTGATTGTTACAAGAGGTTTCAAACAAAATAACTTGTATCACGCATAATACAATAATTATTTTATAAAATGTTCACCTTTTTTGAAGCATGAAGGGCTCTATACAATGCCATATATACAATAATAATTAAAAAGAAAAGCAGCAACACTTACCACTCTGTACTTATCATACTATCTTAGCTTGCAAATAAGGCATGTAGTCAACAGCTGTAATACCTACAAGGGTCGACAGAGGGAGCACCAAAGCCCAGTCTTTTTATTATATTCAATCAAAAAAACCTCCCTGATCGGATAAATCAACCTAGGAATTTAAATAATACTTGAAATTACAGAAAAATATTTTCTGACCTTCATGAGCGTCTAACTGCATATCACATCCGCCAACCCTACAACCTTTTACATTGAAAAGAATAGAGCTTATAAATTAGAACTTGACCTCTAGACTAACCCTGTGAGTCAACATAAGACATTCTTGTGAAGGTTTACCATCAATACAGGACACATGGCTGTTGATGTTGCTTTATAGAGCTTGGTTGGACAATGGAATGTGCTAACTCATGTTAAAGGGAAAAGAAAATGACTGTCAGGACATATTCTAATTAGTTTTCATGTTAATAGCCTTAGCATTAGCACCAGAGTCGACTGTCACCGTTCTGTGAAATGTTAATCTGCCAACCGCTGCAGTTGCACTGGCCTCAGTTTCCTGCAGTTGCCTTGCATTTAAACTAGGCCAAACTGACAAACTCTAGTGTTGGTTCAGCTGTCAGTAAATCCACCACCTTTCAACGCCGACAAAAGAAAGCCTTCAGATCTCGCTGTCAAAAAAACTTTGCCTCAAAAGTATATTCAGCTCCAGTCTAAAAAATAAAAAAAATAAAAAAATTTGCCCGCCTTGTACTCTTAATGTTATCTTGTTTGAACTGGAGCAGATGAGTTGTTCGGCGTTGGCTTGGCTCCAATAAGCCCAGTGGTGAATGAGAGATGACGGGCGTTGGCTGTGATTAGCATACAGTAATAGAAGCACGCTGAAGCCTTTTTAACCCTGTGGGCTGACTGTCTTCTCTCAATCATAAACACGTTACATATGAATGGGACAAAATGTTTAAACTAAAATGGGACGTGATGCTTTTCTTTGAAATAATACGCCCTGAGAAGGAGTTGGTCTGACAAGTTGACTCACACAAGTGAGTTGCATACAATTTCCATTTTAAAGGTATAGATCCAGGTGCTTTTACTTCAACCTTTTTTTCAAGATGTCCTGGATGACTGAGAACTAGAAATGTAGAAAACCAGCATCTGAGAGTAAATATAAAAAGTTTTATTGTCAATTATCAATTAACATGAGTTTACAAATTTGTACGTTTTTGTGTTGTCTTTGTTTGGGCACATGCGTGTGCATGTGTAAATGAGCATATGTGAGTGTTTAGCTGTTATTAGGCAATTAGTCTTTGCATCTGATGCTTAAAGAGTCAACAAAACAGTGAAACATGACCTTTTAAAGTTTAATTTCTGACATATGCCATGGCACTGTGGTGCAGGGTTTAACTCCTGGGTTGGATAGGGCCTTTCTGGGTGCTCAGGTGGGTTTCCCCCACCAACATCAAAAACATTGTGGGTGACCCTTGGAGGTGGCTGCTGACAAGGACTTTTCCCACAGGGATAATAACCTGACTTGGCCCCAGAAAGAACTGCTCACAGAACATAGTCTGTTTCACAGTACCATCTGGGAAAGCTACCGTATGGCGGCGCCCTTATGCAACGACCATTTAGGAGGTTCCATGGGAGACGCTTGATCGTAACCAGAGTACGGAAGATATGAAGAAACAAACTGCTGTAACAGAAAATAAAAGGAACGTTAAATAACACTAAATTGGTAAAGGAAACAAGGGTGTCAGCTGATGAAAAGAGTGAGTATGAAATACTACTACGAGATATAGGATATGCCAAAGACTGCCCAGTAGTTAATATATAAAATATAATTTAGGCACCAGTCAACTGCGACTCCTAACGGGACAAAGCAGTAGGAAATGAGTGAATGAATGAATAATTTTTTTAAAGCTTTTTCTGCCCATATTTTTTTTAAGTTTAATACTGGTCAATTTAACCTGCAACAAAACATCTTGCAGAAAACATTCTAATAGCCACCTGTTACAGAATAATTTTGGCTGCATTGGTTGGAAGCTACACCCTGAAAAAAAGTATGTAAAAAAATCTAATTCAGGTAGGGCAATGGGTCGCTTTACAGATATTTCATCTAACTCAGCATTGTTAAGGGCTCAAGGGGAGGGAAAAGGTGGGTTAGAGGTGTCTAAGGATTAATGTAATGCATATTATGTCTTTAAACGTGGACATTCTGTAAGTGTTGCCCCATTCACCTCTACATGGTCACCTGAGCCGACATTCCGAAGTAATTCCTACCGTATACCTACAAACTAAATAAAGTCAATATAATAGGCTACAGAAACCTACAACAAAGGAGAGATTTACCAGAATGCAACTTGAGCCATACTGCATCCCGCAATAGTCATGTAGCATATGCATGTAGTACAATATGCACACTTTCAAACCTGCACTGTTTATTTTTGGAGCACTCAGCATGTAACACTGTATATCACAATACAAGAAGAACATTTTGACTGGTGATTTAATCCTACATCGTGGTAGAAACTGACAGTCCCACATGTAAATGCAGACATTCCTCTGAGGGAACTGGAAGCTAGGTTTCTAAAGACCGATAAACAAAGGAGTGGTCCTGCAAAGCCACAGCTACCTGACACTTTCATTATCTAACAATCAAACCAGTAGCCATTCCTATAACTGCCTGACAACACTTCCCTCTCTTTCTCCTACAAACCCTCCTTCCTTTTCCTCCTCTCTCAGTGGAGCTAAGCCCTCTGCTCAGCTCTTGTTGTTTTCCTGAGGCTGTATTATTTTGACTAATTATCGCAGCGTGGCAAAGAGGGCTATAAAGAGGTTGTGCGGCAGGAAGGAAAAGAGGATGAAGCAGGGACAACAGCGAGTGGAGGGCTTGTGGAGAGTGGGACAAAGTTGGCGGGGTTTGATTTTTTTTTTCTCTTTTCTTTTTTTTTTGCATGAATTTGTGCAGCAGTGGAGAGGTGCAGAGGCTGGATAAGAGAGAGTGGTGAAGGAAGAGTAGGGCAGATTTGTAAAATGGCCGACCAGGAGCCATGTTGTGATAGATGAGTGGACCCATGTTGGGTTCTTGATTTGGTGTGGAGCATTGACGTCAATCCATTCTAGGAGACTGTATGGATCCAAAAGTCTTGAACATTTTGAATACAACTCAATTCTGTTTTTTTGTGCTGTCATCTTCACATATGCTGATTTTAAAAAAGAAGACAAATATGCTAACCCTAACTTTTTCCTAACCTTATTTGAGTTATACAGAAGACATAGGCACAAATTTGCACAAATTTGTGTAAATTAATATGTAATGGCAATATGTGACATGAAGGTCAGTCAAAAGATTATTATACAGTAATGATGCTTTAGGGGTAAAGAGAGAGCAAAGCCAAATTTGAAAGAAAATTAATAAATAAAAATCAGGCAAAACAGAAAATAGTGAAGATTATGAATACTTGGTTAGGAGGTTAAACAAAAAAGCGGTCAATTATGTTCTATTACTTAAATTCCCTATAACAAAGTCCACAGCCCAGTCTGTCACACTTGTGGCCTTCAACAATGTGGCCTTCAAGTTTGCCCTCCTCTTGCTGTAGGCGACATGCAAAAAAAAGTGGCAATATTACAAAATAATAATACCTAAATGAATGTAGCAAAATGTTGAGTGTATTAAAGATTTTGCATTGTGCATTCATACTAAGTTGTGTTGATGTGTCAAATGATAAATCTATAAATGGGCTAAATGTATACAAAAGTGGGAAAAAAATAAGATGCACACAATTGCCAAGACTCTAGCAAAATATTTAAACTGTAAGCTTGTGTTAAACGTTTAGCCTTTTATTTGTGTTTACAGACTGGCCCATACTCCCCAACATTTGCTTCATTTTTTGTTACTTAAACATCTTTCTATATTATTGCATTCACATCCAGCAGTGATGACACACTTGAATCAAACATCCTTATTGTTTAAAATCTTCTCTAAATCTCTCCTACAATGCGGAAGCAACAAGTTCTCCCACCTGCTGCTTTGTATGAGATGTTTACATGTGTGATATGTCAGTGTGTGCATCTTGTTCACTTCTACAAATGAGAAGACAAAGGAGGTGTCGAGGCTCTAATGAGGAGTCTGACAGAATGCATCCGTGTATCGCAGTTTCTCCTGCAGAAACACCTGCTGCTCTAGTTCTCAGTGCTGCCATGGAACACGCTAAGAGAAGCGCGGGAAGTGGAAGAAAGATGTTTGTTCTCAATAACAAGTCTGAAGGGTGCTTTTAACTGTGATGGTTTGTTCTGTTAAAGCATGGAATATCTTCACTAGAGGTGTGCGGTGGAGCTTCGCATGACTTCTAATAAGAGGGATGCAATCGCTGTGATTGTAATCGTGATGTCATTTCGATCAATTTTGGAATCAAAGCCTGGAGTATTGAGTCATCCCTGCCATCTAGGTCACAATCTGCTGTAGTGGATCCAGTAGGTTATCCTGCAGCTGCACGAAGCAATAGTAAAGACCATTAAGGGTTGCTACAACTTCCAAGCATGAACTCCTCTTTGCTCACAAGTGATGAGATGCTTTTTTATTGACTGTGGGTTGACAATGTTGACAAAAATGAACACAAAGTGCAATTATTAAATGGTATGCTTTGCGTTGGCACCATGCTGCCGTACAAGCAAATGTAGTGAGAATTTTATCAACATTTAGTCAAGACTGAAGACCTTCCTATATGGCTCCATTGTGTCCAGTGTCAGAGAAATCTTGATGTTAAATTTTCAGCAATTACTAAAAATCAAGACCTTGAAAAAGCCTTTCTGTGTGGAGTTTTGCTTGTTCTCCCCGTGCTTGTTCTGATGGTGGTACCTGGGTACCACCATCAGAACATGCTGCCCCCCCCTGGTTGGCAACTGCCAACAATGAATAATGTTGTTGATAATAGCAGTAAGAAAAAAAACAATAATTTTGTAATCTTCTAGCCCTGCGACTAACTGACCACTGTCCAGGGTGTACCCCGCCTAAGGCCCAAAGCTGCTGGGATAGGCTCCAGTCACCCGCGACCTCTAACGGGAACAAGCGGTAGAAAATTAATGAATGAAGGAAATCTTTTAACGATAATTTTGAATGCCTTTGCCTCTCTGTATTAGTCAACTTATAAATGATTGTTAATTGGGTTTTTTTGTTTTTTTTTAAGTTTCTTTATTTGTCTCCCATGGGATAAATTTGCCTTGAAACAGGGAAACTACTTGTAAAGTTCCATATCTATGTAATCAGGGGTTGCTGACAATGCTGACATGTCTACATCACCACAAATGCCACTGGAACATCTGGAATGACATTAGAAAGCTATAGTTCAATAGTTCTACCACAGAAACTGCACTCTGGCAGTATCCACACCCATGTGCTGCACAACAAATGTATAATACGTAAATATTGCCAAATGTTTGCTACAGATTGAAATATACATGTGCACCAGGCTGTACTGAAAACTGGACTTGAAAGCAAATGAACACTGCCTTGGGAGTTGTCTGCAAACAAAAAACCAGAGCGTGTATGGATTCCTCTGACCTTCAGTCCGCTGCGCTCTAATCAAGCAATCTGCCCGCTTTCACTAGAATAACAATAATGATGGAAGTGCTCTCCCTGCCATTCCTGTTTATTGCAACCTCCTCGCCCATCCCCAAAAAACTAAATATTTATTACTTTTGTCCAATTAGCTTTGGCAGCATTGATCGGCGCAAATCAATTCTACCTGCGGTGCTGGAGGCAAGGAGAGTGCACCGAGATAAATCAAAACACGGCGCAGCGAGCCTTGATTATTTCTATTTGCGCAGATCGCATAGTAATTTGGTAAGAATCAGAACGGACCAAAGAGATACTCCTTTGACCACTTAAAATAATAAAAGAATCTTGAATCATGGCAGTAATGAAACCATATCGATTTGGATTTTTCGACAATCTCCATTGTACGTCAACATAAGAGGGGCTCTATTTAGGCTTTTATTCTTTCAGCTCCACTCTCTCTTTAAGGAGCTATTGATTTGATAAAGTGGATTCGAGACCACAACGATTTACAGCAGGGATAAAAAGGTCATATTGGGAATCGCAGAAACTGCAATTTTTTTTTTTTTTTTATGGTGGCTATTGGTCAATGAGTATCAGATGTCAATTGCGTTGCCTTGCGGGAGCCGACTGTGTGAAAACAAAACTGCCTAATATTATGGAAATGCTAGGCTAGGCTATTTGTGTTGTGTGTTGATTCAAGACAAATATTGGAAGCTGGATCTAAACCAGTATTATTGCAGAAAAATAATTCTCTGGAAAACAAATATTTCTCCTTTTCTAAATGTACTAACAATGTAGGTATTGTGTATTTGGTTGAAAAGGCGCAGTGAGACATTTCATTTTGTTTTGTTTTTGTATGGAATTATTTGATCCATACCACAATCATACTTGTAACCCTAGAACAAGATGAGTATTATGTTTTTACTAAATATTATTATTTTAAGTCTTGTAAAAATGTTAAACTTATAGTAATGACGTAATAAGCCAATGCCATTATGAAATAGTGTAGTTTTAATGACCTGGAAGCAATACCATGTGCATATACGTCGTATGTGTGTAGTATGTATGCATCAGTATTAGTAAAGGCTGAATAAAGTATTGCAAATGTATTCTTTTATCACAACGCCAACAATCGCAATAGCCGTATTGCAAAGAACACAATAGAAGTAGTATAACAATAATATTTTTGTTCCTAGTGTTAGACTTTGCATGTTTATGTGCATACGTGTTTCTCTATTAAAGCTGGATCGAGCATACTTAATTATTGTTAATAGCCTACTGCATTAAAGAGGAGCCATTGGGTCAATATATCCCAGAGACAGCCTGGTTCTCTCACTCATGGTGCTCACACTAACTTCAAATATTAAAAGGGTCTTAAAAAAATAAGACAGTTCATGTGTGCACATGTCCACACTTTGTCACAACTTGTCTGATTTTTGAAAGGGCTGGGTCAAACAGTATAGGTTTGGGTCAAAAAAGAGCGGGCAATAAAGCTGTCTGAGAGAAAATGTTTGGGCACCCCTGATCTATACAGTAAAGAACAACTTTATTATGGTGTTTCTTGTGATAGACAATCACAGCTTGCATGTCTGTGTGCACTGTGACTGTTATTATCACTGCATGTTTTCCCTGTATGTTTGAAACAATCTGTAAAAATTATTTATTCATTGTTTTGTTCATATAGTTATTTTATTTTCTTATGCATGTATAGGGTTTCTTTATCTTCTCTTCCCTTTATTATGTTGTCACTGGGAAAATATATTGAAATAAATTTTTTTTCTTATATAAAATAAAAAAAGCTGTAAGTTAATTAAAACATTTTTTTGTCTAAGCCAGGCTTCAAAACAATAACAGACACAGTTCCTCCAACCTTTCTCTATTGCGTCAGTTCATGTGGTTTCTTTGAAGCGGCTCTATTGATTCTTTTAAACGAGCAGACTCACCTTCTTTTTTTCGACACAACGTATATTTCAGAGACACTTACAAAGAGCAGTGCCAATTGGGAGCAAAAAAAAAACTAAAAGCAAGAAACAAGTCTGAGCCGATATGAGACATTTGCCCAAAGTTTCCAGACATCTGTTGATCTTTGAAGTATGTGAACACACAGCCTCGACAAGCACTCTGCGAGGAACGCACATCCTTCTGACACTTTCTAACTTAATTCATTCCAGCTCCCCCCTACCCCCATCTTTTTCAGTACTTTTTTTTTTTTTTTACTTTTTGGACACAGGGCAAATTTATTAAGAAATTGTCTTTTCAAAGTGTACTAATGGGCAGTTTAGTGCTGTGAGTGAGATTTCCTCTTGGTGGGATTCGTGCAAGTAGATGATGCCCGTTTGATGTGGACAGCTTTGCATTGTTACATTTTTCATTTGAATCACATTTTATAACCATAGTTCAAATGAATCCTTACAGTTGAAGGAATACTTCATGAATATTTACTGTATTCTTCTTACACACAAGAGTTAACATTATATGAGTGGGATAATATATTCCTTTATCAGATTGATGTAAGCCTCTCAATACAAATGACTTTTGCTTTTGTGTTTGCTGTGTTTTGACTTAAAAAAGTTAATAAAAAAGACTAAGAAAGAGAGCTGTCACATTTCCTTTGTAAACTCTTCTCAAAGGCAACACACCAGTGATGGACAAGAACAAAGTTAGTTCTGACCAGGATTAAAATAAAAAGACAAACATAACAAAAAGGTTGGGACACAACAGAGGAGTCAGACTGGAACAGGTTTACTCACAATTTGCAATCATGGCACAAAAGATGGCAGACAGTCCACAAATGTGACATTATTTTTTATTTTTTCTATAAATATGGCTTAGGACTAGTAATCAATTACAAAATATGTTACTGGACATTTACACATTAATAGAAATTCTTCTCTACTATAGGTTTGGCCACAGTGGCTCAGTGGTAGAGCGGTCGTCCTATAACCGGAACGTTCGATTCCCGCTTTACCCACAGTTCATACTGTTGTTGTGTCCTTGGGCAAGACACTTTACCCACCTTGCCTCCAGTGCTGTTTCAAGCTGTAACACTGGTGAATAGATGCTTAATGTAAGACGCTTTGGATAAAAGCATCTGCTAAATTAATAAATGTAAATGTAAAATGTTTAGGTTTGAGTAAGCCTGAGTGTCCTCAAATAATTCTAGACCAACATAAAAACAAAGTAAACTGTTAAAAACTTTGTTGTCTCCATCTGGGTAAATGTATTTTGACAGCTGAACCAAAAAGAACAGCTCAATATATGGTTTCTGTTTATGAACTCTTGGGAAAAATTAAGAAAGGAACAGAAGAGGGTAAGTGCTTATTTCTTTGAAAGATGACAGGAGTATAATAACGATCTGTTGCAGCATTAAATAATAGGCTATAAACAAAAGGCTACCAATTTCTTTGACGAAAACACATTTTAATCCATCATACTTCAAGCACTGGGCCCAATAATTATAATAATAATAATAAAAAAACCTGTTACTCTATAAAATGTACCTGTCTACAGAAATTTCTCAACCAAAATTGTTTTGAAATCACAAGATATGAGATATTCTCCTTCTTTAAGGGCAGTAACAATGATTTGATTTGCTCCCTAAACTTTTCACTGAGCTAGAATCAAATAAGGTTGCTATTTTCCTTTTCAGAAGCAGTGAATGATGTGCGCGCAGGAGTTACTTCAGCTTTTTGGAAATGCATGTTATAGCCCTGGAGGGGATGCAACTATCAGAGAGCGAGTTTTGAACAAATACAAATTGTAGCATTCAAATGCGCTGCTTCTTGTCTTTTTTTACAACAGTCTTCCAGGCATCCAGAGGGAGCCGCACAAAGAGAGAGGTGTGGAGTGAAATGTGTAAAAGAGAGGGGGGTCAGGTTTCTAAATGTTCTGCTTATGGTCAGGATTATGATATCAAATATAATGCCAATTAGAGTGTCATAATGATCTGTTAAACTAAAGATGATAAACGTTTAAAATTTATTTTTATTTACACTAAGTGAGAATAACCTCTCTCTGTGTTAAAGAGATACATTTAAATATCTTGGACATTTTATCACTGAAAATCTGACGGATGATGAGGACATTTACAGTGTCGTACAATGTATGCACAAGCATCCCAAGAGACTCACTGCGCTCACATTATTCATTCACTCCACAGTCACACACTGGTGGGGGAGAGCTACAGCTGTCCTGGGGCAGACTGACATGAGACATGGCAGCCATATTGCGCCTACAGCCTCTCCAAACACCACCCAACATTCTCACACATTGATATAGTCAAAGTGGGGGAAGTGTCCTGCCCAAAGACACCACGACAGAACTGGGGAGAGCAGGAATCATATCGAACCGTAAACCTTCCAGACGACCGCACTACCACTGAGCCACTGCTCTATCATGAGTGGTTTAACTGGAATGAATTAATGCTAGAATGTTATTTCTAATGGTAAGGACATAAGGAGTCATTTAGACTGCCTGTGCCCCTTCACACCATTTCATTTTGAATTTTTCTTAGATAAACAGAGAAGCAGATCATTGCATAAAGCCCTTCCAACACATATAAACAGCTTGGATTGGCCGATTGTACTGAGCTAGGTGGACTCCTTGTTCATTGGAAGGGGTTCCTTGGCTATCCAAGCTGGTAATCAATATGATAGCCTTTGGTGTTCAGTTTTAGTTTTCAAATTACCAAATTAATATATATATATATATATATTTTTTTTCTGTAAGGAGGTGGCTGTAATGTAAGACATAGTGAATGCACAAAAGGTAAAAATGATCACTTGTTTTTGGTGTTGAAGATAAAAATAATAATTATATTTTCAATTAAACTATCTATCCACATGGTTTAATGTATGCGTGGATGATTTAAAATACATATACAGCTTCAAGAACGTGCAAAACCTCAATAAACACAATCATGTGGAAAACAGCATCTGAATAGAGTGTCTTTTTTTCTCTTCTGCACTATTTTACTGAACAATGAACTCAGAAAATCCACACATGATTCAAGATTGGATGGTAATTTACTTTTCTACTGTGTCATGCCACTCTAGAGAAACCAGAGACCTGCTGCTGCACTGTGATTGGATGTTCAATCAAAGGTAGTGGTATTCTATTCTATACAAGTGTGCGCTGACAGGAGCACTCATAGTCTGCACAACCGGAATACAAACATGCATAATGAACCGTATAGTCCATACCCAATCATTCAAAAGATTACATTGACAATTGTTGCAGCCCTACACTCCTATTGAAGTGCGGCACCACATGCATTCAATATGGTTTGAAGAAAGGCTGTGAAAGAAGAAGCCACTTTTAATGTTGGACAGACGTACTTGAGAAAGGTGTGCAGGGCAGTGCCAGACACAGGTGTGCAGATGAAGAAACAATACAAGAGCATATTTCCCATACAGACACATTAAACTGTAATGTTCTGAAAAGGTCAGCTTGTTTTATTGCCGTGTGATCAGTGCGAGCACAGGTGTGTGTTGGGAAGGGTTCATACAAGGAAGCCACTGTGCACTCTTTGATAGTGTTTAATAGCTCTGGGCCCCATTAGCTTTAACATTATTCTAATTGCACTGGAGTGGCCTTTGCAGGATATAAACAAGCCCCGACTAAAGGCGCTGCTAGCCGCTCCGTCCGTCAATGGGTGCAACTTGGCTGAAATTGTAAAAGCAAATGAGCAGAAAGCTCCACCACATTCATTCATTTGACTCTATTATTGACAATTTTCCCAAAGGCTTATAAAAAAATCTTTCATAACATGGCATTTGAAGGGTTTTTAATTCATCCATCTGCCAGTGAAAATTGAGCTGGTTATAAAATATCAGGGAAATAGTTATGATGAATTTATTCATTGTTTTTACTAGAGAATAGTACTCAGTGATTTTGCAAAAATACCAGATTTTTCCAGCGTATAAAAATATTATCATCTGGCGGCTCTCCATAGCTCTCAGAAAACAACATTCATCCATGCCAACATCAACTCCCACTTTACCAACTTGGACTTGAAATAGACCTCTGCAGCCCACTTGACCAAAGCAAAAAAAACAAAGGAAAAAAAAACATTCTAAATGGCTCTTTAATGAAATGAGCTGAGAGTGCTGGAGGGCTTGGATTACTTGCTTTGCAGCTGCTTGAGGTGTAGCAGTGGTCGGAAGAACAAAGACTCCGAAACAGCTCAGGGGATAATGACCTTCATCTCAGTTGAGAAAGGAAATATGTTGGGAAAGGCCAGATGGAAGCTGTGGAGTTGGGGGAGCCAATGGGGATCAATGGGAAGCATAGTCCTGGGAGTACGAGCGAAGATCCACTCGGCTTCACTCCCCCACAACTGGATTCCGGACTCAAGGGTACAGCACATCAAAGAACGGAGGCGGATCAAGTGGGGAGATGAAAGAATGACAAGTCTGAAGTGGAAGTGTGAGGTGCATGCATTAAATATTGGGAGAATGTGTGTGTTCTGGGTCAGGCTACAAGGCTTCAGACTCTGGTGAAGTCCTTCCTGCTGTTGACACATGATGGGCCAGATTGTCACGATGTAAAAGGCAATTGGTGTAATTGTACCTTAATTTAAAGGACTGCACAAAGGCTGGCACAGAGGGTGGACATGGCTGGCTGGTTATGGAAATTAGTACTGTTATTACCGCTAATTTATTTAGGTTAAAATCTGTATTTTTTGCATTTTAACCTATTCACATTCAACCTTAAAAAGGTGAACCTTTGACTGGCAATGGCAAGCGATTGACCCAGCAATTGATATACAACACACAGCCCGAACCCCTACTTTTTTGGGAAATCTGAAAAGTCCTACTCCTTTACTAGGTCATGGGCCATGGTTTTTCAAAATTACAGGTAAATAAAAAAGGTTCCTGCTGTGGAAAATGGGGAATTTTATTGTAAACGCAAAGAGAATGCCAAAAAAAAAAAAAAAATCAGCTTGATGAGATTCCGTCTATAACTGCATCTGCAACACCAACTGTTTTTGCTTTCATCACTTTTTCTCTATGTTTTTCATTTTGTGTAATGTTCATCTGTGCAAGCACATATAGGTATCTCTGGAATAGACATTTCTATTTCTATATAAATATTTTATATTAAAGCCTAGTTGACGTGTTAAATATGAAGGTAGAGACTGTATGCTCCAAAATGCGCTAAAATTTTTGAATTGTGCATAAAAAAAAATGCCGCTCTACAAATAAAATACACCATTTACACACATAGATTTTGTGTACATGCCTTCACTTTTGCCTGACAACAACTAATTAAAATCTGCTACAACTGGACAAATACGATCAAACTGCTGTCCTGACTTTTGAAACATTTCTTGCAACACATCTGTCTCTAAACATATTTTTACTTGTACAGAGTGTGGGCAAGGATTTACAAATAAAGGAGTAAAGTGCTCAACATATCTAACTTCATATTGAAGTTTAGGTTTTGTTTTTTCACAGATGACTTCTGTGATTTTTCTTCAAAAACAAGAAGAAAAAAAAATCATACTCTCCGTAGGAAAACAAAACTTTGGTGTATAATTCAAAAATCAATCTAACTATTGGCCTAAGTTATGCGCTTGGGTTTAGCAAATGTTTCATTGCATAGTCTGTACAATTGATTTCCACTTATAGTGCCTCAGCTAAGCCTTTATACTTTCTACCTCAAAATACCAAAAAGGCAAGCCCAACACCAGGGAAGCAAAAGTGTAAATGTATCACAAACAGATTGTGAGCTTGTGGGTCCAGTTTGGCTCCTTGGCTAATATGATGCACCAGCGAAGCAGTGTGCGAGGCCTCCACAAGTCGCCCCCAGTGTTTGCTCTCCATCTTCCTACAGTCTGTCTGTTTATTTGTTTGTACGCTCGAGCATCTGTGAGTTCCACTCCCCCCCAGTTAAGGGCCTTATTTGCAGCTAGCTCATGGGCCGCCAAAACAGTCTCCCCAAAGCAGCCGCCGCCAACAAATGGATTGTTATGTAACGGCCGCAGCCTGCCTCTGTTAGACTGCCAACCTGTTCCAAAACAAGAGAGAGGATGGAGGGACAAAAGGAGGGTTAAAGATAAAGTAGAGAGGAGGGAGCAGCCAGTGATGAGCCTCTGGCTAAATGTTGTGGTTCCAGACATGGCAAGGCAAATCTCCTTTTCTGTTCTTTCACTGTCGGGATAAGCTTTTGTCCTCCTTTCATTTGTTTGCCACTGAAGAGCTCTTAACAAAGTACAGACGGATGTTCATTTAGGATTGCCGCCTGCTCATCCATCATCTCCTCTCTGGCCTCATGTGAAATATCAGTATGACATACGGGCTCAGACAGCTGGTCCTGTCCAGGAGTCCCCCGGGCCGCTCAGACAAGGGGCACAGGAGACAATACAATAGACTGTCTGCTGGTCTCAGACACTCGAACATCAAAACAGAGACACCAGTGACATTTGAGAGGACTATACAGATCCTCTGAGATTATCCTGTGGTTGAACTTCTTGCTGTTTTTCTTTTTTGTTTATCAAAATAATAGGCTCTTTTCTGACAAAACCTCATATTAACGAAAATGAAGAATTAAGGTACCCACAGTTTTCTGACTTACGGTTGAAGGATAAGTCCAATTTTAATCACAATTGCATTTTTTTCTGGCTCATACAAACAAGATAATCACCATAAAACAATTATTTACCAGCATACCATTTTGCAGCAAGTCAGGTCGGCAACTGTATCAAGACGCTGCAATGCCTTAAATGCATAAAGTTTTATCAGTTCAAATAAATGTGTAAATGTAAAGGAAGCAGACCCCCACAGGTTTGTAGTGGGCTTCTCGAGAGCAAGTGGCTTCATCACACGTTCAGTGTCCAATAGAAACTGTAAAGTGCCTCTGAGGAAAAACATCTCTGGGAGTCAGAATTGACTGTTCAAGAAACAGATCTATGGACTTCCTTGTGTCTGAATTGTAAGTTCATTTTGAACTTATTCAAGAAAGGTTAGTATTTGTCTGTTGTGATTGTTTAGTTATGACTTTGCTCTTTTGTAAAAGTGCTTTACTGCACATTAGCCTCTCCCAGAACTGCTGCCCTTTGCGACACATTCAGTAAAACATTCTTGTCTTTACACATGCATACGCAAAGTTCATGTGGCTGTTTCGAAGACTTCTGTTGACTTTTTTCAGCGTGCTCCAGGCAGTCCCACCTTCATTTTCTCTGCACTTAGCCTGGAGGGGCACTTGAACTTAAGCAAAGTTGATGAATACAAAGAGGACGCATTTCCATGAGAAAAAGGAACAGTTGGGAATAACACAAGCGAGTATGTGTTACGCTCGGGGCTATTTCCGAGCCTGTTGAGAGTGTCTGGACAATGCACGGCAGCGCTGCTCAGATGGGCTACAGACAATTCTTTAAATGTCACCCCGTGTAATTCTGGAACAGAGACAGAATTACCCCCTCAACGATGAAAAAAACAAAGTGGTGCTTAGGCTGTATGAAGACATTTGTTCTGAATGCATCTTCATTCAAGTGGCTTTAAAAGGTATGGATTTTATATAGCGCTTACCATAGCGCCATTCACACACCAGTGTCAAAGCTGGAACACCTCTGGAGGCAAGGTGGGTTAAGTGTCTTGCCCAAGACACAACAACAGTATGAAATAGAAAAATTGTGACGCAAACCGATAACCTTCCGGTTATAGGACGATTGCTTTTACCTAAGCCACTGTGCCCCAAAGTACAGAACTCAAAAAATGATGAAATTGGTGCTTGGAGGCAAATAAAAGCACAAATCTGATTTAGTCTTGTAGCATTAACAGAAGACAACAGTGTAGTTGCCTCCAAAACATAGACAGAAATGTGATTTAATGCATCTGGGCAGCCATTTTACCATTCACACACAACCAAGCCCAAATCAGTTCCCATGTCTATACTTAGCATGTACGCTACAGCTAATGAGCAAACTAGACTAACACATATACAATAACCTGGATTTGAGTCAACACATCTCAGACAGCAGACAATCTGGGGGCTCACAGTGGGAAGAGAAATACATTTTCTGAGCCAGCTTTCACTGGGAAACAAGAATGAAACATTACATTATACTTGTCTCCTCATTGTCTCCTGCCGAAATGGGTGAAATATAAAATGTTGTCTAAATGAAAAAAAAAATGGAGCACGTATTAACAAACAGATTGCGCCAACAAGACATTAGTATAAAGGCTAGAGAAGATTTGGATCACATAGTGCAATGCATGTTTATTTCCCAGGGCTTTGTGGAAGTGTTTGGTTGTTTAATTAGACCATAAAGGTACAATTTAAGATATAGTTGGTATCTCATTAGAATCTTTATTTATATTAACTAATTTGGTGCTCTTGTGTAAAAAAAATCAAAGATGGGTTCTCTTCCAGTTGTGCGACCAAACATTGTCTGGAAAGAATATCAGACACTGTCCGAAATTTAAGACAATTGTAGAGAATCTTGCTGTAATTTATATTTAATAACAGTATAATATTTGGGGGGTGCACAGTGGCAGAGTGGTTAGTACTCCTTTGTGTCCATTCCATGTTACCGTTACGGTTCTTTCCGGGTTATCCGACTTCCTCCCACGGCCAAAGACATTCATCCCTAGTGAATAAATGTGAGAGTGCATGCTTCGCTGTCAGTTTTGTAGTGTTAACCCTGCGACTAACTGGCCATTGTCCAGTGTGTAACCCGCCTATGGCCCAAAGCAGCTGGGATAGGCTCAAGCCACCCTGTGAAACTTACCAGGAATAAGTGGACAAAAAGGACTAAATAATATCCTATTATAACATGACTATAAACTAACCTATGCTAACCACTTTATTATTCAAAATATTCTAAACACCACTGGATATCTCCATCCACTTTGTTTGTTTTTTCTATAAATTAACTCTTAAGTAGGCTGAGAATTTTATCGACATACAACAAAGAGTTCCCACTCATGACGGAGCCATAGTTCATGTTAAAATTTTGGATTAGAAAAATTTAGTTTATAATAACGTTAAAAAAAAAAAAAAGTCCTTTGATTAAACTCTGACAGTGAATATTGCGTTGCTGTTTACAGTTCTAGAGACTGCTTTTTCGGAACCACTTTTTAGGCAGAGTGAAAAGAAGGTGCAAGTTTTCTTCTGGTGAAGATAAGACATTTTTATAGATACAAAATTGATGGAAAACAGTAGTGACATCCACCTCTGGGATGATCCTGCTGTTGTGCTATATCCATCGCTGCATGAACTGAAATCAGCGCCCATTCTCTGCTACTGAACCAAAACAGAGAGGCCAAACAAAACAGACAATATCTTACAAGATAGTCACACACAATGGCTATATTTTTCTTAAAACCAAAATCAATGTTAATTCAAATTTGATGTATTTCTTTTAGTTGTAATTCAAAAAAAAATCTTCAGATCCATGTACATTCACATATTACATATTTCAAAAATGCATAGGTAGGATTATAGAGCCACAACATGAGATGTTGCTGAGTCAGAAATAACACTAGCCGAGTAATGGCCCCTTTGGGAGAACGTACTTATTTCTGTTTGTGGAAGGGCTGTGCCCATAACACGACTGGGCAAAAAGACAAACATACAAAGATGTAAGTGAAAGAAATACACTGAAGCAAAGTGTACAAAAAGGATGAAAGATGGCACAGCTGTCTATTGCTTCATTGCCTCTGCTCCATCCTCTCTCAGCTCTAACTTCCTCAGTCTGTGGCAACGTTTTCTGTGTGCAGAATTCGAAAGGGCCGCAACTTTGCCACTAGGCTCGTCAGAGGTATTTCGGAGCAGACCTTGCCGTTTCAAACTAGATACTCTTGGTGAGATTTCAAACTTCAACTGCGGTCCCTCGCCTTTGGCAACAGCAGCACAAAGTGTTACAGAGAGTAGGGGAGAGGATGAAGCATGGCAGAGGACGAAGTGGGGAGTAGTACTTTTTTTAACCTCAGACAAGTCAAGTCAGGTTGAATCTGGATGTTTGCAAGAACAGAAAGTGGCAGCTTCATTGAACAACTCCCAAATTCAAGTCCACATCGCCAACTAACAACTGTTGAAGCCCAGAGCGTGTTATCTGCAGCCAAAAACAGCCAGTCATCTTACGTTTGAGAGATGTGAGGCTGCAGTCAGCTCAAACCGGGTTCAGAAGTACACTGTATAACTTCAGGGTAGGACCTAATTGAGCTTGAAAAATCGATCAATGAAATCTTCAACTAATCCCCGAGAGGCAGCTGCTAAAGAGGCTAGATGAAGCCATTCCAAGCTTCTGCTGCACGATATTGTCTGTGATATTGTCTCACCAGAATCACGTCTCAATCAACCTTATGTGCCATTTATGCTTTACGTTTGCCACACAAGCGCTTTTCACAACAGAGTAGAAGTAATCATGAGGAAAAAAAAAGAGCAGTAGTAGTAGTAGCACAAAACAAGCTTTAATTGCTTTTGATCAAAATACTTGGATGTTTCTGTTACTACTATCTACTGAGGCATGACGACAGAGACAACAAAAGTCAGCTAGAAGTGGCTCAAATAAATTTACAAATTTCGAAATGTGTGATTTTGCCCAGTTAGATTGCACAAAAGTTGTTGCTGCAAACAATTCCCAGTCTTTATCTTGTAACTGTGTGGTTTGCTACTTTGTCTGACATGTCCCATTCTCTGCAGCCTCTGTTTCTGCTCCTCACTTCATTCTCTAGGAGCTTGTTAGGCCCGGACAACCGCTGTGCAGTCCAGTCAGATCACTGCTTAAATGACGTTCTGGCTCGCAGCCAAACCCAACATTTGAAAGCGTGCCTCGCTTCTGTCAACCTTCCCTGGTACAGCCCCTGGTTCTGATACCCAATTGTCTCGAGTAGGCTGTACCCAAATCGAGTTCTGACAAAAGACTGCACTGTTCGCTAAGAAACCCCATGGAGAATAGAACTGCTTCACAATTTACTGACAGAAGCCAAGAAGCAAACTCGTTTTTAGTCCTATTAACTGGTATTGCTTAGACTAATGCAAACACTCCCAATTCTCAAACATAATTGAAAAGTTTAGTAGGTGCAACATCAGCCTCTTTGCCTGCACCGTCCAGCAAAAACAGTAACAGCTCTTGCCTTTAACTCAATTTACCTCCGTACCATTGGCATGTCAATGAGCTGACATATTGGAAACTCAAACATGATCTCTGAACTAAATTACAGGTAGATTTTCTGGAAATAACCTGGAACATGGAGTAAAAGTGATTTATAGCAGTACACAGTTTGGCAGTGACCCACTTCTGAATTGGCAAGGAGGCAGAGAGATGTGTAAAAAATGCACCATGGCTTACACTCATCTAATGCCTCAAGTCTTTGGGTTCTACATCTGGTGGCGTATTAAACAGCATGTAAAAAGTTTGATAAAACACCTGGGAGAGATGTTGGACAGTGCATCTTTCAACTACTTTGTCAAGCTTTGTTCACGGTAATACTTTTCAAACTTTTAAATCTGAAATTCTTTGGTTGTATCGTCTGTTTGCCATGAGGTGTAGCTAGTTAACTGAAAGGCAAGGTAAAGCAGGGCTGCGAATCACAAGATGTGGTATAGATGGAGGACAGACAGGGAGGTTAATGGAAGCACACTGAGTTGTTGAATTGTAAAACAAAAACATTGCATATTATCCAAACTTGTTGTTTGAATGTATCTTGTGTGCTCAATACAAACACTGACAAAACTATATAAAGCACTGGGTTAGATAATCAGTTGCAAAAAATAAGAAGCAGACGAGTGGGCTGGCTCCTAAAACAAATAGGAAACAGACTGTGACACGCTCGATGAGACGGTGGCAGGACGCCGAAATAAATGACAGCAAACAGCAACTGTGAGTCAGAAGTTTCCATTTGGAGCATTGTTCTGTGTGCGTAAATGAATTCATGACTGGGCTAGATGTGCGAATGGATAATGAAACAACACCAGATGCATCACTCATGCAATAAGTGAGTGTCTGTCTGTATTCTTGCCGCGTGCCTCTATAAGTTTGTTAAACTCCGCAGTCAAATCGCTCGTCATTAGCACTAATCAACCCCTTTCCATTAAAATCTATTCCGTCCCTGGTGAAGCACCGGTGACAGGAGGAAGAGGGGGAGTGATGGAAATTTCTCTTAATAACCGGCACACAGTGTATTCACAGAAAAGCCACAACTGAGAGACTATAAAGAAACTCTGACCTTTACGAAATGGGGACGCTTGTCACTGAGAAAATGCCGCTTGATGCAGCTCGGCCACTAATCTCAAAACAAAGTCTTGGCGTATGGAGCTGCATCCAAAACCTCCAGACCATTTTTATAGAGGCTTCAAGTGGCGGAACGAAATGACGCAATGACAAATGCCCTGCTAAGTATTATTAAGGTCAATGTAATGGATCACACTGATGTAATAAATCACCAGATGTAGGTCATGAAGCTGTCACCTGAAAAACGGCATGTACTAAAGCGCCCAATTTAAATGCCCAGTTACGGCAGATGGAAGAAATATTCTGAATGATGAAAGTGACCACATTTATAAATAAAATACTCAATGTCAAAACAGTTAGAGGAAAGTTTGATGATCCTCCTCAAAATGTAAGCTATGCAGTGTTTAAGCCCTTTGCCTTTCTTGTCTTTGTATCTCTGTGTTTTTTTTTTTTTTTAACTTTACTGGAAACAATTTATTGTTTCCGGTATCTGCTTCTGTTGATGACTTCCATAAAAAATACTATCTTCTGCATGTGGCCTTGCATTTTAAAACATAAGACATTATTTAAGAAATGTTTAGTCGTTAATGAGCTAATATCAGCTTGATTGTGGAATTTTTACATCAACATTTTATTACTAAAAGGCTTGTTATTAAGTAATGTCAAAACGGAACTTTCCACATTTGGTTTCATTGTTACTGTTTCAACAAATTAACCTCTTATAATAGTGCTTTCTAACAAATGAGTATTAATTAGACATAAGTATTAATGGACTGATTTGCTAAAATGGGTGAGACCTAAAGTGAAGCTGTGAATGCAGTAATTATATTATTACCACTTTTTTATGGCTATAAGAGAGATAAGAACAATGTATCCAAAACTCCAAAAGACCGATATTTCAAAACCCACTTCTTAGACTAGCTTTGTCATTGTTTAGCAATTTTTTATAATAGGTTTGGTCTTTCTTTAATTAAATATTTTTTCTTTTAATTCCCTCTTGGCCAAATGTTGGTTTTATATAGCACTTTTCCACCTAATAGGCACTCAAAGCACTTTTTACATTAAGCTTTCATTCACCTACCAGTGTTACAGCTGGAACACCACTGGAGGCAAGGTGGGTTAAGTGTCTTGCCCAAGGACACAACGACTTGTAGCAAGAGCGGGAATTGAACAGCCAACCTTCCGGTTATGAGACAACCGCTCTGAGCCTCTCTTAAAAATATTTTGATCACTTACCTGATGGTTCTGTTTCCTGCCAGTGTCCTTTTAATGATTGTTAACATAGTGCCCTTCCTTCTGATCTGTATCAAAGCAGCATTTTTAAAAGTAAATGTCTATGCACTATCATTAACTATTTGCTTAATTTTTTAATTGACCATAAATGTGACCATAATTCAATTAAAAGGGGTTTGGAAACCCTTGTTCTAGGATAAATTCACAGTTGTACTTTGCAAAATAAAACACCCAAATGTTTTTCATGCCATGCTTTGTTTGTTCTTCCTTTAAGAAAAAGAAGGGCAGCCATTTTGTGTCTCTGCCTACTAAAAGCCTGGGAGCTAAGTGAATAAGTACAGAGTAGGGCTGGGAGCCAGGACGGCGGTTTGGCAGCAGGAGACTTTGAGGCCAGCGCATGACAAATGAGTGTGTCATGCATCGTGTTTCGGCCGAGCAGAGGCCTGTGAGGCTCGTCTGTTTGGTGAACACACCACGAGTCAATTCCACTACAAAGACCCCCTTCTCTCCTGTATCCAGACACGAGGCTGCGAGCCGTGTTGATTGGGCTCCAAGAAGCTGAGAGCGAGGATGAAACGAAAGGTGCACGGGAGATGGATGAGGAGGAAGTGAGAATAAGACGAATAGTAAAAGGCTGTGAAGCATCCTCGGAACAAAATAGACAAAGGAGAAAAATACACACTGGCTGACTGACGGAAATTTATTGACCGCAGAATCATAAAGTGACTTGGGCATTAAAAGAAGTCGGTCAAACTGGAATTTCAATTTGTAAACCTTGACCACTTTCCCTTGTGATGGGTATTACAATTTCATGTTTGAGAAATACTCTTCGGTGGGTGGCCACAAGTCTATCTGAACACATACAATATGCATACAGAGCAGAGGCTTGTTCTCCCAGCAACAATAAATCATCTCCCCCGACTGTTTTATGCTCCACCGGGCACTGGCTTTGACGACAGTTCATTTCATGCCAATTGTTTGCTGTTTTTTTTCCTGTCCTCTGTCTCTCTCCAGTCCACACACTCATCAGCCACACACATCTGGCTCTTCATTTCCCTTTGATATGACAAAGACAGTCTTCTCGTCTGCATCTGATTAAAAAGCTGATTTGGACAAGATTCAAGATGTCACTGAGGGAAATTGAGCAAGTGTAAGCAACATAATCAACATTTATGATTCCTATTCAGTGATTTGAGGTAAAAAAAAATGCTACTTAAGGCCCAAACCTGTCTCCCATGCATAAAATTCTATATCCTACAGATGGACATATACGTTGGCTGTTGTGTTGTTTACCATTAGCAGATGGAGCAAAAATGCTAAGATGCTCTAGCCTTCACACATTTTGGATAGCACTGAAGCTTAATGTGTATACTCCAATTTATATAATGTGCATTTGAATAATGTCTGTGTATTTTACCTGGAGTTACCTAGTGTCGCACATTTACCTGGAGTGTCCTGTCAATGTCCTTAAACACTTAAATAGTGCAGTTGGGTATCACAAAGGTTTTCTGGGGACTAAACCAATGTTTATGTCAACAAAGCCAAGGCAGTTTTCAGGGCTATTGCTATGTTTGTTTGTTTTTTAGTTTATGAGATTTTCAAGTTTTAAAAAAGCAGGCATGGTGAGCCAAAATGACAAAATTCAACAAGTCTTAACATTTAAAGTATTTGTCCCAGACAAATGAAATCTGTGGCATTGCTCAACTTTGTGTGAAGGATTTAGAGGTAAAACTTGTGGCCTCCAGTTGACACATCTTCCTTTTTAACACTTTTAACATCTTCTACTAGTTATATGGACAGCAAATTAATAAATTTTGATGCCATTTCAAGATGATAAAGAAGAAGGTCTCTGTTGATTAATTTTGGTGGCTAAAATAAAAAAAAAAAACTCATTGCAATCAACTTGAGCCAAAATGCTCATGCAGCTCTTCTCATTCTCATCAAAGCTAACATAAGGCAGTCCCCTTATTTCTGTCTATAAAAACTGCACATCACTTCTAAGCAATGACACCAACCGTGCAGTGACGAGTCTTTTCAGCATCTGTCATTTCGAATATGGACCACAAACACTCAACACTCCCTCAGACACTACACAGCGGCGCTAAGCACTGCGCCGAAGATGGACGACTGCACATGTGGCATCGATTTGGATGGGGCTGGCAAATCAAGTCTGCTCCTCCAGCTGTCTGCGCCCCCTGTTAAATCAGCCAGTCTATTTGTGTTCAGAAGCCTCATCGGTCCTGCACGTGGAAGCTATACTGACGGGACGTGGCTGTAAGTCTCCGACGCAGACATTGAACAGACAACTATCCATTAACTGTACCGACTGTGGACTATAATCAGCCTCGCCTAGGCTAACCTCCGAGCTCCACGTCTAGCCATTTTGTTTTCCACTTGAGTCGACGAGCCACAGCACTTGAAAAGGCACCGCTAACTTAAAAGCAATCCATGCTGTCAGCAAATTTAACATAGTTTTTGACCTTGTAATGGAAAGCCTAGACTTAAACAGCAGCGGATGAACCAGTCAACTGAATATCTGACATTGGAGTGTTCTTTTCACCATAAGAAACTTACAACGGTGTCAAATTTAACTTATTGCAGCCTACACACACTGCTAATTTCCCATGCAGTTATATTTGAAGGTCAAACAGAAAGCTACAGTTATATTCAAAGGAAATACACCAATGGGAAAACAAAGAAAAGAAGAAGAATTATATCTTTGTATAGAGGCTTGTTTAAAGACTGTTAGTAGCAGTTTAGCATTTTTATTAATCCCGTATTGTGCATTCAGGCCATTTTAGTGGCTAATTAAAGCAACTCGTTGTCTCTAGAGGGGGACACTGGGATTCAGCTTCATCATTATTTATATTCTAATACTCTGTCCAGCGTAGTTTTTTCTGTTTGAAGTCTAATTAGTTGGAAATATCTTTATGTGCAAAGCCTTTGTGAGTTAACCGCCTAACATCTGAGCATAGACAGTAAAAAAGACAATTGTTATGGACCTGGAAGCTCATGTGGTGAAGGTTGGCTCCATGGATTTTGGGTCCCATAAATCCAAATTCAAAAAATTTAATACATACCATGTCTACACGTTTCTAGCAATTACAAAAAAACTGAAAAAAAGGCACTTAATGTGCACATAATGAAAAGCCAAAAATGGTAGAAAGGATCAGCACTATGCTTAGAATACCATGACAACAATAACCAAAAGAATTACAAAGATATAAAGGCTGATACAAAAAATTGAGGCTGTGAATCGATAAAAAAAAAATACTAATTAATTGTAGTTCTGGCTGTAATTTATAGTGATTAATCACACAACCTTTAAACTTTTAATAAACAGACTCAGAAAGTAATTAACTTTCTTTTTAATCATTTAACTGTTCCATACTTTAAATTTTGTTTAGCAGGTAAATTGTTTTATATAGAAAAGTGTAAATTAGAATGTTCAGACAGACTTTTACAAAAATAGTAAATTGTGTGCATTTATATAGCACTTTTTTGTGCCTGTCTGTATCGAAGAACTTTACATAATGCTTCCATTCCCACAAACACAAACTCACCTGGGGCAGACAGGGAGGGGTTTCCAAACACAAAGCGCTCACAGCTCACACCACCGAACTCACCTCCACACTCACACATCGTTGTTGTACAGTGTTTCTGTTCTGGACAATATCGTTTTCCTTGTGGGCAAATGATTTGCAGAGTCCCCTGAAGCTAGATGTCTCTAAAGGGGTCCATCTGTTCAGCTTGATTGGACAAAAGCCTGAGATCAGAGACTAGTCAAAAAAGTTTATTTGCTTTGCCTGTTTGTACATTACGAGATTTACTTCCAAGACCTATTTAGAGTTTAACTGAAGACTAGCAATTTACTAATGAAATATTAAGTTCATGTAATTCAGTTGGCATGACTTGGGATGCAGCTACCAACCAAAACCTAAAAAAAGTTAAATAGAATTGAAAAGAATAGATATTTGTCCACTTCCTGCCCCTTCCCTCAGAGTTACAAAGTGGAGCACTTGAAGCTGGGTGCCTTTGGTCTATGAAATTAATTCGGGGCACCATCAAAATATCACTGAAGCTCTATATTTCTTTTATCATAGATTTTGAGTTGGAGTGTGATTCGCTGCATTCCTATTTTCATTTTCAACTTAAAAAGGAAAATTAAATCCATGTCATTTGTGAAGGAGGTGGTACAGAGACGGAAACCGGTGAGTCCAGCGCAATTTTCTTTTTTTTAAGAAGTTTGCAAAGTCACGTCAGATTAGTTGAAAATGTTTTGCTAATTTCCAGTTAAAGTCATGCCATGCCACTCAAACATCAGGGGTTTTAATTTGTAACAGTCACAGGAAGTCACCTCTACAATACCTTGAACTTGTGTTGTGTTTTACAGTCTTGGGACCAAGACTGATGAATCAAAAATGGCTCCTTTCACTTCAGCGATTGTATTTGTGACGTTATTTAGATCTTTAGTCAAGATTGACACCCCTTATTTTGAAGACATATATTATACTTGTTAAAGCTATGTAGTAATGGTTGGACAATCATGCTTTTTCTCTTCCCAAACTGTTTGTTTTCCAAATATGGTGCATCAGATTATGACTTTAAAGGCCCATTTCATATGGATGACATCACTGTCAGTACTTCTCTTTCCGATGAGCTCTAATCTGCTCTAATGCCATTTATTGTCATTGGCGGAGGAGCACCGACTGTGACAGACACCATAACAAAGACCCTAACGATGTGCTGCTAAGTTAAATACCTGTAATTGCAATCCCGCCAGATGGGTGCGCTTAATGTAGCATTGCTTTAAGCCGCGTCAGCCTCGAGATACGACTTCCCTGAACTGCACTGAGCTGGCGAGACATACTTACGGAGGGATGGTGGATGAGCTGCGAGTCAGGTAAGGTGAAGAGCATTTTTGGGGCTTGCACTGGAATTGTAAAAGTGTCTCACCAGCAGCCCTCCTCATGAGACATTAACAAAAAAAAAATGTAGCTTCTGAAGACTGCATAATTTATTGATGTCACTTCAAAAGGGATTTGGGGTAATAAAGTCCTTATAGAAACGAAAGAGGCGCACAGGGGTCGCCCACAGGCTCATCATCTTTGAGCAGTCCAATCTAATTAATCAAAAGTTTTAGACCTTAAGGTAAGTTAATTAAAAACACATTCTGTCTTCAGGCTCTATTAAGTCTCTACCTCTAGAGAAAAAAAAAAAAAGACTTCTTCGCAGCTCGCCCCCCGGTCCTTCGGAGGCATTAAGTGAAAAAAGCCGACTGCTAATTTAGAGCTATTGGAGGCTAAGCGGATTGCACAGAGTGAGGCTGGAGGCTTAGCGCAGATTTTTGGGCCGCTGTGTTTTTAATGCAGGAAAGATAGCAGGGTCATTTCCAGCGCCGGCAAAACCAGCACGACCACCGCTGACAGCGGTGAACCTCTGCTCACCCCACGTCGGCCGCATCATCGCCTTATCGCCTCGCTTTTAAACTGTGCCTTTTCCAGCCAAAGACATTCTGAGTCACAGTCATTCAGCTGAAGTGGAAACACAAACTGCGGAGAAATGTATAATTTAACAAGTCTCCAAAAACACATACACACATAGACTCTAGCTCTTTCTCAAATGTCTGAATGTGGATGAAATATTAAAAGTCTGAGTCATTTGACCTTTGTTGCTGTACACTGTCCAGGCTTATTTTTGAGTCACAAGGAAATATAACCATTTATCCACTAACAGATAAATTAAAGAAGACAGCCGAGCCAAACTCAGATTTATTGAGGGCAGCACTTGTAAATGGCCAAAATAAAGTCGACATCATCGGTAGTTGCTTAAAATCTTGCACCATAGAGGCATGTCTGTAAAGGTTCTCAGTCATCCAGGACATCTTGAAAAAAAGTTTGAAGTAAAAGCATTTGGACTCAGTTTTCAAGGTGAAGACGTTTTGTCTCTAATTCCAAGAGACTTTATCAATTCTGTGATCTCAGAATTGACAAATTCTTTTGGAATTAGAGACAAAACGTCTTCACCTTGAAAACTGAGTCCAAATGCTTTTACTTCAAACTTTGTTTTCGTTCCATAGAGGGACATTATATCATAAAAATTTAACTCTTGAATATAACTACATGTCTAACTCTTGATTATTCAACAGAAGCCATTAGTTTTGAAGCCATTTTACTTGGTGCGGTTGTATTTGTTCAGGCTGCCTTTTTAAAGGTGGAGTGTGTAGTTTTGAGACATTTTAGTGGCCTCTAATGGGTAGATTCTTCACCTAACACCCCTCCAACTCCTCAAACAATTACATAGTTCTGATCAATCTGTTCTGTTTTGTTCAACAGTTTACACTATGCACCTTAAGATGAAAACAACAGGCTCACCCAGGTGTTGAGGTGTATTGGCTGGAATCCACTTGACATTTGGACGCTACTACAAACTGTTTTTACCATGTCTAAGCTTGTTTAAGTTTTTGAAAGTTGCATGTTTAAGCTTTTGAAAGTTTGAAAAGTCATGTGTAGTATAACAAACCAGCTTATTATTTTATCTCAAATAAGTCTAAAACACTTCAAACCACTAAGACCTACTAGTCACCTGCATTAATGAAAATAATGAAAATAAATTAGCTTTATGTTTTTGTCAGCTCAGCCAAGCGCCAGATCAAATTTACCCAATTTTTAATAGGTTTTATTTCTCCCAAGGACTCTTTCCAGTTCTGTATTATCATTGTGTAAAACTAGTAGTCATAACTGTTACTTTACGTCAAGGTAAATTGGGTTACAAACACTTCAACAGCTTACCTACAACAGTAAACATCATATTAGTGTTGTCACATCTGTGCTACACATTATGCTCGGTAACAGTAAACAGCTTTTTCTCACACCAATAAAGGCATCTTACACCTTTATCCTGCCAATGTCAAGACAGTCCGGCCTAGCCTTAGAAAATACAAAAAGCACTATTACGAGACGCAATGCTTTCTGCCAAAGCATTCCTCACAGATGAATGCAGCAAAGACTAATCACTATTACGAGATTATGCAAAGGCCAGGAATGTAAATGACAATGAACTTAATGAGGCTGGAAGGCTTGCCTCTTAACTGCAATATAAAATATAAGTTTATATAAGTTTATATACGTTTTCTAAGGTTTTAAATTTTAAGATGTAAAAAGAATAAGCTGTGACCAATCAATACCTTAAGAAATTATAAAAGCAGTGAGAAAACGCCTTCCATTGCGAAACCTACACGTTCTAACATCATCGTTTCCAAGCCTCCTCGCACATTCACAGAGGAAAAAGTCCATGCTGCTAATATTATTTGTGCTTGAAATAAAATGAATAAAATATATGACAGAGTGTACTTGTTAATAGCTGGTTAAACTGTGTAATCAGTCTGCATAATTCCACACATCATGAAAAAGTCAGCACCTGACTCAAATTAAACATGACGCAAGCACTTCATTCGGGTTCAGGTTACCACAAGCCTGCCACAACTGCATCAGCATTTAACAAAGAGACAGTTTACATATTCCATTTAACAAAAGTTAAAGTATGGTCTATACTTTATATACAGTATATAATACTGCTGCACAATATAAAAAAAACATGCAGTAAATGTTTTAAATATTACAATAACAATATAAGCTGCAATATTTGATTGCTCTTTGACAAAGTAAAAAAAAAAGTTTCATTAATTCAATTGAATGATTTGAAGCTTTTGGATGAACTTCCATTCGTCAAAACAGGGTCTACATCACAGTTTGATTTAATTGTTTGGGTGATGATTTTGAGGCAAAACATGTGTCCATCAGAGAGAAGGCAAAGTTGTTATTGTGATGCAATTCATTCTTTGCGGTACAGATGTTGTGGCTGCAGTGGTAGAGTGGTCGTCCTTCAACCGGAAGGTAGGCAGATCGGTTCCTGCTCTCCCTCCAAAAAATTACTAAAAACACTGGTGTAAATGTAACACTGGTGAATGGAAGCTTTATGTAAGTCGCTTTGGATAAAAGCTTCTGCTAAATGACTAAATGAAACAATAAAAATTCATGATTATAAATATATGCCCTGATACATTAATTGTTTAATTTTAACTAACAAACTCAGAAACCCCATACAACCCTCATCTTGGGCTGTTCTTTCTGCCGGCCTCTGATAACAGACTTTGCATCATCCAGTGCACTACTGACCCGTAACACTTTGTTTTAAAAACACTTTGGAATTTCTGTTGCTGTACTGTAAACTACAGATTTGCACTTGTTTTACTGGAGCTTCGTACACATACTGACAGGCTATTCATAACTGAACGGTTTAGTGCATTTACTTTATCTGTTTCAGTCAACATCTATGGGCTCTATTTGCCCTACAAACTGTTTCTGCACTGATCATGATGATACTATACATCACATTCATTGCTATAATTGTAAACTGTACACTGGTCAAAACAACTGGGGATGGTTTATGTGCAAGCTCTAGTAATCTAGTTAGATATTTGTTTAGTCTGCAGCAGTATAATGGAAAAAAAATTGCATACACAAAAAATACAGTGTTTCTACTAAAAATGACCCCTGGTAGTTGTAGGTATACATTTTCCCATATTATATTTCAGAGAGCTAAAAAAAATGTCTGAAACCATTATAACATTATAAAGTGGGAGATGTCAGGGTAAAGGTCAAATACAAAGGGGTCAAATCGACTCCTTGGTGGTTCTATTATTACTTTAACAATAATATTGGTGGATGAAAAAAACTGTCTCAAATGTTGACCAATTCTGCACAGATTGCCACCAGAGCCAAGAGCACATCCTCTAAAAACCCTAAGTGCTTCCAATTACAGGAGGCACTAGGTGACCTCATGAATTTAAACAGGCTCATGTATTCCGAATACAGCCATTTGACAAGATCAAATGAGAAAATGAAATTGGAACACAAGCTTCGTTTGTACAGCTCGCTCTTTCTGCTGCGTTATGAGGCGTGAGCTGAATAACTGCGATGGACGGGAACATAGACAGTGAGTGTGGAAAAGGCAGGAAAAGAAAAAGAGGGCCGCGGTTATTATGTGAGGGACAATGGAGAAATAATGAGGAGACAGAAGGGAGGAATAAAGCCTGAAAGACCGATGAGCATTTGCCTTTCTGCCTTTGAGTGAGATGAAAAAATGGTAAAAAAGGAACAAGGAGTAACGTGTTTGTCTCTAATGCAGCCTACTGTGACCGCTAATGAGCAACACCCTTATCCTTTATGGAAGCAATTCAAAAAAAGCAAAAAAACAACAAAAAAAGTTAAACCTAAATTCATTCCCTCGACTTGTGTCTTCTAAACTGGCCCATCAGGACTGCTAAAGTGGTGTTATGGTCTGCACTTGTTTCCAAACGTTCGCCTGCAAAATGTGAACCACACACTTTTACCAACTCCATAAATACTGCAGCGTCCCTTGACTGTTCAAACATGATTCTGATGAAGAATACAAGTCAGATGCACCGCATTCCACATTATTAAAATTTAATGCCCAAAATTCTAAGAAGCGGACGCTCTCCGAACTTGCATTTTTAGAGCTAAATGTGTAATTAAATACAACCACGAGTCAATTCCCAGCTGCGGAGTTTTTGGGAAATAACCTGGTCCGTGCATTGACTTAATTAAAACTAATGTTGTGCTATTGCCTCGTCACAGTGCATATTGCAATAGAGCTGCATAGACATATTATGTAACTCTGTCATTCTCAACAAAGAAATACATTCCTATTGGGTGAGTCTAGAGGCCCATTTCTCCAAATCTAATGTACCTTCTACCAAAGCCAAGCACCAGAAAGCACTTGAAAATGAACCAGATAACTCAATTTGAAATTTTAGCATGCAAAAAGAGATTCTGTCACTTACCTATTTGGTGTTTTTCAAGGCATCAAGTGGAAGCCGGCAAAGGGGAGAGCATGAGAGGGAGGAAAAAAGAGAGAGAGAAGATTTGTTAGTTCAAATGCACCTCGAACCAGACTGTACATTCATCACCCTCTGATAAATTCATCACTCATTTATCATACTTAGCCATGGCTTCTCTTTAGAGGATGTAATAAATGCTGTCCTTTGTGCAAAGTCATTCATCCAAAAGGCCGAAGAGAAAATGGAGGCAAAGATCAGAAGAATGTGAGCCTCAACACATGACGTAAAACGCAGGTGTCAGAACAAGTTATGTCATCTCATTGAAACGCTAATGGATTGTCAAGCGGGTTAACCTCCTCAGGGTTCACAGAAGAGAGAATAGGGGAGGAAGAAAGTCATCGAAATATGTGAAATGTCAAGAAAGACATTCCTGTGGGTTTATGGAATAACGCGTTTCCAGTACAAAACGTGTCATGTGTACATTTTAATATATATATATATATATATATATATATATATATATATATATATATATATATATATATATATATATATATATATATATATATATATATTCTTTTCAATAGAAGGTCAGTTAAGGTATGGAAAGGGACATGCCAATGAATTTTTTTAGTTTTTATTAGTTTGCAAAGTGGTTTTTAACTTTACAAAATAGCCAAGAGGAAGGTTGGAGATACAGTACATGCTGGAAACAGGCTTCAGAACTAAACCCACCACTTTTTACCACCAACATTGTAAAAATAAATGAGCCACAAAGTTCTCATTAGCCAACACAAAGACACTTCAAGGTGTGATGTGAAAAATGCTGTTGTTTAAATATAAGCACCCCAAAATATCATCTTTGCATTTGTCTATCTTTGAAAAATAGAGTGTTAAAGTCCCCATCCAACTCAATGGAAGTTCCATTACTTGTTTTCTTCAATGTAACAAGTTTTAGTAGTCAAAGAGACTTTTTTCTACTGGGTCTCTTGGCATACTGTATGTCCCTCTAGGGCTACCATAGCTGTCTAAATGCTCCCAAAACAAGTGTTTCATTGGGATGTATACTGATACTGAAACATTGAATCTGCTCATGCTAACGGAATAAAAATGAGACATTCACTGGTGACACTTGCACTATACAATTACATGATCAGGCATTAGGCCATCGTAATGACACACATTGCATTTATTTTTTTTATATAAATGTTTTCTGAGAGTTAATATGGGCTAGAACTGTGAACAGGGAAGTCCATTTACCATAACCAGAAGTGCCAGTGCTATCCATTTACAGACCCACATAAATATGCATAAATAAAGTAATTTGTGTGAAACTTAGGTTGGTTAACTTTCCAAACATGGACAAAAATGCCTTATAACACTTTAGGAATGACAACTGGCCTTTAGACCTACTTTTTCTTCAGGAGGCGACTATCTGCATTTGTGAGAACCACAGTCAGATGACCTAGTTTGGTAGCCCCAGAACACTTTATAAGCAGGACACACAGTCTGCTGGTCTTTCAGTGCTCCTCCATGCCTGACGACTGCCTTGGCAAAGCAAATACTTCATACTCACTGAAGAAATCACAGTCTCGCAAAATAAGCTACACTATGCAATTTCCTCCATCTTCCACAAAGTCAAGTAGGGCTCTGTCTCTGGCCCACTTGGCATAACAGCATAAACATTTGGTATGCAACCGTAAAAAGAGAAAAAACAACAACATCCGCTGAGTATTTGGAACAAGACCTCTACTCTAAATACTGCCGTCAAAAATAAGTGCCTATCGAGACGGATAACAAAAGGCTAGTCTGCAAGTGCGTCGAGAAGCATTTTGATTCTGCTGAAGTTGTGTTTTGTCTTTTTTTTCTCCTCTCCTTCACTATCTAGGTCAGCCAAGGGAAGATACTCAGAAAAAGAGGCAGGAGGGAGAACGACAGCGTGTGGCGTGTGGTTTTTGATTGCGGCCCATCTTCTTGTTGATTGGGTGTGCAGATGGAGAAGGGGATAAAAAATGGGAGAGGTGGCTCTTCATGTGAGAATATCTGGCATATGTAGGCAGGCAGGCCGTACTTCGTAGTTTATTAGCAGCTATCTGGATTTCCATATCAAACCCAATGAGCTGCTTTAGTGAACATTTTGGCCACGGTTCAAAAGAAAGAGTAGGATAGCCGTGTGAGTGTTTATATAAGCTGGAAGCTGCTGATTTACCTTTATTTTATTTACCAAATGCAGATTGCAACATTGTGTAAAAAATGTCTTTTATAGATCAATTGAGAATGATGCAGAACTCTGAATTTCACCTAACAGTGGCGTTTACGTCTGCAAGGTATTAGCAAAGAAAAAATTGCATATATTTAAGCTTTTAGTATAAAGTTAATAACATTTGTTTACCCTTACCTTACCTTTAGTCTACACCATTAAACGAGAATAATTGTTTTGGTGGTTTATTATTTGTAGTTTTTTTATATTGGTGGCTACAGAAAAACTAAAATTAACTGTGTACAAAGACAGAGTAAATGCATTAATGAATCATTTTAATATTTTATAAGCTGGTTATTACTATACAAGTATTACACAACCCCTCTTTATGATATCAATGTAATTAGTATTGTTACAGTAATTGGTTATGCATAAAATCTGCATTCAAACTTGTCTTTAACATAGCCATCTACAGTAACCCTGGGTAACTTTTAGCCAGCAGAGGGCGTGAATCCTTCTCTGTGCAACCACTGGATGTATTCCTGTGAGCCGCTCACCATTTTGTTTATCAGTAGAGACGTTTAAGATGACAAGTTTGTCTCTATCCCGGTGACAGGAAGGTAACATTGGAGATTTCTGCTGAAGGTACTGTGTCAGTAAGATTCTACCAATCTTATGTCTCAGAAGCGCCAGTATGATTTTGAGAATATATATTTCTGAGCTAAACATTAAGCAGAGCTACTTTGATGTAATGTTATCTAAGCCTTTCTATCAATATAATCTATGTCAATTAATTATTGTAAATGGGTTATTACAAAATCAGTACTGCCTTGCAAATTAGAGATGTCCGCAAGTCTTTTTTTGCAAGTCCAAGTCAAGTCCAAGTCTCTTTGCATGTAGCTTAATTTAAGTACTTGAAACACAATACTGCTGTCTTATTAATAAACCTACTTTATATGAATGTATCATTGTATGTATCATTTTGAAAAAGCTCTATAGTTAATTTTAAAATAGAAAGAACAAAAAAAAGTTTGTGATCTTAACTGATATTTGTATTTACAAATTGATAACTTCTTAGCATTCTGTTGTCTGTGAACAAATCCAATAGAAACAGGTCTAACACTGATCTCACCAAATAAAACTTAATCTTTTGTACTTTTCTAACTCACCTATCCGAGTGTGCTTACAAGTTTCTGATAAAGTTTGTTGTCTTGCCGTCCTTTATTAGTCCTTCCACAGATTTGGGTCTATATAAAGTGTTCTTAGACAAGACTTGACTACATGACAACATGTCCCTACAGGGCTACCGCAGATGCTCGCAGGCTGTAGAAAGGAGGGGTTTGAGGTGTGTGGAAAAGCATCCTGAAACATCACTACTAGATAATTCCAAAAGCTCCCCCCTGGATCTTTAAAGATAGGGCTTAAACGCTCTTGTCACACAATGCGGAGGGCGAACTGTTCCATGTCGCACCTCTTTTAATTAAAACCCCCATCTCACACTCAATCATCCACGCACACCACCTGCTTTACTTTCCCCGGCCGCGTTAATAGAATCAAGTCTGTGTTCTATCAGATACCCGCTATTTTCTCCCTCTAAATCCAATTTGCTGATATTTCCAGAACGTCTCCCCCTCTTCTTCCCTATCTTTCTGCCCCCCCCCCCCCCAGGTCCATCTTTCTTATCGGATTGCAAACAAACTGCCAGCTCCATGTGCTCTGATTAGTAACACACCGGCGTACAGATGGGAGGTGAGCGGGATGGATGGGAGAGGAAAGGGGAAGGAAAAACAGAGATGCATTATTTGGTGTATGCAAAGAAAAAGGAGATGAGCGTGACCTACTGCAGTGGCGTGTTGTCAAGATGGAGAGAGGGAAGGAGGTGTGGAGCTTGTCACAACCAACAGAGAAATAAAAAGAAAGATTTAAAAGGGGCTACAGGTTGGTTTGCAATTTTAAAACTCTCTTTGTTTTGTAAATAGCTGTACAACGTAAAAGCAAAGATTAGAAAATTGGTCGAGTAATAAGGGCAATTATATGTCTTATAATGTATGTTCAGCAACAAATTTTATAACAATTGACAAAGCTGCAAAAATTTCTTAAAAGGAGCGCCCAAATACAAATTTTGGTTCGGGCAATTGAACGTGGCGGTGGTTGTATTATTTCCTTGGAACTACTCTCTGCTAAAACCCAAAGCAAGTGTCCAGGAGCAACCAAACAATGAAAAAGATAGAAATATGTTCCTGTTGCTTTACTGTCACGGCACAGTTTTTATGCTTACGGTCTTGTTTCACCAAAAATGGAGCGAGCCAGAGGAAAGAAAAGTGGACCCATCTTTATCCCCACACCAGGAGGTATGAAGACAGATGAGGCTCATGCATTAAAGGAACAGGTCAACAGGTGTGGAGTGGCAGTGTATGCACAAAAACAAGAATACTGTGTGAATATGACGTGTTCTGGCACATTTTTTCCTTTTAGTGTGAAAAGCTTATAGACATTTTTGCCGTTTGTTCTATTGATGCAATCATTGATGTTTTTATGACATTATGCTATTGTTCAGGCTTGCAGTAAGTTTTATTTTTATTTATTTTGTGTTAAGCTGAATGTTGAGGTTGGTTTGACATCGGTCTATCCACCAAATGGTGCAAAATGTTCCTGCTACTGTCAGATCAACTGAGTTTAAAATGGCTAACTTCTGCTGTTTTGTTGGGATACAACACAGTATCATCTTTGGCCTAATGATTTTAATCACTAAAATCTCATGATTTTTTTTTGCACATATAAGAATACTTGATCCTTGGCAAGAATTTGAGAACACTTCAAAAACCCAGACTTCTTTAAACCCCACATTTGCAAAATTTCACAACCTCTCATTCAAAGTTCTGTTTTTGTTTTCGCTCATATCATGTTATAGTGTTACGTTGTAATATGTTATTTTATAGAGGTGTTGCAATGGAGTAGGTATACAATGTGATTGCCTGGGGCCCTAAAACGGCAAATTTTTGAGATTATTTAATTTAATTTCTCATAGATAGTACATCCAGTGATATAATAAAATATAATTGAGGACTATACCAGACCTTTCCAGACTAAAAAGCTTTATTAATCATAAACACAATTACACATTACAAGGAATTTAAATTAAATTCTCCCCCATTCCATTTCAGAGCTCTGCCGAGCTGCATCACGTCTCCATTTTCCCCACACGCTCTAATCCTCTCTCATGTTAACTCCTCATCCTGTAGAGATGATATGCCTCCACGCCAGGAGAGCCCTGTGTGCCCCTGCCAACACCCGGCGGCTTCAAAATCACAGCCACCCGAACAATGTGACACACCAACGGGCCCCGGCGAATATCCGCATGTGTATGTGTTTGTCACGCCGAGGAGGAGCACTGTGAGGCATGCTGGGATTGGTGCGGGGAAGCAAATAGAAGGGGAGGGCTAGTGGGTGTGTGGAAAAGCAAGGTTTGAATGCTAATCAACGTGTTGTTTTTAGCGAGGGATGCATGTTTAGTGATGCTGCCTGCTAGTTTGGCAGTTTATCTTCATTAACTTTTCCCCAATTAATAAGGCCTGTCAAATCTTAGCCGACAAAGAATTAAATCTGACAAATCGTCTCCAAGTTGCCCAGTCCTCTTGCAACATATGCTCGTCATCTCTCTACTCACTTCTTTTATACAGGTGAATGAACTCGATTACAATAATTACACAAGTGGAGTTTTAGTACTTATAATTATAAGATGACAGCTATTTGCAACAGGTTTTACTAAAAAATGCTATAATAGTATATACCATTTGGATTCATCTTCCTTTCAATAATATGGATTTGTTTTTTTCTGCATTATAAAAAGTTAACAGCATGATGCTATGGTGCTTCTGGCTAATGTTTTATGAACTCTACATATTTGAGAAGCTTGTAAAATATACTCAATAATGTAGCCGCAACCACAAGAAAAAAAATATAACTTTGGGCGGCATGCAAGAAAATGTCTTTGCTCATGCTAATTAGAGGTTGCTGGAAATGTGCAAATTTTAAGTGACATAAAGAAACAGTTCTTTGGCAGTGTTACATAAAGACTTAAGGTGACTAAATGGTGCTAAATTCAACACTAAATGCACAATAACCTTGCCTCCAGCTGTCATACCTCCAATTAAAAGACTATGGTAGAGAACTTTGATAACTGTGTGCAATGTATTCTTTCATGTTTCAGAGTGAGCCATGTTTAATCCAACAAAGACACGGAAAGCAATGGTTTTAATCAATAAAGCGAATGCTAAGAAAAGTGAACTGCTAATGTGAAATAAGCTTGGCTTCCACTTTGTCAGACGTCACTTAGAAATAGGTTATTGATTTCTCTTCAGCTGTTCTTTTCATAGACATTACAGCTAATAGACAGGATGTATCAGCTCAACTGTAACTGTGATTTCATAACGCAATAAAAGCACATTGGATAAGAATCTTTGAACTACTAAAAGAAAAATTTCAGATACTTGTTAACTGCCACTAACCTTTAGACAGTAGATTTTAGATCAATTTAACCCTCTCACCTGGATTTTACACCTTGCCTGAATTAACAGCACGAGAGAGAATCAAAGTACTGTGTCCAGTCGGGCTAATGCTGCATTTATGTGTGCTTAGTATTTGACTGCATTAAGCCTGTTAAAAAAGAGGAAGCTAAGCGTTCGTTACTCATGTTATTCATGTGCAAATGGACACAAAAGTTACGGTTTATAGTAGGTGCTTGTTCTTCTAAACCTTTCCCAACATGACAAAGCAAAATAATAGGATAACAAGATATCCAGTGGCACTGTGACCCAAAATGTATCTTCGCTGGTCTAAAAATTCTAAATACTGCTCTTCATGTTGTTCTCATCTTTTTCCATGTGTTACTCTGTGCCTCTGTTTGACTCTGGGGCATGCTCAGAGCGCTATGTCCCGACCTTAATCAGAGTAACATGCAGCAGTAATCCCACAATGAACCTCAGTATCCAGTTGTGTTATTTATGTGTATAATTGACAATTATTGGAATTGCTCTGTCTGCATTTAAACTGTATAGATGTTTCTATTCGCTGCTGTTTTACGGCAATCTTGTTTTCATACCTACAGTGCAAGTCAATGACACTCTGCTTCGATCCCGCCTGGAGCCAGCTCAGGTCACCCCTCGTCGCCTCAGGTCAGTGGTCATCCGCTAATCACCAGCAGCTGTCCATCGACCGCTGACATTCACTGAGTCTGTGGCAGTACTATCATGTGACATTTTGTCTGCCTCAACCATGATTAGCCTGGTTTTACACACTCTTTCTCCTCTATTCTCTACCCCTCTCTCCTCCATCCACATCGCCATCCGCCCCCGGTTTCCTCCTCCATGATAAATGTCAGTGTAAGCCTTCTGGGAAGCACTGCCGTTTTCATGCCAGTGACAGAGTAACTATAAAATGCAATAACAAAGCTGCGGTAAGAAAAAAAATAAATTAAAAAAAAGCTGCTCCCCGAGGGCTTTCGAAAGCACAATTAAATGCTGTGATGATAATAACAAACAACTAATTTGGTGTCAGCGCCCGGGCTTTGTGCAGCAAGAGCTTTGAGAACATCAGCCCGTGGTGATGTGAACATGCATCCAGATCTTAGGTAACAGGCTGTTCAGTCAAGCGTTAAAGGGAAAATGGAAAAGAAACGAGTGGGAGAGCCTGTGCACTCACTGTTGACCTTTGCCCCGGTGTTACAGGTGCACTAGGCAGTTTAATTAATGCCTATACAAACAGATTAAAGTGGTTTAGAATATCACATATAAAGTTTATACGAGCTGTGTCATGCATATTCAGGGAAATGCATTGTTTTCTTTTCATTTTCACAGGTACTTTTTGACAAATTAAAAGATGAATCTTAATGCCAACAAAGCCCTACTATTAAATCAATAGAAAAAGAATCACTACAATTATAATCAAACAGGATTTTATTAAAATGATTTTGGGGTTAAGTGGGTTTCTGACACTATTGGAAAGATTACTTATTTCCTAGCTTCACATTTAGTTCAGATGGCCATACTGTGAAGGCTGTACTGTGGAGTTTTGATGCTTTAATGAGAAAGAGAAATAAAACCAGTCATCTGAAAAAAAAACTATAAGTTCAAATAAACCAAACAGACCACCAGTGATCTGTGCCGATCCCAAGCCCAGGTAAAAAAGAGGGTTGAGTCAGGAAGAGCATCTAGCGTAAAAATCATTAAAAGCCATTTGCTCCTTCAAAGCCTTTTCAGCCAATAGTAAAAAACACAAATTGTATGTATAGATATACAGAAAGATAATATTAGGTCCTATTGTTGTCCAAGAAATAACTGCACTGAAAATGCTTCTGAGATTGCCTTTATCAATACACAATGAAAAAAGCTGCGCTCAGGACCCACACATATGACCTATGTGTTACATTTTTAAATGTAACACATTGACTAAAATTTACTGAAATTGGACTGTTTTCTAGACAGTTATAGGAAAAAACCTGAATGCCATCTTAGCTCCACTCTCCCCTGGAAGTCAGACATGATTCAAACACATTATATAAAATAGTAATGCGTCTGGCACTCCCGGAAGAGCCGGAACTAAAATGGCCTTTGTCTGTATGTGCAAATAGACAAAGCGAAAAAGTCTGGGGCTCGGCAGAGTGTGCGGCAGATATGTGTGTGAGCCGGTGAATTATTTACAGTCTCAAACCCCTGACACTGCCACCACTGAGCCGAGGAGCGCCGAGGAGGGCTGTGGAGGGCTGGGGAGCGCCAGTGCCTCAGGCAAACAAGCCTCCTTTACTTTTTACCTTTTCTCACCGTATTTCCTGTCTCTCCTCTCCTCTGTGCCACCTCGCTCCTCAAATCACTCCACAAAAGGAAACAGTAAGTCCTCATGAAAATATCGAAGTTTTAAGTGTATTTGACTAAAATTAAAGCCTTCCAGAATGTGCGTATTTCACAAATGACAACAACGACAACCCATATTACCTAAATGCAGTAACAACATTGAAATAGTAAAGCCACCTTTACAGCAAGACTATGTAGCCTTTTGCCTTCAAAATGAAGCCTCACTCAAGAAATACCCCACTATGTTCTTTTTTTTAGTAACAAGGCACATATATTGCCAGAACCTGTGACTTTAACATAAAAACGTTACATCACAAATTAAATATATGTCTCAAGACAATGCAAATTCTGTAGATACTGCAGGTTTTATGGGAAGTGTCTGAAAACATCATTAAATGTTGAGAAATATCAGTGAGAGAGGTTTTCTGTCCCACAACAGTGATGTTATGGTGAAAATGTTAACTTTTAAAAATGGACCCCACATACACAGCTGCAACAGTAATTTTTTTTTTTTTTTTTTTTTTCGGGAGGGGGGAGAAACTCATGGTATACTAACGTGCCTCATTAGAATTTTCTAAAAATTTTAGAATTCAGAGGTTGTCTCATTTGGAACAGACATCTGCCACTGTATTTCCCTCAGTGGTGCTGCTCACAGTGCTGCCTAAGACCATCACATTTTGAATACAGAATCTTTAAGAAACACACTGCACAGACTTTTCAATTTTATGCATTTTTTTTTCTGGAATAGCTTCTGGTGTAAATCACACTGCATTCTGAATACACTAGTTAGAATTTTGGTAAACCTAGCTTGGGATCACTAATGCATTTCATTCTAAATAGTATTTTCAGAGGCTTTTAAAAACATTCTTTACAAATTATGTCGTCCATAACATGCAAAGGCTGTGAGTAAATATGGTGGTCAGAGAATGGTTTCTTTGGTTCAATTAGAAACTGGTGTCTATAATCACAACAGCATTTTCATCGTCTTATGTCTAACCTATAACAGAACAGACATGAGCCTTTCAACATTACCTTTTGTCTGTAGTTAATTCATAAATGATTTCATAAATTATCAGTGCCGTGAAGATACATGATGAATTCCGCAAACATACTGTAGGTAAGTGACAGAGCTGGCAGGAGTGCTCCATATCTTTCCATATCTCTCCATCAAACCTTGTGCTATCTCTCAAGTGCACTCTTTCCTGCTCCTTCCTGGACACAGAGTGGAGAGAAGGTTGTGCCACAGTACAAAATAAAGAGTGCGAAGGCAGCAATGCGACCAAGCAGGGGTCCATGCAGGTCATTGATATGCTGGGGACACTGCAGAGAGATAGTGGAGAAAGCTGTGGGCTATAGGTGTGTGTCGACGAGCCGAGGACGTTCCATTTCTGGCCAGCGTGGGGTTTCTCTCCCGGCAAATTGGCTGCAGCGATTGAAAGTCAGTGAGGTGAGTGAGAGGAAACAGGGTAGCAGAGATGGCGTGGGAGAGATTTCCCTGGGCTCTTTTGTCTCTTCCTTCAAGTTTCTTTCACCACCTAAGCGCTTTTCTAGCAGATATATTACCACAGTCACATCAGAGCCTCTTCTGGGTCAAGTTTCCCTGCCGACTTTAAGGTCAGAGCTGTTTGCAGGGGTCAGTCGAGAATGTGCTGTTGCTGCAAAACCGAATGTCATCACCCTGTCACAATACAATCTCCCTGGTCACATACTGCAGAAGTGTTATTAAAAATGGCTTCCTATTTGTATGTATATGTTTTCTCACTGGGCCACATTTACTAAGCCACTTGTCTAAATATATGTAAAATAAGACCAATCCATTTGCCAGTGACAAATTCTTTGGGATGGCTAAAGTAAATACTTAATTTACAAATATGAGACACCAACAAATGTGTAGTCAGCAGACAATGTCATGAACACAACTCCAGTGCCGTGTTGAACATAAACACTGTGTTCACTGCTGTGCCGCACATACTAAAATAGGAAGAGCATGACGAGATGCGATGTCAAATTCATGTCTTCCCAAGTGTGGAAGGAGTAATGTATGTTGAAAAAAAATAAAGTTTGGTGCAGTTTCATGAGCACAGAAAGTAAAACCAATGTTTTATGTAAATGTCTAATGAATCTCAATATCAGTGACCTTTCTCAAACTGAAACTAAAGAAATATATTAAAAAAAAAATAAAGAAAAAGTCCACAAACTAACACACTATGTACTCATCTCATCCTCAAAACCAAAATACCATTCTCTCATGTTTCAGCAGCGAGACATGCCACAGTCCCAGCAGCGGCAGCAGCGAGATCATCACTTCAGCACCGCGGACAGCTCCCACGGGCCTCTCTTCACACGTCTGGACCTCGCTCAGGCCCTGACCAACAGCCCCGCCGAGGATCAGCGGTGTTTAAAGGCCCTGCACACTTATTACACGCAGCTGCTAGGGGGGACACAACACAGCTTTTCCATTAGGAGAAGTGGCGGCGGCTCGTGTTCTCCACAACAAATCCCCAGCTCTCTTCGGACCAGTGAGGCACCACTTGAGATGTCGCGACTTAACATCGGGAAACAAGAGGCTGGGAAGACATTGGATTTGAAATGTGATGCAGGAAGCAGTGTAGGTTTAAACTTTTAGGTCTAGTTCTTTGTGATTGCACTGTTGTAGCTGTTGTGACTAGATAGTTTACTAGTAATACCATATGTAGCGGACTGCTTATTTGTTCAGGTCATTTTTTTAGTACGTTCATGTGGACTTTTCCGCACACAAGGTTGGCCTTATGCTGGCTACAGCTACACAGGACAGACAATAGACTAAAAGTCTACATTTTGACTTACTTTCGTCCACTTTCCTGGCACCATTCAAAGACATGCATGTGGAAAGGAATCTAAATTTCACCCAGTGAGAGAATGTAAGAGTGAATGGTCACTGTCTGTCTCTAAGTGTTAGCCCTGCGACCTACTGGCCATTGTCCATGGTGTACCCCACCTGATGCCAAACATTGCTGGGAATTTGCTAAATGTAAAAATGTGTTCATTTAGAAAGGTGGGTAAACCCTCAAAAGCATTTTAACCTTGAATTTGAAAGATCACAAATGAACTGATTGAACCATCACCACTGATTTAAGAATTACATGTACATACCACCACCACCACTGTTTCCATCTTATGGCAAAGATATCCAGTTGCCTTGGTTTGTCACTAAGTCATGAGTGTCTCAGTGTCTTCTCTTGTCCATCTCTTTTTAATTCTGCACATCCATCTCTCTAACTCCACTAAGCCTGAGTACACACACACTGTATACACACATATTTGAGATTTTCATTAAATATACGAATGACAAGGCTATGACAAGCTCTCCCGGCTTTTTAATTTAGCGCCAGTGTCCGCCCACTTCCTCTGAGAGCTGGTCTCAAACCTGTCACTGCCAGCTGTCAAGGGATGACAAGGTAATTAATAGTGCTCCAGTACAATGCAGCCAACTCTTTCAGGAGCCGGACGGAGCTGAAAGGCTTAAAAATAATCAACAGAAACTGGAAGAAAACGATTCAGAAAAGTATCGATGGATGGGTCTCTTGACTAAGAGGACACACTTATAACTATTTTTAAAGGAAAGCAAACAAATCTGATGGAAATCCAAGTTGTCAAAGTCAAGATGAGCCGTAGCTGTGGACATTTTGCAAAGCCATTCATCAGCGGGGTAAGCACCCTCAGAAATATTTAGTATCTTTAATGTCGACTGAGCCTGCCTCTGCATTTTCATCCATCTTTCTTGATAAAGCGTCATGCGGTGATGTATAGCTTGTATATATGCACATTCTGCAGAGTGGAGAGATCAATGGTGCTAAAAGGGCTGTCCTCCACCTCTTTGATAGATCGCCCATGTCGCTCATAAAGCCAGCCAACTGCCCCGGCTAAAACTAATTTAGCATGGCAAGAAAAAGGGCACATTTTGAGGCCCAAATAAAGGTCTGCTGAAAGTTTAATAAACACACAAAGGATGGAAAGTTTGAGGTATCAGAAAAGGCTTGGAGACAGTAAACAACGTTAAAAGCTCTATCGTCCTTTTAGTTTGTATCCTGAGAATGGAGGTATTTTCAGAAACCTGATACAGAAACATTTTACGGTAATATACAGCTTTTTCAGTATAAAATGATTTACTTTGTTCTTATAAGGCTGATGTAATCACTGTGGGAAGGGCACCTCTGCTGATCCTTCCTGCAGTTAGTACAGATCACACAGCACATCAGAGTTACCGGTCTCCCCTTGCTGTTCCACAGGAGAA
Source organism: Neodontobutis hainanensis (assembly GCA_024349245.1). Lineage (NCBI taxonomy): Eukaryota > Metazoa > Chordata > Actinopteri > Gobiiformes > Odontobutidae > Neodontobutis > Neodontobutis hainanensis. The sequence goes on from JALDNG010000064.1 coordinate 510,221, forward strand.
CTATGAGTCATCTGACACATAAAAAGGCAATGTAGAAACTAATCTAATTGCCTCACAGTGGTGATGCATTGCAGAAGTAAAAGCACCTAAGTACACTAAGTAGTGTACTGGAAGTTTGTTTTTGATGCACAGCAGTTTGTTATGGATGCAATAGGAAGGGTTTTCAGTCAAATAGAAATGGATGCAGACATTGATGGCTGCCAATATTCACAAGGTAGTTAGTCTTCTTGAACATTGTCAGCCCTTTGCTTGTTCATATCCCATTGTGACATGTTTAATATATCAAAAATCTATCTTGTACTCCACTCACAACGTTGGTGGTTCGATCAATGGTGTGGCTGCTGTGTTGTAGGTTTGGCAAAGTAGTGATCATTTTGCTGCATGGTAAACAACATGGCTCCCATTGGGTAAAACTGTGGTTACTTACAAACGGTAAATCCAATCACCAGCCAATTAAATAGAGAACCAAGTTTGAAACAAGAACACAAAACACTACAATCTTTTTAGGTAACACACTACCTGATCTTTGACAACAAAATGGCCCAAACCTGTCAAATCCAGGCCAACGCTCCTCCTAATTCCTCCCCGACCTGACAACTCCCATCACCGGCATGCCATCAAGCTTTGCAAACACACATCCCAAACGCACGGTAGCCCGTGTCTTCCAAATGTCACAACATCATTATCATGCAGTATCGATCCCATGGCCAGGGCCATCCATTTGAATTCCAATCAGGATGGATGCGACAGCTCTTTGGCTGCTTCTGCTGCCTTGGCTGTTCCGGCCAGTAAACACGGCCATTGTTAGTCCTCTCACATCAGCTGGAATCTCCCTCAAAAACATCCGCTGATTGGAACCGTGATACCTGTCTGTCATTTTACCTCAGGCTTTTGTAAAGGTTTATTTTCATGACAATAATTCTGCTGTTAGCTTTATGTTGTTACTCCTAACCTTATCCCCTCTTGAGCAAGACACTATCCAAACAGCTTTAAACCCTTCCAGGCATCTGGCTTTAGCGTTAGGACAGCACAAAAGGGAGCTGATCATGCCCAATTACATCCATCCAATAGTGTATGGAGTGTGTATATCTGTAGGAGGCATCCGTTTGAATTTAGCCACAATATATCTGACCTTTTATTTTACATCATCGCGTTTAATCAAAACCTATACTTCTCCTCCGCCACATAAAAGCTGTAATGAGTTTAATTTAACCCCTCTGATAATAATACACATAATCAGAGATCATCTTATCACTAGTCTCAATCACTGTGATCTTGTCCATTACTGAATGGACACTAAGAGCCCCAAATCTTCTATTTTCTTCAATTGCTTTAACCATATCCATCTTCCTTTCCCTTGCTCTATCAATGCATTAGTATAGCCACTTGAGTTGGAGTGCTTTCACATCCTCAGACTCTTCCCGAGATGTCTCCGGTCCTTTATCTGTCTCCAATTGGCGGCCAATGATACGCTGAATGAAATACATACTATAGCAAGGTAATGGTAACACAGCAAGACATTATAAGAAAACAGAGGTGGCAGTTAAACCTAAAGTAACTATGAACCAAGTCATGACAGAGACCGGAGTGGGCTAAGACATTAACTGGAGTGGGCTAAGACATTAACTGGAGTGGGCTAAGACATTAACTGGCCATGACCATAGCATAGAGTATCAGGTATCAACACTAGCATAAATTTCACAGTTTCACACTGACTGCTTTGCCTTTCTTGAATCAAAGTTGCAATTAAAAGTTTTTGCATGTGTATTAGCACATCTTCCTAATAAAATGTAGCACTATGTTTCAACTGCATCCCACCTTAACGCATCTTGACAACTTACATTACTAAACCTAAGACACATTGTTTTTGAAGTCAATAATATTACCATTGGCCATGTGCAGTAAAGGAGTGAGTCTGAACACCTGTAAACCAACTGACAAAAGAAAAAAAATATTTCAACAAAACAACTTCAATGCCTGGAAGCTGTGCTAATCCTAAATATTAATGCTGAGTTTAGGTGACAGATAAGTTGCAGAGAAAATAGAAAAGCTGTGAGGATATGAGCTAACATCATTCAATGTACCAGGCAGCAACTTTTTCTCCCTCCACACTCCTTCTTTAATGAATCTTTCTGTCAGCATGTTAAAGCTAAACTTCTACATTCCCGATGACATATTGGATTTAGGGAGCAATAATAAGCCGCTAATAAAAACCAGTGGCGAGTAATGTTGGACATATTAAAAATCAAACAAGTGCGTCAGTCGCCGGCGAGGGTTAACCCATCGCAAAAGGCAACGCGTGGATCGCAACATCTGCTTCGCATCAAAGGCCGACACGCGGAGACTCTCATTACGGCTCCTCTTCCGTTTCTCTGCTTTCATCCCAGGGCCATCCACCTCCCAAACGTAGATAACACAGCCACCCCAAATATGTCTTTAAAAGGAGCTACTTAAAAAATCTGCCGTCAAAGTGAGAGCGGGGACTGTGAAGAGCGTGAAGATCCTCTCGAATAATTACTGAGCGGAGCATGCATGGCGGATAATGAGTTTCTAGCATCACTGGCTTCACAGTATTCCCCGGTCTTATCACCTGCTGCTGTCACTCACTAATGAAGTTGCTATTTCCAATTACTGCTCCCTATTAGGAATCATTATTAGGCCCGGGCTGTTATTGTGACTGCTGCTCAAGGCCGGATACGGAGCACATGCAGGCACACGTTAGACATCAATCAAAGCACACCTCGACTCTTAAGTGCAGAGAAACTTTAGTGGCTTTCATATTCTTAAAACAAAACTGAGAGTGCTTTCATAAGTCGACCAGTGTTAAACATATAACAATGGAGTGGTAGTTCATACACAACCCGTTCAAATGTATATATCAGAATCAAGTTGCACAAGAAAAGATGGTTAAACTTCTATTCTAATCTATTCTATTCTATTCTTTACTAAAGTGTACAGAGAGTTGCTCCTGCTTGTCTGTCAAGAATGTATGCGTAACCATAATCAAACTGATTTTCAGCAAAACCAATCCTACCTGTACAATCAAAATTATTTATTTGATGTTCTGTCTCTATAATAGGTCAAGAGGTAGTTTTTTCTGTGTATGTTGATACTGCCACTGAGTTCTGATTGGTTGTACATCTATCTAAAATGCATTCAAAGGTGGTTTTATCTGGAAAACAAAACTCAAAAACAAGAACCAAACAAATTCTTTGCTACTAAACAATTATTTTATCACACTCACACAGCTCCTACTCACTATTTTCACAAACATCCTCTCTTTCCTACTACCACATCTAGTTACCCTTTTGTGTTCAAAAACAGATTTCTGTCACGCCGAAGAACCGGCAGAACCCAAAGGTCACACTGTCACCCTCTCCTGCTGCTGCATTCAAAAGGAACATGGCGTTTGATAGTCATGTGTCAGCAAAGCGGTGACAGCTGACATCGGGTTCAGATATCAGACATTCAATATAGCGGCAACATAAAAATCCATCCAGACAAGCGTTGTGGCCAAAGCTTTAAAGATGACAATGAAATTATATTCCTTGTGGTTACTTTCTCTCTGCTTTTAAATCGACATTGAACTTTTGGTGGCATGTAATCTTGATTTTTATATGTAGAATAGATAGTGGAAATAAATGCTAAATGTCACATTACATTAGCTGAAAGCAGCACATAATTTAACATTCTTTTTTTGAAAGTGGGTTGATTACACTTGTCCATTTTTACTGCTTTGTCAGGGTTTATGCAGTCTGGGCGAGGTGTGCATTGTCACGACATGATGCATACGCAGGCACATGTGGCTGTTTGCTCCGAGCGCCCGCTGACATGTGTGATCATTACTGTCGCCAATCAGTGGCCTGTCCGCTCTGATGCTGCGCCTGATCAATCTCGCTGCCAGGAACTCTCCCCGAGCGGTTACACACACTGTGTTGTTCCAGCAAGGTGTCACGCTGCAGACCTGACACAAAAGCCTGGGCTGGAGACATGCGGCAGGTTGTTCAGAACATAAACGTGAAGGTTCTTTTGTGAGTAGCTGTGAGAAGAGGCCGTGGGAGCTAATCGTACTTTTGAAAAGCAACCAAAATAGTGCAAACCTTTATTTAATTTGGTTTACATAAAATATTTACTTTGAAGACTCCAGAACACATTGTACGTGGGGCAATCCAGATATACTGTGTACATACATATTCTTATGTTTAAAAACACTGAGGTAGTTTTGTGTTTTACTACAATGCATGGATTTGATTATGAAGTATTGCTTCTCCACTGGCAGCAGACAGGCAGCTACTGTAAAAGTGAAAATATATAATATATATAAGGAGCTTGTATAACTGTATATACAAAATAATGAACCATCCCTTAACAAACATTGGAGTAGACAGTAAACAGTAGAAACACTTCTGTCAAAGTAGAAACACTTCCGTCAAAATTATTAAGACACACCTTAATGCTAAGTCTGAACAGGGGAAGTAGACGACTTGGTGCAAGGTAATAACATATTCAAGCTGGGCTTTCCAAATTTCAACTTTACTCAGTAATTACACTGACCTTTAGTATATACTCTTGAGAAATACCAACTTATAGCAGTGGCCAAATGCTGCATGAATTTGCACTTGTATATTTGTTTTGCTTCCAATGCAAAAATATACAACAAAGTAGTATGAATGCAAATGAACCACACCGGGGGAAAAAAACACTTGCATTTGAATTAAACAGCAAAGACCGCCACATGCAAATAATGCGTGTACAGTGTGTCAGCCAGCATCAACCACAACAGTTTGTTTACACTGTGGGCCAATCTTCAATCTTGCAAAGTCCACAATAAGTGCATATTATTTATCAGTCCACTGCAGAAGAGCACTCTGTGTGTAATCACTGTCCGGACCCCCTTTATTCCAAAGCATTTAAAGAAGAAAGAATTGTGCGGCAAACAACTGTGAAAGGAGGATCAGTGCGTCTGAGTGCACCTTTTCAATGGATTTGAACATTTTATAAGTGTCATTTGTAACGGGAATGTTCTCTTTTTAAAATGCGAGCTATGACTAAGTGCTGAAGTGGTGGCGGCGGACGTGGGGGAATTTAAATTAACCTGCGTTCTACATAAATCTCCCTGACAGCAGAAGAAGCACGGGTATTCCACAAAAGTGTACAAAAGGAGCCGCGGGGAATTAGTCGAAACACAACAGAGCTTCGTAGAAAAAGGTAGTCTTTAATAAATGTACCTTTTGTTGTTGTACGATAAACAAAGGTCTGCAAAGAGCTGTAGCTAGCGCTGTCATTAAACCTCAACTAGAGGCTGACGTTTCCGGATTGGCTAATCCAATATGGCAATACCGTTAACAAGAAAGCGGCCCTTGTAGCTTGATAATGTAATTAAAAACTGTCGAAGGACAAACTGAAAGAACAAAGGTACTACTGTTTATGTGAACTTTGCAAGGATACTTAATTTAATAGGAGGGTTTATGAGCTATAGTAATGTGTTTGTTACTCTAAATACTTTGGGGAAGCTGACAGTAACCAGAACACTTAAAGATTAGATAGATTAAACTTTGCATTTGCTAGGATATTATCCACTATTAAGCTGGACCCATCTAATTGTGCAGAGTACAAAATATATATTTAAACTGATCAGCCTTAGTAACAGATGGTCACAGAAGGGGTTGTGAGTGGGATTAGTACATTTTTAGGGTTGTAATACAACATTTACATCAAACACATGAACATGGGCAGTAATGGCTCACTTTGGAAAAATCCAGATTAAGTGCTTTCAAATTAGTTAAGAATAAATTACTGGAAAAGTGAGATACAAATTACTTTGCAAAAAGACATTGTTGAGCCAGGAAAAAAAAATGTATACTGTATTGTATTTTCCGAGATTATTAGTGAGAAAATAAATTGGAATATTTTTTTTTTTTATTAAAACAAGGAAATAAGAAATCCCGAAAGGACCAGTTTTTCAAATCTAACTATCTAGATAATATTAGAAATAAAAATGTTTTTTTTATCTGATTTCATAAAATGTTTATTAAAGAAAATTGGTCTCAAAATGATACTGTTCTCTTGTGTCAAAAAAATAAAAAAATTCATTGGCCTGTAAATACATGGACCTCCATTTACCCAATTTTTGACAAAATATGCCCTTTGCCTTTTGATGGAGCCAATGGAACCTTAATAAAAAGTTGAAGAAAGGTAAGTTGGATGAATTAGATCACACAACTGAAATTGTATTATTTAAACTGGTTTATAGGATATCGTGTTAACACATATAAGAGAAATATATAATTACAAGATGAATAAAACGCCAAGGACAGATGCCGGAGATGATCCTTCACAAGTGTGAACGGTAATCAATGGTGTTAGATTTCTCATCCAACCTCCTTGAATACACATGCTGTTATTCCCATTATCACATTGTCTGGTGCCAGAGCTAAAACTGAACTAAAGTGAAAGAGAGCGTGGGAGCTGCGGGGTGGAAGGGTCAACGCGCTACTCTCAGAAGGCTAGCTCTCTCGCCTGATATTCATAACCCCTTTTGTTTGAAAAGACAAAAGGCGCTGGAGCACGAGAGAGTGATACATGAGAGGCTATTTCTGTGCTGGGTGCCTCCAACCACCCCGCTCCCCTGAAGGACGTGATGGAGGATGTTGATGTGGGCACGCCACTGCGAGGAAAACCAAGGAGAGCGGGATCCGCAAAGAGATAGCAGAAGCCTATTACATTATCTTGCAGGTAGCAGTCATTTAAATAGGGCTTAATGGTGGTGTTTATGGAGAGGGTTAGACACATTTGTTTTGGTGGCACAGCTGAATATATTTATCATGTGTCAAGGCTAAGTGCATACAATAGTAAAAATGTGGATTGTTTACTCAAGTGTCAACACTGCTGGTGGATTGAGAGGTTCCACAATGGCCCATTTTGTACTCCTTTACATGAAAATGGTTGAGAAAGTCCCCTCCCCCCATTTGCTTCAAGTGCAATACAGTGAAAAGATTAGCTTTTGCTCAGTGTCAACTCTTAAAACCATCACATCACTGGCAAAGCCCACACCTCAGAACACAAATTATGTCCATCAACCAGGTAAGAAAAAAAGTGTAATGCAAATCAGCGTGACATGTAGTGGAGTAAAAAAGAACAATATTTGCTCTAAAATGTAGTGGAGTAAAAGTCAAAGTACCCCCTGTTAAAGCTACTGACGAAAGTACAGATGCATGAAATAGAAAGTACTTTTCCTTTGTTGTTGCTCCATCAAAATTCAGAATGGCTTCTAATGGGACGGATTAAGGCACAGACAATTATAGTCAAAATAGAGAAAAGGGAAATGACGCTGTAACCAAAAAGACACGACTAACTAACTGAAATACAAGAACATTAATAGTTTTGTTTTAAAAAAAAATGAGTTGACTGTATAGAGTAGAAGCCATGTTTAGTTGTAGGGAAAGGTAGCTTGGATGAACTAACACACTACACAAGATCATTGTGATTTGCACATTCTTTGTAATTGCTTTTTCAAAAAATGATGTATTAAATACCAGACAGTTATATGATTTATGGAAAAAGGGGACATTATACCCAATAAAACTGCCAGAAAATATAATATCATTTTAATGTTGTAATAAAATCACTAGGGGTGTACCGACTAATGATTTTAATAGTCGAATGAGAATCGTACAGCCTTGCCTTATAGTGGACTAATAATCCAATCATGCATGGCTCATTGTCTTACCCACAATTTACACAGCATGCGCCACGCACTATGCGACAAATACGTAACGTTGTTTTCAGTGAGAAAATATAATCTGCAAAACCAAAGCTTTTTTGTGGCCAATGTAACGAGAATAAATTTTTTAAGTGATGAGTTTACCAACATTAGAACAATGTATTTATGGCACCCCATAAATTAAAAAATAAAATTGTTTGTCTATAATGTTGTGTTGTATTGTATATAATGGACAACTTGCAGTTGTTTGAAATACACAAAGCTGTGTAAAGATTATCATATTTTAATAACGTTTGTAATAAATAATGCTCAAGCAATAATTTTAAATCATTAGACAATAACACAATATCTAACATGTTTCTATCTGAAATGGTAATACTCTTGATCTTACTTTGACCATACAACATATTAGTGCAGACTAATTCTAAATAACAAGAATACAATTCAAGCAATATTAATTAGACATATTCCATTTTTCCTGATACCCTCTAAATCTTACACTGCATATTTGATCAGTAAATCTCCATCAATTTACATTTCTTCCACCACAGATTTACAAGCAGGAATACCTTTCTTTCAAAGTCTGCTGTAATTTCCACCAATCTCTGGCAACTTAATGATGGGATTTAAAATACGAAGTGTAAAATGACTGCTTTTAAAGAACCGACTAAGTAAATGTTTTAAGAGATTTAACTTCCAAACGCCCTCCACCTTCTGCAGCTCATGTGTGTGTTCAAAGGTAGCACACAAGCCGTGCAGGCACACACTTAATCTAGCCACTCCGAAGAGAAAACACTTCACAATAAAAACAGCGATTACTTGGAGCTAATTGAATAAAACCCTGTTAATCATTTGTCCCCAAACTATTGCACTACAATGTGTCGGTGTCAATGGAAGGCAGTCAGTGCCAGCGAGGATGTGCTTTACAATAATTACTACAGTGTCACGTCAGCTAGTGTGCAAAAAGCTGCCAGACTATTGCCCCAAAGCTTGAAGAGCTTGTGCTTCTTCCCTAGGCCGTGCTCAGTTTGTCCTCTCTGGGCAGTTGTAGGAACATGATAAATGGAACGTCCACTGTTGAGCTTAAATTTCCATTTTATCAAGATAGAAAAAATGCAAATAGCGTTATTTTGGAGTGCTACCAAAAACATGCATTAGTTGTCTCGTAGATTTATAAAGTTCTAGATATAATATGGTTTAGTTTAGAAATTCTTATTAGCAACAATGGAATGTGGAGTAAGTTTCTTTTCAGAGTGTCCATAAGTTTTTTTAAATTTTGAAACACACCTCATATAATGTTAATTATATAGACCTTATAATTTCTGACTGTGTTCCATTTTCTTCAACTGGATATTTGAAACTGACTCAAAAAGTAATGAATCAAAACAGCATTACATAATTGTAAAGGCAAAACGTCAAACACTTATGTAATTATATAAAAACATATAACAAATTTATAGCACAATTAGATATTTGAGTATTATCTAGCAACAAAGCTGTGAATGATGGCGACTGACAATAAATCGGAAAACATAAAAACAAGCCGTTAAATGGGAAAACAAATGGATAATGCTAAAACAAATTGTCAAACAAAAAAAACAAATTGCCAAATGCAGAAACAAATTGTCTTGTTCAAGATCTGTCAAAATAACAAATGGAATTCAGATTTCTCTGTCACTGCTAAAAAAAAAAAAACGTCAATGACAGAGAATATTTGATTAACGAGACATCTACCTTTAAACTGACATTTCTAGGACATTTTTTTTTTTTTTTTTTTGTGCACCTGTACTCCATCAGTATCTGTCTCATTTCTCCACTTTTTCTTCTTCCTGTCGATACACCCTACACGGATGACTGACTCTTCCGCCTCACGTTGTTACGTTTCTTCTCTGAGCAATCCGATAATCATTTATACCTGTGATAGCATCACCCGGCCAGAGCTAATAAGCCGCTCGATACTGGCATCGAGTGTGGCCGGAACTGTCCAGATGCAGCTCAAATCAATGCTAGCCAATGTCTGTGATCATCGTCTATTGAGACTTGTAGAAGGCGCATAATGAAGGTCTACAATCAAAGCTGGGATGTTCTGATTGAAGCAGTTCAAAAAAGATTCTGGAGCAACTTTGTGGAGACTTTGTGGTTTACTAGGAAGAATGTGATTATGATCGGTCAACTGCTGTGGTTGGCCTCCAAAGCTGGAATAGAATACCCCTTTCCAATTTTATATTGAGAAAACAAACATGTACCTTATCATTAAAAGGTGGGAGGAGGTTCTCGCTAACAATGAAAACACTGCTTATTTCCAATTTTCTTGATGGCAAAGCAACTAGATGAATCACTACAGCATTGATTTTTTTCCCTCCTCCAGCATTCTTAATCATCTTATTAGGCTTTTCCAAGATTAAAAATATCTGCATAAGAGCTAACCACCAATAGAATGTATGCCAATAGAATACTATTCATGCTACACTTCAGTGAAACTAATAGAGAACATGTTTTTATCAGAAGCTTTGGTTAATGACATACGCAAGACCGTAAAGGACCATAGAATTAATTAAGAGTCAAAGTCATGTGACTGAGATGGTGTAAAAGCTGCTGGTGTAGTAAATAAGAGAGTCTGTAATAAAGTACAAAAGACCAACGGAAATAGTCCCAATCAAAGATGAAGAAACAAATCAATGCCATATGGTTAATTGTTTACCAGTTGGGGCTGCCGATGTTGGAAGAATTTGTTAGTGGTGGTAGTGGGGATGTAGAACACGAGTCTTAACTCCATATTGTAAATGTCTTGGTCTCAAAGTAATTTTTGCTCGGTGTTTTCTTGGTCTTGAACATGACCAGAAATTGTGTGTTTGTCTATTCTTGACAATAATTAAACACCTCTTAAACTTTAGATTCAATTAAAAATCTCCCTTTAACTTTGCCTCCTTCACCAAACACTAACTGCCACAAGTCTGGACCTGGTCCAAGACTGGACTCATTGGATTTCATAACTGTTCACACGTAACAGTTACAGTCTATCATACACTGGTCTTCATACTCCGTCTCCATACTGTCAAGGTAAATGCGCTTTTTACTAGATCACAAGTGGTTAGAAAAGTGTATATATTATAGGCAAGGCATTTTAATTTGCTTAGTAAAATGCCAATAGGGTCACGTGTCAGGTTTTTTACTGGTTTTGGAGAGTTCCCACAGATCATTTTTCATTCTGTGTGATTCAATGGTGTATAGCACACCAATGGGTTTTACAGATTATTGCTCTTTAGCATTGTTTACCAAATGAATTTCTATACCAGTACCAAACCGCGGATGCCTACCCAACTGGGATGATCCACAGTAAAAACAAAATTATGTATGTACATTATAATGAGGTTTAAAATAAAAAATTCCATCTTAAAAATCTGCAAATTGTATCTGCATTGCAGTTTCATACAGTGCTTCCAAGAATGTGTTCATGCGGGAAAAAACAGTGAGTGCGTTTAAGTTTGGAACACAACTGCAGCTGCTGCTATATTTGGTCCATGTGGGCATATTGTATGTGCTTCAGAAACAGGAAATGTGCTTGCCCTGCATGGTGGGCGGGATATAGTCATGCAGTCTACCCGTGTGCATACAAGTTCTTCCCTGGTACACAGCCTCGGGGAACCTCACAGCGGTCCAGTGCTGGGGAGAGCCCAAAGACCTGCCTCCTACGTTCACAACACACGGCTAAAGCACCAGTTTGCGGCCTTTTATTGACTCAAATCTAGACATCTCCCTCCACCAATCAGCCTTCTTTGACCATATTGTCACCTCCCCACCTTTTTAAACACTCATGATATTTCTATACAAGGCCTGCTTTAGAGAACAAGTTATAAAAAAGCCTAACCTTCCCCCGCAGAAATTATACACAACTAATTTTCAGATACTTCTTTGAGAAACTGCCATTTTAAATAGCCTACATGGTCATACTATTTTCCTTCACCTCCTATATCTTTATAGCACATAAAACATCAGCCCAATGTTCTTTCTGCATCTCTTTGAAAGAATTACTTATGGCATTTGACTGCTAGATAACACACATTCTTGCTGGGTAAAATGCACAGCCGATAGCACCTCCCGTGTGAGTCATTCTAAAGCCATGTGATTATTCTCCACCTTTTCCAGAAAAAGCTAATGAAAGCAACTAAAAAACCCCAATGGGAACAAGAGCAGAATGAACCTGCTGCAATGTATGCATTAGCCATGGCTTTATTTTGCACCTCAGGCTGAAAACCAATGAGCTCCAAAGAGAAGAAAAAAGTAGCCATGCAGGTCTGTAGCCAAAGGGAAGCCAGTGTGGTGGTCAATTATTCACCATGCGGCTTCACAGTTGACTCTGTGGCAGCGTTTGAAGAGGAGACTTTGGACAGAACTCTATTGAATTTGGCTAAATAATAAATGCTTTCAATCAACAGATGGTCTGAGGTCCGACACATGCCAGAAGTTAAAGCTGTCAGACCAAAAGGAAATGAGACACATAAGAAATGGAGGCGAGCTCCCGAAACAGTGAGGTAAGACACTAACTGGGTGTTTTTATTGTACAGATAGCTGCAGTTGTACTTCTACTAGTACTTTGTATCATGGAATCAAAGTCTGTTTTACTTGACAGACTTCAATCATTGTGCTTAAATTTCACATTCCCTCTTTTCGCTATACACAACGCTGTTTGAAAATATTTTACTCTCAACAAAGATGACAAAGGTTGGTCCAGGACTATATTGGATCTCAGTATTGATCGTAAATTCAAAGGTATTCATTCTGGCTATGGAAAAAGGTAATATTGGGTTGCCCCAAATCTTTAAAACTATTAAAACTATTAAAATGTATGAGATTATCTATACTTCAAGATGTATTGCAGGTTAATTGAAGCAGGTTCACTTGTGGCAAGAGCAGCAGATCAGGAAGTAAGCCTCACCAGTTCTCAACACTGGAGCATACTTTAAAAATTAACATTTCTACAATTGCACTATTGAATTGTAAAATGTTACTATGTTGTTCTAACTGGCTGCAACAACTTATTAACAACACAAATAGGTCTCCAAAATAATGTTTTTTGAAATATAATATGATGTAAAATTGCCAAATGTGCTAAAGAGCAGGTCGGACTTACTTCCTGTTCTCCATGCTGCGAAATATAAAAGTTAATCTATTTAATTAACTTCGTGATGCCCTATCTCATACATGCTAATAGCTCTATTCCCACTGCGCTGTCCCAGTTAATATTGGGGATGTCCTAGTCCCACCGCCCACTATTTTTTAACCGTGGGTGGAATGTCTCTGTTTGACGGCGTGCCTTCTATGTCATTACTTTTTTTTCTTTATAGTACGAGGACAGATCGCAGAGAGGAACCACATAAAGAGCATCTCTAGATTTACAGTTTCCCCCATTTGCAAATCAATTTCCTTTTAACAGTGCAACATTTCCTGGTTTATGAGAGCTATGAAGGTGAAGTATGGCCGAGGGGAAGACGCCCTCTCATTTCTACTTCTTTGGTACCGGATCAAAATCCCTTTAGGGTTCTGGGAAATTCACTTTCAGCTAAAGTCAACACTTGCCAACATGCACAAATCTATTCATATATTCCAACATAAAAATGTTTAATAGAAGATTTTGGATGTCTTGTAGAAGCCTCAAGGACTCTTTCCTTCTTCTTCTTTGCTTTCACTGATGGAAGATCGATTGTTTAGTGCTATTTTCAGCTTTCCCTTTTCTTGGTGATTGCAAGATCTAACATCAATGGTGTGTTATTGAAGCAAGTTAGTTCATAGCAACAAAAGAAGTACACGCTCTGAGAATAAAGCCGACATAGTGACCTTTAGATAATTAAAGAGGGAATAAAAGATGAGGGTGGGAAATATAAAGAGAAGACAGTGAGAAAACATCATCCATGCCGAGGCTAATCAGCCAGCTGGACCAGACAGATGTGTTAAAGAAACTGCCAGACTCCAGTACTGTTGTGCAAATGTTGGGGGAATGACAAGGATAGTCTAATCCAGCTAAATCCCCCAAAGAAAGCTCTGCCACAGAAAGGCACCTAGCAGCACTCGCCGCTCAATTACACCTGATGAGCTCTGCGCATTGACAATTAGACGTTAAATACTACAGGAGACATATAGATAACAGGGAAGTGGCAAGAAGAAGTAGACCAAATTCTGACCAGGAGTTATTCCATTTCCCAACACAGTGTCACTGGATGGTGATATAACACACAGAGAGCATCCCAGTGGAGTGACAGTGCATACAATGGCCTATGTGCCCAATTACCTTCATTGACAGGCAATTTTGCCCAGAGCTGGCAGCTATTAGCAAGCCATCACCTTATGTTGGTTCCCCCCCTCAGAGATTGGGTAAGTGTAGTGACCTCCCGCACACTCAATTATGAAACCATAATCCTGGATGGTGGGCAGCCCTGGCTCACTCTTAATTGGTGGGCTCTTTATGTATGAAGTTAGCTTTAAGAAGCTGCAACGCCGCTGTGGGGAAATCAACGCCTCACGCCAGGCCTGTCACTCAAACGGAATTGCTTAAGTCTGAATTAATTTACATCCTCAAACAGACTTTGCTTTGCATTTTAGCTTTGCTCTTCTGCATTTCCCACACATTTATGAAATGTATCCCAGTGGCATTAAATGTGCCATTCTATGTAATTGGAAATCAAGCAATTTTTTATGGACTGTGTAAAAATTGTGGTATACAGTTAAACAAAATGGAACACATAATAACTGAAGACTATGTCAAGACTCTATTATTTTCTCAAACTAAGACTTTGTTTGCATTTGTTTCTCTTGGAAAAATGACATTTAAAGGTCCATAGAACCCACTGGCACATTCTTTCTGTGTATATGTTCTTACAAGCCCTGAGAGACCAAAGCCACTACCAAAGTTATGGAAAGGATAAGCACATCTAAGAGAAAAACTGACCGAAACAAAATGCCTTAGTTTTGTCCCTGTTCAAAGTAAAAACACCAGAAAATCTGGACTGTTTCTAGTATCATAAATTTTTCCACTTTTTTGGGGCAGTATAGTGTGTCCTGAAATACTCTTAACCACACTCCACTTTTGTACTTATTACACCCTTCCAACAAGTGTAGACCTGACTTTGCTGAAGCATTTTACTCACAATTACCACAATTGTGATATTTTGCTATTTTAGTTTCTAAGCAACGAGGGCAACAAGTGATCAAACAACCAGCTGTCAAAAATGGAAAAGAAAAATCTAATAAATATACTAGTTGTCAGGAAAACAACATTGTATACACATAGTGCCTTTTCTTTCTGTAACATAAATTGCCAAATGATGATTTTCTGATAAATCAAGCAGCAATTTAGCAAAAATTGTTGCAAAAGACAGCGTTGTGTTTGCTCTTTTTTCTTGTTTGGCCTTGTTCTGATAATTGCTAAGGATGTCAGCCAGTACAATTATCTATTATTTTAAACTGTTAACCAGCAATGCATCATACCAGGCATATTCAAAAAGTTGCACTTCTGGGTATAATTATGCAACACACACACAAGCACACTTAATCATAATATTTATAATAATACCTATCACTTATATGCTCTATAATCGTACTTAGTAATTAGGGGCATACTACAAGAATCAAAACAAAATCTAGTTTTTTACCCAACGCTGTAGTGTCAACAAATTTGGGTATGTACCTACCTACTTATTTAACAGATGCATACTAGGAAAGACTTTAGGGCTAGTATTGAAAGAGAAGCACATTTTATTTATGAGCACACACTGATTTTATTTAATTATGGAAAATAAAATCACTTTCAAAACAATTTCCACTTTGTTTGGTCATAGTCAACAGAATGTCCCTACAGTGCCCCATAGCTGTTCATGTGCTCTAAAAAAGGAAAAGTATAAGGTTTTTTAAACCTTTAGGTGAAAAAAATAAATAAATCATGGTTGAAATAAACAGGCAAAACAAACAAACACTGATATCGACATTCAAATCTAAGCCCTACAGGATTTTTCATAATAAAAAGCCTGTGTATTATTGAGCTCGCTGGCAAAAGCAATATCCTTTACATCACACTGAGAGATAAACTTGATGGAGCTGGCTGTCAGGGCTAGAAATACACCGTTGAGCTGCAGGTGTTATATGCCCAGCGCTGTCTGCCAGTGTGTGTTGGATTGTCAAAAAACAGAGCTACACCTTTATGCCAGCTGTCAAACACATTCTCCCTCATAACATGACAAACTACTATTTTTGCCACAACATAATCACCCATTAGTAAGTTACTAATTAAGCTACTTTAAATGAACATGACAGCCTCGACGACATTGATGTAGGTAGATATATTTGCACCGTAATGAGGTATAACACCCACAAACTGCGGCAGAACAGCATACTTTCCTGAGCTTCCAGCCGACTCCTACATTCATCATTATTATAGCATGAGCTTCTCTATAGTGTCCAAGCATAATGCTGCATAGTGCTGCCTACAGCATTTGGTCAAATTGAGTTTTGTTGTGCATCATATAATGTAATAATAAGGATGCATTCTGCAGATAAAATAAATAAATAATTGTTGACATTTTGATAAACTGATAAATAAACAAATACAAATAAAACAAGCAAGCATTAAAACAGGAATGCCAAAAGGTTTCGTACAATACAAATGTGATTGTGCCAACAACAACGACCCAACCAGAGCTTCCTAAGCTTCATTCTGCTTCAAGATGCTCCATTGCTGTACCAAATCTTATTCAAGAAGTGGCTTTGTGCTTCGTAAGTGGCTGACACAATTTTATTGTCAATTGATAAAATTGTTGTATCACTAAATTATTTTGAGTTGGACATTTTATTGTTAACAAATTGCTCTTCCATTAATGTCACATGATCAATACTGGACCTCTTGGAATGTATGGACAAACAATGCAGTATTAATGTAAGTAAGACTCATAGATGTGTCAGTTAGGTTTTGTAGGGGATAAGTGCCTTCTACAAAAGCATATCTAGTGTAGCAATTAACTTTGGTGCAAACAGTTTTTATCCATTGGGTGATCCATTTGGAGGCAAAAGAGCAGATTACAATTTCACACCTTACACTTCTGTTTTAGAGCATGTAAACAGTTATGGTAGCCCTGCAGGGACATGCTATTGTCTGGACACTGTTACGTCTAAATAATTGTCATTTGATTCAAACTTGTCTATGTAGAATGTGTTTGAATGCTCTAGTGCTTTCACAATGCAGCACATCTATTTACTCTAATGCGTACTGTTTACACCCTATAGGTATAAAACAGTACGCCTTACACTTATAAGTATAAACTGTCTTGAGTTCTAAAGGATTTGTCTCAATCCCCCATGTCCAACACCTCCTTTTATCTGACGCGTCTTAATGTAATGTTTTTCCATCACATATTCAAGCATCAGTTGATGACTGTAAGACAAATCTTGGCTGTGCGCACATCCATCACTGCAAAACAATCATCAAGGGACTGGTGTTAGCTTTAAAGAGAGAAAGAAAACAGCAAAGCAGCATGAAAGACTGACAGACTATCAGCACTGCAAATCACCAGGGAGTTCTCCTAATACACCCAACCGCCCAACTAATGGAAACCGTCTAGCGGCCAAACCGTTCCTGATTCCATGTATCAAGAAAGAAGCGGGAGAGTCAACGCCAACAAAATGTCAGCTTCAATCAAACGTGAATGACAGCCTTCGGTCTTCCACTGACAGGGCATTTACAATAATCCGCCCAAACAGAGCCGGGCTATCTCCAACCGCTCAACGCCGTGAGAAAAGATCTTTCCATTTGCCGTAGGTTCTTTTTGTATTGTGTGTTACTCACATTCCCCTACTACACTACGGGGCAACACACTGCAGACGCTGAATAATCTGTGAAGTGGCACTTGGCAGTCTGTAACCAGCTAAACACTCAACAACAGCCACTCAAAGCTGTGCTGTGGTTCAACATGGCAGTCCTTAAAGGGAGAATACACTCCAAAACTAAACAACCGTATGTAGGTTGCTGCTTTCTTTTTACATTTTGGTCCATGAACGGCGATAAATCATAAAGGTTATTCTTGTGAAATGGTACTGACTACAAGACTACTTTAAACAATGACACATTTAAAATTAAATTAATTAAAATGACACAGACCAGGGCAAAGGTTGAATCAAGATTAACAACAGTAAGCAACGTGAGAAAAAATATATCTATCAATATCTGTCAGAAAAGCGCACTACAGTAGAACTATTGGTATATGATATGCATATGAAAACTTTGCAGATTTCCCATTCAAGAACCCAAAACAATGGGTCAAATGTTTGAATATTTTTGTACATATCTTTCTAAAATCTAGACAAGGATTTCGACAGATTTATCATGTTTTCATCATAGGTGATTCATTTCTGCTTTGCGCATGACTTCAGTGAAAGAACATGCCTCTTGTTCCTCATTAACATAGCATTCAAGTAGCATTAACATAAGGAAAGACCTGTTGATGGCCAGTTATGGACATAAAAACAGAGGTTACTGAAGGTCAGTTACTCAACCAACTGTAGGACGTCTGTAGCACATCCAATGGCAGTTTTAAAACAACTAAAACACAGTGAAAGTATACTCCATATACATTAAGTTATGTGCTTTTAAACCAAGAAGGCCGACCGGAGGAGTGGGGTCAACAGTCCAAGCTGGACCTTACAGAGAAGTGTCTGTGCAGGGGACAGAGGCTGGGGCTGTGACTGTGCATGTTCTACTTATCTATCATTTATCATTGTAATTGTTTTTAATATACTCTAATTAAAAAGTTAAGTAATATTAAAAATAAAAGTTCTTTTTAATCATAATTGCTATAAAGTATTGATATCATGATAAGGAAATTGTTCTTCCAGGATTTGTTCTTCTTTTTATATAAAAAAAAGAATGCTGAATGCTAAAAAGTGGAGCTTAAGAAGAAACTTCTTCTTAAAGCTTAAAGAAGACCAAACAACACATCAGTGGAAGTCTTGACAAGTCTTGACTTGAAATCCAGTGTCCATTTTTCCCTTTGAGGCTAAGTAAAGAAAGTAAAATGAGTCCAGTTCCTATTGCCTGACCATACCCATTGCTTATGGTAAGTGAAATGAATCTGGGCAGTTTAGAATTTTAAAGCATAATTAAAAAAAGTGGTCTTACGACTCATCTCAGAATCAAAGTATATATAAGTCAATTACCTGTATCAATAAACACGGACAACCCATTATCATTCACCGGTGGAGGTTCTTCAGATAAATTCAGTAGGGGACCGGCTTGTTTATCAAACACCATGCTGCGCTTCGATTAGTCTAATTACCTAAAAGATATACATCAAATAAATTACACCGCAAGTCTTTGAAAAGACTAAAACATAGCATGACAAAGGTCGGAGTCTATTTTCTAGTAAGAAAGCTACAAAAGTATATCAGACTTTTTCTGTCACTGAAACTTTCCATGATCAATTGACAAAAGGGGGAAGTAACTCTGAAGAAAATGTCAAGGGATGTAAAGGCCAAGAGGAAGTATATATCTCATCAGTCGCTGTTCTACTCACACCTACAATATATTTCAGTCTCAGCAGTCATACTCTCA
Organism: Neodontobutis hainanensis; assembly: GCA_024349245.1. Taxonomy (NCBI): domain Eukaryota; kingdom Metazoa; phylum Chordata; class Actinopteri; order Gobiiformes; family Odontobutidae; genus Neodontobutis; species Neodontobutis hainanensis. The sequence goes on from JALDNG010000064.1 coordinate 529,534, forward strand.
ATGCTTTTCACAATTTTTTTTTGTGGCGGAAATATAATTGCAGGCCTGTTTATATTAACCTAGAGGGATGTATGAATGTCCTTTGACGCTCCAGTGTAAGGCAGACTGCTGATGACGACACACACACCACGTCTCTATGTAAATGCAGAGGGATTCACCTTGTGGAACACACTGCCTGGTGTTGAATGCATATGCAATGAGATATGAGCATGATGGCCTATATCCATGTCAAACAGCTGCCAAGCATGAGTACACTGTCGGAATAAAGGACACGCTTGTACCTGCCGTGTGCTTGCATCATGCAGGTGTACACGGAAAACGTACAACCACGGCTAATACCGAAAACACACACAAATCCATTCTGTCAGGGTGTGATGCCCACCCCATGCTACTGGAGGTTTTCTTTTGCATTCAGGCTTTCTCTCATTGCTCAAAAACATAGATGCACATAGAGAGTGTCTTTGTATCAGTGTATGTATCTAATTGCTAGCTATAGTTAAGTGGCGATTGTACGTAGAACAGGTTAAGCAGTTGAAAATGCATTCATGTTATTATACCATATAATGTCCATTAGCCAAAACAAGGTGGTGTGCCTTTCAATAAGCCACCCTATCATTTTCTTCATTTGACTTTTACAATTTAAACAGGTAGCAAAGATACTATGCATAAAAAGGTAGACTCCTGTTCACGGTGCAGAAAAATGCTGCATGTACTGCTGCAACAGCACAGATCATTCTTTGTCTGATTCTGTGTTACTGTTTGTGTAATGAGGATGATGCTGTGAAGAACAGTTTCTATAGTCTATTAACCTGTATGAGTCAAACAAAGTAACTCTACAGAAGAATTACACTTTGAGTGTTTTTAAAATAGTAACTGCATGTTGTGTTAACAGCTGTTAAATAAGGATGCCAAAGCACCTCATTCATTGTTTTAGGAGTTGTGATGTGTATTAAGAGTGAATATGGTGCATTGTGTTCCTATAAATGTCTCTAGGATAATACTACAGTTCAGTAAATTAGGTAAATTTCACTTTTAGCTATAATCATACTTACAAAAAACCCTACATGTTCAAAAACTAGACAAGCGATAACCAACGATCCTCGATCCAGGTGTAAGTACCTGTACAACCCTAGCGTTGATAATATCAAATCCACAACGCAAAGGCAAAACAACACAGATTTTTTTAAACATTTGAATCAATGTTACCAGGGCTCCTTTTGTATAAATAGATAATAAAATGACATTGGTATATCACAACTCAATCTTCACACATTGCAAAATCACAGATTTTAAAAGCCAAGGACATTTTTCAGCTTTCTATTTCTGGAGCTATACACCAAACAACACCTACTTAGAGTAAGTGCACCTACTTATTATACATGAGTGTCAAGAATAGCATCAGAACACTACTTCTACTTCTATGCTTTTAAAATCCTATTTACATGATATTTAAAAAACAAAACCAAGCCTTGTGCTCAAGACAGATGCCCATTTTTATCTTTGGTGTCTAAAAATAAAAGCGGAATAATAGCGAGCACTGATGACAGATCATTTTCTCAGCAGTAGCAGTCAAGTACACATTCAGGTGGTGCAAAGAAAACTAAATAAATAACGTTGTCCAGTGCACCTGGGCTTCTGCGGACCTGGTCTTTTTTATGACAAGCTGTATAATTGATGTAGTGTATCCTTCAAAGGCAGTGACACTAATCTCCCGTGACTGCACCCAGAGTAAACTGATGTCCATGAGTGGGAGGTGCGATGGTGCCACTAGCATATAAATGGCACGCTAAATTAAATCAGCTGCATTGTGCTGCAATAAACCTGTCACATGTGTTCGATTTATGATTTTCAAATAACAATATTGCATGCATAAACTTAAAAAAAAGATGAAAAGAAAAGATGAAAGAAATCAAGCCTGTAAACACACATTTTTCAAAATAAAAGCTTCTTTTCTAAGTTTATATTTTTGTGCAAGTGTAATCGCAGCTCTTTTATACTTCTATTTTAGCTCGATTACAAAAATAGAAGAAGAGCAGATGTCTGGTTGTGGCGTGGACAATAAGACAGGAGGCTGAATGGGAGGAATACGAGCCAGAAGAATGGGTGAAGTCAGCTGGAAAGCCAGCGCTAACCGCCGACAGGGGAGCCAGCCAAGGCTTGGCTTGGGACATCAGCACACGGATTTATGGGCTGATTTACCTTCGCTACTTCATGCTGCATAGGCCATTAAGTTTGGCTCCAACTCATAGCCCTTCTACCAATCTCCTCCTCATCATTAAATCTGTCGGAATGGACTGTCACTCATCCAGCTGTGCTCTATTGTTTTTTATTTTGTTTTGTTTTTTATCTTCCCTAACTTTAGCACTAAAGATCTTGTCCTTACATTACAGTTTTTCACATTTTCCTATTAAAATACCCATTTGCAAACCAGTGGCTCTCTCGACAAAATGGTGCACACAAAACAATAGCAAATGCAAGTTTTTGCATCAAAACAGAGTTTCCGTATGTTTTCACATGGGTTATCACTTATTTCACAAGCCCAAAGATAACGTATAACACATTTTTACATATTTAGTTGACACTTTTATCCAAAGCGACTTACATTGTTCTACAGTAATTACCAGTGTTACAGCCACTGGAGGCAAGGTGGATTAGGAGTCTTGCCCAAGGACACAACGACAGTATGAACTGTAGGGAGAGTGAGAATCGAACCGCCTACCTTCTGGTTGAAGGACCGGAGCCACTGCCGCCCATCTCAACATGGAGTTTTGAGATAGTGCTGTAAAGTAAATAATTTACTGAGAGATATGAACAACAGCACCGCTCTGCTCGCTCTCGCTTCCTATTGTTTCCTGAAGAAGAAACAGACTCATCAACCTGTGTCTCCCACTTATACCATAGACTTTTCTTCTACAAAGTAATAAAATACCATAAATACAGTACATCCATTCTTATAAAAATATGCAGTTTTATTTATTTGATGAGCTGTATTTTCTGTTTCAGTAAATTTTCAACAGTGAGGACCTACAGTAGTCAAGCAAATTACTTGTGATAAATTGTCTACTGTACTATACTACTGACATATTTTTCTCTGATGTCCTCCACAAATCACAACAAGTCGGACAGTCTCCATGTTGGATTGACAAAAAATTATTTGTTTTGAAAACCTGAAAAGTTGGCTCCCACTTTGCCTTTTTTCATTGAAGCTTTAATACACAGCTTCAACCGTTCCTTACATCTTCTGTGCATTAATCCTTCAGTTAATGATGAACATCTTTGAAATGTTGTTATACTAAAGCTTTTAATTCAAAACATATTTTTTGGGTTCCATTAGGAGATTATTTAATTTAATCTAGTACTACTTTTGCTTTTTGCAGTACTGTGTCAAAATGTCATCATAATATTCATTGACCATAACCTTCAAAGTCACCGCGCAATATTCCAACCACCGCCCGTTCCCACCTCAGGGTGCCCCTTCAGTTCCCTAAGGGAACAGTCATTATGGCAACAGTGCCCCTCACTACTTCTTTTTTTTATAGAAATGAAAATGCACAAACTACTGATTATACTAGCTGTTGGGAAAATCAATTCTCCTTCCGATGGGAAACATTTGTCTTTGTGCTCTGTTGGCTTGTGAACTTTTGACAGCAAAGTTTAAGTGTGTAAAATAAATATAATAAAACGGGGGGTTGGGAGACTCAGGCGGACGAACACAAGAAGAGGTGGATGTACTGTACATGGGGGCATTCGCTTTTGATGTGAAGCAGGAAGGGAAGAGATGCCGAGACGATCGAAAGTCCCCTTCTATCTTCATCGATTGCTCGAGGACCACGAGGGGGTTGGAGGGCCCGGAGGCAAGCCGGCAAAGCGGAGGAAGTATTCAGAGGCAGAGAGGCTCTGTGAGTATATTAGCCGAGGATTCACAGGGGGAAACACTCTTTCTTAACTTTGTGACATTTAACGTGACATTCCAGCTTCATACAACATCAAATAGAGTTAGAAAGCACGAGCCAGCGGGCAGGAAAAAAAAAAACTGAGGGGATCGAAATTCAAACACATATTTTTAACCCATTCCAAAAGGTTTTGTTGCTGTAGAAACAACAAGGCTTCTATAAGATGGCCAAGACCTATAATGACTGCATTTGAAAGGATTTGTCAGAATATGATTTTTTTTTTGTCCTGTGGATGGGACATTGAATCTACGACTACCCAATGGGAGCCCCAGGTTTGTGAGTGTGTTAAGAACAAATTCATTATGGTTTTAATACTATGGTGTGCATTTATATAGTGCTTTTTTTGCACCCTTCTTGGGCACCCAAAGTACTTTACATCGTGCTTTCATTCACCCCATTCACACAAGTTCACACCTGGGGCAGATAGAGCGGGTTACACACGACTCTGCTTTCTACTGCCTGCTATGGTAGCCCTGCAGGGACACACAAACCCAGTGGAAATAGGTGAAATAATGAGACAACATATTGTGGATTTACTTAATAAGAACAGAGATGTTATAGGGTTGTGATAAAATTAAACAATTTGAAACAAAATGTGTTTCCTGATAATTAAAGTCATACAAATTGAAAGATTTAAGATTTTTTCTTTCAATAACTTAAGTTATTTTTGTAGATTTGAAGTATAAAACAACATTGTTTGCAAAACAACTGAATTATTTCTGTTTTTTACCATAAAATGACTAATTGCATTGTGTATATACTGTTATACGTTTTATTATCGTCCAAAACAAACAAAAAAACAGACTCTATAATGTTTTTAGAATCTATTCTTTCCCAGTATGTGTACATCTCTTTGTGCCAAAAACATGTAAAACATGTCCACCATTAAAGACAAGGCTCATTTGACAAATGGATTTATAATGTCCAGGTTACATTATTGGTCACACCACCTCTGTTCTCGTTTCTCAAGAGACTCTCCAAGAAAGTGGGCTCTTGGTTTAAATCCAAAAATTGTTTTTGAAATTACTCTCGCCACTTTGCCGAGAAGTAATTATTATTGATGACCGGCCCCATCAGCCACCTGCAGATATATGACGGTCATTATGTTATGAGCACAAATTGCCACTTTAAGTAAAATGAGAGTTTAATGAGCGCCTTGCTATTTTCCTGACCGCTCCCCTGCTGAGCAGCACCTGCAGCTCTCAAAAGACTCTGCGGCCGTCGATGGGGCTCATGTCGGCTTATCATCTGAGGCCATGATACGAAAGATGCATTCGTTTGACAGGGCCTCTTTTTTTTACCCTGGCTTCTGCAACCATCACGATGAAAAATGACAGAATAGAAAGAAATGACAATAGAAAAAGACAAATAGGAATGACAGGTGCATCGGTGCCAAACACAGCAAGAGAAATAGCAGTGTTTTTTTTATTTTGTTTTTGGTGCTTTTATATTCACTTTTTTCCCCCCAATTTAACTGTTGGTAGCTGAGGCACAACAGAAAAATATTTGAAAAATGTGCTGATGCGAAACAAACCGGAGCTGGCTGGCTCTGAGAACAAACATTTGGCACACATTTGGATGAAACCTGGACATCAACACGTGTATTCTCATGCATGTATTTATCGAAGGCAGTTTGAAACTAAAATATCTTACCGTGCTGATGTGTATCACAAGAATAAAACCTTACAGAGGGAAATATTTTTGCTTTTCAAAATGTTCTACACAAATCTAAATCACAGACAACTGCATTACCATTTTTTTGTGATTAGTGATAAGTATATGAATGTATATGAATATGTTTCATGCTGCCAATGTTCATTATGGTCAAAAATTGGTTACTTATGTACAACATGACGTTCAAGCAGAATTACTGTTAATGACAATGTAAACCCAAAGTACAGCCTTGTAAAATAATTTCAACTAAGGTGATTTTAAGTACATCCCACAAATAGTTTAATGTTAGAAAAAAACAATTACTCCTGTGCAACAAACAGCACAGCACTGGTCTTCTAAAAACCTTTTGTAAAGTGTTCCAACTTTTATACTCAAATGACATGTCCATGAAAATAGCTAACTTGTTTTTTTCTAACTAATCTTAAATTAGAAGAGTATTCACATGCAATGATCAACACTGTAAAATCAATCAACATGTTTGAATTTAATTATCATACTTCTGTCCAGTACTTAACCAACTAAGCAAATATGATGAATAAGTTCCTATGTTTTCTATAGAGGCAAGCCTGGATACCTAGTGTGCCTCGGTAAAAATATATTTTTTTCCACTTTCCATCTTCTTTGCTATCTGCTGGCAAACAAATTAGCACCAATAGTTTGTATTTTGCTAGTTTGCTGTAATTTCTATGCAGATTAGTTTCTCAAAGTACCATTTTTATCCACTATACATTGCTATATAAAGACCAGTGTAGCTTGCGTACCCTATATAAACTGTACAAGTGCTTCTCTCTTAATATGTCTCTATTATAGCAGACTAGTCAGCTCACTTATTTCTGTCACAAATCGGAGATAAAAGCCAACATCAAATGTTTGTTTGCTTTGGCTTCCATTCTTTTTAACATGTTGGTGGGCAACGTTACTGTATCAATGGCCGATTGTATGGAAATGGTCTCAACACTTTCATACATATCATTTTCATGCAAGGTTGTTTGCCATCACTTTCAGAGCTCAGTGCCACAGAAAAAAAGTAGTGCAGTGAAGGTAAAGAGAAGGAGTCACAGTTCCACAATTAATAGCACAAACATTACATTTTCCTCTATTTACGACTGCCTAGTTCCCCTCTGCGTGCTCCTGTATGCTGCGTCCTTATATGAGTGGGGATAACAGCGACTAAATTGGCTGCAACGGCTTAGAGCAATAACTCACGTCGGAGGTGGAGGGGTGCAGCGTGGCGGGCTCCAACAACCTGACTATATCACAATCCAATGAACAGCAATATCATTGCTATATTCCATTATGATGCGTGTTATTAGTCTGCAGTGCATTCTGGCAAATCCAATATTTCAGTAATAATACAGGCTGCCTCTAAATCTGGCTGCTACAATATAGAAATGACTAAGGGCTGTTTTATTTCAGGGTGTCATTCTTACTTTTTAGCAAGTAAGAAGAAATGAGTTTTCAGCCGAAGGAGCTGCACTGGTACTTCTTATGTTAAATGGGAAAATATAGTTGTTGGGGTTTGCTTTGCGATATTGAATATAATAAAGATTACAAAGTGCTTCCCCTGTGTTCCCAAGTGATTAAATATGGCTCTATCAGCTTGTAGAATGAAATGTGTGGCATATTAAGACAAGGTGTTAAGACAAACACTAAACGTCGGGGAGCTGGAAATGTTCTCAAAATGTGGACGGAAACTAGAAATGTCTTTTTAATGCTAACAGAATATTTGTCAGAAGCACAATGTTGGCTGTCTACATAAATAAACCCAGGTTATTCCTTATAGTGTCATCTATCCAAGGCAGGTAATTGGACTTCATCAGAACCATTTTTACTATTCAACTTCTGCCATTAAAATGAACTTCACAAGCAAAGATGCTATGGTAAAAAAATGTCAAACTTGAAGAAACAATATTTAAATTGAAAGCATTTATGATCCACTAAAAAGTAAGTCTAATTTAGCTGTTTAAATGATTGCCTTTGTTTTATGTCAAGGATTATATTTTATAAAATTTTTTACATGAATCTTACTGTTTTAGTCTTTTAATCTGCAGACATTTAGCCAATTATTATAAGTGCTATTAATCGAATATAATCCCATATAATCCTTAAAAATCTGGTACTCCACAGAGAGTACAAAACCAGCCTCTCTCATTGAACTCCTCATAAAGGCCTCATGAAAGGGTGCCACCATACAGCGATATACATCTGTCCACCTGATATATATTACTATTATTTTTTTTTTTTTACTGATTTACATTAAACTATTTGAAGAATTTTGTTGACTTTTGGATTGGTTCAGTTGTACGCCATCTTGAAATCGGTATAAGCAGTCAGAACAGTGCAGAGGTGGAAGGACGATGGAGATGTAAAGCTGACATGGAGAACTCAGTCTGAAGTGGGCTCTAACCAGGCATGTTGTTGCAGTGGACAGAGCTCAGCTGGCTGTGTTTCCACTAAATTAGGTATGTGTTTGTGTACGGGATGTGTGGGGACCAGCATGTGTCTTCGTCTGCAGCACAGATCAGTGTTTTGGAAAGTGTTTTCTCACTGTGACATCCGCGAGCACAGTCAGTGCGGCCTTTGGAAATGCATTGAAATACTGTAATGTTGTGGTGCCCAGTGGTGTATTTGGGGCAGACTGTATGTGTATGTGGAACTGCTGCTGCTAAAGACCCCAATAACTGATAAAAAAAAAGTCCTGGACCCTTTTTTAGAATGTGACAGAGTGAAGATAAAGGGCATAAAAGAAAAAGACCTAGTCAAAACCAATATCATAAAAATGGTTGGAAATTTCAAGAAATAGTTTAAAAAGTCAAAGTCCAAGTCCAGTCTCTGACCAAACTCATCAATGGTTAGCTAGTGCTTGCTGAAGGGGGGTAGTTTTCCAATCTAGTCACCAGACTTCTACAGTCAACTTGTGATTATGTCCACTTTAGAAATCTTAGGTAAAGATCAGTCTGAGATAGTAACCTAAAAAGGGATCAAATGTAAAGTGAAAGCATTAGTAAATAGTCAATTATCAATGCATTCATCAGGAGATTTTCCAAAAGGACCACCTTAGAACTGGCAAGTTTCTCAGTTTTGTTGTACAGAACATTTTGAAATTATAATCCTTAGACATCTGTACAAACATATAAGAGGGGTATTACTTACATCTCTAAATAGCTGATTAGCAAACGCAGCAATGTAGGTTACACCTGCATCCAGATTCTACTTGAGAAATAAAGAATCCCTGTAAGGGTTACATCCAAACATTACAACCTGGACAAGAATTCAATAAAACAAACTGTAAATGCGTCACTTATAAAACACCCAAACTTTTCTTCTGAATGCAGTTTTCAGTACTCACACTCATCCTTGATATAAATAGTTGGTGTCATAGCATCATTACTTATTACTCATTAAGTTAGAGGTCACCTGGTGTGTGTGCGTGTGTGTGTTTTTGCCATTATACATGTCATTTTAAGTAATTTTAAAGATCTGCTGGATCATTTAGATTTTCAGGCAGAGAATTTAATGTGAGTGAAGGAACAAAATAAAAGAATATGAGCAAAGATATAGAATGGAAATCAGAATGCTTTATCAGAAAATGTTCAACACATTTTAAGATGTGAGTAGGTAAAGACCGTAAAAACAAACGGCAGCATAACCGCGTTTACACTTTGTTGTAGTGCGAGCCACTGCTGCTGTAACAGCCTTACAACATCTTGCAGATTGTAAAAATATACTGCGGGGCCATTCATTTTTACAGTGTGTACAGTGTGCGGTGATCCGTCACAGTCCCCAATAGTGGCTAGTTTAACAAAACACAGAGGATTTAACCATCATGTAGTAAATAAGGCGTCTACAATATGCTTCCTATTCTCCCACCAGCAATATTTTTTTGTGTGTTTCTCATCAAATGGTTTTCATAGTAGATGATTAAAATGATCTCCTACACTATTGGTTTGACAAGGCCCTCCCGATCTGGCCCCCGTGCTATTATAAGCAGCTTTTGTAAAAGAAGACAGCACTAATTGGCCACGTAAAAAGTAGCGTTGGCGACCCTGTAACACCCCGTGAGTTCCCGTGATGGCACCTGCAGCGTCTGTCTGCGTCTGATCTACCAAACTGTTGGCTCTTCCCTTTCTTTCATCTCACTGACCTCTGTTTTAACCCAGAGCAGAGTACAGTTCAAGTATATCTACAATAGAAGACGCAGGAAGGAAACAAATTTTGCATGGGATTCATTTTGGCAAGAAAGATTGAGATTAAGATCCAGTGAATGACAATGATTATTTAAAACTTAAAACTTTTTTAGCCTGACTGCACCCTCTGGTAAATCTTTTTTTTGGCCTGTTCGCTGTATGTTTGACACCCCTGATATACAGTATACAGTGAATTGTATTGTTATAGTTAGAATAAAAAAAAATTCAAAATCAAAACCAGTGAACATTTTTTATTCAAATTCACTTTGTGTCAAACAGTCAGGTTTTTGTCAAATTTTGACAAAAGGTAGGAAAACGTTTATAGGCACAAAGATGACAGGAACGTACAGTCCCTCAAAGAACCCCAAAAAGTTCTACAGATATGATGGTCAGCTATTCTAATTATATTTTTCTACTATAAATAATCAGTCTGGTCTCCAGGGATTCGAGTGGGATTTTTATGGAGCAGCACTAACAGAAACAGACAAACTGGATAAACCAATCAGAGAAACAAAAAAGAGGATGAAAGGAAGAAAAGCTGTAAAGTGAAAGGGGTTCCAAAGCTATTTATTATAGAAAATCTGGTATCACGAGCAAGGCTAATGAGTACCAAAAATCCGGACTTTGCACCATTGCTGTTGTAGACTAAACAGCATCTAAGACACCAGAATCTACTTTTTGATTTTGAGTAGTGTGACTCAGAATAAAGGCAGTATGTAAAAGTGCCTCTTGTGTGCAGAGCAGACACTGTGCTCCGGTCCAAAACCCCCACCAGGATGTGTGACTGCTAACAACATCTGTGGGTCTCCTCTTTGTCCCATCTGCACTGAAAACCCACCCGACCCGCTGTGTTGAGCACCTGAGCCAGTGTCAGAGCCCAGTCCATTATGACTCTCCTGCACCCTGTTCCTCCCCAGCCTCAGTGGGGGCCCACACGGGTCAACAGGCATCAGGCAGCGGCCCGGAACAGAGAGGAGAGTGTGGGTGATACAGTCTCAAGAGCAGGTCAGACACGGCATCCGACTCAGGATGGAAACATGGAAAGGAAGCCAACTGTGGCCTTAGTAAGTCACTGGCCTCCGCTTCACTTTAAAGACACTGCAACCAGAATTTTAAGTGTCAGAAGAGGCTTTAAATAGGACATAAAATGTGGCTTGGAAGACAGTTCTGACACAACAAACACCCTTGCAACTGTAAATCTTTACAGCATCTTTGTTGCTAATTGGCTTCATGTTGCCAATTTGGTTTGCTTGACTTTAAGTTCATGGTTTTTTATTGCAATTTTGTCACTCTGGCATTTGTTTTTGACTGCATTGGTGGGAAACAAATTCAATTGTTTTTTGTTTTAAATGTTAAAAGTGATTAAGAATAGCTGCACTTTATCCTACTGTAATAATAACTATGTATGTACAGGATAAAATGTAACCTAAAACTGTCAGGTAATAATTTGGTAACACTTTAGAATAGAGAACACATTTTATCATGAATTAATGCATTAATTCAGGCAGGATTCATGCAAATAACCGCAAATGTTTGTCTGCCTGACTCAAAGACAATTTTGAAGTGTTTTCACACTTTTCAAGCAATTAGCTAAAGAAAAAAAACTAAAAAAACTAAATAAGTTTGACCGGATAGGACATGACCAAACCAAACAATAACCCCTTGACCCTTTGGCCTCGCTCTGCTTCTTAATGAACTGTGGTTCTCTGTTTGACAAGCAGACATTTCACTAAACAATGTGACATGTCTGTTGGAATAAAACTAAATGAACAGAAGGCAAACGTGGAGCAATGAGGAGGTATAATGTCGTAGTAATGTAGTGTTTGGTGCAGACACATGTTTAGGGGTATTAAGCACTATTGTGTATTTATTGTTTTGTTTCCTTTACAGAAGTAATATTGGTCCAGTCAGATTGAGCCCTTATCCACACACTCTTCTTTGATTAAGTGCCTTAAAAAAATTAAATAAACTCAATTGTATAGGATTTTACAAAAATTGCCCACTCCATCTTTACATAAGTCAGAGATGCCCCTCCTGGAAACATGAAGCTAAAGTAAACACCGACCGTATAAATTGCACAAAGAGCCCCCTGAGGTCTGCACTGGATGGCTCATATCACCAGTCATGATCCATAAATATAGAAAAAATCCATATCTGTAATATTCTCCATATGATTTTCAACGCTCCCTAAATTCACCGGCGCTAGTGAATATCGACAAATAACTTGAGCATGAAGGAAATCTATGCTAAGGTAAGCGAATATACAAATCATCAATATTAAAAATAAGAAGGGAGATGGAGCGCAAAGACAAAGAGCGATTTGAGAGGTGTATAAAATCCCTGTCACATTTCATTTGGATATATGGCGGGAAATATTGGCACCGGGCAAGGAAATCCTGCACGCAGATCAAAAAGAGCCGACGCAGCAGCAATGTGAACTCGTCTTGAACCGGGGTCGAAACGGGAATCAACCTTAAAACAACAGCCTGGTTTTGATTTAATAAGAGCTCGATGACGAGAAACTCAAGGTGCGAGATGAAAGGGAAAAACAAACATGAAGATTTAGAGAATGCTGAGGTTTGGAGGCAGTGAGCGTTTTGATAAAGTGGTGTCCTGCTGGTGAAACAGCGGGGGAACAGAAGATGAAACAATTAACTGTCTGCTCGCTTGAAATGCGGCAAAGAGTGCCAAATCATTTCAAGATTAAAGGTAGTTGGCATGATAATCTACTTTTGTAATGTCGGATTTCTGAGTTTCAAAAGAAAAGAGGAAAGGAACAAATGATGGCATAAATAATAATGACCTTTCCAGAAAAAAATATTATTATTGTGGTCTTCATCCAATGCCAAAACAGTTCATCCTGGGGCTCAACAAATGAGCAGCAGGCAAAAACCATCTGTGATTTGGGGTATGTTTTGTAAAATGTGGTCCTCAGTGTTAGCAAAAAATGTTTTATTGATCTTAAATTGCTGGAGAAGTTTGGACAAGAGCAAAACATGGGAATGTATAATGTTAAGGGGAACCTAAGCTGCAAAACGTGTCTTAACTGCAGTATTTCCATTTATCAAAAAAGGTCCTGGCTAGTCAGTTATAGCTTTAATAAAGGTTACATTGGATAATGTACTTAGTTTAGTTTAGTTTAGTAGTACTTTATTGTTCAGCCTAAGCTGAAAATTGATCTTTGGTCTCGCCATACCATATACAATCACAAAACAACCAATTAACAATACACAACATCATAAATACCTCTAGCCATACACACATCCATAGTAACAACCTATTTAAGTGCTACATGTGCCATTCACATACAGCAGAATGATAATGTCACAGGCTAAAAACTAGATTCACAATGGAACAAATGAGTTTTTGAACTGGTTCAGTCGGCAACTGGGGAGACGACACCTCTTACAAGAAGGCAACAGTTCGTATTCCGAGTGTAGTGTGTGAGTAGGATCATTAATGATCCTATAGGCTAGTTTCATAATGGTCTGTTCAAATATAGTCTGTAGAGATGTGTGTTCCTTCCGTCTGATGATTTTCCAAGCTGTATTGATAAATCAGTATAGTTTTGTTTTCTGTTGTACAGGCAGGTTACCAAACCAAGCTGTAATACCATAACTAATTATTATGGATAATAAATGACAGTGGCATACGCCACACTCCACACAAGCTTTCTCATTAAATGAGGGCATAAGTAATAATTGCGCTAAGCAATATCAAAACCAAAAGGTAAAAAACAGTGCATTGCTAATTTGCATAAAAACACACATTTGGCAGAAAATTATGGCTCAGCCACCAACACTAGTGTGCATATTATCCATGTGTTACTGTGGCTAAAGTCCTTGCACTACGACTTCCACCCACTATTTAAAAACATACCGCTGTTTATTTATGGAATTAAATGTCGATGTCTATACCTGCCACATTCACAAAGCAGCTGGGTTACACTACAGATCCCTGTATAATGTGGGATAAAGTTAATAAAACTGCATTTGTGGCACATAAAGTCAGACTAAACATTGACACTGGTGTTTTTGAGGTTCACATATTTTAAAAACTTTGATTTATTAATCTCAAAGTACCAGAGATAGTGTGAAGCTGAAAACCTACAATGAAAGACTTTCCCCAACAATAGCCCTGTGTAACTCAAAGTGCTGGTCAGTCCTCACTATGTAACTGTCATAGAAAAACTTGTAGAAAGAGAAAGAGCTCTAGGTAAAATAGAATCCAAAAAGTGCATGACTAATTTGCATAAACCATTTCTGAAAAGTCTTCATGGTGGCACTACACTGTTTGGGATGAAGCGAGAAGAAGAGGAAATACATGAATATCCCACAACAAAAGTAAGAATACAAAAGGAGCCATTGCTCAGTGTCAAATAAAACCCAAATATAAATTGCTGCAGCTTCTTGAACTCCAAGTCTATGTAGTTGACTTGATACTAAAAAGACACCCCTAGCCGAAGAAATCGCTATTAAATCTCAACTCTCAAGCCTCTGAACAGATAAGCAAGGAAGGGAGCCGCACACTGGCAGGCTTTACATGGAGACTCTGCATATTTATTTATACCACCAGCCCCTGTGGCCTAAATATTTAGGAGAGAGCCTGCTTCAAAAGGAGACCTCAAAAGCGAGGCTCTACTCAGGGCTAATGCTCACACTTCTCATTAAAATAAGAATAACCTGCACAAAAAAAAAAACACATTCAAAGAGCCGGGAGAAAGGAAAAGCACACCACCAGTTTGAGAAAAGTGCCAGTTCACTCTCATCAACAGCCAGACAACTCTATCAATTTATTTCACCGATGTGGGTTGATGCAGCTCCAGGAAGAGGAAGAGAAATGAAATAATGAGGCCTCCTCTGATCCAAGCCGGGGTCAAGTGTTACAGCAGTGTATTGATTATGCCGGCAAGAAGCAGGGATAAGTAAACAACCTGATTGGCCGTGAGAGTTAGCGATAACGCAGGGAAGTATTCTGTTCATCAGTCACATAGTGGATCTGAGATTCTAATTGCCACTTTTAAAAGTTTCTTCTTCCAAAAATGTCTCTCCATCTGGGGCAGAGAGTTCCCTAATTACGTCTATATATAGCCACATATAGCAAACATTCCATTCAGTCAGACTTTACATGAGTGCAGCTGCTGCCAAAACACTGACAAGATTAAATATTTAAACTCGGATTTTTACGCAACTTGTGCTATTCCCACTTTTTGACTTTAAAACAAATGTCAAGTATTTAACCTAAACATGAACCTTTTAGAAGAACTGGTTTTCTGTTATTTCCATGATTCATGTATAGAGTTGCCAATTGTCTTTCAGGAAGTTGCATTGATACTTTTGACCAAACCCTTCATAACCATAAATGTTGGGCCAAAAGTCACACAGTGTATGCCCCAGCTTAAGACAGTGACAAAAACTGTTGGACGTCTTTGTCTGGACCTGAATTTTTTTGTCGTTGACTTCTTATTAAGGCTATATGAAGTAAAATAAATCATTAAAAATTTTTGGTTAGAACAAAAGAAAATTAGAATGGTGTAAACCCAAAGGTTTTACTATATGTGGCAATCTTTTTTGCTATCATTGACAGCTGGGTCTGGGACGTGGGCTTAGTCTGAGTTTGGGGCAGTGTGGCAGCTTTCCAATTGTGCCTTTTTTTATAGCATGCAGCTTGAGAAAGTAAGAGAATGACAAGTCTCACATATCACAAGTTTATCAGAAAAAGAAGGATCAGAATTGCGTTATTGATGCTGCATCAAACTCAACTCAAAGGGAAGTGTAGGCAAAGAACAGTGTTAGCATATTAAATGATTGAATATGTCTAAAAACCTCAGTTAGCATGACCTGCCATAGTGCTACAGAGTGCTACATATACAAATCCATTTATAAAACAGCAGTGCTGTTTACTATCAAGTAAAAATTGGTGCTTAAAAATAAACTTTCTGACACTTATTCCCAAGATAAACAAAAGTAAAATCCCAGCTGTGCCAATCGATTATCAGCTTTTGCGAGAGACACATTTACAGGATTCACTCCATGTTGTCTCAAAGCTTTTATACCACAAGGCGCCAAACAATCTGACACCTGAGATTACACTTTAATTTTTTTTTTACCTCCGACAAACACACAACATCTAATTCTGCCCCAACCTCAAAATCCCTTAGGATGTGCTTTCATTGAATATTTTTAATATTACAAGGCTGTTATACAAAACATCAATAAGTGAGTAACCCTGTGTAAAGTGAACTAGCTGTCTGACCTTGAGTGTTTGGAAAGAAATTGGGGCAAATAAGGACAGAAAGGTAATAAATTCATGTAGATAGCAAACAGGCACGGGGGGCAGCTGCTGTCGACTAAAGTCAATATGAGTGAAGGTTAGACAGAGACAAACGATAAAGTAAACACTACTGTGATCAGATATTTGGAGTAATGTGAATTGCAGAGAAGGTTTTGATTGTTCAAATTGACAACACTGTTTATGCACAGAAAATTATAAAACACTGTTAAAAAAGTTACATTAAAACACTAAGCCAAAATAGTATGTGGCTGTAGTAAATACACAGATTTACCATAAAACTAAAAAAACACCACTAAAACTACTTTTATGGGTAGATGTTAAACATAATATAACCATTAAAGTGCAACATTTTTTGTAAAATAGGAAATTAGCCAAGCGTCAAGTTGTGTCAAAGTGCTTCACAAAAATGCAACAGAAACACAGAAATGAATAGCAACCACATTGAGAAAAGTTAATTAAAAAGTTTCAAACTAATTTAAAATGCACAAATAAACAATGAATACATATGATATGATACATACGCAGTATATAATAATATTGTAATATCACAAACAAGTAATTGCTGTAAATACATATATTCATACATTTGAGGTGAAACATAACACTGTCAACATCTAATATCTAATAGTAATTTATGTTTTGTTTTTGACCTGACATTTTTGAGGTTTGCATATTGGCACATATTCCAATATGTGCCAATATGAAATATTTTTTGCTCATTGAGTCAATGAGCAAATAACATTTCAGGAACAACAGTGTTTCCCAAACAGTGGGTCCAAAGATTGGTTGTAGTAGATTTTATTTGGATCACCAAAACTTTAACATTTTCATTATGTCAAAACTCCAAAAGCAGGTTTGTGACAGTCCATTTGAATGAGTAAAAAAACAGTGCCTTGGAAATGGGTTGAATATGGTAAGAAGCAACAAAATCTGAAAAAAATAGATACAAAACATACAAAAACATAACACAATTTTATGCGACATTATTGGTTGCAAGTGATTTGGCTTTTGAAATACAGATCCCTTGAAAGAAAAAGTTTAAGACCCACTCCAAAACTATTGAGGCTAATTTGAGTCTAACACATATCAAAGGTGGTATAGAGCACATTTGCCTGACATATTTTAGAATAAAATGGAACAAAATTAAAGCTTTTTTTTGTGAATTTATACTGTATTCTCCCTACATTAGTCCCTTCCTCTCTCTCGGCTGAGGACACAGTATGCTCACTTAAACTTAAAGCGGGAATACAAGATGACTTCTTTTCTATTGCCGACCTATTTCGCTCTTTTAAATTCCCTCAGCAGTGCATCTATTTTCAAAGACTTCGTTTGGTCTATTCTTCCTTACACACCACCTGAAAGGCAATGTATTCAAAAGGTGTGAGCCGCTAAGAATAAGAACTCAAAGTAAAAAACATATTTTACCAAAAATGTAAGCTAATCTCAATCCATCCTGCACCAATCGTTCCCCAAATTCACCCGGTGTGCAGTGCAGAGATACCATTCGCCCAAACAATGCACCAACTGCCCAAACTACACAGAGACAGATAAACCTTTTACTATGTCCCTTCAATGTGATTATGGCTACTTAAATCACAAACACCGGCACTTTTAACACAAGGCAAAGTCGTAAACACATCTTGAGATTGCATGCATTCATGAAAAAAACAGAACTGATTGTTGCGTGAGATGCTAAATAGAAGGGGTACTGTTTTGCCTGCATTATCAAGAGTTAACAGAACCACACACAAAAGTACTGTTGGCAAAAGTGACGATGAGATTACTGCGTCTGCTGAAAGAGTCAGGCAGCTCATTTGGCCTGCCAACCGCACAACATAATCAGGAAGCATTATATGGCTGTTTGTACAGATAAGGCCAAAGTGAGGACTGCATCCAAGAAAATGGACCCCACACGTGTGCCCAAATGGCTGTGTTCATTATCAAAGAGTGCTTTGAGTCTATATAAGCGAGGTTGGACAATATATATAGAGCTCCCAGGATTCGTCTGTTTTGGAAATGTTGGCAGGAAAGCCGCACAATAAGCCCAAACTGTTTTGAGAAGATTTGTGGTAAGTGTGCCACCAATAGCCCTCTTTGCATGTGCCCCATTTATACAGATTAAGAGACAAGGCCAAAAGAAGCAGGTTTTTGAGCAGTAAACTCCAGAACTAGCTTGGAGAAGTTAAAAAAAGGACCACATTATTGTTGCTAAAGATGTGGATAGAAGAAAACAAAAGAAAAAATAGCAATAAGATCCTACATCAAATCCAAACACTTTACACAAGCTATTTTTTTAGCTCTGTTTCTATTACATCTATAGTTAATGCATATTGGACAAAATAAACTGCTTGAAGTACCAGCTTGAAATCAATGACAATGCTGTTTACGTTTTGTTCATTTTTCCATGCCCATATGGCAGAAGGTGCTAAGTAACGTGCAATTCTAGTGCTTATGTTGCGGACATCAGCATTGTGGGCTTGATTTTCTTCCTGGCATTAAGAGGATTGTCTAGCTTAAAACCACTGACTATGAAGCCGCAGTTTATTTATTTATGTATTTCACGGACAGGGCATATTGATAGACAAAAAACCTGTAAATATGCCATATGTATTCCCAGGACAGATGTTAAAAGTCAGGCTTAAACAGAAGGAATAAAATTATGATTACAAAACATTACAACAAACAGCACACAATCTGGCCTGATGTTGGTTAGAAATAACAGTCAGAAGGGTCAATCACTCACTGCAGGAGACTGACGGACAATCTGATTTGTGTTTAATTACCTGATGTTTGCCATTGAACTCAAGCTAGCCTGATTAACGCGCTGTGTGAGAATATCTGCAGGCAAGGCCATTCCCTTTATCTTTCCACAGCCAGCGATTATTTCTTTTTTTTCCAGGTGCTGCACCAAATTCCCACCTTGTTTTTACTTGAAAGATTTGGAAGAAATGGCTCTCTCTGTCAGACAATAACTGAATAATCACGTCACGCGCTTCACCTTTAGATCCAACACCGTTTCCTCAGGTGGTATCAATTTTCTAGTGAATACCGCCATCAGTCAGAATAAGACTCCCCATTTTCAAAGAAAACGGTGATTCAGTATGACATTTTCCGACTGCAAGACTGACATAGCTTTTTAAAGGTGTGAATTCTAAAGATGACAACGGGGAGAAGGAGCGGCAGAGGAAGAGGCGCTGAGACTGTGCCTACAATTAGAAGATGACAGTTTTACACCACAAGTTGAAGGTGCGAATGAAAAACAAGACGTGCAAAGCTGTCAATTTTTATTGATATGAAATTGGTCTGTTATACATTTTTTGCTCTTTAACCATTCTTTATAATCATTCTTTAGTAAGTAAGTCCATTTTGGTATTGTTTCTAAATATTGCACAAAGTGAACCTGTTTACGGGGGGGAAGTTTAGGATAGTTGCAGATACTCTCACTTGCATTTTAGAGAAGCTGACAGGAGCATTGTTCTCAAAGAGATACTGCACTTTTAAAGCATTCATTCATTCTTCTTGTTCTGCTTATTGTTGTTAGGGGTCACAAGTGATATATAGTTTTGGACCTTCTAAAACATGCATGTGCTTTAAAGTGAGTAGCAGTAGCACTGTAGCCATTTAGTAGAACTCCTGTCAGACCATGTAACTATTATCTGAAATGGTGTGGACGTATGTCATGCTTTGTTTCTCTGATTCCTTGCATATCCAAACAATGGGCTAAAGTTGAAGCCATAAAAATTTATTCTGCATGGATTTATTACTGGTCACGTGTCACAGGTTCAAATCCCAGACGAGCCACCATTGTTTATAGCTCTGTGCCAGGCAGGGAAGCGCCGGGACAAGGTCTTAATTGTTACAAGCCCGCTCAAACACAGGAAGACAACAGTAGTCAAAATAGAATAGAAAAAGAGTAGGATGACACATATAATATATTTACAGAATATACCAAGGCGAGACTGCAGACTTTTGGTACGGCCAGAGTTTCTTACATACTGATTGTAATTTTTGGAGTTTTATACAAATTAAATACCAGCCAGATGTCAAACTTAATAGATGCTATGTAACACGTGCTGATACTAGTTTTCCATTCTTTTTAGATTTTATAAATGCAATTTTTTTTGTCTCCTTTGATATACAACGCTTTAGGTTTATGTTATTCCTGTTTCTTACTCCTTAATAGGTTTTCACTGACAATATATTTGACTATATCTCCCAGTCTCCTTTTTTTTTACTAACTACTATTCCTTTACCTGTACCTAGACCCATAACACTAAATGTGTTCTGTGGAAGCCATCATGTATTTCCGGCCTCACCGGTTCTATTTCTTTTTGTAACATGGCGCTGCTAGCGATGCACTCATCAGCGCCGACTCACCTCGCTTCATGCGCACCCACAGATGGGTGCTTAGTGCAGCCAGGCATCGCAGGCATAAAAGAGACAGGTACAGATCCACTCCCACCGGAGCACTGAACCATGCCTTCATGCCACGCACTGCTAAACTTACATCTCTTTCTGCACAAAGTGACTCCCAGCATATGCTGATACTGTACACAAGGTCACACATTTTATATAGGAATGCAATCTATAGCACCCGGTGTACCGCCAAATGATTAGTGCTTTCAGAACTGAAGGATTTAATTATAATTGGCAAATAATAATGAAATGACTAGTGTAATGAGTCGATATAAAAAAGTAAATACATATGTATTATTTTTATGGAACTTGGCAGTGAAGAGTGCAACATTTAACCAAAAAAGTAGGCCATGCACAACCTTTTGTCACATTTTACTGTCATCAGCGCTTTTATGTATAAATTACAATAGTTCATGTACCTCAACCAAGTACATCCAAATAAAATTAAATTCATCTTTATTTGAGCAAAAGTGTAGACACTTTTTATCCTTGAATGTGATTCATCATAATTTCAATTAGCACATACTATTTTACAGTTTTTGTCTTTATCACAACAAAGTCTAGGTTTGAACATAAGACACTGAATTAAATAAATTACATTATGTGTAATATTTGTCTCTTCCACTCTCAATGAACTGGTCCTGGTATCAGGGCCTCTCTAAGACCGCACCTATTGCTGGGCTAGAGTACAGTTATCAAATATCATGAAAGAAAGAAAAAGTGGAAGCATCTGGGTCTGTCAAGAGTCCAGTGATCTGGTGCCATATTCCACAATGTTTTTTTCAAAGGTCTAATGCTAAAGTCACAACATTAGTAACATTAACAACTAATACAACCATGTGCATGTTTGTGACGAGAGAAAATACAAGCCTTTGGATGAAGCAATCCAATCCAATGCAAATGGACTCGATGAATAAACACCACTCATATTTCTACAATCTATATAGTTCCAGGAATACAAGGCATGTGTATGTATTCATGTATTCATATTTATAATTTACCACAGAGAAGAAACAAGTCTACGTTCTCTGGGCAGAACAAGAATCAAATTGTAATGCAATGTTGCTTTCTGCACCAGAGTTCTGTATTTTCCCCATTCCCCCATCAACCCTCCTGTTCCATATGGTTAGATCCATCAAGCACCTAGCCATCGATCAGCCTCACCGTTACTTTCTTCTCTGTCTGCTTGCTAGGTCTCCCTCATAAAACATCTAAGACATTATTGTGCATTAGACAATAAAGATGTGCTGCAGGGAAAATCCATTAGCTTCTCTAGAGAGGATTGGCATGAATAGGAACGTCTAGGGTCCCGACTGAGGCCATTCATCTTGCTCTCTTGGGTCGACGTGCAACAGCTTTTGTGCTTTAGGTGAGTGAACATGTGTTTCGATGGATTTGCATATACAAGCTGATAATGTCATTGTACGTCTGTGTTTCATTAACATGACACGGGAGGGAGTTATTATGGACGGTTTTCTGTTTACTTGCACTGCAGTTTGTTCTTTTCTCCCTCACATGCTGTGTGGCGTTAGGTCTTTGAATTCACAGTAGCAAGACTAAATGCAAGTAAAAATCTAGTACTACTTTTGAGATCTTTTGTTTATGGAAGCAAACTCAAACTCGGCTTATTTTGCTTTTTTGGAACATGCTCTACCAGGTGAGCCACCTGAGCTCCCACCTCGTTTTCTATCAATACGTAAATCTACAGTGGGCTCTTTTTGTGTTAGTTTTTTGTTTTTGTGTAGTTATTACCTACCTTTTTTAAATGTTCTTCCTGGCTGTAACATTGGAAAGTGCTCCACATCTTAATATAGCATGTTTTTTCAAAGAACATCCCATTTCAGGACATTAATTATTCTTACCATATGGCCACTAGCAGTGTCCTATGCTCAGAGTTTCACCCAAATGTTTGTGAGGCTCTAAAAGCGGACAAACTTGGCAACAAGTTGCATTTTACATAATTAAATTCACAGCCTCTAGGGGTATGCAAGCACAGTTTAAGACCTTTAGTCCTGCTAAATACTATTTATGCAAGATAAGTCAAGCGCAAGCTCTTCACCAATGATGCACTGACATTCATACAGTACTATTTGGGCTGAGGCCGCAGAGATCAGAGTGTTCTAGAGCTGGTCACTGCCCACACTGCCACAGTTATGGTTATGTGCCTCAACTGCCCCCCTCTTGAGATGTAACATGGCTATTTTCTCCAGTGGCACAGCTGAGATTCTCTAAATTCAAGGTCAGAGAACCTCTTCTCATTCATCCGCTGGTCATTCTCTCTATCTCACTCCTCATTCAGTCAAACTGCACTCCTTTCCGCTTCTGCTTTGCCTGCTTCTCTGCTGTTCCCGGTCTGCCATTGTGAGGCAGGTGTGCTATAAATGCAGCCTAATGCACAGCGTGTTCTTTCCTGAAACTGCGGCTGGTCTCAGGAGAATGGCTCTATCAGGCTAAAGGACAATTCACTCTCACTGGCTGATATATTTTTGATGACTTGGGATGTCTACACGGTCTTTTTTTTCTCTCTGTCAGTGTTTATTCCTAAGGCTACATATGAAGGAAGAAATGTATAAATCTAAATAAAACAAACTCAGATGTTTTAAATAAGGACTGCCTGTGAGAATATAGACCACATGTACAGAGTAGACTGCACTGTTTTACATGTCGAGTATCATCTGCGGGTTGTATTTTACAAGCACAACCTTTTGCCTTTCCACGCATTATATTCAGAAATTGCATCTGTACATAAACATGGGTAACTTCTACAGTTTATCTTTCAGGTTTCCCACTTCTCCGGGCATCTCCAGCGTGCTAAGTCAACTTCACAGTTAAAAAGCCTTCCTGCCACGAGGCCCTACTTCAAAGCAGCTCTTATTCGTCTGATCACACCGTGCCGAGTACAGATTCTCTTTCATGCTGCGGTCCAAACTTTGACCTTTTTGTCCGCCATTCCATCTGATGTGTCCTTTAATATGATTCCCTCATCTGTCTCTTTGTGGCTGTTTGTCTCAGTGGCCAGTGTGCCTGTCAGTCTTAAGCTGTCATCGCTCTTCATTTGAGTCAACACAAGCCTTCGGAAAGGTGATAGACTACTGCCCCCACAACCAAAAATTATGGGACTGGCCTGTGTCAGAGTTATAGTATGACTTTATAGCATTTATTGGTCAAAAGACCAATTTAAAAAGACCAGTTTAACTGTTTGTTGTGTAACCAGAAAACAAAAAATACTATTTAAAATCAGAACTAACTCAACAACAACACTTTACAGCACACTAGTTTTGCAAAAAGAAACGGCAAATACAGTACAATAAATCTCAATGGTGTGTAATTTTACTCAACTGTTATGACAATAAAACGTACAATAGATTTGACGCCAAAGTACATGTGAGAGAAAATAATATTTCAGAAGTGATTTTTTTACATATAACATTTTGGTTGGTGTATGCCATTTGGGAATCATCTTAGTGAGATCATATTATACTTATTATACTGCGGGAGGTCGCTGTATGTATATGGAATTACCATAAAGCATTTTGTCACTCTCGCATGTATGTGAAAATGACCTGAGACTTGCGTTGAGTTGATGGCAGTGCGAGTGCTATTTTTTTAAACACACCCCAACAACTCAATTAACAATTGTAAGGAATTAGAAAACTATTTATGAAGGTAAAAATGTTACTTGGTTCTGCATTAAATAGACAGAAGAATATTTGCCAGAAGTTAAATGTCCCATCAGAGTTCTCTCATCACATCCATTGAAAGTCCAGTGGTAAAGGTAAAAATATTGGGCTAATTGTTCCTTTGTAGTAGCAGGTGCAAAAAGAATAAATAAAAAATCTGTTCTTTTTTCTGCTTATGACTGACATAGAGCGTGCATCGCCATGGTTAAAAAAATAGCTTATAGCATTGCTCATTGCATTGATTTTATATAGCGCTTTGTTGCCTTCTAGGCATTCTTTTACATTAAGCTTCCATTTACTCATTCACAAACCAGTGTCCAAACTAGAATACCACTGGAGGCAAGGTGGGTTAAGTGTCTTAAGGACACAACAACAATATGAACTGTAGAGAGCGGGAATCAAACCACCAACCTTTTGGTTATAGGACGTTCGCTCGACTGAATCACTGTGCCCTTAAACAAGGAAACAACTGCTAGCTCTCCAAAGCACGAGCCTGGCGGGGGTGCTAAGTGGGTCGGACTTTTAAATCTGATTCTAGAACATATTCTGAAGGACTCTTAAACTGTGATCGGACATAATTAGCACTGACTTCGCTGCAAAACCTACATTAATGTTTACACGCACATTGTCATCCTACATGCAGACATTACACAAGTGCATATCAGATAGGTGCACATTCACCTTCAAAGCTATAGGAAAATATGTGAAGGCATTAGCTTCTTAGTGTCTACTAATGGTTAACAACATAGCAACATGTTTCATTCTCCTAAACATATATGCTACAACAAGTTTTTCTGTTTCCTCAAAAACGTGCACTACATGCTTTTTGAATGATGTCATTTAGTTTGAAGTTTACCAAGTACTAGAAATTATCCTAGAATAGATCCAAAAACAAATAAAACTCCAAATGATCAAAGACTTTTAAAAAACGAGCTCCTGCCACAGCCCATTAGCTTTTCAGATTAGCCCAAACACATGAATATTCTTTGCAAAAATGAACATGCCATTTATTTATGCTAATGCTTGCTAACATGTTTAATTTTCAAGTGCTTTTTTCTAATGTGTTTTGTTACTGAAACAACTTTTGATTGACTTTTGCCTCAAGAGTGTACAAGTGCACAATAAATTCAGGAATTAATGCGTTTGTTACTTTGGAAATTATTGAAAGTGAAGCCGCCCATTCATATGGCCTGTTGCACACAACAGACTTTGTGATGTGACTGCAGGGGAGAGACGCTTAAACTGTGTGGAAAAACTAAAAGAACTGTCCCTGACCCAAGAAACGGCTTGAGAAGAGGCCTGAGGTCACGTGCACTATTGACGGTTTTATAAAACAGTTGTATGTTGTTGTACTAGCCTGTTCGTTTAGTTCAGGGACTCCTCAAATGGAAATTTGAATCATCCTTTAAAGTAAATAGCGCAAAGGTAAACTAGATGGAATAATAATAAACACAGCACTGGATATGTACCGAGCAGATGTACAATGGAAGTGCAATAAAGCACAATGTGTGTATCTGCTATTTACAGTTAATTAAACCCTCAGAGGATTCACCTTATATTCCAACAAAGCGCAGAAAATACACTGTTCGTGAGACGAATGACACTTTAAATACATCTAGGGGTAGACCTTTTGTTTCTTATATAAACTTTCTTGAAACTTTTTTAATTTATTTATTAATGGCTTTATTTCATATACTGGTTTGCTCTACATGTTTCCATTTTTTGGAAATTTTATAATAAAGTATATCACAACATAGACTCCAAACCTTTGATTAGTTGCGCATATAAATTTTAAACCCCACAAAAATCCATCCAGACTCTGGTTGCAATACAATTTCAAAATGCTCTACAAATGAATTAATTGTCAATTAATATTAGGAGTATGCACTCTAAAGACACGATTGGGAACACAGAACTACATTTATTATGAGAGTTGACAGCTCAATCTATGGACACACACCTGAGTCACTATGTAGCAGTTGACAATGTGTCAATAACGTTTCCAGCAGAAGAAAAAACAAGTACTGGCAAAAAGTTAGAAAAAAAGCCTTTGAATGTTGCAATGATCACTTTATGAAGTTCACATGTCAAGACTCAACAGACAGTGATAGGACAGCTTTTCTAAGAAGTTAGAAGTCAGTTTTTTAAGAAGTTATTACTTTTATGATTCATGCACCAGATCTTTTTCCTCCTACACCTACTTAGATCATTGGGGATTTCATGTTTCTTGCTTAGCAGGCTTGTGCTCCGGCGAGTTAGCAGTTGTTCTTGCATGAGACGGTTGACTTGTTTTCTCCCAAATAATTCATTGTCCAGCAGCGTGTGCACTTTACTGTGAGATTTCATTGCCTCAACAAAAACTTCATGTTGGGTTGCCGTGCATCAGAGCCGGTGCACACCTGCTGCGTGTGCACTGTTTACCCACAAGAACAGACACGGATGCATCATCCAGTTGCTGTGAGCGCGCAGGCCTGGACACACTATAATTCAGACCTTAGGATATCTCTCTTTGTTGCTTATTGGGCAAAAGGGAAAACAACCCCCTTTGCACCGACAGTTAGGAAACAAATTGAGCTAAAAGGTCAATCACCCCCAAACCCCCTACGATATTTTAATTAACAAATCAGCTGAAAATGCCAAGTAACCAGGGGCTATGAAAATATCACACGGTAAAGTTGCCTGGTGCTCGCTGCTAATTGGGGCTCATTTAATTGACCTGTGGATGCATGTTAATCATTTGTTACGTTAGCTTTCTTCTATTAGTGCAATGCTCTCACTTGCTCGCACTGCTGATCTCCATATCCCATTGTTCTGTGAGTCTGTGCGAGGCCATTTTGTAAGTGTAAACTCGAAAACCCTCAAAAACTCTGCCTGCCAAAAAGACAATCTCTGATTTATGCTGCCACACATCCATTAGTGAGATTGGCAAAACTGTGTAGAAGTCTCAGACGCCACATTGCTTTATGCATCTCTTGTCCCCTGTTCTGTTTTTCTAGCCCCGCAGTCAACTCGCACTTCAATTATTAGCAGGAGAAACAGATTTGCACTTTTGCTTGTTTGGAGTCTCATAACAACGCCACCTAATCAGTCTGTGCTGGACCAAAGTGGGGTAGGAGTCAGTCGGAGCAGAGTTTTATTAGCTGTAATGAGGGGAGCAGATAATAAAGATGAAGCCTCTTTGTTCTGGCGGCAGAGTGGAGGGATAAAAGCGGGTCGGAACAGTAAAAAAAAGTGCTGCTAGATGGAAAAACAGAGGCATAAAGAAAAACGAGTGGGGTGTATATACGAGGAGGAAGAGGATAATGTATAGCAAGAGGCGAATGGTAGAGATATCAAGGGCATGTGGCATAAAGGGGGCCAGGCTGGATAGCAGAGGCGAGGAATAAAAATGAGGAAGTGGGAGCCAGAAAAAAGCAGATGTCTGATTCACAGAGCCATCCTTTTGCTGTGGCATCGAGCTGCACAATGCCACAGGGACCGAGAGAAATAAACAATTGAAAAGATGAAGGTAGAGGGTGAAACCGAAGTATAAACTCCTATTAGTAGTCTGTTCGAACCCTTTGAATCTATTTTTCTTAATATACATTTAAAATAGTGATGTTGGTTCATTTCCCTTTCTATGCACTATTATGGAGCATTATACAGTATACAGCATATGCACACACACATAATTGAGCATATATGTGCTCCATAATGTGTGTGTGCATATGCTGTATACTGTATATTGCTTGTAAAAAATGCAATCAATAATTGTTTTAAGGTAGAAAAACTTCAGAAATTTGCAGTTGGCTAAGTGTTGAAGTTATCAGCATTAGATACTATAGCAGTTACCACTTATAGAAATACCTTTTTTAATATTTCTTATTAAAAACAAAATTGTATTGTTAAATTTAAAGATTTGTGCTGCCTTTGGATTTATTTTTAACATGATTGTCACAAGGTCAAGAGATGAGATGAATGACTAATTTAGTATGGTTGAGTTGATACAGGAGTTAGCTTCTTCATGTATTTCAATTCCTTTGTAGATGTGTTAAACTGTCAACAAAAGTTAAGTGTAATTGGCTGCAACACAGCCCTGGTTTTCTTGACTATTAAGAATTCAGGCATCTGACATCATCACCTCAAGATATTGTCTACGGTGAATTTAGAGCCCACATAATATGAAAACTGAAGACTTAATTTTGGAATATATTACAGACTAGAACAGTCCTGCCTCATTCCTACTGAGAATGGGGTGCATCAACAAATATTGCCAAAAGGATGATATTGGCCATTGGTTTGAAAATGGGTTGTTAGTGTAGTGGGACATAATTGTCCAAAACAAAATTATATATTTTGGTATCAAATGCAGTGTCAGTTCATTACCTATAAGCAATACAAGCAGTAATGACATTGGAGACCTTGTAGTCTACCAGCATCTAACACTTAAAAGAGGCACCTAGGTCCATATTAGATTGGCCATGCATGAGGAAATTGATCATGTATCTCTATTGTCAAAGCCAACACTGGGTCTTGACAGCTCAGGGGCATGTCCAATGAGTTTTAACCAAGGCCAGCCCGGGCTCAGGTTTTCCACAGCATACCTTGGGAGGGCTACGCACTGTTCTACCACTGGGACTGCCCCAAGGAAGCCAATTTTGAGTGTCCGCTGTGCTGGTGACAGCTGCACCAACCCTAAAAACCTACCAGAGTTCTACATCAGCAATGGGAAAAATCCTACAGAAGAGACCGGAAGATGATGAGAGTATACTTGAACACCTGCAGGATGATAGCGGCCGTTTACGAGGAGGGTGCCTTCAGCTTGTGTAGAGATGATAAAGTTTAAATTAAAGGGCTATATTTCAGAACTTGAATACTTGAAGTGTATCCCAAGCTCTTTAAGCCAAGCCCAGATGCCCTTTCTAAACATTATTGCTCTTTTGTTTTCTGGTTTATTCCGAAAGCATAAAAGTCACCTAAGTTGTCTTGTCTGTTTTTGATTAGTGATTTTATTAGTTGAATTTGCAGCCTATGACACACTTTGCTGTACTAATTGCCCAGTGTGAACTGCATCAGACACTGTAGCTAACATGAGACAGATAGAGCAACCTTTACTAACTGTAAAAGATTGCAAAACTTGTACAGTTTAACAAAAGCTTAGAAGATGCAAAACACAGCTTCCCCAATGAATGTCCTTATCTTTTATAGTTCTATACTTTTTTGTTAGAACACGATTGAAACTGAGGTGAAGAAAGTTTGAGTAAGCAGGAAAAATTTAAGATAACACTTATGATGCAGATCACAAGCAAGTATCGGAATCCTTATGTATTCCAAAATGCACTTCTTCTCAATTTACATACTGCAATTGAGTATGTGTCTTGTAATGCCTGACTCATTGACGCTTTGCAAAATGGGATACTGGATCTGCTTTGCTGTAGGTCCAACAAGAAATCCTTTCCATTATTTATTTTTTTGTGCAAATTCCCTGATGCCTTCTTTTCTTCACCATTGATCGTCTAATGCAACACAGAGCCTCAGCGGATTGCGCAAGGTCTCATTAATTGATTAAGCGCGCTGACTTGTGCGAGTGCAAGTAATACTGCTGCACATTCCTTTCAGAGCCATGCTCCTCAGTCTATTTCCACGCTGAAGTGTCCAGCCTGGAATGCCACAGGCTTCAGATAAAGTCACAGTGGCAACACCTGTGGGCTTGCAGCGGGATGAAAAGCTCCCTGTGTCATGTAGCTCAATCTGGGGACAGTGCCAGCAGCCCAGCACACCTCCGTGAGACGTACTGTACCTCACTGCTGGCTGACACTGAGCAACAGCATGACTGAGGCCGCTGTCAGTCAGTGTGGATTTAGCTGCAGGCACATTTATGTATCATACATTGCATGTGTATCATGGACTGTTACATGAGTCAACAAAAAAGGAATTATGATCACCAAACACAGAAAGAAAATGTAAAATTGGAACTCTGAACAGCAGTAGAGCCCACTTTCTGCTACTGTACACTGCAGGAACAGTGATAACTATATAGCTATAATAACTTATTTTCACAGCCTGGCTACACAACTGCTGATATATGTTCATTTTACTTCTCTACTTGTTCTCTAGTTCATTTTTTATCAGAAATTCTACTGCATACAATAACAGAAACCACAATGATGCATACATCTAAAAACATCACTAAGGATTGTTCTATGGCTCATAAAATGGTTACTTGTAATGGGTGATCAAACAAATCATAGAGTGCATGTTTTGTTATGAAGCGAGTTCCTTCTAATGATAAAGGCATCTCACTTGTGTTAAAAACATGCAAAATGTAAAGACATTGGCAGATACAGTGTTAACTCTTAAAGGAAAAAAAAGCTTGCTTGTCCACATTTTGAACACCCTCCAAGGCCTTCTATAATGTTGTCTTAGTCCAACTGTAATGGAACTAACACATTGCAATAAACTGATTGGGCCATTACTTCATGTATAAAGCTTGGCAATATTCACACATTTTTGTTGGTTGCTTTGGTCTGTCATTGAATTAAAAAAAAAAAAAAAAAATGGGTAAAAGCTCTATATGTACAGTATACATATTGGACAAATATTTCTTTAAATTTTTTATGAGCTGAACTCAAAAAAGACTTTTTCTATGTTGTACACAAAATATATATTTCTCTCAAATATTCCCCAAAGGAAAAGTGCTCACTAACACTAACTTAGATGTTACAGTTCAGTTCATGAGAAATGGGGGCAAAAACAAAAGTGTTGTGTTAATTTTTTTTTCTGTATTTTATATATATATATATATATATATATATATATATATATATATATATACACTGTGTATTATGATACATTTAGGTTCTTCTTAGAAGGAACCTTGAGGAACCTGAGAAAGTATATCACTGTTCTGGCTTTGCTGTGATTATGTTGTTTGTAATGTCACGCAGTACATTAACAAGCTCAATTGCTATTTATTAAAAGATTTAGTTAGACTTAACCTTAGCACCTCTGTAGTAAATTTTTCTCTTATGCACATAAACCCAAACAAAGACACTAGTCACGAGTCTAATATAGTTATAAGGCCACGACTTTGTATGTAAACGAAGTGCATGTAATCAAACTTACGTACTTACTTAAAGCCAGCACCACAGCCAATTAGTATTAATTTTTTTGTTGTATCAGCTTAGCTATTTTACATTTGCAGTATACTAAAAATTCCCTACCAAGAGCAATCCTACAAGAGTAATCTTTGGCAGGAAATTCTGGGTAAAGCATTACAAACAAGTAAATTAGACACAACATGAAACACAGGTAACTGCAAAGTGGAGAAAGCTAATCACCTGTCTGAAGCTTGGATCAATAATAGTTTTTATGTGGAGTTGAAAAATGCCTTTTAGACTCCAATACATGGTAATCTCTTGTTTTATTGCTTCTTTTATTGTAGAAGACGTCCTTGAATCTCGGGTAAATATGAGGAAAAGATTATCAGTTATCTCTCACCGCCCCTGCAACAAGTTATCTGTTCACTTCCAGTGAGCGCCACTTAAACCGTAATCAAATAGCAATGAGAGTGAAGTGGATAGCCTTCTGCCAATCACACACTTTCACTTCTGCTGTTTGTTTGTTTGCAGCTAAAGTCACCTTTCCAGATGCTGGGATGGCACTCTGCCACTCACCCACACAAAAACGTGTGCACAATGCATAAGTGTGCACAAACCTCCCACTCTGCGTAGTTTGAGGAGCCTTCTGTCAGTTTCAGCTCATTGCAAGCTATTTGCATGACACTTCTAAATAAAAAAAAAGAAAAACGTTTGACTCCCTCAGATTAAAAAAAAGAAAAAAAAGTTGTGGTAATATGCATACAATACCCACACATTCACCTGGCTCTGTCAAACATATTTGCTATTCCACAAGTGCATGAAGTAGACAATAATACATTTCATGTTCCCAGCTGTACATATACTGTATATAGTGCTGCTGTGTTTGTCGTTCGTTTTGTCCAAAACCTCGTGTCACCTCGCCTTTCAAAGTGTCAGACTTGACAAGCTTCTGGCAGCTCTCCTCTAAAGGGACCTACTGTCATATCTGACATTTGCCACCATTAATCACAAGCTGCACTCTGTCGCCGAGTGAAAAGCACCAACGTGTGATTTTGAAGATCCACTTGCGCTGTACGAGTTATATAAAGCCATGAGAAGCGCTTAGAGTGAAGACTATTGAAGGTCTTGTATGAAGTGCAAAGCCGCGGTTGTTATCTGATGCCGGGTCTGACAGGTAATTACAGGGGTTGGGTTGAGGGGACAGATTGCTTTAATTGTGGCAGTCACAAAGAAAAACTTGTCCAGCAATCAGCAAAACAGCCATATTACACAGAATGACGAGCAGCCAGAGTAAGAAAACTGTATAGACTATCTTTTCTAATACATTAACATTTTCTGCAGTTACCTTCTTGTTTTGTTGGACTTCCTGGGTCCAATGTCTGTCTCCAAGGTGGCCAAAGATATGGAAAGAAATTTGGTGAACCTTGCATCACATTTTCTCACTGACAAGGTGCAAAACTGGGCGATATATATGCTATGATATTTGGGACTTTGACCAAAAAAAACCCGCTGGCCTCCCGACACTAGTCTTGAACTCAAGTGAGAGGCAAAGTAAGTTTCTAGGCCCCACCTACACATATTGAAGTGCTGTTCACTTTCAGTGTGAGAACTTTGGTGTTAGTGCGCACTTGTGGTACAAAAAGCTGGGTCTTGGTCAGCTTCCAAATGAACTCTGATTAAATGATTGGACCACAAAGAGGTAAGGTGATTGCTAAGACCAGGCGTATTCTGAACTTGAGGAAACATCTTCTGCGAACATCTTCTACAAATGTGAACTCATTATTAATCTTCCGATATTGCTCAATGCCTTGCTGTTATTCCATAACCATAATCCGGTGTTTCTAATTATGAAGTCATTTTTTTTCAACAAACTGCGCCTCTCTTACAAGGGCACCTCTGCAGGATATTCAATCCAAAATACTATACACCTAAGGAATAAAGATGGCTTTGCTTATAGTCGCCATATAGATGGAAAGCCTTTGTAAATGTCTGGACAAAAGGCTGTATTCTGTATTCATAGCCTGGCTCTTTTCCTTAGAGATTTCCCATTGGGGCTCCCTATAAAGCTAGCAACCCCTTTAGAAGGCAGGTCAGCTAACCAATGAGCGCAGATCAAAGGTTACATCCTATGGGGGTTGGCTGGGGACAGTGTGGTCCCACTTTGAGCCCGTCACAGTCTGATTAATACATATGGCAGATGTAGAATATGGGAATGCATAACCCGATCCTGTCTTTACTGCCGTCTTGAGTAACAGACATTAATCAAAAAAGAAGCGAATTGTTTTCTCTGCACAGTATGGCACGGAAAATAAAACTTCAACCGGGGCGAAGGGAGGGGTAATGTTGCGTGAGATTCTCTTCATATCGCCGCGCTAGAGGTCACCTCCTGGCGCACTCGTAAAAAAATAAATAAATAAATAAATAAATAAATAAACGCATGCCATTCCTCACCTGCCTGTACGTTCATCAATCCTCCACCTACCCACTCTCGCTGCTCCTCTCCTTCCATCTTTCATCTATCTGCTCCCCATCACACACATAGCCACCAAGCAGCAGTATTACACGCTGCTGTATTTGCTGCAAGCACAAATTGACTCCTATGGCCAGTATATGACATCAACTAACCGCCACTGCTTTCCGTAATTTTTTCTTGGGACAAATGAAACTTCACGTGGGCAATAAAACTGAACCTTAATATGGATGAGCATCAGGACTCTCTTTGTATGCACGCACTGGTGATAGTGTAATTACTTTGGCGCTTTGACACCGCATAACAAACCTTGCACCGGTTAAGTGAGTAATTATTAGGATTTAATAAGACCTTCCACTCCGTATTGTTATAGTGACTAAAACTGAAAATTGCACACATTAAAATGCATTAATGAAGCTATTTGTAGGAGAGTTAGAGTTTGGGAACAGCAACAACTGCGCAATAGAATGAGTCATAACCAGGCTGATGGACTACAGTACATGTACAGTCACCTCACATTTCAATCTGTGAATCATCTGCCAACTGACATCTTCGAAGCAGAAATAGTCGCCAGTGCCCACATCTTCCACAAGCGACAGGGTTAAAATTACCATCCTAGATGATGACGGAATGTAATGGCTCTCTAAAGGAGGAGCTGAAGTGGAAAACAGAACAAGAGTGCATCCATTATCTACCACTTAAAGGCCTTGAGCAGAGTCAAACATCAATCAGGTTTATTAGTTTTCAATAGCGGTGACCTTTTGATCCCCAAAGTACAGTTTATGGACAGTATCTACCTCTACCTGTGAGTGAAATTCAATCGATACCAGAGGAGCTTCATGCTTCACCGTCCAGTTCATAAGACCGCAGAGCCTGTCCAGATAGGAAGATGTGGGGCTGACAGGGCAAGAGTGACGGGTAGAGAGCACACAACTCGAGAGGACGGAAACAAGTCAAGTGCACTGCTGGGAACTCCACCCCAACACATAAGACAGCCATGCATCAGTCCGACCATGTGGAGACAGATGGTCTATATTGACCATGTTCTACTGCATTAAACAGCAGTAAAAGACAACTGTCCTAGTTTGTGCCAAGCTTTCTGACAATCCATTTTTTATAAGTTTTCTACATTTTAATTTCCTTTCACAATAAACCTCTTAATGTCTCAAATTTAATGAAATGTCTTAAATAGCCATAACTTTTCACCAACTTCCTTCCAGATAGAAGACCATCTATATCTTCTGGTGTCAGCGTACTAGGCCCTTTAGATAAAGTTAGAACCACTTGTCCACCAAATATAAAAGCAAAGTTTGAGTTTACATACATCACACAAAGATATTACAAAGTTATTTATTAACCCATTGTTTTTATTTTAAAAACATTCAAACAGAGATTTATATTTAAGACATACTGTATAAGCAAATGTATAACAAATGGACAAAAATTTTGACTGAGTTTTTGTCTGAGATGTATGGTGCTCTATGCTAACAAAGATCATGAAAATGTACCCAGGTTTAGTTCAAAGAAATAGCTATTATGCCTAAAAAGTAGCATCCCAAAAACATCTTCTTGGGAGATTTCTGATGGAATTAAAAATGCAGAGAGACTCGGAGAGTTGGACAAAGGAAGTTCAACTACCCTCAATGTGAGAAATGGAGAGCGGACTCATGTCGATTTGTTTGGCAGAGCTTGGGCACAGCTTTAATTAGCTTTATGCCAACTATCCATCTACACTAAAGAAAATATATCTACAGTTCATCTCAATGTTAGTGGGGCAATTCCTCGTGTTCCAAATGAGTAGGGCAGCCTCTGTAAATTAATCTTGCTGCAGTTTGTTTGTCTTTGTCGCGATGCCAGGATGTTTGTTTGGGTAACTCTAGAGCGGGCAGGCCAGTAATGCGATCATTACAGCAGCCAGCATGACTAAAAATACATTTTAACCAACGCAAAGGCACACTGACAGCATAATAATACATTATCCCTGTAGGCTCTAGTTTCACTGTGACAGTTAGTTGTAATGTAACCCAGTTTGTGGGGTAAACCTAGACTTGCATTCAGTCTGAAAAAGCCAGGACTGCTTATATACTGGACAGCAATTACCCTGAATGATGAATATGAAGGCCGATAAGCGCCACAGCTACATGCTGCTCTAACATAGAAGAGCTCTAAGGACAATGAAAGTTTAATTGGGAATTTCCTAAAGAGCCCTACATTACTTTTGGGAAGACATAGCAAGTGTACATTTCCAGAAAATTTCAGTTTGGATGACTTACGTATGACCCATTTTCTGCTGCTGTTTTAAGTAGAACATGGAAAAGTGCATTGGGTTTTATGTTGTAGTATACAGCTGAACAAAATTAAATACTAGAAAGGCCATTTTGATCCCTTCTTCCACTTAACCCCATTTAAGATCTAAAACAAGTGTGTGTCCTTTCAAATTTAAAGAGATGGGTAAAAAAATTAAAATAAATAAAAGGTCAAAAAGTTAAAAGACCAGTCGGTTGACATTTTTATTACCATAACTTTATGGTACTATATTGTATATAGCTAACCTATAAAAACGTGGTCCGTTTGTGGGCTTGTATGAAAAAAGCTACATTAATTTTAAAACACAAAGCGGCTATAAATGACTCCCTGGTTGTCATCCTTTTCCCAGAGCTAGATGAGCACTCTTAGTAGACACACATGGCATGGCATTGGCAGCCAATAATCTCCCCAATGAGTAACCATTACCCCGCTGAGGAGATTTGCTTAGGGTGAAGACGGGTGTGGATGGAAAGCGACTGAGTGATTTGCCTTACATGGAGGCCATGAGATAAGCCTCTTGGTTTTCCTCTTTGCAGATAAAGGCCCCCACATTACAGTTATCGTCAGATTATAGACTTGCCTCTCTCTATAAGTACAGGATGATGCTGGACAGGGCCTCATTTCACCAACACCATTAGGATTGCTCTGTCTGCAGTGTTCTCAGCAGCAATCCATCTGGTTTACAGCCACTTCATGTTACCACATTCACTTGACTCTCCTCGAGTAGATATTGACCTAAGCTATTCCTCCAGCTCACGAGAGACCAAGCTGCACCTGGTTCACACCAAGCTGGAATGTCCGTTAAGCCCTTCTGAAGATTTCAAGCTACCTCAAAATGTAAAACATCAATACTAGCAATTAAAAAATGACCCCAGTCGGCAAAATGTCCTATATTATCTTTTACGGTGAGGGCCATTTCCATCAAGTCAGTGCAGCAGAACTGATGAAGAATAAAGAATAAATGTCAGTGAACATCCTCATTGCATAGCAAAAAACATTAGACTGAAAGGCCAAAGTTTAGAGCCTCGTGGCCCAGAACTGTGAACGTGGCTGTGCTTGGCCCCAAATGGGCCCATCACCTGGGTGCACTCCTGGATAACCTATTTCCGCAGTAAAATGACTGATGGGGCTGGGATAAGATGGCAGCGATGCAGAGCGTAGAAAGTAGTGGGGGTTTGTCTATCTCTAGTTCTGCTCCAGTTGTGCCCCTCTTCCAAAATGCCTCCGGGAGGAGATTTAAGTGTGTCAAGGCTCTGTGTGCAAGAAGATGGCTTCAAACACACCGTGCCGAGACTTTATCACTGTGTAGTTCTAGCCTTCTCTGACGCTTTCCAACCTTTCTTTCCCTCCCCTGCCGTGCTGCTCTCCTTCTCCATACCCAACTCTATTAATCTCCAGTCTGTAAGCTAGGGCTGTGCAATACCACTAAAAAATAAGAAATACGGGAGTTTAGGTTGGATGCCTTTTAGTCTGAGCTCTAAGTGCAACCGTCAGTAGCCAACTGTCAGGTGTATCAGAGTATTCAGTGTGTCCTCAGTTTAACCACCAGTCTCCTTAGAAGAGGTAGTGTTTTAAATGACGTATTCAAGTTGTTCAATATAAAAACTGCTCTGTTAAAGCAAAGCACGTGGCTAATTTGCATAAATAAACAAGCACATGATGCGTCACACAGACTATTTGGGTTTATGTCAAACCTCTGGCCGTTTGCAAAAGCAAAGCATTTTAGAGGTAATATTTCTCTAGTGGTTTACAGTTTTCTTTTGTGTCGACAGTGTCACTATAGTCACAGAAATCAACTCTTTCCATTGTGATTTTCACTGGACCA
The DNA here is from genome assembly GCA_024349245.1 of Neodontobutis hainanensis. NCBI lineage: Eukaryota > Metazoa > Chordata > Actinopteri > Gobiiformes > Odontobutidae > Neodontobutis > Neodontobutis hainanensis. The sequence goes on from JALDNG010000064.1 coordinate 567,419, forward strand.
TGGCTGATTCAGACCAATGTTGTGGGAGTCCTTGCAGTTACAGCTGTGTGTACTTTGTCTACAGCATGGTATTGCTCTGATACAAGATTTACTAACAGATGGTTCATCCAATTACCAACCAGGAAATTATTGGAAAGTATCTGCCCTTTACGATAAATTTGTGTAACAGATAATCTGGCCAGTCAGGTTATTTTTTGCCATTGTTAAAAATTTGTTGATTTATTGCCCCACCTTATTCCACTATATTCTTCATTCTTTACACTAATATGTAATCTTTCCTGGGTAATGGAACGCAGCACACAGAGAAAACTGTGGGCATGTTAGCTGTAAAGACGGGGGGTGATGAATGCTATCCGTCAATCACCGGATCCTTGACATGGATGTGTCAGAAAAAAACATCCTCAGACACTTGAGGTTCAATTGTACCTTGTGAAAGAACTTTCAGTTGGAGGAGCGCGTGTAGGCGGCGCAAGTGTGTACATGTGTATTTATGTGATACACAGTACGCACAACCACAGTGGGGGGTTGCTGTCTGTCAGGTTCTTCAGTAAACCTTTATTTTTTAGCGTCTGACATATTATTTTAAACTGGAAGCCTCTGCAATCCATCACCTTTTAGCTCCGGTATTGAACCTCTGCAACTGCACAATGCGGCTACAAGGAATAATTAAAGCGAGAAATCAGCGGTCCCAAAGGACTGCAGTAAAAATAAATCACGGGTATGAAACAAGCCAATACACCGGCCCTTCCCCGTAGGCTGCTTCTTCTGTCAGCCACACGGAATAAACAAAAGCCAGCAAGTAAAACCCCTGTTGACATCCGTCTCGCTGTGAGTGCTTTCAGTCAAAGAAATTAGATTTAAATATTTGAAGGCAGCACAAGGAGGAGGAAAGTTCCTTTTTATAATACAATGGATGCAAGATGGGGAGCCAGCTGAGCAAAGCTAGCTCTAGACATCAATGTTTAATGGGCCGTGGCGTGTACAATAGGTGGGAAGAAATGAGAGGAAAATACTACCACGATTAGCCAAAAAGAAAATAGATGAAAGTTGTTCAAAGCAAATGCAAAGGACATTCATTTCAATCACAGTATTATAAGCTGCAGTCATAAATGATTGACTGCATTTCCTGAAATGACTATATGCTCAGCAGTTTTTATATTACAGCTTCCACTTGGACAGAGACTTAATATTTCATCATACAATGGCCACATATAAAGCCCCGTGACCTGTTGAAAGTGCTATGCTGCATGTTCATGATTGGCAAAACCTAATAAAATTGTCCTGAAATAATGAGACAGTGGGTCACCTTTTTGCAGTAACTAAACAAATCTTTCTTTCCTCCTTTCCTTACACTCCTTTTGCTAAAACTGGGATATTGCAAATGTCAGACATACTTTGTCAGCTGTTGGGACTGCTATTTGGAAACACATATTTAGGTAGGACGTTGAGAGGACAAAATATTTCTCTGCTGAATTTGAGACACAACAATAAATAGCGGAGCCATTTTATTCAATGCTGTGGATTGGTTGGATCCTGTCAACAGGAAATGTGTTTCCTAAATTCAACCTCAAAAATATTCTCTGGAGCAACTATCCAACCAAAACCATCATATTAAATGAATCTGCATCTAAACAGTCACTGGCACGGCACAAATTTTGTGTTTTTTCTTGTATCATTAATAAAGTAAAATAAACTATAATTGTTCTGGTCAAACCTTCTCGACACCTTTCTTGTTTCCATCAATTAAAAAATAAATAAAATAAAACTTCTATTTTACTGACATTACATGGAAACATAGTGGCTGGTAACACAATCAGCCGTTTACATGACTTGCTGACATAATGGTCTTAATGTTATAGCCACGCAAAATACAACTGTTTAATTTAAAAGCAGTGTCAATGAAAGTCAATAAAAAGTCAGCACTAGTATGGAGGTGTCCAAAGGGCACACTTAATGGTGTTGGTTTAGTTGCACATATTGCTGCCAACATTAAACGTACAAAATGTATTATAACCAACAATCAAGTCGTTATTGTGAACGACACTCTTTTGCAACAAGTCATTGCCTGTAGCTGCCATAGACCAGTAACAGCCAACAACAGCTGCCGTTCTGAAAGTGCTCAAACCTAATACCTTTTACAACAAATGGTGGCTTTTTTTTCTAGCATACATAAGATGAAGGACAACCTGTTCACTTATTGTATATTTTATCCCATCTACAGACATAACCATGGCAACAATGTCATTCTAACACTTGACCTCCCGTCTCACATAATGGCCAATGGTGAATTACAAATTAACACAGCAATTTTTGCAACAGCTTTGAGTTCAGCATCGTCTTGCCCTCTTTGCACATACTGTATTTTGGAAGGTACTAACCACTGCAGCTGAGGTACATCAAAGAAATGTTGCACTAAAAATGCTCAAACCCAGTCCTTTGCCTTTCCCATTTTCCTGCTTCATCAGGGTCAAGGAGAACTTATTAACTTATTGTATATTTTGTATAGTATAGTAAAATGACTAGTCACAAGACAGGGCTCGATCTTTAGACTGGTCTAAAGACTATTTTGGTCTTGGTCTTGTCATGATCTCAAACTCAGTTTTACTCAGTCTTGAACATCAAGACTAACCAAGAACAGGTACATTAGTCTATTCACATTCACATCACTATGTCACATTTTAGTCTAATTTTAGTGTATTTTTAAATTAATAATACTTATAATGCATTACAAAATAAACAATGAACCCTCACTTTACCATTTCAGCATAAAATCTCAAAAGCTAATAAGATTATTTTCTTATATTCTATTTCAACATTTAAAATGTCACTGTTGAGCTTTTCTAACATAACCAAACTATAAACCTATGATAAGGGGGACCCTTACTCTAAAGCAGTATCAAAACATTTAGATGCAAAACGAGACTATATAATATATATAAAACATAATGATGAAAGACATAGTTTAAAAGTTCTATGAACGCAAGGAGACAGGAAATGTTAGCTGCAGGATGGATGTGTAATCAGGTAGCAATAAAAGTGGATGAAAGCATTTTCCTCTTAAAACTCTTCCGGATTTCTGAAGTGGCAGAAGTGGCAGAAGTGGCGGTTCCTCAAAGCATCCCCTCCATGCATAATATACGCCATTTTGTTTATTAATGTCGCGCTCTCCCCGGTGGAGACTCCAATCCATGGACACAAACCTCCGAGTGGCAGTGCTTTAATATCTTACGTTTTTAAATAATGAAAGGCGGCTTACATCAGCGCGCCCCTCTGAAGATGTGTCCCTCTTGTCTCTGCCAACTACAAAGCCGAGGTGTTTGCTCACGCCGCCGATCACTCCCACTGATGTGCTCACACTGCTTTCATGTGCGGCAGGCAAAGAAGGTGGGCCAACGAGAGAATGTTCCTAGCACGTGCTACAGTCGAAGCATGTCACCTCCCCTGAACTCTTTTGCCAACCTGTAACTATTTTTCTTTTTTTTCCTTTTTTTTTAGTTAAAAATCTTTAAGAAGAAAGTGTTTCTTGGTGAAACCCTGGAGAAAGTCTGAATAAATAACACCTGCTGTTCATGATAATTTTTTAAAGGATTTAAAAAACAAACAACAAGGTCTCAGTATCAATATCCTCCCAAGCATATGTTTATGAGCATGCGTACTCCCATTAGATTCACAAAAGTCTAAGACAAAAATTACACTAATAATAGCAAAATGCCATTCACATTCCTTTCTCTTATTTGACATATGGACTTGTGCATGCCTTCGATTGCTTTAGAGGCACATTAATCAAAAGCAAAGTGTGGAGAATCCTACGGCGTGATGGCCAGTCAAAGAGCTATCTTCCATTTTTGTATGTGGTCATTCATTTTAATAGAAAAGCCACGAATGGCTGTGTCGGAATGGAGTGCGTTCATCTGGTCGGCGTGGTTGTGTATGACACCTTATTTCGTGGTGCTGCTTACACATGCAAGCGCAAGACACGGGAAATCAATTTCCCTGACGGGATGGGAGATGTGCTCGTGAGGTACCTAAGGGTCTCCTTTTTACTGATGAATTGATCTATTCAGAGCATTACTTCCAAAGAATGGGCCACTATTCCAGATTAATAAAATGAAAGCATTTGTAGCATTTGAAATGTTTGCTAACATGTAAAAAACACAATTTCTTCGTGCATCCTAGTTTAGATGGCTAGGTGGGCAAAGTATTAGTATGTTAATATTGATTTTATATCCTTGTTATTAAATTTATATTGTTTAATGTTGAAATTATTTGTTATATATATTATCTTATCTTAGTGGTTGACTGGTGTATTGCCCTGCCCCCTTGACTTACCAAACATTTGGGCAATATTTGTACAACTCAGACATTTGAATTTGCATCAATAACTAAAATGGTTTAACAGCATAATCATTGTCTGATGCATTTATCCTTACCATTCTTTTTCCTGAGGCTGTGTTGTTACTTTTTGGAACAAGGTTCTGATTAGTCTACCTCATGTTAAGCACTTGTGTATAATAAAAACTAATTTGGCTGTAACTTAGTGTCTTAAATGTGAAATTACTGTAGCGATCTATATTCATGTATTTGTTTACCCCTCCTGTCAGTATTACTACTAATCAATGCTCTTATCACGGCTTCCTTCTAGGCAGATTTATGGCAGTAAAATTACTCTTTTTGTACTGACCTTACTTAAAAGAACTGACCCAATGCCAAGGACTTAGAGAAGAATGCAAAATAGCACCCACAATTGTTAATTCAGACATTTGAAAACCATTTTTAGCCTCTTACTGCAGGTATGTAGCCTCGTACTCTTAGCATGTACTTGTCTGCATTTGACAAAAGCACAAATATTGAGGTCTGAAGGGAGGGTTGTAAGGTGGGGATGTTTGGGCAGGACAGAAAATGTCAAGCCAGCGAGCTTATCTTAACTGTCCAGAACACCTGAGGCGTCCTTTCTGTTTCTCATCACGGGGCGTGTGTCCGTGCATGCGCCTGTGCGCCTCGGACGTGAAGGGAGAATCATGAATACTAATGGTGTTCTGTGAAAGAGAGGGGTTGTGACTTGACTCTCAACGGAGCGCACTCAACAGCTCTCCCCTCCTTCTGCACACACGCCGCACCTGACCTCTCCCTGCAGCCCGCAGATAAAGCTGTGATTATCAAACGCAGCAGCTTGTCATTAACACAGTCACCAAAGATATAGACCATCGGCAAAAAAAAAAAAGGACAAGACTCAAGCTGAATGGCCACACACCGGGTTGGGTTTTAGCCACAATGGTACTCGGACCTTGGGAATGGTAAGGCTAGTGCCCTGTCTGTCCAGTGTAGGGCGGGTTGATGGTTGGAGGCAGAGGCTGAATTCATCAGTATGCATTTGCAGCGGAGCCAAGGAAAACCACAAGGCGCACAGGACTAAAAGCGGCGAGTGTTCTCCCAAAGGAAAACAGTGAAACATGAGAAAACATGGCAGAAAACAATAACAATCACCATCAAGGTTTAGAAGATACAAGAAAATGAAATTTCATTGCCCTCAAGATGGTGCAAAGTGCTCAGAAACTTACGCACAACCGTATTAAGGATGTCAATAGGGAATGTATAAACCTTGGTAAGATATATGTGACTAAACAATATCTTTCCAATTACTTCAAGAGCAAAGGGTAGGCCGCTATGATTTCCAACAACTAGAGCCATCTTTATCTGCTACAACAAGCAGACAATTAAAATCTGTGTGCATGAAAGCTCAATTACAGTACAGTGCAATTGCTTTAGTGATTCCTGTTTTTCTACAACAAAGGGATAGAATTATAAGTTTCCTAATGCTCTAGTTGCGGGAATGATATGAATATTACATTATGCGATTATGATGCAAGGGCCAAAAGGTGCCATTGGGCAATGATTCTAGTATTTTTACCGCAAGAAACTGCCCCATCCATGTATTTTCTTTGTGTGCAATTAAAAGGAGCAAACAATATGTGGAATAAAGATGCAAGTCAAAGTCCATGAACCGCTACCATGGACAAAGTAATCCACCCAGCTTTAAGATCACTTGGAAGGTCTCTTCCGTCTGCCCTATGGGGGGAGTGATCAGGTGTTGATTACCTCACATCCAGATTCATGAAAAGACTCATGTGTGACTGCAAGCATAGATGTATTGATATATAAGCCATTAGCAAAAGCAGACAACTATGAAAATGGTGTTATAATGTATAACAAGCTTATTGGTGTGCATTTAGAACAGTGTAAGGCAGTGATTCACAAACACAAATTACCATCGTATATACAGTTTAAGTTATTCCTACATCAACATTATGATTTAAATGATTTTCATTTAATCCCTTTTCCTGGACTAAAAGTAACTACAACAAGGCTTGAGTGACTATACCATTTACGCACAAAGATTATTAATGGAAGTGCTTGTGAATCCATGCTTATACTGTCAAAATATATGGGGCAGTTCAAGAGCAGCCCACTTATAGCACCATAAGGCTGAGACTTATAGAGGCTTTGAAGACAATCCTTGCCAAAAAAATAAATAAAAATACATTATAATAACTATTGCTTCTTCTTCAGATCTTACAACGAAGTGAATAAGGGTCACTTATCAGGAGACAGACAGTCCAGTGAAACGCTACAGTTCAGCGGTTAAGACTCTCCAATTAGCTGTAATCAGAGCAACATGTGTGACACTCGGAGGCATCTCAATAGACAGTAATGAACTGCTTTACATATAGAAAGCTGCAATCGGTTGCTGTCTCCTGCAGCCAGAAAGAACCTTCTAAACCGGAAAGCACTTTATCCATCACAGAGTATGATGGTAACAATGGGCATAGTTAATCAGATACTGGCCCCTTGTTTGCTTATGTTTATTAAACCCCTTTTCATTTTGAAACAGTTTGATTGGTTTGTCATTACAAAAAGGTACTGACCCTATTACCAATGTTAAGATTACTTTCTTTCTTACTTTACAGCTGTGAAAAAGTCACATTGTTTCATGTTTACAATTTCTATTAAATGGATAATGTTTTTTGTGGCACTTGTAAAACTGCACAGTTGACATTGAATGTCATTGAAATGGGGAGTTGTTGCAAGCATGCATGTGAAACATGCCAGAAAATTACAAAGTCAAGCCTAGGGGGAAATCACAAGGTCTAATCTTATATAGCCCTCACTCAAATTGCTATTAAATTAGTTTTAATTGGATTGAATTGATTTACTTTGTACAGTGTTAACGTATTATCAAAATATGAAATCATGTACTATACAAAATTGACTGATAGATAAATTTAGCATCTCAACAATATAGCCTAACACATGTGAGTGACTATAACAAAGACCAGGGTTTGGAACAACACAGATGTTTCTCACTGAGAAGTTCAGTTACTGCACAAGAGGATAGGGTTGACAAACCTCTTGTTCAACTCGGAAAACAAGGACAGCACTCCAGTTACATGGCCTAATCAAGCTGAGTGTAGTGTAGTCTGACTAAAAAAAGTAAGCATCATGAATGCTTTTTTGCTCATTTGTTAAGAATTCTAACTTTTAAAGTTCATACAGTAGGTGTTCCTTAATGTGTGAAGAACTTAAATTTGAATATATACATAATGAGATGTATGTATTGTAGCAGCTGTCTCTGAAAGTTACACATGACAATTCTAGTTGTTTGGTGTTACGCAACATCCAGTATGATTCCATTTTGGCCAATTTTAAAAGACTAATTGTGCCTCAAAACATATCTGCAATGCTCTAAAGGACTATAATCAATCTCTCTGCTGCCTGGCATGTGTGTATGCTTACGAATGGGCGGGTGTGTGTGCCCGCCAGTGAGTACAGCGTGGCCCTGCAGGAGCTCATCCAGACAGATGTAGCATAATAATGACACTGTGGGAAGAGAGGAGCCGATAAGGCCTGAGCCTTGAATCACATAGACCTGATATGCTAAAACCCAGGGGTAGTTTCAGGGCCACAGTGACAGCTTAATGGATGATAGGTGCCTCCTTTTCCAGCAGACTCTAAGACTTACTTGCCTCTCCTCCAGCAGGCAGGTGGAAGGTTTTTCCAGAGCTTAAGGAGCTGACGTGAGGTCTGACCAGGTTGGTGGTAAGTGTTACAATGTTGTGACAATGACACAGAGTGGAGAAACTGCCTACAAAACGGGCCCCAAAGCAAGAGGGCTCTTATCAGTAAGTGGGGTATTAGCGCTGGTAATAAGCTGTGCCACTTGGTTGACAATACACAGAGCGCTGGCATTCCAGGAAAGTACTTGATATGCCATGCTGCAATGGAAGTATTTATGATGGCAATTGAAATTGACTCCCGGAAACAGAGAAGCATTCTAATGTGCGTGTGCTGTCTTGTCAGAGATAATGAAAATGCTGGAAGTGTGCTACTAAAAACAACGCAGACCAAATGAGAAAACAGCAGTGTTTGCGGTGTGGGCGGACATTAGTAACCGCTACAGCATACTGCCAGAGGAGAAGAAAAAGATCCAAACACAACCAACCAACTAGATAACACTATGTATTGGCTGGTCTACTTCTCACTATAGATGTATTTTGTGCAACACCTGAGTAGAAACAGAAAAATAAAACTGTCAAGTCTGGGACCTGTTGGGCAAGTTCTCTGTCCTAAATTAGAGCAGCAAGTTTACAATGCAAATGTTTTCTTTTCTTTTCTCTCTAACAGTGCAAACAGACCTTTTCTCTAACAGGCCAATATCTTATGACAGCAATAAATCCACTGAGAGCCAGTGAACATTTTTATGTTAATCATGTCAATTTAAATAGCTTAGAAACTTGAGATGTGAGAGGTGCAATCCAATTATCCAAGCTTGACGAAAGAGAAGCCAGCGAAATATAAAAAGAAACGCCAATAAGAAGAGGACTCTGTCATTTTATAAGACTCCGTTATTGAGTGCTCTCTCTGATTAACTGGTCCACTTTGGTTCCAAATAAGAACCAACAAATTATGCAACTGTTATTGTTCCTTCAATAAGCCTTGATGAAATGGCAGTAACACTGACTAAATTGAGCCAACAATAGAGGTAGGTAAACAAAAAATTTATTTTTGGCATAAAAAACACATGTTTTGATATATCACAAGAATGTCAGGTATTTCAGCTTCACATCTGCAGCTGATATCACAGGGAAATCTGAAAGCAGAATGGTACAATCCCCGTTTATTGTTGCATTCAAACCCAAGCTGACAGTCAGCCTTGCTCCAAGAAAGGAAATCAATAGATGAAAAAATAAGTTTTATATATTTTCTTCTGGCTTTATGCAGCTGTAATATATTTTAGAAAAATGTAAGACCTAGACATTTTAAGGCATGGCTATTTTACATGACAGGACACTACATTTAAGAGTCCCTGTCAAACACGCCTTATCCTCTGAACTTTTACAGTATAAGCACAATTGTCAGGAGTAAGTTCAGACATGATTCTCCTGACATCCTCCAAATTATCTTCTTTAATGCATGTCTTCTGAAGGATGTAAATTGTGTTCCTACATGCAGCCCAGGTTATTAGGCAGTGTTGCGTTGTGTGTTGACTACATAAAGTTGAAGGCAGTTACAGTGTGTGCAACAGTTGTCACAAAACCTAACAAATTCCAACTCTTCTCATTTTACAAAAAGTCAAAATACACAAAGTGATACTAATAAGTCAAGTACCGGAGCTATGGTATCTAAGTGCCTTCTTGAAGGAACTTGATGGCAGTGACAGTGGTAGTATGTTTAATTAAATTATTATTATTATTAATTACACAATGTCTTATATGCGATTATGTGTCGTATCTGTTGAGATCCCAGGTACTACAATCACCTTTGCATACATGCAGAACCTGCAGATTAGGCTCGAGGATAGTACATAAATCAAAGGGGCTTTAGATAATAATTTTTATCAGTTCCATTATAAATAATTGACTGCACTTCAATACTCAAACTCAATATGACAGCAATATTGACATCAGTTTTATATATAATTTAACTAAAAGAAAAACTTGAGATGGCCTTAAAATAAGTCATTATAGTCTAGTCAGCACCATTAAAGGCTAGCTCATAAATTTGTCATTGACAGAGACTGCCCATACCTTCCTGTCTCCTCTACAGCCAGGGTTAGCCCTCATTTATGTGCCCAGTCACATTTTAACAGTGGGAATGTGTGCATGTAGCTGCATCTAGGGTGGAGAATATGGATAAGGAGAAATCCTTATCGAGCAGCAGGGAAGGGCTTGATCCTTTCTGTAGAGGCTCGCTGTAGGCGCAAAAGGCTAACCATGGTTGCTTTACCCATCAATTACTGCTGACTGATTGATAGAGAGATTATATGTTTACTGAGTCGAGAGAAATGGGGGTGGTACAGGAGGTACCAACGGAATTATGGAGAGAAAAAGGTTGGTGAAAAGTGGAATGTAATTGGAACAACGTGAGCACACTGAATAATCAATATATGCTATTAACGTTTCCTGTCAAAGTAATGCATGTACAGGGCGCTAAATAAATTTGCAGAAGAAGTAGAAAAGGGAACATCAAAGGAATCGTCAATGTGAAACCCTGCCTTGTCCCTGACAGCTTAGGCGAGGAACAGCACAGCAAACCGATGCACCGCTGAGCAGTGAGCCAGAGACTTACACTGGAGAAAGTAGGACAAAATAACCACAGCTCAGGCAATTATCAATGGATTTTCTCCTGCACACAATGTACCATGATACACAAACAGGCAAGGTTTAATATCGCAACCAGCATTCAAGACTGTTCTCTGTTAGTGACCGTCAACACGCATCAATAAATATAGTGTGGGTGGCGATTACATGATTCTAAATTGGCCACGGTTCAAAACATTGGAGGGCCCAAGACGGCTGCAGGGCTTGAAAGGCAACAAGCAAAATCCAGCTGGCTTGGGGATGTGCTGCAAAAACCCCGGATGGGAATGACTCCTGGTAACATCATCTGCCAATTTGGGGTCATGAATCAAGACTGTGGCCTATTGGGAGCAGTTCGCTTTGCCCAGGCCTGGCTCCTCTTAGCCTTTCCAGAGATGACAGAGATCAATAGATGAATGAAGCAATTGGCCAGTGCTCAATTTAGAGCTTATTGCCAGCATAAATCATACCCTTGAAGAAAATTTACTCTTGTTGACCTGTTAGATTGTAATCATTGTATTCTACAGCCATTTTAATCATTTTAGTTAAATGAGCCAAATAACTATACCAGAAAAAAACAAAAAAAACTAAATTATAGCAATATGAACCAAAACCAAAAAAACTGATTTCAAAAAAGAAAACAAATAATCATAGCACAATGGAAATGTGGTCTACAACAGAAGTGAGTTGTCCTGGGCGTTATTGTAAAAACTACTGTTATTCGTGCAAATGTGCAGTTAAAACAAAGACAAATATGTATTTCAGTGTACTTTGTGATGGTTTCTTTGGTGTTAGTATTAGCCAATAGAAATCTGTACTTGTGTATAAAGACACTGGTAACGTTGAACTACTTTGACATTGAAAGCTAGCTATTTAAAAGATGGGTATACATGAAAGGTACACATCTGTCTTTGTGATTTCTGCACCATGGCACAAGTGACAGTAGCTTATGTAGTTACTTTGTCAGAATACAAGAACTTTTGTTCATTTAAAATTTGTGTTGTGTTGTTCCTTATTTTATTTCTGTTTTGATTTTTGTGTTGTTGTGATCTATCTGGGCCACCATAATTCTGGCCATTTCCACAATCCAACCAAGAACCATCGAGGTGAGCCACCACAAATAATGAGCGTTGTGGCTAAAGTAGGCCTTCCTTCATAAGATTGGACAGGACAACTGAGTTTAAAAAAGAGCAAAGCTAACACAGGTTCTTACCATGACCCCCACGAGTAAGAAAGGGCATCCTGTTGATAGCAATGGGCACTGTGCCGTGCTTGTTGTGGAAGTGGTGGACGTGGTGGGTGGTACTGAGTGAGGAGGATACGCGGGCGGCTACGGCGGGGCAAGGAAACACCAGCAGGGCCAGCGAGAGCACCAGCCGGAAGAGGAAAGCCGGACTGGCCCAGACCGCGGGTGAAGCAGCCCCCTGGCGGGTCTGTTGCTGTAAACCTCCGTCCACCTCTTCCACTTCCACTTCCTCCTGCTCCATGGGGGCGGGGCCAAAAAGGAATAGAGGGCCCCTCCCCCTCAGACGGCACAAACAGGAAGTGAACATCTCAAAGAAATCCAGGGCCCATGGTCCCCTGCTTTCCAGCGCGGGGAGTGAAAAAGAAGGAAAATTTAAAAAGCCAAGAAAAAGATTCCTTAAAAATCCCAAAAATAATTGAAAAGAAAAAATAACGAAGAAATAAAAATACAAAATCCTTCCAGAAAAGACAGACCAAAAAAATCCTCCAAAAGTCTACTGTAGAGTGTTGTATCCGAAAGCTTCTGATGAGATCCAAAATCAAACACCTCCCAATCTTACAGCAATCTTACAAATGTTTATCATCAACTTCCTCAACCTCCTTTTACCCAACAATCACAGCTTCGCAGCCCCAATTAAGTAACTACCAGACTCCATCTTAGCTCCGTCACAAAATATTTTGTTTACAGCTCTTGAAGTTGATTGCTTGACCAGGGGAGATCTTCACAAGGCTCCTCCACCCATAATCCGTGATGCTACGACCAAGTATAAGACTCCCACGATTCCTTACTCAAATGGTGAGTGCTTGAATGGCAAAACACATAGGAGTTAAGCCAAGGTGCCGGAGCAGAGGCGTGGGGTGCCGTGACGAAGAAGCAGTCAAATCCTATCTCGGGGCTTGGGATCCCTGAAGGAGCTCTGAGTCCGTTCAGTCTGGAGCTCAAAGCGGGAAATGGAATAAAAAAAACAGCACTGTGAAGAGGACAAAATGGTCGGCTATTTTCCACAGCAATGAAATCTCTGCCAGTAAAATAAAATCAATAAGAGCTGAGGAACGCAGAGCAAGATTAAATCAAATCCAAAGAGTGTGGACTGTCCAGTTCAGCCAAGCAATCCTCCGATCCTTTTAGACTTGTACGTCCCACTTCTGATTGCACTTCCCTAGCTCAGAATATGATCCCTTTTGTCTGCCCCCTCAAACAGAGCGGTGTAAGGTGGGAGGCAGATGAGAGGCAGCCGCTGGTCCTCTCGGTGGAGCTCCGACACTGGGCTCTGCTGCTGCTACTCCTGGCTCGCTGTGAGAGTCTGACGATGCTACTGCCGCTACTGGCTCTGCTGTGAAATTCATGCTAATTGAATCAGAAGCTGCAGCAACGAGCGCATCCTTCCTGCCCGCACAGTTTTCTCCCTTCTCCTTTTTCCTCCGATCAAGTCAGCCGCCCCCCTCCTCCCTCTGACTCTACTGCTTCTCCACAGAGGGCAAAGGAAAAAGAAAGACAAAAAGAAAGAAAGAAAGAAGGAAGGAAAGAAAGAAAAGAAACACAACAAGAGTCCAGCGGAAGGAAAGATAGAAAGAAAGGTGCTGGACACAGTGGGATCTTTTCAATGCACTGTCGATGATACACAGGGCAGAGCGGAGACAGGAGAGTGTTTGTGTGTCTGGATGAAGCGCGAGCTGGAGCGGGAGAGCAAGGGAGGGTGAGAGAGAGAGAAGGAGGGGTGCACACACGCAGAAAATGACGGCTTTACTGTTTACACAAATAGAACCCAATGAAACCAATGGATACCTGCGTGTATTTCTTCCTGGGTATGTAAGGATGTGACATGCTTACAGTGCATGTAGGTTTAACCAAAGTTATGCAAGATTTGCAGATGATCACATGTTTTAAATCCAATCTCATAAACAAAAAACATTCTTTCTTTCTTTCTTTCTTTCTTTCTTTTTTTAAAGATTAATATATATTGATGTTTTTCTGGGAAGCTATCCAGCATAAGTGCAGATATGTTCATCATCATTTAACATTGTGTTTTTATGGATCATGGATTTTTAAGTAGTCACATAAAGTTTTATTTCTTTTTGACATTTATTGAACCAGAAGAGTCCCAATGAGATTGCAAATATCTGTTTCCCAAAGGCTAAAACAAATGTATAAGTTAAGGTTTGATGTGCCAATGTTTGCAGTTCCTCATGATGGCTTATCAGTCACAATATTAACATTAAGCTCATTTTTATTATCAAGAGGTGAAGAATATATATGGAATAAAATATATTTGAGACATGTACAGTATAATCATATTTGAAGTAGAAGTAAGGCTAACTTCTCAGTTATGCAGTGATTTGAATTGTTGTTAGCCAAGTCAATAAAGAAAAAACAGTCAAAAGTCATTGACTCAAGACAAGTAGGTGCAATACAATCATCCACCAATCTAACCAACTGGGCAAACAAACAGAGTCAAATACAGCTCAGTAGCTGCTGCAGTTTGCCTTTGTTGAAACCCCGTGAACACAGCACACAGACTATTTGCAGAATTATCTCTCAAGAACTGGAGAGCAGACAATGTATTTGCAAAGTAGAGGAAGTGGGACCTCTATATTTCTGAACAATAATAATGATATCTTCTTTCTCTCTTCTTTACATTCTCTGTCTCAGTGGCACATTGGCTTTTGAAAATGGTGATATAAATAGACAGTACTTCCAGCGTCATAGGTTTAATACTTACAAAAATACTAATAGCTTGGATGTGTTCCCCAAAACCAATGTCAATAATACTACTTATTTGATCAATATTTCACATGTTCATGAAAAAAGCATTAGCAGAGACATGAAACAGCCATGACATTTTACGGACTCCAAATTGGTGCACTATTTGCAGATGATTACACATTTTACACTTAAGGAAAGTCATATCCATGGTGTAAATTAAATTATGTATCAACTGACCGTTTTAATTCCAGATTCCCTTTATTAATTTCATCCTCCATTGCCTTTCTTTCATTGTCAGGATTTAACACAGTACCTTTCCAATTTGGACCTAAATTCCTCTCCTCTGCGTGTACTGTATTTCATTATCCCTCATGCACACTGTGTACTCATTCTCAGCTATTCTTGTCAAAAATGGAGCATGCTGCTTGTGTATGAGACGAAAGGGTGACATGTAGGGACAGACAGAAAAAAATAGCCGGGAAGTGGATGTAAAAAGACAATAAGGCAGACTTCGGAATGGAATAAGATGGAAGAGACCAAAGCAAAGTGCAAAGTGAAAGGGAGTGAAGATTGTGTATCAGATAAATCACAGCCGATAGAGATCTGGGCAGGGACAGGAGCTGAGCACGGGAGGACAAGAGGCAAGAAAAATGGCCGAAACAAGGAAAGCAAGCGGCGGTCTTCTGCACTGATGGAGAGAAGAGTGTGGCGCCTATTACTCATTTACTCAGACCTGGACCTAACAAACACCTCTGCCAGGTAGGAGCATCTCAAGGGAGGCAACAGAGGCTGTGTTTGCTTCTGTCAGCTCGAGAGAGAGAGAGATATGACACTTGTGCTGACTGACTGCCACATATGACCTTGCACTAAGACTGAACCCCAGGAGTTACAAGGAAGAATTACAAAAAGGGAAAGTACCAAAACAACATCTTTCGTCCGAACACTGTCCAAAGTTATTCTTTGACTTTATGCAAACTTTGATGTAAATGGAAACTCTATAGAATGATGGACGTTTCTCTCTGCAGTTAATTTAAAGGCAAAAATGACAGCAAAATAACACAAGGCCATGACCGTATGATGCGTTGGTCATAAATGAGCAATGTGTTTTTTACAGAGAACATCAGCAAGTGGATATAAAGTGTAGCAGAAATCTTATTGGAGTTGGCAGGAACTCTGCAAAGGTGTTCAACCCTTAAGTGTGCTGTAGTAGAATTCACACATGGCAATTGCCTATTGTTGATTAAGCGACATGCATCTATCAAAGTTTTGTTGGCCACTTTAAAATCTGTCTTGTTAGTTTAGTCTGAACAATTTAAAGTCACCAATATACCATACAAGCATATTTTTAGATGGTGGGAGAAAGGTCTTGACTGGAGCACAGTAGCACTGGAACTGGAATACTTTTTCATCATTGTCGATTTTTTTATTTTTTTGACAGTGATGGAAAAAACTGAATGCCATTTGTCATTTTGACGCATTACTCTGAGAGTGATTGATTGTAATTCCAACTCCTGTCCAGTTTGTGGCGAATGTACATATTAGTTAGTAATTATCTTGAATCATCTTATCTTTGATACGCTGCATTAAGTTGCAAAAATGTCAGTGCAATTGAATGTCAGTAGTTTTTTAAAACGCCAAATAGTTCTGATATTGTTAATAAATAAAGGGGGGGAAAAAAAAGGACATGATGCAGTGGAGGATGAAGGAGGACAAACAGTCAACACTGAAAAGGAGAGACAGATCTACAGAACAGCCACTGAATTAAGTTAAATTCAGCCTTTTGTAGTCGGAATCAAATTGTGTTATATACTGCGTTCTATACCTGCCTGTTTAAGCACAAAATATCATTCTGCTGTCAGTGCAGAAAAAAAAAAAAAAATCGGCTTTGTGTTGAACATGAAGTGTCATTTTCGTTCTTCTGTTGTTTATATATATAACGAATAAATCTGTCCTCTATGCGCATCTTGTAATTTCTTAAAATGTGAGTAAAACGGAAATCTATTATAAGTATTAATAAAGTATGACAATTAAAAACGACAGGTAAAAAGTAGGTTTATGATGGAAATTTTACGACTCTGTCTGTCAAAATGATTGTTAGTGAGAAAGTCCAGTGTTGTCTTGGGATCTGCATATCTTCAAGAAGGCCTCTTTTCAAAAGCTAGCATTTGAAGCATTCTCTTGAGTTTAACTTTTTATTTGATCCGACAATTTAATGGGCGTATGAATGAAACCCTCAGGTAAAGCGAGACGATTGAAAACATCACATATTTAGAGAATGTACGTATATGTGGATAGTGACAGAAAATACATTGCACTAGTTAAACTTAAGTATGAAAAGCCAGTCGCATTTATGTTTTGTTTAAAATAAGGCTACTCCTAAAACCTAAACGCATTTGACTGTAAACTGTGCTGTTTCATTACAAGACTGTCACTGACACTGAGGATGTTTCCTTCTGAGGACACAACGTGGACTGGGAACTCATTATGAAGGAAAACACAGAGGACTGCCAACACCTGCCGCTCTACTCCACTTCCCTCCGGCAAAGGTAAAAAAAAACAAAAAATAAAACAAGGAATACGGAGCACACTATTTCACAGGGATGGGCCGTCTCTCTGAGCTCACATGCACTTGTACTAATTGCACTGCCATGACAATGCTACTACTGTCTGATGCAACGCGCCGCTTCCCAGAGGTGCACAACTTACATTTCACTCACAAAATATTCCCCAGAAGGAAGCACTGAAATCCCTCAGTGCAGGTCGGGTCACAAAAGCAGAGATTGGTTTTCTGTCTGATGTAGGATCAAAGGGGGCCATCAACAATTTAATCCAAAACAAGATGACACTTAATTATAAAGTACTCAGTCAGATGCTAAAGGGAACAGACTCTTCTATGAGCGATGTCATCAAAAAGATACAAGACATGTGGTAACAAAAGTATTTTTATTTTTACTTTGATGAGAATAGGTTAAAATATTTAATGTTTCACTTTAGAGGCAAATGGAAACAAGTGTTATGACAGTGGATGGTCTAAATTATCTTTTATTTATTTATTTATTATGTCAATAATTGAAAATGTGATTATAATTATTGTTATGCAGATAAAAATAGTAATCATTAAACATTTAGAAATCACCAGCAGATAAGTACATTACATTTATATTCTAGTGTTAACGGCATACCTATCATACTTTGTTGACTTGTTTTTTTTACCGTTAGCATTAGAGAGAAAAATGGCAGGAGCTTTCATATATAAATGCACAGCCCTCATATGCTGTTTGTTACTTTACCGAATGTGTATTAAGGTAACTCTATGTCTGTAATGTAACATGCATTTTAAGTACAGGAATGTTTTATGGCTTTGGCAATGGCAATGTCATCAAGCAGATGAGAAATCCAAGTGTTAAAACAATGTGTAACTCTTTTTACTCAATGTAATGTTGTTTGTATAGTTTATATCCTTTTAGCTTGTGTAGCCTAAAATCCTAAACAAATACAGCTGCTGAAAACCTAGCTACCAGCTAATGTTCCCTACCCACTCACCAACAGCACAGACATTACTGGTCGGATGATGTTTGACAAGTGTTTTTACATAATATGTTGTTTTCAGTTTTTGACACCTTTTCCTTCACTTGAAAATGCGGTCTGCTTAACTTCCAAAATAGTGCTTGTGGCAAAAGGGCCACCAGTTTTAAGCATATATAGACTATGAAAGATTCACTTGCACCCAAAGAGGAAGTACAAGAGCATATAGGATTTTTGCGCTGGGTGAGGTCAGGAAAGTAGGACATGCTCGCGCAGCAGGGGAAAGGCAAAACACAAAAAGCAAGTCATCAATTTTTTAACTTCTGTCTCCTGTTTGTGCATTTCAGTAGCTCTCTCCTGTACTGTGCACCCAATGCCAGCAACTTATGTAAGAACACTGTAGGGAAACTTTTTCAGGACTAAGCCCCAAATGCTCGGCCCTATAAATAGACCTTTTGACTCATGCCTAAAGCGCTATTAAATTGTCAAGGCATTGTCATTGCGGGATATTTGGTGCCTTGTTAATTTCTTGCATAATATGATGTAACAATTGAGTAACAGCAAAGAGTTATTAGCATTATTGCTTCTGCATGCTCTTTTTTAAACAAACATTAGCTCACGTTATTCTTAAATTGCATCCTGAGTATCCTTGCCTCCCATAAATTACATGTGTATGTGACTAAAATGCAAATTAAGTTGCATAATCAAGACCTACATTCTGCACCAAAGCGGCTCCATTTGTGCCTCCCACTGAGATGGCGGTGTCATCTTCTAAATGTCTCTGCTGCTAAAACGCTCATTATAACAAGAAAGATTGTTTCTTATTAAAAACTGAAGAGGATGTGTCACAATGCGACCACATCCAGTTAACATCTGTAGTAGTAGCTCATAAGTTTACATAAGCTGGCACAATTTGTGATTTTTGGGCCATTTTTCAGAGAATATAAATGAAAACACAAAACAATTTACTTCTTTGAAAGTAGACCAAGGTTTTGTAATTAAAATCTTCTGATTTTCCCTCAACCAAACATCCATTATCCCAACAATAATCAGATGCATACATTTACCCCACAATGCCTTCAAAGCAAGCCACGAATAGTAGCACCACTAGCCAATGAATGGTCCAGAGCTGATGGATGCATTAGAGAAAACACGGATCGCACTAATAGCATTGTAGCTTGGGCGGCTTTGAAACTCAAGAATTTGGATGTCTTTGGTTAGAGTTCTGAAAAGGTTTTAATGCACTCGGTTGTTCCTGGGGTTAGGAGGGAGGTTACATAAAAAGACGGGATGGGGGATGAAAGACAAAGGTTTTTGGTAATTAAAAAGGAGGGTTTAAAAGGAAGTGTACATTGCGTGAAGCCTGGGTTTAGTCGAGGAGAGGAAAGATAGTTAAAGGGGGGTGTCTCCTGTTTCGCTTGAATGGAGGAGCAGGTTGCACACATCTTAATCACATGAAATGATATATCCTCGGGGGGAGAGTGGAAGCGAGACAGCAAAGGAATGAAGAGAAAATATAAATCACTTTTTTTCTTTCCCATCACAAAAGCCATTTTCTTGCAGATTTCATTAACAATTATACCCTGAATGACAATGTATGCCAATCTTGTTTGCTCTTCCCTGTCCTGCTTAATTGGTTGATTGGTAAATACAAAGATCTGTTATCTATCACAGGCCGAGATGTTAAATATTTTAGCATCGCAGGTATGGCTAAGCCCTCGGGGATTTGCTACAGAGCACGCAAAAGCTGAATCAGTTTTAGTGCCATCTTGGCAATGTGGAAACAGATGAAGCTGTGTTTACCTCGGGGTAAGGTTGGGGTTAATGCTCCGAACATGCTCAGTGCTCACCTCTTTATTGAGCTGTCTTGTAGAGATCTCCACAGAGAACTCTAGGTGTCACAATCTGTGGGATCTTACATGGTCATTAACACTTTGAAATTGAAAAGGAGAAAACAACCCGCATCTCAGTCTTAACAACCAAAATGACCCCAGATAATAGAAATCAGGCAATACTTCCAAATAATACGGAATAAAAGATGGAAGCAAAGGCATCTGAACTCAGTTTTAAGACATGTGTTTCCGCCTTTCACCCCTTGTTCCAGGGACTTTGTCAAATCTGAGTTCAACGGATACCAGAGCAGAGCTTTTAACGAACTGGATGAAACTAACTCTGATTGGACCAGGCTGTTCTGGTCTCATAGTCGTTACCTTGAAAGGGCAGTGTGACTCCTGATGTGAGAGTGGGCTCATTTGAACCATTAGTATCACTGCTCCCTTTAGGAGCTAGACGTCCAATTTAGAAAAATGTAATCAACTGACAACCCTGAACACCATAGTCCAATGCAATTAAAACACAAACTTGATGGGCTACTGAATATGACGTGAGGAAACACTAAGGGGGCGTTTAATCAATTCCGTAAAGAATGCAATAGTGTGGTACTGACGGTAGCATATTTAAAAAGAATTTAGTTTAAGAATAGTTTGGAATAAAGGTGAGTACCTAATTTGTTGGGATGTGTTTGTCAGGGGTAGTAAGTCACTTTATAGAATATCTCCATCCAAATTCTCCTTCAGAGTGAAAAATGCATTTTCCTGAACCTTGCCCATTGTTGAAATACTAAATAAACGCCCTGCTGGTTGTCTGGCAAGCTCTTCCCGTCTCTATCTCTCCGCTGCACTTATCTCTCCTCTATTGACTCCTTCCTGCCCCTGCAGCCATCTATCCATCCATTGCTGCAGCTGAGTGCAGTGTGGTGAGTCAGCTGTCACCGGGTCCCTCCAGCTGTGGCCCCAGCTGTCGGGGCCAGATGGGCTCATCTACACCCCGATCCGCTCTCATCCATGATGTGTATGAGGGGACCCTAACCGGGAGCCACGAGGACTGAGCCTGAAGGCTGTTATGACAACTGAGCCAAGACAATATGTCAGAGGCATGTATCAAACAGAGGAATAGACCATTACAGAAGCAACAACATTGAAAAGATATATACACACTCACCTGATAACAAATTCCCAATAATTTATATGCGCAATGTGCAAGTTCAAAATCACATAGACATCTTAGAGGAACTGATGGCTTTATTAAGTAAGAATGCAAGGTAGCAATAGCGACCATAACAAAAAAAATAAAAAATCTACTGCAATGCACTATCTCAAACACTGTTGGGCTGTTGGGCCTTGGTTGTCACTCGCAAACAGCACTCTTTGGTTGACAACGCCAACAAAAGAAGGGAAAGAGAATGTTGACTTACACTTTTTGGTGCCAATATGTTATTGCTAGCAACCAGCCTTTTAGTCCAATCTTTTCAAACTGTCTAGTATAATTAATTAAGAGTTTGTAAAGGAATTAATTTTATAAATCTAAAATGAAGAGAAGAAAGATATATTAATTTGCCCAGATAAGAGCAGGAAAAGGTAAATTTTTTTACTAACGTCCAAGTAGGAGCTGCCACCTTGCTGCACACCTCAACTTACATTTTTTTTTTTTTTTTTTTAAGGACAACACACAATGTATATTAAGCCATCTGTAGACCTATATTGTACATGTTTTTGGTGGTGGGGGAAACCGGAGCACTCGGAGGAATTTACGCCGACACGGGGAGAACATGCAAACGCCACACACCCTGCCCTGAAAGGGAATCAAACCCAAGACCTTCCTAATGTGCTAACCACTCGGCCACTGTGCCGCCACATACATATTGAAGTTTCTCAGCCCAAATCTTACTCAGGTTTTATGTCAAAGGACCATCCAAATAACGTGAGCGTTAGCACTGTGTATGCTAATATTGTCAGAAAGATTTAGATTTGCGTTTCTGCATTTGTATCATAGATAGAATTGTCTTGCATTATTGAAAGTGCAGGCTCTAGGTTCACAGACATTCACAGACTATACAACAGAAACAATGGCTGAGGAAGCACAGGTGTACACTTTTAGCTCCTCTTTGTGATGTTCTACACATGTCAGTGACCAGCCAAAATGATTGTACAAATGGGACAGCTAAATATCCATCCATTTGATAATGATGTATCCCCACTCACTGACAGCACACACATAGCCAGTCAGTTGCCATTTCTCAAAACCATCTTGCAGTGTTTTTAGTTAGTTTTTTTTCTGTCAATTGGAATTGTATTGTGGTCTGCTTAATTTCTTTTAACAAAATGTGCTCTATTCTAACCCTAGACATTGAACAGGTCTATAATGAGTCAGGTGTGCCACTTACAAACCTTTAGCACTGCCACTCATATGCTCCATTTTATTCTTCTCCTTGCAAAACTTGCGAAGGTGATTTACAGGTTAACTAAGACCTGAAAGCGAGCCTTTCTGTGTGCCATTGTGAAGGTAATAATTGGGGTACAAGCTCAAAGGTTGGTGGGGATGGAGCGCGCCGGCTAAAGCCATTCCAGAATAATACCAGCTTGCGGTAATCTCTTGCACACAGGGAGAAATTTTGACAAGGATTTACGGATTTTAAATACAATTTCTATATGCAATGAAGGCCCCGACAATGGCACCCGGGAGAGGAGGGGCCGGGAACAGTGCGGGTTAAGAGAGGCGAGTGTGCATGCGAAAGACAGAACGAAAGAGTCATCATGTTTCCGGGGAGCCAGATTGCACTGCTCTGGGGTATGAGACGCCCCAGTGTTTGAAACGCCTGCTGAGTCACATCTAATTTATCCAAAGCCTACGTAAGGAGGGAGAGCGGTTTGTGTGAAACAGAGAGCAAAAGGGGAATAGATATCACCCACCCAAACAGACAGACAGACAGACAGACAAGACGACTCCTACTGTTGCACTGTACAACGGCTTATTTAAGACATAAGCCGGTTTTGAAGCTCCATCTCAGTCTATGTTCGATAAATGGAAGTGCCTATTGATTTAGACTCGAGATACGGAGCGCTCAGTTCTGGCTGTTTTCACTGAGATTAACACACAACTACAATGAGAAAAGATTGGGCAGAGAAATCTTTGGGGCTTTATCCTCCATAAGAGAGACACAGTGTCATCTAAAGCCGCACAGTCGCTGATCCTGGTGTAAAACTAAAGTGGGAACAGGCCACCAGGCATGTTAGGGATTCTATGGCTAAATATTTGCAAAGCATCCGTGCATGTATGCCTGGAAATGTGGCAGCTGCAGGTTCATCGGAGTAACTTTTCATGCTGAATTACAATGCTTATTGGGACACAAGTTGTCCACCATACTCAATCCCTCTCATGGGAGTGTTCACAGAGAGAAGCAGCTGTCTAATAACAACTAAAGCGTTCAGTCTCTTAATTTTTTTCCAGAGCTGTATATATATATATACGTATACATCAATTCACCAGACTCATTAAGTGTCTAGCATTTCTCTTATTTTCATTTACAGTGCCTCACTCCTCAATTGAACTAAAAGTTGCTCTCTGTGCCATCTGGAGCCCTGTTCAAAAAGCTCTTATGAACTTAACGAAAGGTTTGGTTCGGAGACCATCATTAACAGATCTTGCTACAAATTGTGCTCCTAAGGAAAGGTCCCATTTCTTATAACCCATCTCTGCTCACTCCCATACTGTCTCCTCTCTGGGTCTCCTCCATAGGATAGACTAACCTAGTTTTTACATCCAGTCTGTTGACTTGTTTGCTGTTAAATGCATCTTTAAACACAAGGAGAGGTGTGGGATACAAAGAGAAAGACTCACTTCTGGATTGAAATTATTTTTAATAATAATATAAAGTTCATACATTCTTTGGTCTTCGGGTGGCTCATTTTTTTACTTTAATAAATTACTAAATAAAACCTCATACAAGGATTGGTTGGCAATTGCCAGCTGCTCTGCTAAGTATAGGAGAAAAAGCTCTAGTCTAGTACTCTCCATCTGGAGTCTACTTGGTCATAATCTGCTCTGTCTGATGTTTTCTCCTTCTCCTGTCATCTGTTATCTGAGGGAAAAGCCCTTGAAGTAAACACTTTCCACTGATTTCCCCTCAGAGGCCAATATTTCCCGCATATTCACTGTGTATACAATTTTACTTATCACCAGCAAAGTACAAGTTTTTGGAAAACACAGGCAGAAAATATCCATTTAGCAGATGTTTTTTTTAGGAGGAATTCAGATTGTGTATGTGCTAAGCCGTACGGTGTGTCAATGCCAGTAAAGTGCACAGGCTGTGCCGCAGTATAGCTGACTGGAATCAGGATTTCAGAGTTAATGGACAGGGTGACTGCTGTCTCCTCAATGTGTCAGACTTCGTTACACGCTCTGCACACAGAAGGCACCGCCGCCCAGAACGGGGCAGCACAGTGGCGGCGGCTCCACAAATCAAAATATATACAAAAACACTTTGCTATGTCCCAGGAGCAAACTACGCGGTTGAAGTGTTGGTTTCAATTAGGGTTTGATAGGTCACATGTTTATACTGTAAAAAGAGACAGAGTCAGGCCCAATCCAGGAGACAGCCAGGGTCCTTTGTGTTGTGAAATGATTGTGTCTTTTTATTATGTTGTTTGTCAAGTTAAAAGATAAATGTTGACCCCAAAAATGCATAACTTGTTGAAAAATCACAAAGATAGAGGAGTGCTAGTTAGACTCCACAAGAATCATACACAATGACATCGTGTTCTTTCCACATCCTTCACTATTAATTCAGCAAATTCAAAATCCTTTTTCCCATCTGAATTCAAGAGACAGAGTGTACACACTATAATTATCCGTTAATTGCAGGGCAAAAAGATCATTTTAATATTTGTTTTAATTATTAGTTATATACAAACAAATACATACTAACTCAAGTAGACGTACTTTCAAAGGTGTTCTTTGAAACACTTTGATGCCACAGTTGACCCAGTTGAAACACATTAGCATGTTGAGTAGTGGAGTTGCCTCAAATACTGAACAAACATTTAAACCTTCATAGAGACCAGAGCAAAGCAAGTCTTCTTTTTATCTTATTTAAACACTGGTACTTTGGCTGAAGTTGCTTGACAGGAGATTTGATTTGTCGCATTTTGCTCACAGAGGTGAGACTTGTAGTAGAGAGATGGTCCAGTTTACTCACGCTATATTTTGACTGATGACACAAGTCACTTTTTGCTTAGCATAGATACTAACAATTGACATCCCTGTTAAGTCCGTATTTATTAAGGTACAGTGTCTAGTCCATGGAAGAGCAAATGCCCTTAACGTTTCTCGTTCATAGCTCCATCGTTATGTTCGCCAAATCTGACAACTGGCAGTGCATCAGCTCAATAGAGGACATTAAGTGCCTAAGTACAGGCCTCACATCGAGTGGCTCCACGAGGGCTCATTAGCGATGAGGCTGATGGAGACGTCAGCATTAAGAGCTTATCTGTTGACTCGCAGCATACGCAAGGTTGAAGGGTTAACATGTGGAGGTTATCAATAGGTAGACTAGTTATCAATAGGTAGACTATTGATAACCTCCACATGTTAACCCTTTGGAGGCTGCCTGCTCTGAATATGTGAACATGACTTTCCATCACACTATCGACCACTGCAGTCAATTATCGTGGCAAAAAAGTGCTCAGCTGCACATTTTAATAGCCGAGGGAAAGATAGAGCTGATACTGAGATGATTTTCAATAACAGCTCAGCGAGTTAATCAGAGAGTACTTTCAAGGGTAATCTTTGAATAGAAGACGATAAAAATTAAAGGGGCATTGTGAAAAACTTCATGGTCTTCATTTGACCCAAAATCATTATCAATAGTGTTTTTGATACATTAATATCCTATATATAACATAATAGGCATTTGTAGTTCCATGGAATGAAGTAAGTGCCTACAGCGGACAAATATTTTATGAATAGCATTAGACTTTAATAAAATAAACAGAATGGATTTTGCAGCTAAATTTGAAGAGAAAATCATCATCTTAACCTATTTGTAGTGGGTTCTTTAAAAACAAACATATGGCTTAGCAGTGACTTGTGTCTTTGTGAATATATTGTGCAGGTACCCAAAAAGTGAAAAAAAGATTGCTCAAAATACAAAAAAGAAGTTGCAGTTTAATATTTGCAATACATATACTGGAGTAAGCAGTCTCTTTAAAGTGTTGTAGTTGGTACCTGCTTTGTACCCAGCTCCCATCCAAGTCGCACACACCTCTTTGGGGCAGAAGGTCTCGCTCTTATAGCCTGAAACCCCGCCCCCAACATAAACAACTAAGAAAAAGGTAATTTCAAAAATAGTTCAACTCCACAAGTACTTCACAAAATCATTGAAAAATATTACAATGACAATGTCAACAATGTTACAAACAAAAATGGAAAGGGAAAAAAAACAAAAAAAAAAAATGCAGCTGACATGATATCCGGTGACGTCATGTGTATGCAACCTGCGTATGACACAATATAAAGTCTATGGCACTCAGGTTGGCTGTGTGAAGTTTTAAATGGATTTTGAATATTGGAAAAAGTTTGTAACATGTTCAAAACTATGGACAGACAAATGTTTGGAGAGCAGTTAAGTGTGCACCCATGACTACTGTGTCGACTGACAAGGGAATAAAAAGCGGCAAACAGGCAGACCGGTAAATAAACAAGTCAGCATTAGTGTGTAAAAGTGTGCGTGTAAACTTTCAGATATGGGAGCCATAGCATTAGCCTGGCTCCGCCCTCCTACGTACTTCCGCTCAATTTCATTTCGCTTTAGTACTTAGTCTGGGATCGATGTATATTCTTAAGTTTCCAGAAATCAATTTTTTGTAGGACCAATCAGCGAACAGAGGGAGTGACTTGTTGTTTCCGGTCGGTTTCGGCGCATGACATACGTCACGACCACACGTTAGCGATTGGCTATGGCAGATCCTGAGTGACTCTGGGCAGATCCAATAGTTTTAAACTTCAACAGAGTTCCCGCATACAAGGAAGTAAACGCTTGTCAATGGAGCGAGGCCAGACTTTCTGTACAAATGAAATGTACGAGAGTCTGGTAGAACCAGGCTACCATAGCATAGCTGACGGAGCTAATCCCTCACACTATTAAACACATTAGAGTGTCCATGCAGAGCCACCGTAGACAGGTAATAAGGTGTGAAATGCAATTTGAAAAGATTACATGCTTCAATTCCAAAGACATACAGTACAGTTTTTTCTTGAAGAATTTCTAACATGCTTTATTATTGTTCATTCATAAGAAGCGTGTGAACCGAAACAAGAGAGTGCTTACATAATAATTAGCCGTGAAGTTAGCTTTCTGTTGTGTCTTCTCAGGCAGACTTAATGATCTGGAGTGGAAGTAACTGCGGTTATTTAATTAAGTCATATTCATCCAGCAGAAAAAAGCAACACCAAAATTGAAATAAACATCTTGTTTGTTTGACCATTTCTTAAGATTAGGTTGTATATTGCAGAGACAAAGCACACAGCTAAAGCACTAAATGACATTGTCATAACCATGTTGATTTTAAAAGTGTGTAGATATGGGACTTTATAGACTTTCTAGTGAAGAGTATTAGGTGGGACAAAATCCAATCTAAGTCTGTCTTTAAAATACTTTGAAGAGTTTGAACAAACTTAACTTTTATTTTAGGGGCTAAACAGTCAAGCCATTCAATTGTGCAAAAGTCAAAGTAGCTCTCTAAAGAGGAAGGACACTTTACCTCAGTCTGTGGCTACAACTTAAATGAAAACTGCACTTTAAATGGCTCCATTCAACAACAACATTTTACACAATGCAACATTAAAAGGTAAGTGGTTTGAAGAAATGATCTCTACAGGGAATACATAAACAGTTGCACAGAACATAAAAGACAGAACATGATCTATGCAAATATAAAAACTGTAAAAATGACATGGGAAAAACAATATGCATCAACATTATTATAACCATAGGGCATCTTGACAAGTACTTTAGAGGAGAACAGTAAATTAAGTCCGCTGACATTTAGGGAGTTTGTGCCATCCAAAGAAGAGATAGTAACAAAATTATGTTTGAGTTGAGCACTCATCACATGAATTCAACAAACAAAAACACCTTTGTGACATGGTCAATTTACCATCTTGAAATTCTGGCTTTAATACTTTAAAAAAAAAAAAAAAAAATCCAACTTTATTTTGGCTTTAATCCAAGAATTTTTACTTTACTGTCAGAATTGTGACTTTTTGTCTTAAAATTCCAGTATTTTTTTTTTTTTGTTTATCTCAAAAATCTATTTTTTTAAGAATTTCATTTGAAATATTTGCATTTCTAATTCTTCTAACTTTTCTTAAACTTCAGGTTTTAAAATTCAGTTTTATTAACATTTTTTTTTCTCAGAATTCTTACTTTTTTTCCAGAAATTGTACTTTTTCCTCATAATTCAAACTTTTTCTTCTCAAAACTCTTCCATTACTTTCTCAAAATTGTCGTGTTGAATTCTGTCAATCCAAAATTGTATAAAATACAGAGAAAAAAAATATAAATAAATCCCCAACACTCTGTAATATTTTTTGTGATTAAAAGTTATTTAAAAAGTAATTCTTGAGTCTTCACCTATGCACATTATGTACATTTGGGATAAATAGTGCTGCAGTAAATCCTAGAATCTTCTCCCTTTGGCCCAGTAGGTGTTAAACCCCAGGCTTCTGCTTTCTGTACATGCCACGTACATGACGCAGTATAACTTATTTATATGGACACAGGCCAAGTAAACACATCACATGTAAGCATTGAATTATTCAGACAGAGAGTGGGCTGTGTGAGCACTTTCCAGGGGCAATCCATATTTCAAGATTAGTTTTGATGCAGGCATTCAGCTTTACTCTTAGACGTCACATATGTTCGGGTGATTCAAACTGCGATATATGACAAACTGCTGACAACGCTGCGCCCACTGTCTTTTTAGTGGCTGTGAAATGGACTGAGGGAGCTTACAACATTGTGATTCTGAATCCAATAAGGCACTAGTGATTATTACGCCTATTTATATTGCTTATGTCAGATGGTATAAATATCACTCCATTGCTAAGTGCCTCTCGTCACTGCCTTTCAGTAATTTCACACTTGATTTCTAGCTAAAGCATTATTGAGGTGTGTGATTAACACAATGTGAAAATAATGCACTTAGAATTGGTTCTGCTACTGTCTAAGGAATTTTAGTCAAAATTGTTCCCTGTCTTTCAGACTTGACGTCATATCCATCATCAACATAGTAAATGGCAAGCGCTTTTTTGTATAATTATCGGGGCAATTACCAAAGCATTTTACATTATGCTTTCATTCACCCCATTCACACACATTCACACCGTGGTGGTGGTTAACTCCTTTTGTAGCCACAGTTGCCCTGGACAGACTGACAAAGAGATGATCTGCCATACAGACAGTGCAAACAGCCTTCTCCAGCCACCACCAAACACACCACAATCACACACATGCATTCACCACTGCTGTGGGAAGTGTCATGCCAAAAGGACACACTGACAGTGTAAACTGGAGGGAGTTGAAATCAAACCTTAATGTTACTGGATGCCCCGATCTACCTCCTGAGGCACTGTGGCCCCAGCATGGGGTTAAATTTGTATTTGTATACTGCACATTAACTCTTGCCAAAATAGAAACTTGTCCGATTTAGAAGCAAATGAACAGATGAAGCGCTTTAAGTGCCTACTAGGTAGTAAAGCACAATAAATAAATAAAAAAATATTAATAAAAATGAAGACCACATGAATGGTTAAAAGTTCTCTACAAGTTCAGTGTTCTATCAGCAAAAGCTTGTTTATGCTGTACCTTATGGGTTCTTCATATCGATGTATTATTTCTCCTAGATCCCGAGTCAGTCTTGGTGGCCACTGATTTTTAGTGGAAGCTCCTCACTGACGCATATGGCCAAAATGTTACATGCTTCCAGGTTTATGTTCATGTTACGTGGCCCCTGGAGCAAGTGCACACTTTAACTCTCATGCATGTGCTGTCTGTTTAGTTCAATACTGATGATTGGCTTGGTTCTTGTCATTCATTTAGAAGAAGTTTCACAAAGAATTAAAAAAACAAGAGATGATAACAATACACAGGACTATATGTATCTTAGAATTTGCACTGGGATTTTTGGTCCACAATACCACAATTGTGAAATTGCAACAGGGCATATGGGGCGGTCCTTCATCCATTTCTTGCAATATATCCATAAACTCTAACGCTTAAATTATGTTTTATAGTGGCTAATTTGTGTAGTGCTCGCATATTTTGTTATCTTTTGTTATTTGAGTATAAAGTATTTGAGTATTTGCAATTTCTTGTGTTTGCTTATAAAATATTTATTTTAAATTACTTTGAACAAGTACATACTAAAATGACACTGCATTAATGAAATCTTATGCTCATGTGATAATGACAATTTATTCTGTGTTTGACGGCTTTACAGGATAAGACAGAAGGAATTAAAAAGTCAACCCGACCCTTCTAGTCACTAACAGGTTATGACTATTGTTTACTGCACCAGTAAAGGTGACAGTGCAAATCTGTTTCCATACCTCAGTAATTATTTGTGATGTCAAAAAAAGGCGGCTGGACTGAAATAGCCCTCCATTACGCACGCCTCTATAGCTGGCAGCCATAACACCCCGTCGGGCTTACCAAACATCACAACGCCACATTTAATTAGGGACTAACACTCTATTCTACTGGTCCTTGTGTCGTGTTGCTTGTTCTCACTGCAGGGGCTTCACTAAAACCCGTGACAGGGTCTGATAAAGTCATTAGGCTACGAGACTAAGAATAGGCAATGGGCAGGGATGTCCTTTTGTCAGCCAAGAGATAGGGTGAGAGAGGCGTTGGGTGGCTATTGCAGAGGATGAACGCTTATAGAAATGAGAAAAAGAAGGCGTAATGGTTGATCGCTAATCTAGGATGACTGGAAGTATAGAAGGAAAGGGTAATATAAAAAGAACATAGACTTAATTGCACACAAAATGGTTGAAATTTAATCAGGGGAGGAAATGGATCTAGTGATATGTCCTCACAAATGAATCCATGTGCAAGCAGGCACCCTCATGGCAGCTTTTCATAATATTTTCACATTGGAGCTTATTTTTTGTGCTTTTTTTTTTCCTTCTCTTGGCAGGCGAGCCCAGACAGTGAGTCAACTTATCTGGCCAATGAGGCGTGATGTGATGGCAGGGGAGCGCAAAGACGGTGGCCCGCCGGGGCCAGAGCAGACTGGGTTCAGCGTCCTGTCACCTGTCCAACGAAGAGGCCAGGGCCCCCTTACAGATTCATTAAAAATATAAAAGATCTCCACAGCTTTGTCTAATGCATGGCTGATACTACAAACAAACCTTAAACATGGACTGGCTTTTTTTACCTTGCGTCCCAACTTACTCAGACCACATCATTGTTCCCAAACCATGACGAAGACCCTCCTTCTCTGTCAAAATTATAGTCTCACTGAAGCATGTCCATCAACATGATGTTACATTTTTGTTGTAAATTATTGTCTGCAGAATTACTATATTGTGATATTTTAGCAGATTGTATTCTGCTTATGCAATGCAATGTATATTCACCCGTGCCAATGTCACATTGCCAATGTTGCATTTTCAATCCTTTGACAATGATTACTATTTAAATAATTCAATTTGCAATGGCAAACCACATAATCATATTCCACTGCCTCTGTCGACTCCTTTCTCTCACATGCTTTAACTGCCGGAGGGCAATTTAACTTTACTGTCTTGCTCCTACAAAAAAAAAAAAAAAAAAAAAGGAAAGACCACTTTGATCCATAGTGATTATCCTCTTCAATGTAAACTTACTAGCGAGTACATTCTTTTGCTCTTTTGTTTAAGGGCTGTTAATTATACCGACCCACTTATCAGCATTTGTCACTGAAGTGGCCATTCTCTATTTCCAATCAAAGCCACTTATACTCGGCTAAAGCAGACCTTCCATTACTTGTTTTTACTATATGTGACATTATGACTGCGTAACCACTGATACAAATGCCACTAATTGCAGACTTTGTGCTCTGAGTGCTTTAAAATAGCTACTAGGGACAAGATTACCTTACCTAAATTATCCACAATAAAAGACAAATTAGTGAGAATAAAAAGACTTTGATTAGGAAACTATTAGACATTAATTTCAAATGAAAATGGATGAGGAGCATAAAAGCAGAAACAATTTTTATCCATTTCTTGGTAAAAAAAAAAAAAAAAAAACAACAAAAAAACAGATTGGTTATACAAATATTCCTTTGAAAAAAAAAATCAAGCGCACCATGGAGCAAACTATTACTGTAATTACAGCAGTTGTGAATTTACAATGGAACCTGTCATTTGAACCAAATCCATTTTTTTACACTAACTTTGCAATTAAAAAAAAAAGCAAGACCTGTAATGGCTTCTTAAGAAACAGGCTTATATTACATTTAAGCTCTGTCAGAACGAGTGTAACCATCTAAATGTGAGCAGATGTAACACAACATGCCGTTATGGGAATTGTCATGACGGCTTAATTACGCAATCATATTGTCACCGGCAAGAAGTTGAATTTCTGTTCATAAATTCTCAGGAATAATGTTTTTGTATGCATGGTTGCTGCACTATACTGTATTGTGAATAAGTTTTGACGTGCATGTTGAAAAACAATGATCTTTGGTTTCTCCACAGAAAAGAACAAATAGTAAAACAATAAAATGGTGTGCCTTTATATTGTGCTTTTTTTGTACCCTTCTCTGACAACCAAAGCGTTTACATAATGCTTCAATTCACCTCAGTCACACACATCCACACCTGGGGCTGCAGCACACACAGCATTCTTCAACCACCACCAAATTCACCTTTACAGTCACACACCAGAGCTGTGGTACTGGAGGCAAGGTGGGTTAAGTGTATTGCCCAAGGACACAACAGCAACATGAATGTGAGAGAGCGGAAATTTAACTGCCAACCGTAAGGTAATAGAATGACTGCTCAATCACTGAGCCACTGCGGCCCTTTAAGATGTGGATATGGATACTAAGAGAAATACAATTGCTTGACATGTCAGAGTGGTTAGCACGCCTGCGTTAAAATAATGAAGTTGAGGTATCAAGCCTCAGACTTGGTACAACTCCTCCTTCAAATAAATTGGTTCGGCTGACTCCTGGGTCTAACACAGAAATGTAAATGTACAGTGGAGGAAAAATGTTTTTGGAAACTCTAATTATTGCATTAAGAATCACTCTCAAAGATATATTTTGTTCAATTTTTAACACATTCTCTGTTATTTGTTTGATACCAACAATGTTGAGAACTGACATACTGAAACTGTCAATAATTTAGCTTGGTTAGTTTTTCTTGTAAACAATAAATAAAAAAAAATGTATTTGTATTTGATTGTGTCGGTCTAATGCATCCACCACTCCTTTTGAAACACAACAATGATTTTTCCACAAATATTAATTGTGCCATAATTGTGTGAAATTTTAACGGTTTATGAAAACATTTTTACCTCATTGTTTTAGTGGCTGAAAGTGGCTCAAATCAAGCAAAAACTTTGTGCTACTATTTTTTTATATCTGAGTATTCCAAGGTGTGCTAAAATATATGCATTGTATGAACTTGAGTCTTCAAGACATGAATTTGTCATTCTAAATGTGAACAGTTTCTGGTAAGTATAACTTTGTTGTTAAAGATAACCCATCCAACCACCGGGCTGCCTTAAATTGTCATTCTCATCATTTATCATTTGGTACCAGGCTGAACATTATCAAAAATAAATATTATTATTATTTTCATTTTATATTTTTTTGGGGTCTTTCATTTGTAAAAAATACTACTTCCACCAGACACTCTACTTCTATGATTTTTTTAGAGTCCTATTTAACCGATGGCTTGATTGCAAACAGTGACTTTAAAAATCTCTTTGAGACAACTCAAAGTCAAGGCAATATCCAGAGACTGCTAGGACAGATAAGTGTTTGATACTCGCCCCGTCCATAAAAAAAAAGTGATACATGGTGTAAAAAAGGTCGGCACCCCTGCCATAAAAGGGAGAACAGTAATAAATAATGAATAATGTTACGCTATATAAAACAATGCACCATAGGACATTCTACAAAACTATGGAAGCATTTTTGCAATTCCAAGAGCACTTACTTAACTCTAGGCTATCTGCAAATACACACATTAACATGCATTCAAATGCAGTGTCAACACATGACCAAAGGCTTTAAGGCCATCTGAGATTCAGTTTAGCATCTTTCAAATGACAGCTCAAACGGAGACTCAAAAAATATTCTCCAAAAGGAAGTCAGCAGCCATCTGTAGATGTTTTCCCTGGCGGCATTTACCCACATCCCACATACCTTTTAAGGATCCAAATCAAACATTTTCTGCATTAGCACAGCACCGGAGCCTAAAGGAAACAGCCATGCGTTACTTGTGTATGTCTCACAGCCCATGGTGAGGGTATTTTGATTCAGTGGCACCTCACAGGACTACGCCTCGGAAGAAAATGGAAAGCATAAGCTGTCTTTTTTATGGCATTTATTTTTTCCCTCCAGGATTTGGCCTTTCAGATCACATTACTCTCCAATTACACATAGTCTCCAGCGATTGTGAACTCAAAGAGCGGTGACAGGATGAAAGAGGACAGCGGAGTGTATGTGAGTAAACGGGGATGGAGGGTGGAGGAGGGGAATACTGCAGTCAGATTGGGAGCTGGCACCCTGCTATTGTGTTGGCAAAGCATCAGTCGCCTGATGGCCAATTAGCAATAAATAGTGGGCAGGTGGATGCCTATCAGTCCAGTCTCACACACTCCAGTCTCATTTTTCTCCACGTCCTTGTGTGCCTCCGGGGACTAGGCATTCCTTTGCAGGCACCTCTGAGAGCCGGGACCCTCCACTGGAGCCCACCGGAGCAGATGGTATTCCTTATTATGTCAATGTCTGTGTTATGATGTTACAGTTGGCGCTTCAGACAAGCAGCCAGGGGCCCAGCAGGACTGCAAGCTTCTGCGTCAGGGACTGGCACTGATTAACCCTCCAGTACCAGTGATTTTGTTCAGAAAAACTCAAACATAGAAAAGATTTATTTTTTTATGTTTTTTATGTACCTCTTTTGTCCAGAATAATAAGATTTGAGTCAGATATATAAGGAAAAAGTCAGAAATCTGAGGAAAAAAGACAAAAAATTAAATAAAAATTGAGACTAGAATGAAAAAAAAAACAACTGTGTCCAATTCTGACTGGATTTACGCTAATCTCTTACTTTGTTAATTTTCAACCATTTACATAGCCCCTTAGAAATTACAGGGACTGGAGCCAATCACAGCAGTTTTGTGGCTGAGGCGGGAAGCACTTTTCAAGAATGGACGCTTAATTGCAGGGCTAACACTTAGAGACACTGTGCACCTCTCTGAGTTCTCCGTCTTAAGAAATATTGGTAAACTAATTTAGAAAAGTTAAGATGTAGTAACACAATGTGGTCACACAATTGGTGAAACATGTGCCTTTAACCTGTTTTATTCTGCTAGACTAGTCTGTCACCACTTTTCATCGTCCATTCTGGTAAAGTTTTCCAACTTTCAGGACACAGAAATAATGTGTAATATAACACTGTATAAAATAGATGCAGTTCGGCAGCTGTTGGTGGCTGAAGGTTAAGAGATTTTACCATTTCCCAAAGTACTTATACTCTGTGTACATTTCAACACAGGTCTGCGGAGGAGAAAGAATGTGAGCTCATTTTCTTGCAGTGCACTGAGCTAAACTGAAAATCTACAACGTCTTTAAGATCACATTCAAATATGCAGTCTGTGGCCTTGCTTCTTTAGGCAGTGAACAGTAAATGCATTTTAAGCTAATCAGTGGCACAGCACATTTTCCACTGCCCATTCATTCTCAGGCTCTTAAGAGCCCTTTAAAATTGGACTGTTTTCAGATCTAATCTGTGATTTTGGAATCTAAAACCATTTCCTCTGCTTCATGACTGTGTGCTCGCCTACAGCAAGGAGCAGCCATCGCATTCTCCATTCATTAGCCCTATAAGAGGCTCATTTTAATTTTGCTTAATTTGATTTCTGTATCAGGTGCTATGGTCTGGAAATGACTGGGGGCCTAAGCAGTTACCTGTATTGAATAAATGATCAGTTGGAGTGAATAGGTTCAAATTTTGTTGGCAAAACTACTTTCATCTTAAAATCAGAAACGCAACACACCAATCCAAACTAATCCAAAGACATAATTCAACAACGTTTAGTCAGAAGTTCATCTCATTTGGACAAGGTGCACAGGGCAGGTTGGGACATCAAAGGGACCTATTACTGGAGACTAGAGTTTGCATCTTGACTCTCGATGAGTTAAGTTAAGTTCTGACAATAAAGCAGTTGTTTGGCGGGTAGTACAACTGCTTTACGGCAAGAATGCAATACCCAGGCTGGCATGTCCTTTTCTTCTAATTTCCAAAGGCATGCTCATGTAGGTGAATTGGTGTAAATGAAAGTTAGTAAGTAAATGGTTGACCTTGCAGTGTCTCTAAGTTAGGCCTGAGAATCACAAGATACCTAACAATTGGATCCAATTCAGTCCACTCAAAGTTCTTCTGCTTATCCAGAACTGTTTTGTTGGACAATAGCATAAGAAGAAATGACCAGACTTGTATTGATTTGCAATACATTGATTGCAATATAGATATAGATATATAGATTCCAATGATAAAAGCCCATGACAACGTAATATGACAATTATTGTGTGATAGCAATGTAATTGGAAAACAGATGTTAAAAAGTAGGCAAGACAAGACAATTTTATTTAAATAGCACAATACATAAACTGGGTAACTTCAAGTACTTTACAGGAAAAGACCATTTCCAAGATTTAGTTTTAAAAACATTAGAAAAACTTTGCCTGCGTCAGTGTTTAGACGGATGTCATTTGTGACTTTGATAAGTGCAGTCTCAGTCTGTGATGGCCCTAAAACCTGACTGAAAAGGATCAAAGCAGTTGTTAAGCAATAGAAAGTCATTAAGTTGCTGATATACAACTTTTTCGATGAGTTTCCCTAAAAATGGCAGGTTTGATATGGGTCGACAGTTGTTAAGCACTGTAGCATCAAGACTGCTCTTCTTTAGGGGAGTCATTGATGACAGATGTTTTTCAGGCCCTTGGAAATGTTCCAGACTGTAAGGAATTGTGGTGACAAACTGCTTAGTACTGATTTTAGAAATCTAGTGGGTAGAACACCGAGGCAGCAGGTGGATGAACTCAGACTGGAGACAGTTTTTTCAATTGTTCTGTCCTTAATGGGGGTAAAATGTGTAAACTCAACCAAGTGTCTCTGAGGTGGCTGCAGTGTTGTTGTATGTCCTTTGGACTGTAGCATGTTTAATGCCTTGAACCTTGTCGTTAAAAAACAATGCAAACTCATTGCATTTAGTGGTGGAAACTAATTCTGGAGGAAATGGAGCTGGAGGGTTTGTTAATCTGTTCACTGGAGAAAACAGGACACGTGAGTTGTTACTGCTGTTGTTGATGAGCTCTGAGAAGAATATTTCTAGTTGACAAAGTTTTCAAAGTAATCTCCAGTGAGGTACTGCCACACTGAAAGTTTACTTTGGTTAGCTACCCGTCATTGATTTTGACAAGCGCCCATATTAGAAATTAATAACAGAAATGACACTGGTATATCAAATGATTTGTATTTGTTTATAGCAGCTCTATATTAAATAAAAATACCACTATATGGTGATTATATTGCTGTATTGAGATTTTCTCGCACAACTGCGTAAGCCTTGAGATTAACTGCTTGATTATCCAGGGTAAAACAGGAACTGGTCACACTGGTGCTTAATTGTAGCAAGCAAGAACAGATTTGAAATACAACTTCGCCTACACACAAACAACGTTTCAGCCATCTTTGAAATCTATTTTACCATATCAATTTTTGTCAAACTACAGTCTCATTTACCAGCCTGCAGCCATGAGACTAAGTAGCACACAAGGCCATTTTCTTTCTCCCATTAAAACGGACTTAACCAAGGCAGGCAGATGGGCCACAAAACTACATCAGCAGTAACCTACTGTGCGTTCCCAGTAGGACTTTTCACATCACAAAGCTCCCCGTTCAGAAAGCACACTGACTTTGTGGCTGTCACTTCACATTAAAATTAGATTTTATTTATAGTGTAAGGTCAATACTCTTGCTCTATTTTGAGACAAATACACCCTTCTCTGTTCCAAACGCTGCCCTTGTTGTTTCACTTTGTTTCTTCTGTTCTTGTAACCATTAGCGCGGCGAAGACAATTCCACTCCCCGCTGCCTTAGTCGAAGGCCGCCTCGCACTCCATCTTGTTTTACAGGAAATGGGCATCATCATAGCGTGACACTATTCTGAATTTTCCAGCCCATTTCCTCACCTTGCCACAGTCATCTCTTAGCGCTTGTAGATGATGTTCGCTCCACCCTTCATTCTGTATCGCAGCAGGTAATCTATTGTTTGAAGATAAATTGAAAGTGCAGATTTGGGGGGAATAATGTAGCTGTAAACACATACATTTATATATATTTATAAAAAAAAGCCATTTTGTTTCTATTCAATCCTATCATCAATAATAACAAGGGTGAGAGGTCTTGCGCATGTGGCTTTGGCAACATTAGTTTTTCCAGATGTTTTATTAGCAGTTCAAAGCTGTTTGCCCTCGTCATTTAGTTTCTATCCACCAGAATTCTCTCAATTCCCCTTAATTTCCTCTCTCATAATGTGTTTAGCCATTGAGCTCAGACAGGGCCGCCGTTGTGTCACGCTAATGATAAAGTCATTTCAGGCCAGCCAGCCAGCCAGTTTTCAATTAGCTACTGCAAAGTATTTTCAGTGATACCAATCAGACTGTTTTGCCATGGCTTGGGAGTTCTTATGATGGATTATCAATCAAACTCATATTAGGACAAAACTAACATTTATCAATAGATGAATGACCAAAATGTACGACAAAAACATGCACATCGGAATGAGATCTTAGCCAAGTATTTTTTATAAATTATAACATAAAAAGAATGGTGTTAGGTTATTGGGTGTTTCCTAACATGGACCCAACCACTCAAAATCAGCCCATTTTGCAGCAAGCATTATGTTCTAATACATGCATGAGTTACAGCAAGAAAATTACATTCACATGACTCATGGGTTATTACAATATATTTAAAGTGACACAGGAAGACAAACTATTGTCCCCTTGGTCTCTCAGTACATAAAAGTCTTTGGAACGTACCCTAGGTGTCTCTTCTACCCAGTTGGCAACCAAGTGGGGTCACAAAGTTGGTTACCAACTTGTTCAGTTAATGTGAGACAAACTAAATCACGTTGTCCCCTCAACAGATCAGAGATGTCTCAACATGTAGGCTTAATTATATAAGCCTGGAAAATAAAAAAAACCTGCTATGGCAATGCCGCATATTTGCACGCCTTGGCTCACCTCTTCTAAAACCCAAGGTGAAAGGTATGCCTGAATACAATTGGGGGCACCACCTTCAGGCTTGGGAATGGTATGAATTGCTGGCACATTATTTCTAAGCCTTACTTTCTGCTGTCCTGAACACCTACATACCACACAATCCGGGAGGTAACAGAAGTTGACAACAAAGCGAGAAGGAGCGCGTTTGGCCCTGTGGACATTAATGGAGCAGCTAGGCCTTTTTCTTCCTAACTCACCACCCCCTTCCTATACACTTCCATCTACTGCACCACTGGCAGAAAAGGACCTTTTTTAGGCTCGAACAGCCTACAATATTACCTCTGAATGTGTGGGAGCCCGTTATATCATGCCTCGTACTTATGTTGACTTTACCGCCATAGAAAGTAGTTTTCTATAATCATGAGGAAATGGCGCTGATGGGGGAGATTTTAGGTCCTGAATGCGGCTTAATCAATATAAACGCATTTCTTATTTGACACAATGAGGGGAGGTTTATATTGTGTGAATCAATGTATTTCTTTTCACGCTAAACTACTACTGATACATTCACTGTGCCACAACAGAAACATTGTATAAGCAGATTTGCCGTTATCTTTAGAAGCATTTGTCCAAGATGCTGCGTCGACATTTCGAAGAGTGTGTCTATATGTTTGTGCACTCATCTGCTCAACATAATGCTGACTGACAGTAAGCACACAACAGAAGCATGCGTTTTCTGCTTTGTTTGTAGTCCGGTGCACTATCTGCCACAGCTCTTCTTTGCATTGTATTCATCATGTGAGCGTTGGGCTTACAGATCAATCAGGAAGGCCAAATGGAGGTGATCCCTATTGTATTTATTCATGAAATTACTGTCTAGACATTGGAACCGAGAAAGTGACTGCAGGGAGTGAATGCTAACCAGAGGGAGTGAGCGAAGATGAGCGCGGAGCAGTACTATACACACTTTGAATAATAAAGCATGTAAAGAAGCCCAGCTAAATTCTAAGCTATTGGTCTTGCTTTAAAATGTTATTTCAAACTACTATTCAGAGGTGCTGGTGTGAAGGAGAGGGTTATTTTTGGAAGGGATATTGAAGAAAAAAATAAAATAAAATTTGCAAAGTCACATTCATGAATGAGTTGACCGACCATCTGCTATATTGGATGCATTGTTGGTGTGCTGGTCTCTCTCAGATGGCTTTGTTGTTAGCTCATAAAGCAAAGAGGTGACTCATAAGTAGGGTTCTTTGCTTATCCTGTTTTAATAACCTACAAAGCATGAAAGTAATATGTCTAAAAGTGTGCCAAGCCACTATTCAAACAAAGAAGATACTGGAAGCTACAGGGAAGCGTATAGTTGTATTTCCATTAACAAGTTTAGTTTAGGTTTGGAATATTTTTTCACTGGAGATTGTTTTAGATGGAAAAATAGTTTCTAACATCAAAATCAAGATCTTCATTTGCCCCATGCTTTGGTCAGGGATGTTTCCGGCATTAATCAGTAGGTTTGGTTTGTTTGACAGAGCGCAACGTGAGAGCGATTAGAACGAACAATTTTACAACTCAAGTCACCAATCAAGTCAATCTGACTTTTAAATGTAAAAATTACCTCAAACAGTTAAACACTACACAGTAAGTGCAGGAAATTTTAATATTTGCCAGAAAACTGCTCTTAAATTTGGTATTCTTTCAAACAGAGATTTAGAGGTGGATATTACATTTCATGCATTCATGCAAACTCCTTAAAAGCTTTATTTAGTCAGCTTCAGGTTTCTGCAAAATTAATTTAAAATCTTATCGTCTCTGTTATTTGCTTTTCAAAAGTTCATCAACTGAACCAATTTTTCATTTGTATTTTTTGCAACATTTGAAGATTGTACTTGATATGTCACGGATTATTGTTAAGAGCATGATGGTAAATTTATACTGAAGAAAGAGGATGCAATAGCATGCTCCTTCCAGTAATAATTTCTTTCTTCTTTCACCAATACCCTGGCACCATTAGCCTCCACAAGCCAGCATCTCCTTTTATACTGTGTTCTGACGTTCAATTAAAGAAATCCAACCAGTTTAGAGTGTGATATACAGTATTATGTACACCTAACATACGCTCTTTTTACAATGGACACTAAAAGCTACAAAAAAGGGCTATGTAAAATCAAAACTTTAAGCACATAGATAAATTGCAGACAAGAATATCAGACAATGAGTAATGAGAATCAACTGTTTTTTTTTTTTTTTTAAAGAAAACAGCCAATCCATAAAACAGAATTGCTCAGAAAGTAATTAAATCCAGCAATGTCCTTCAGGTAACCACTCCCTAAATCACCCATCACTGGAGAAATTATTTTCTATCATGTCTGGGTCAGAAGTTATCCAAAGCATAACTTCAAACTGATTATACATGGCCCGCTGGGAATAATGACTTTGTTTTTCACCATGGCCTGCTGTCTGCCAGACTCTTTTAGATCCTGCAGAGGTGAGCACCTGAAGGCTTTTTGATGACACGCAGCTGATTTGTGGTGATAAGTGAGCGTAACAGCAACATTTTTCTCTGTCGGTTTGCTTTTTAGGGATCATATTTCAAGACCTCTCCTGAAA
The DNA here is from genome assembly GCA_024349245.1 of Neodontobutis hainanensis. Classification (NCBI taxonomy): domain Eukaryota; kingdom Metazoa; phylum Chordata; class Actinopteri; order Gobiiformes; family Odontobutidae; genus Neodontobutis; species Neodontobutis hainanensis. The sequence goes on from JALDNG010000064.1 coordinate 609,478, forward strand.
TCTTGCTTCTCCATTGTTGCCTCACCCAACCATTACACCTTTAATAACATCTTTCTCTTCTAACTTTGGCCTTTCCAAGGACACTGTATTAGTGACTGCTGGGACATTATTGCTCTAAATCGCCCTGAGAGGTTGAAAAAGAAGCTTGGAGTAGTTTTAAGATGGGCAGTTTAAGTGCAATGCCAGCCAATTGGGGTTTGGAGATGTTCATAGGTCGCCAAGGTTGGGACAGACAGCCGAGGTCATTAACATGAAGATGAAGACAGGCTTTTATCAGCTCGGACACACACCAATTCCCTGAGGAAATCAAGCCTTGTTTGTGAGTGCTTTAAACTGCCATATATCATTTAACCCCTTCAGGGCAGTACATCTATAAAGTGCCCCTTCTCAACCATAGGGAATCAATGACAGCACTTTATTCCATAGACCCTGTACCGCTAAAGGAAAAGTCTCCTCTTGAATCATTTTGAACATAAGGCAACAAAAAGACTGCGACTGACTTGCTAGAAGTCCCACCCACCCCTTGCGGTTTGTGTCTTTGTTCCTTGACTGCCTCTGTCTGTCTGCTTTGGGGTGAACTTGGTGAAAATTGTCTGTGAATAAAAATGACTATGGGCAGTAATAACATGCCAGGATGCTCTCGGCACATTCCGGATAATATGCCAAGAGAAGAAGGTTGAAGAGTTTCTTGCCGTTTCCTTCTTTTGGTGGAGATTGTGCACACAGATTTAATAAGCCCTCCCTACACGAGTACATGCAGAGCTTCTGTGAGGCCTTCAAACCTGCAGCAATCATCTCTGACCCTTGTGCAATCAAAAACGCGGGCTCTTTTCTAGCCTTGCTTTTTCTTTGAACAGCCGGCACTACAAAGAGCAATATACTAGAGATGTGGGTAGGAAGAAAAAAAACAGACAAGTGAACAAGGATGAGACAGATAAAAATTAAGGGGATAAGTAAAAGATACAGAATGTTCTTGTTCATTCTGTGCATAGATAAGCCGTAGAAGAAGAAGAACAAGGTGTGAGACATGAACTCTGAATGTTTTCTATTGCGTCTGACCAAAGATTGTACATATTGAAACGTTTAATTTAAACTCTTAAACACCAACCTACAAAGCCTCTCACAAACAGAAATTGAATTACAAATTCACCTGATGTTCAAATTTCTGGCCCAAAAATGCAGATATTGCTAATTAAACTTCCCACACCCAAGATGAGCAGTGGAAAATAAATGAATAAATAATTAATAACAGTCAATGGCTCATAATAAAAATGTCTAGGATAAAGATTTTTTTTTTTTGCTTATGTCAGTAAACGTAGAATGTGTCGTATGGTGGAGGCAGTTGCCGATGGAACAGGATTTAATGTTGGGCCTTAAACTTATGAAGCACAATAAGTACATAATGCACAACCAATATGATTATAAGCAGATATATACAGAATTGTAATAAAAGCTATGAGAAAGTACAATTGAAATATAAAATGTGTGTAGCTTACCTTCTGTAGCCTTGTGTCACTGGTGTCAATCTATAACATATTTGCAAATACTAATAATGCTGATGAATAATAATAAAGAAATGCTCACTTCTGGTTCCTCATGAATATTTAAAGTCCATATTGAACTTGGTAACATCACCAACAGATTACTGCCAATGGGGACCATAAAAATCGTCAATAGGCCCAATCTTTTGGCTGCAGCTCTACCTTCTGTAATGTGACACTGTAAAGTGACACTACCTAATGCTATATCTATATTTATAAAACGGTTTGGTCTAAGTCAATTCCTTGTAAAACCACTTGCAGTGATACAACACTATGTGACATTTCAGGCTAGTTCCTTTTAGACACAGCACAATTTCTGCCAAGGTATATTGTTGTCCAATGTCCATACAACAAATCCCAGCTGCTGAGGAGGGTACAAAACAGGTCTCTTGCCCTTGACTAAAAATCTTGCAACATTTTGAAAAACAGAATATGTCGTATTTTCATCCCATCTCTCTTTCTGCTTCTGCTTCATCTGCAAGTCCACATTTAGTTTTAGTACATGTTTTATTTATATATTTATAGCCATATTAAATCTAGGCCCATGATCTGTATGACTCTTGACGGGAACTAATCAGACGTCCGGTTACTGTAGGTCAGCTTCCTTGCACAGCAGGCCATCTGCAATGGGAAAACAGCCTGAGGCCAACTTACTGGTGGGTGTGGTGTGGCTTGGAAGGTCTTTATACAGCCTCTGGTCTTGACAAATCAACTTTAAACCCTGGATAGTGCTTGCATAATCCGGAGTACAGCTTGGTCACTACAGCTTGGGATATATAGATAGAGCCTTTTGGAATGTTGTTTAATGTGAGATTGGATAAAATTATTCTGCTGGTAGAGGCTTAATAGGAGTTTTATTCCAAACATACGTGCATGTGTGGGTGTTCCCAAGCTACACTTTGCGCTAGAGCATCTCTCTCCTTCTGTCGGCATCAAAACACTGCAGCAAGGCCTCCAAAAAGTCACACATTAAGCAGCTGGTAAATTGAGTAAACACAGCACACCATTAGCAGGCCTCCTACAGTTCATCTCCTATGGAAGCAAACGTCAAGATCTCCCAAAACAAATTTCAGAAATGTGATGACAGAGGAGGAAAATATAAAGCAGAGGTGAGGCGTGGGAAAGTGAAAGAAGACGTTGGAAAGATGATGAAAAGCTAACTGCCAAAATCCCTTACCTATGTTTACCTCCAGCCCCTCCCCTGAGATCATATTAAGGGAGAAAAACAAATGCTGTAAAAAGGGAAAAGGGGAAGATTTAATGAAGGAGGATCATGCATGGCCATGCATGAAATCACATATGTGCAGCCTTGCACCAGATTACGTGACGTTCAGTATTTATAGCAGCACCATACAGCCATTGAAATTGATTGTCAACAACTTTACAGAGTTAAGATTATAAACCAGCTGCAATTTCTCTGTAAAGGTTCTCAGTCGTCCAGGTCATCTAGAAGAAAAGGTTTAAGCAAGCAAAAGCATCTGGCATAATTTTTTAAGGTGAAGACTTTTTGTCTCTCCACAACTAGTGGGATAGCTGAGTTTATTTCTCTAGAGGGAGGGGTTAGACCTGAAACTAACTCTGATAGACCAGGCTAACTCTACAGATAAAGCTCAGTTCTCTCACCAGTTGATCTTAGAATTCTCTTGGAATTAGAGACAAAATGTCTTCACCTTGAAAACTTAGTCCAAATGCTTTTGCTTTAACCAGCCGTCATTGAAATATTAAATTGTAAGGTAAACACACAGGGAAACAGTGCTTAGAGGAACTAAAACATTGAGGTGAAGTTTATTGTCTGAGATATTTAAAAAATGTTGACACTGACTAATTAGCCCTCTTTGAGACAACATTTAAAATATGGGGTTATGGAAATTGTGGCCCTCATTTTCTTCTTCTTTTTTTTTTTATTATCAAAAAGTGCAATTTATGACCAAAAATAAATGAATAAACACGGGGAAATTACATTACGTTTTATATATATATATATATATATATATATATATATATATATTTTTTTTTTATTTATTTATTTAGTTACTTTTATTGGAGTTTGTTTTTAGAATGGTTATGCAATGTCATTCCAAAAGCTTTGAATTCAAAAGTGCCACTTGTGAGAAAAAACACATTTCATTCAACAAATGAGATTTTAAATTTGTTTTTCACAATTATTCAGGGTCTGCTAAACTTAAAAGGTTGCCACTCCAGAATGTTAAGGCCACTATATTGTTCCAAAAGGGGCTATTGAATCTCTTAAATTTTAGATTCAAAGGAGCTGGACAATTTATTTATTTTTTATTCCTGTGTTAAAAATATCAATTATAAAGTGCATTGTTCTGCATTGAGTGCACTGAAAACCATGTAACAGGGATGGGTGATGGCATGCCATATTTTTGTACACACAAAATATTGCCTTGATACAATAATAAAGCCTGTTATAATAAATACATAACATGTTCCTAAACGCTTTAAATGAAGTGACAAAACCGTGCAGGCAACCGAGAGAATAAATAGCATAGATACAAAATGACTTCTTCTCTGCCATATTCCATTAGGTAAATTCTGCCCTTTTTGGATTTTTCATTGACACGGCCTGTTTTGAAGCCAGCTTGCATTGCAGCAGGTCTTTGACATCCAACTGTCAAACAGTCAAGTTTAGAAAGACACTTTATCTCGCAATCCATATTCACTTTTTACATCAGTCATGTTTTTTTGGCTGGAAGTGAATCAAAATGACATGAGTAGAAATAACTCGGAGATGTAAAGTGATCCATCAGAAGCGGAGTGACGGCTGATGCTGCGGTGTCATAAGTAAATGTCTATGAAGTGATGTGAGAGAGTCGAGATGTCTTGCGGTTGACAAATCCATGCTGATTCTTGGGCTTTATCCTCAGCTCACTTCCTGCTTTCTAAAATGGGGTGGAGCCACAATGAGAACAAGGGCACATCAGTCTAACAGTGCTTTTGCTCTGCTCTACAACTGTTTTATTCCACTGCTGTCAGTCTATAGCATCCACAGCACTGTTAAATTGGCTTTCTCTCATTCATCCTTTGTACTCTGCTGCTCCACTACACACCCTCTCTTTTGCTCTGAGCCTATACTGACATTTTCTTTTTTTTCTCAACCTGAGGTCTGAGGGCAGCTGTTGCAGTCTGATTTAAGCCGTTTCAAGTGTGCTCACAACAAAGGAGGAGATAGCGATGGTCTTGGCACGGCTAACTAACAGCTGAGGGTTTGTGGATCACAAATCGATGTGTGGAAACAATGAAGTCTATCTGAAATCTATTTTGTCTACCGTCGAAAAGCAAAACCACACACTGGCATTTTGAAAGAGAGTTCAAGCTTAGGTTCTCTAGGTACCTTTTAAATTCACATTCAAAGATTATGCTATTAAAGAGAACACTAGCAAACTATACTTATAAATTTGCACAAATCCAATACTGGTACCAGCCCCAATAGATACATAATAGCTGCATTGCTAATCTGTTAATACATGCCCAATACATGGTGCCAATCTAATTCTGTTTAGGTCTGACACTCACAAAAACACTAAACCTGAGGCAAGCCAAAGAGTTAGCAGTGGGGAAGAATTTTAGACGTTGTTCTCTGTAAGACTCTGTATGCAACTTTCTACTAAATATAGCTTTTAATGTGATATAAGTCTTTTATTTAATCTGACTTCTGATATGACATCACTCCCCAGGTCACCACTGTACATAATTGAGATCGGGTTCTCAATGGTTTATCTGGATAAATAAGGTTGAAACATGAAGATAGCTACCAACAATAATCTAATGCATCTCTGCACACAGGTTTACAGTCATCAAATAAAATTTAGCAAGTTTGCATAAATCCATATAGCACTTTCCACACATTTCCACACTTTGTTCGACCAGTGACACAAGCACCAAAAGTGTAGAGGATGTCCATAGGATTTGCTCTCATATAAGGCCAGCAGATATTTTGGGTTGTTTTATGAAGGGGGTGGGTAAAGTGTAAGAGTGGGATGTGAAGAGAAACTACCGCTAACAACTACTAATATTGATAACAGTACAAGGTTCAATACTCCCATAGCCACACCGCATAACAATTAAGATATACCTATAGCCTGTAGTCTCCTTATTTTATACTGGAGACAATAAAATGAACGACATGCATCAAGTCATTTATTTAATTTTTATTCTTGGTTATTTTTGGAATAGAAAAGCTGGATGAAGTAGATTATTGCTGCAACTCACTGACATTGTATACTACCTCAAAGGCTTCCACTAATAGCGCACTGATCAATGGTATCAGGTGGGTACATTCAGATCATTATCTGTATTTTAAATAAAAATATTTGATTGGTGCATTCCCAGTGACAAAATTAACACTCCTAGGACTGCTATTTGGGAGCAGGACAAGTATGGTACCACTTTCAAAGAAACCGTCTTGCTTGGACTTTCAACACACTAGCATTGTACCACCCACCTGCCCACCAGCCCACTTACTCACAAGGGTCTAGATCCCTACAGTGAAGGGAGCTCAAAGCTCATTGTTCCTTTCCATTATTCATGGGGGCTAATGGAGGTTTGGATGGCAACCACCGGGGCAGACGTACTGGAGAAAAAAAGGCATCTGAGAGCAGGATGAGTGTTTTGTCTCACCTCGGTTTTGTCTGTTGGCTTCAGAGTGTCGGGCTCGCTCTCTCAGGCTGTCTTTGTTGCTGATGCAGAGCTTTAACAGGGTTTCAATGAGTAAGAGCTCTCTGGCTGCCTCCTGAGTAATGGGACACTGAGAGCGTCTGGAATAAATAAAAGGACGACCGGAACAGCCCATCCCGCCCCAACACATCCTCTACCTGAGCTCTCTCCTCTTATTGAAATTCAAATACACCAACTTGCCCAGAGATCAAATATTCTCCTGGAATTCTAATAAGCCTTCCCAGAAAAAGGGACATTTTCAAAGGAACAAGCTTTCTCTTTTAACATGTCCCAAAGATTAAAGTTTTTATTTTCTTCCCCAGACACAAACTTGATCTTAGAGGCAACTCGAAGTCTGGGCCACTCTAGAACAAGTGCTGACTGCTTTCTATCCATTCTCTACATCAGGTAGAAAGGAAGAAAATCTGACTAAGCAGATACTTTCTTGGCATGAATTATTCAGCAGTAAAGAGAATGCGCTGATACGCAGTCATAATGGGAGGTCCTGAAATGGCGCACCCCGCTCATATATATTTCAGGTGTTGGCAGAGGCGCTGTCATGCAAGTGGAAAATGCCAATATATGTGTTTACTTTCGAGGTAACATACACAGCATCACTGACATCACTAAAACATATGATGCTGTGTGAGTCTGAAGGAGTATGTTCTGCTCCCATTACCCCTTCTGTTAAAGAACAGGAAATGTCTCAACGTCAGTTTCAACAGATTTAAATCAGTGTTCAGTTTTTATGTTCAGAAATATTATTTTTGTAATATATATTATTTTTGTAATATATAGTGGAAACAGGTTAAACAGTCCTCACAGCACATTGTTTAGTCTTTTTCACACATTGTAAAGGTGAGTCAAGTAGAAGTTGGGTGTTGAGTTAGTGTGTAATATCTTGATAATAATAATGCTAATTTTACAATTTATAGCTTCCATTCAGTGAAGGATCAGAGATGACCGATCTTTTATTTGTACAACCAAAGATTTTTTACACCAAATATTTGATATTGTCAGAAATTTAGGAAAATTGTATTGAATCCTGCTTTAAACATTTTGAAGTATAGCAGCTAGCTATGTAATATTCAAGCCAATTATAGCAACAATTCATATTGTAACCAGAGTGCAGCTGATATGAACAAACAACAAACCACTGTAACAGTGACAGAAACTGTTTTTGCAAAGTGAATCTGCAAAAAAAAAGGAAAAAATTAACACTAAATTTGTAAATAAACAATGACATCGGCCAATGAAAAGAAAGTGTATGAAAGACTACGAGATTTAGTCAATAGTCAATAGGAAAAAGCACACCAACATCTTTTCCTTTCAGAAAATTTACTTCAGTGCCTTTTTCAGCATTAGCATCAACACTAACATCTTTCATCGTAGCCATGTTGATAACAAAGAGAAGATGAAGACGTTTGTAGCAGTTGTCAAATTAAAAATCCGCCTCTTTCAGTTAGTTTTCAGCTCAAGTTTTGATGTTGGCCTGCTATCAGATTTTATTTTAAGCTGCAGTTTAATGGGTAACTTTATCAAATTATTCTCTACTAAGTATTGTAAATGGCCGCCCTCCATACTAATTAAAAGCTGGCTTAATATCAACACTTTAGCTAATGCATTAAATGATGCGCTCACTAGGTGCTTTAAATCCCGTGACATCAAAGCTGTATTCTGATTTGTGTTCAGAGCAAGAGGACCCAGGGTCAAAGTGGCTTCCTCTGTCTCAATTCTGACCAAACACAGAGGGACAGTGCCATGACAAAGACATTTTTTTCACAAAGGAAAGCCTCAGTTTGGCCTCCTCTGAGAGCTGAGGGCGGCAGTGTGCTTCTCCACTCATTCAACACTAAACTTTTAGAATGTGCTGTTTGATATGTATTAAAATGAGAGTAATTACAGAGAAATAAAGAAGAAATGAATGGAAACAACACAAAAGATAAACTGTTTTTAGAGTTTATATCAACTTTGGTCTGAAAAACTGAGGAAGTATGGCTTCTTTTAGCGTCTGGGATGAAACGCCACTGTATAACAATATGCTAAAGACCTTCAGCTCGTTTGCAACACTGAAGCACAGATGACCTCTTTTTCCAAACTCTATTGCACTTTTGAACACTTCTCAATTTGACACTTGCTGTCTTTCTTTGACCAGAGTTAAAATGCAGCCTACATACTTTTAATGGTACAGTGTGACAGACATCAAGATCCAAATCAATGCCATTTCACGTTGTACTGTGTGAAATAGAGCACTCTTCCACAACAGCTGTGTGACAGCGTTCTAACGAGTTAAATTGATCCGACCATTATATGTATAATATAACTTTGTAACATAAAGTTGGACACATAACCAGTAATTATTTCTCCTCATACTATCAGAGAAGAGAGACAACTTTAAGATTTTCACCATCAATTCATTTTCCATTTCCATTAGTATTGTTAGAGTGATACATTACATGGCACTGTCCTTGGATTCCAACTTTTTTTTTCCATATACACTCTAATACACTTGTTTTGCAACCTATTAAACTGGGCCTGTTAGTGCTGCTGCTTTCCTGTTTTGCCGTGACCAGAGACAGGGTATTCAGTCATAGAGCCGCCTTGGACTCTGATGAGGACAATCCTACTCTGAAAACAAGGTGTTGTCTCTGTCTAACAGGCACTCCTCAGCTGTAGTGCTGCTCGCTGATAGTTTGCATGGGATAATTGCTGTCTGAAACGGCCAAGCTCAGCAGAATACAGGCCGTCACAACGGGAAGGTTCCATGTGTTTGTGCACAGGCATGTCTGTTTAGATGCCAGGTAAGCATAAGCCGCAAAATCACTGAGGCAGGGAAACGAGCACTGAGCACCAAAGCTAATCAAAGGATGAGTTTCTTAATGCTAACGACTTATTAAGTACAACACCGTTCACAAGGTATTGTCTAAGTTACCCAAGCTGTTAAAAGTTAATCATCTTTCTACTTAAAGTGAATCTCTACACGTCATATAAAAAACTGCTAATTCAGTTAAATACAGAATTTTTTAATTGGGTAGACTTTTCATACACACATTTTATCAACCAGACAATAGCAGTAGCTCAGTGGGTAGAGCGGCCGTCCTTCCACCGGTGGGTGAGCGGTTTGATTCCCGCTTGAAACGCCCCAAAACATCATAACATCCCGCTCTCCCCCGCATTCTGTCGTTGTGTCCTTGGGCAAGACACTTAACCTACAATGTCTCCAGTGATGTTCTGTAACACTTGTAAACAGCTTAATGTATGTAAAGAGCTTTGAGTGCCTACTACAGTAGGTGGAAAAGCACTATATAAAAATAAAGATTATTATTATTATTATTATTATTATTATTATTATTATTATTATTATTATTATTATTATTATTATTGTAGCAATAGCCAACATTTCTCTTGCTGTTGTGGCCGATAGCCGATATTGGCCAATGTGGATAACACCATTTAAATTATTGCTTTTGTGTTCGGGAATGCCAATGCTAACGCTAGCACTAGGTAGTTGTAAGTATTCGATGTAAACATGCATTGCTTAATGCAATCCAAATTCCTTTTTTGACACTGAAAAATATATGGCAGACAAAGCGATGGTTCCAGCACATACAGTAGACGGTATAGCTCCAGCACACACATTTTGGCCGATAACCATATTAGCGCCAATATAATGCCCTACCTTATTTTAAACTGAAATAATGCCTACTACACCCATGGTGGCCTACCTTTTCCTAATGATGCAATGTAACTATTGGATATTTTATGGAAACTAAATGGTAGCTAACCATAATTACTTTACTTTATGTCATTAATAATCTGGTATATAATATGGAGTATAATCAAATATTTTATAGATTTTGGTGCACTAATAATTTATATATGTGTTTTTGAAGCATCCCTGTGTAACTTTGAGCACACAGTTGGTAGAATCATAACTATTTTACTGACACAGTACTCTCAGCTGGACAGAAAACTCCAGTATAAATTATATACTACAATTCCATGTTGACGGGATGCGCATACTACGTGAGTGCAGCTGGCTAACAGAGGCAGCAGGTAAAGGTAAATTTACTGTACCTTAGCAGAGTTATACAGAGAACACACTTAAAGGATCCTACTGTTGCTGAAGACATGTTCAACACAGACTGTTTAGGGATCTAGTTACGCAGTGCCACTTTAAGATCTGTGAATGTAGGGCTTTGCAGTTTGACTATACTTAGCTAAAAAGTTGAGTTAGAAAACCACAGACACCTAACAATGTATCATGTGCATCTCACCTTCTCCCTGTCCTACTTTCTCATGCCCTTCTCCATCTCTACCCTTCTCCATCTGTCTCCACTGTCCTCACCAGTCCTCTCACCACTGCCTTTCCATTAGTTTAAAGCTTCATATGGGCTGGGCTAATAGGAGCCTGATTAATGGGTGAGGACTGGAGCCATTAGCTCATCAAATCCCTCGAGATAAAAGTTGAGGGAGGGGACAGGAAGTAGACAGGAAGAAGGAGGACACACATCCAGCAGGAACAGAGCCAAGATGAAACAAATAGATGGCGTAAAGACGATGGAGACTTTAACACTGTCACTGAAAAGTCACCACGGCTTAATCGATTCCATATCAAATTATATCTAACAGGCACAAACTGGAGATGAAGCCTTCAGGTTCTATAACACTAACTGCCAAATACAGCTGAGGCAAAATGAGTCAGAATATGTTAGCAAAGTTCAAACCAGTCTAAATCAAATCTATTCCAATGTGGTCTGCTAAAAGTTAAGGATATTTCAGGATTCTTGGGGTTTGACAGATTGGCTGTGATGTGTGCCTTTGGGCTAACAGATGCTGGTGCAGATGCTCTCATCAGATCATGTTGCGGTTTTGATATAGCCTCTTTAATGCATTTTATGAGAAGGGTTAATGAGCGCAGCAGAAAAGTTCATGCCTCTAAACTGTTCTCCGCACAGGGCATCCCGAGCTGCACTGCTGCGATACACGGCTGTCACAGAGAGCACACACAGTCTATTAGTGTGATTTAATGCAAGAGAGAAGGGAAGTAAGAAGTATAAACAGAATACCAAGCCATGCACTCCAAAAGGGTTCATTAAGACTTCTAAAAAGTTAATTTTTTCATTATATTTTTATATTCTTATAAAAACAGCTTTCTTCAGCATCTCTGCCACTGCTACTCCTCTTTTCAATTAAAAAAATAAGATAAAACTCTGCTATAAATGTTGAATGCCAGCCGACCACTGTAAATGGTGAACATCCAGTTGTCTATCAACCAACCCAGGGGTGGGTTCACATTCAAACTCTGAACATGCACCAAGTGCATCATATTTAAAATTACATCTGTTAAAAATGTATGACAGTAATATTAACCAAACATCCACATTTGTTTATTTGATGATAAAAGAAATCTTCTAACTTTAGAGATTACTTTGTTATGAAATATCCGGTTCATTCTTATAACACCAGATAAACAATGAAATTTCATCTTCCGTTATGTAAAAAAAGTACAGTTTTCATTTAGATATTGTGGAGCTAAAGTTTGGAGCCTATAAGGAATCATAACAAACTGTAAAAAGAAGAATACTATTGGTCTCCAAGTATATGTTGAATACAACATAAGTCATAATAACTCATGACTGTGTATTAAGAAAATAACACATATTTTCAAATAAACAGTAAATTTATGAATACTTTGTGTATAAAATGTTAAGTTGAGGTGTAAGATGTAGGTTTTGTATGTTAGTTTTTTCTTAAAATGATAATATAGCCAGATATACTTGGTTTTAGGCCAAACACTATAATACAATGTTTTGTTTCTGAGTTTATTATAATATTGTAAAAAAAAAAAAAAACCCAAAAAACAATAATTTAGTTCACAAAAATTACAATCAAAAAAGGGCGTGGTCTGAAGTAAAAAAAAACGTATTAACACAACTTCGTTAGCATCCTTGGTATTTAAACACCATCTTCATCTCACGTCTCAAACATTCCACTCTATCCAGCAGTTTACAGCGCTCTGCATTCCATTTCATCTAGCTATAAAATAAACTTTACTGCTTTTTGTTTAGCGACTGATTGTGAGAAGCTGCGCCTACTGACATGCTCATCCCTTCTTATCCCTGTAATCAGTCTCGGTTGAAAACTGTGTCATTCTCCAATGTCAGGAAGGGCACCGACATTGATTGAGGGGTTGTTACTGTGTAAACTTACATCACATTACCCCAGCTCATACATGAAATACAACTATTGACAAAAATATTATATGGAATGCCCTTTCTGACAGCGCTGCACAGGGTGAGAAATGAGCAAGCGGCTAAAGAAGACAGGCCCGATCGGGTTCACTGCTGTCCCTCATTCCTGGATGTTAGGGTCCAACTGGAGTGGTGCCTTTTTGTATTCTGTGGCTCCCTGTGTTTGTTTTGTCATAATTCACGCTTTGGAAGAGATTACGGCGCACCTGTGAAATAATCAGGAAGGCTAGGCACCTGGAAGTGAGGCCGACAGCGGCGTACCGATGATGGAGGGACAGAAGCATGAAGCTGCATGGATATAAAAGACAATGAAAAATAAAACGGATATAAAATGATATATAATGCACTTTAAGACAGCTGGCACAGGCAGGAACTGAGCTGTTAACACTTTATCTGAGGCCCACTGGTGTAATGTTGTTTGCAAGAATGAATGGGAGCTGGAGGTGGGACGATCCATCAATTTATTCCACTCATTTGACGCCAAAAATCTCTGTAAATCACCAAAGCAAAACAAAAGGCCACTCAGAAAATATGCATTGTTAGGGCGGCCATTTTTAACATAATATGACTTGAAAGGCATTTACAGTAGTAAAAATAGAAGGACTAAAGGACTCCCAGCGGAGGCATAAGAATATTTTAGATGTAAGTGGAGTGAAATGAAAAACAAGCTCAAATGCCAGAAAGGGAGAGCAGTGCTACAAGAACTACAAGGACTATTTTCGATGTAACATTATTTACAGTTTTTACTAGAAAATAAATGAATAAATAAGTAAAAGATTATGTAAATTAATAAAAAAAAAAAAAGTTAATAAAAAATCCAATGCAGTTGTCGCAGTTCCAGCTTTATTCTTTTACATTCTCCCCTCCCCATAAATAGCAGTGCCAGTCATGGATTAGTGAACAATAGAATCTTGCCAAACCCAACATTCCACACACTTTAAATATTTAACGATAGATAAAAAAATATATGAAGGCCCACAGTCAACTGTACACATGTACTACTAAACAAAACAAAAAAAAACCTTTCTAACATATTTGTTTAAACCTGAGAAACAAAGAAAGGTTTTGTCCTCAGTAGAAACGATAAAGAAAAACCCATTAAAAACGCTAAATATATTAATAAATTTAGTAATTTATTTGGAAAGAAAATGTGTTTTTTTGCTGTAAATTGTAGTTTTGTTCCATTCATTCCATGACTCATTGTGATTCAACTTCCAGCTGACTGTATTGGCACAGAACAATTCAAGATTAATCGGTCTGCCTTTGTCAAATACCAGCAGATGAACTGTGTTTCTGACATTTCTCCCGTGTGCCAGCTTGGCTTGTTGCTCACACTGGCCTTTTCCCACTCGCAACTTTACGCTCAAGCCGGTTCATCTTTCAACAGGTTCATTATCATCTGTGGCTAAAACGAGTGCCAGAGGAGCTCCAGCGAGGGGCGGCAGGGCAGGAACCAACTTCAAAATGTCTCTGTGATTAATGTCATAATGAACAAAAGCCAGAGGCAAAGTGATCAATCACTGCATGATGTGACAGACCTCAGCGCTGGTTTAAAGACTGCACAAGCACTTCATTGTAATCCAACTGTCTAGATCTACGGATGTAAATCTGTATTAGTTTTATCAAAGGGCATCTCTATTGCACATCAATTCATCATCTATTCCTATGACATGTACCTTGTTAAGCACCAGATCAAGTGATAAAGTTTTGGTAATCTTTATTACTAAAACTTGAAACTGCAACACTTCAAATGTTATTTGGAATAGCAACCCTGGAAATTAAACAAGGCCTGGAGTAGAATTATATGTGCAAGGATGTCTACAATCAGTGACTCCAATTGGGCCAGAGTGAATAAGGACAAGCGTGAATGTCAGTGTGTCTGTGAATGTCTCTAAATGTCGATTGTCATAGTAATTATATATTATATATTATGCCCTCACTCCTGCTTCAGTTCATATGCTTATCCAGATACAAGTATGACTTCATGTCTTTAGCTGTATCTCCAATTGGTGCCAGGCTAATCCAAACAAGATAAAGACATCACATTGCACCACATGCAATCACTGTCCAGGGACACTCTGTCCTGTACACTTAGTGACATATACACTTAAACTTATTCACATCTATGACTGATACGTCAGCTCATTACACGTCCATCCACGACCCTGGAGCTGAGAGGCGGGCATAATGTACCATGTGCAATCTTTGTCGCCTAGTTTGTGTTCCGAACCTAATAATTATTTTAACATTGATGAAGTGGTGATTGTCCAGGGTTTTCCTTAACTAACATCTCAAGTGACATTTTCCAGTCCTGTAACAGCATGAGTTGTAGAAAATGAATGATACTGTATCATAATGAATAACATAACATAGGAACAAGACGTTGTAGACCTTCACTTGCAGATTCCCAATAATTGCCAATTACTTTCACACGCTTTCACACTGGTGTGTTGGTACAACATCATCATGGAAAAGCACTTATCAATGTACGGCTGATGTAAACAACAGGTGACAACATTGCTCTTTTAACAGCATTTCTTTTTCCAACCATGTAACTGACTGCGATTGACAAGGTCAGCACAGTTTCGGTCAATATTAATGCTACATGTAAATGTTACATAAGTTGAGACATGTCATTAATAATGCCATTTATATCTAAGCTTGGCAATTTAATAAGGCTAAAAAACAACATGACACCACGGTTTGCAAAATGAAAGACAACATTGTGTAGGGTCCGGATGGAGACGCATGCTAACTTCCTGCAGTCTTCTTCAGAGTTGTGTTGTTCCTGTGATGTGTCCTAACACCTATTTTAAACAAGTTGATCTGATTAACTGTATTATGGACTTGTTTCTGTATCTCGTTTGCCTCTTCAATCCAACAACATGGGTTTGTTGTCCCTCTGATCTGGTACATTGAAAAAAAAAAACTTTTGTGGAAGACTAATTGAACCTTTTGGACTATTTCAAACCCAGTGAAAAGTTTTTGATATTAACACACTTTTCACTTTACAAATAGGTCTAGGAGCCACAACTGGCACAGAGCCTGGTCGGTTTTAAGAGGGTATTTGTGACATGGTATGACTTTCTATGGGCTTCAAGCTAAAAATGTTCCATATGCCAGTCTATTGATCAGGGGCTTAGTGGAAAAGACAGGTGTAAACACATATGAGTGAGTATATTAATTTAATCTTAAGGCTTTCAATTTCATCGAATCTTAAATACCTTTTGAAACAGTATGGTGGTGGAATGTAGCTGCTTCTTGCAAACAACCTGTAGTCAGCTTTATACTCCAGAATCTCAAGGTTTAAATTACACTCAACACCAGATTCCACTGTCATGCCACATTTAACTTCAATTCAAGCTACATTTGGCTAAATATTTCACCATCTCCAACCAAAGCAATGACCCTCGCTCAACACTACACAAAGGTGTGATGTGTAACATTCATGGCACGACAGCCAACATAATGGAAGCGATTCCAAATAATGGCTTCACGATTACTGTATCTCCGAGGGTCATAGATTGCTGCAAAGAACACATTAAAGAGAATCACATTAAAAGCGGCTGTAGCTCGCGGTTAGCCGTGGGAGAGAGACTAGCTTCAAACAAATTCATTATTTAGTTTCGAATGGTTGTGGAGGGTGGCACAGTGGGGGTGAGAAATCATTGGAAAGCAAACACAAGCGCTGGAAGGGTGTTAGGGGATAGGCAGAGCAATTAGACGATGCTACCAAGACAGAGTTTGCATCAATACGGTTGGTGGGTGTTCATTAGGATGTGGACATGTTTGCAGACATAAAGTGAGGAAAACAAGGCAATGGCAGCGTATATATCATGGGGTAAACATCAAATTCTTAGACATAGCAACACTTTAGAAGTCTCCTAAGTGTATGGTCTGGTTTTGGAAAAGACCAGTCAAGTCTGTTATTTTGTTTTTGTGTTTTAAAAAAAAAGCTGTCAAAGATTTTTTCAGGAACATACAGTCTCAGACATCCTTGAGGAATGCTCATGCACATAAACAATAACTGTGGCCTTGGTGCATTTCAGCATTTTTTGTGCACAATGTTCATCAACTTTTCAATTACATGAAATTCACTCACTGCGACCCTCTCCTGACAGCCACCAGAAGAACCACTAGTAACAACTGATGAGACACAAATCCTCCATTCTGCTCAAAAATATTATATGTGTGTTAGGGATGAAAGTGTAAGCCAAGAATTCCTTGGAGACAAAAGGTGTCAAAAGTTGGCACTATAATATTAAATGAGAAAATAAAAATAAAAACGATAAGCAAAATGTCAAGAGATGGTGAGGAGGCTTCTGAGAAAGATTCCCAAAGCCTGAAAAAGATGACTGTTTATCTCTGTTTTTCTTTTTAAGAGCCATCAGTGTAAACTAGAAAGCACCAGGTGAACTGCTCTAGCTTTAATAAAAGGCTGGACCTAAACCAAGGCTCCCAGAGACCAAGCAGCCTCTAGTGGGCTTATATGTGAGATTTTTGTTGGCGAGGTGCTGTCATGAAAAAGCCTAGATTTTACTGGTTTTATCCCATGGGAATGTGGTATTTACAGTGGCAATTCCCCAAGTAATTTCAGCAAGTGTTCCAGTTAACTTCAGACTATTTTCTCAAGGGGACCCTCTCAGACAGACAGAGTTGGATGTAACGTTCAATAACCAGAGTGAAGTGAAGTGTGGTCATGTGAGGATACCGTGGCAAAGATGGCTATATGATTAATAATAAATCCAACTGACAAAGATGGACCATAATGGGCATTCTAAATTTATAAAAGCTAGATAATCAGGAATGTATTTTTGCATTGAATTGCAGTGGATTAGATTATATAATTTAAAAGAAATCCAAATTAAACTGAAAGGTTGGTACTTTGAGTCCCACTCCCCTTGTTAATGTCAAGTGTCCTTCAGCAAGACAAGTGCTATGAAAATATAGCTATTTATTTTTTTAAATGTAATTAATCCTGCAGTGTCACCTACTTACTAGACCATAAGACATCACCCAGATGTATTCAAACACGCCCATGTATGGTTAGCTATAAGCTTTGGTTTGATTTTATGTATTATGTAAACAAGAGATATTATGTTTGAAACACAAGCAGTTATTATTAATTGGAGACCACCATGTCTAAACTGTTCTGAGACTTCATTAGGGCACCGTCCTTAATACAAGTGTGTTTCTTTTTTCTGCAACGTGTTAACTGCTTATCAAAGAGCCTCAAGACATCCTGTTTTTCCATTGTTATCTGCTCTTAAGACATATTTGTTTTTGAACAGCACATAATTTACAGCTCTTCACAGTCTTCCACTGTACACCATCCAAGGGAGCACTATCAGCAACTTCTCTTTTACTAAAAAACTTGGCTCAGTTGTACTTTTTGTTGTAAAAAAAAAGCAGTCAGGTCACTATGTTGTTCAGAACAAGTTGGGAAACAAATAGGTTGATTAATTATATATATATATTTTTTTCATGAAAAATGTTATACCTTTGATGCATCTTGTGTCTTGTACTAGCCCCTGTGCTATTAGCGGATACAATCCATAAACCTACAATAAATTGCTGCAGAAGGCAAAATTTGAGGTCAAACAGAGAAAAAAAGGCAGCAGCCAAGTGACTCCATCCATCTATCCCACTACCGACGAAGTTCTCAGGAAGGGTTACCTGCCCTGGGGCTTAGCTTCCCATTTGTAGAAGCACTGATCTGGGTTTTTAGTCCAGCCGGCTCTGCCTACATCCAGCCTCACAGAGAGGGATAATCATACCGCTTTGGATCCCCAGCTCTCTCCCAAGACCTTTTGCATGAATCATCGTCTAAGCGTCCAACCAATCCCAGTCACAAAGCTGGCCAAGGCTTGCCTAATGATAGAAAAAAAAAATCTTGGCAATGAGTGATGAAGTCATTAAATGAAGCCGTGGGGAAGGAGGAGATTGAGGTGGGCCCCTGTGAATGTGGCGCGGGCCTTGTAATTTGTGTACGTGCATATCAGTGACAGGGGAACAAGGGTAAGGTTGAAACCCATAAGCCTGTTTGACTGTGACAGGCCGCTGAATGCTTAATGGAGTTCCAGGCTGCGCTCGACTAAGGCTACCTGAAAGGAGTGCTTCATAGTAAGCAAAATGCAAATATGTGAATAATCTGCTGGAGGATATTTTTCAATGTACACCAACAGAGGAAGGAGCAGTGAGGGTTTTGGATTCATTTTACAATTACAACACAAATAAGACTTTCATTTTGGACAGTGTGTTTGCATATATTTGATGTATAGTTAAGATGTTGATATTAGCTTTGTCTAAAGACAAGTTTAGACTGAGTATGTAAAGGTCTGCTTGTTACAAGTATGGGGCATAAAATGTATTTGAAGCAAACTTTCAAAACTGTTAATTAGAATAAGGATATGAGAAAATCTACTTTTGTGCAAAGGTTTGCAAGTGTATTTATTTACAGATAAATAAATGGTACCACATTGTCAATGGTTTATTCCCAACTTTAAATCAGGCGTCCGAGTCAGGATCCTTTATTGACTAATAAACAGATACCAGTGTTTTGCGGACCACACTGATGAAATCAAAACCAACTTGTATGGCATAGTTTGTTTGTTTGGGACGCTGCATACCTTTGACAATGAAAACAGACCTGCACCATTCTACTGCAGTGAACACAAACCTTAGCTAAAATACTACAAAGTCTCACACAAGTGATTATCTTGGAAAAAAATAAGTTTAGCCATTGTTAAATGGAGTGTGGTATGTCAATGTTATTATTTTTGTTTGACCATTGTTTTTTGTAATTTACAATAAGAAAAGGACCCCTTGTATATTAATTACATGGGGCAAACGCTACTACACTTAATGACAAAACCAACATACTTTTTAACAAAAATGCTTCTGCATGCCTTGTCTAAGTTACTTTTTAAAACATGAAGTGATTTGAATTGAAAAACGGTGCACATTAAAATGACAAAGCTCTATTATACTGCTCTGGTTAAAATGAATTCTAGCTTTGCTCTGGTACTTTTCCAAAAAAATAAGGTAAAATCCTGTAATATTTTCTGAACTGTTAGTGAAGTTCTCCTCAGAGTTTTGTATATAAATGCCACACTGTCAATGTCACCTCGCCCTGGGTGTTTATCACTGAAGACTGTCACTATTCCCTAACCTATAATCACACTTCAACTTTACCAGCCTTATTAAGAAAAAAAAAACACCCAGACCATCCCTGGCGTAAAAAGCTGAGCTTGCAAAACCATTTAAAAAAAAATAAAAATTAGTCCATTAGTCCAAACAGCCCCAGAGAATTAAAAAAACTGCTTATCCTTTAAATAAGCTGGACAAACTCAAGTAACGGTGACAGGCAATTTACTGATCATAATAATATGAGTGTGAAACGTGACGCTGCAAAATGTAATAGCTATACGTGATGGCTCAAACTGACAAGTCTATTTATATCGCAAGGCAAAGTCCGGACTCTTTTTTTTTCTGATCAGTGTTGTGTTTCTTTCTGAAAGCACAGAATGTCAATAAGAAGGGTTTGGGCCGGTGGAAGCCATTGATCCACAGCAGAAAAAAAAAAAACAGGAAATAAGAGAAAGACAGAGAAAACAGAGAGCATAGACATAGACAAATGAAAGGAGATGGTAACAAAGAAACAATGGTAATCAAGTGTCTACAAAACTACAAATTTCTAGCAGAGAAAAATTTACTTAGGAATGTATGTTCTGGAAGTGAACGCGAATGAATGGACCCACTTATGTGGCCATGAACATTTAATAATTATTTTTATTCAACTGTGAATGATTTTACATAAGATTGAATGCAGCACAGTTTCTTTTATACTAAAGCAAAATGAAACATGAATTAACTATGAGCTAGAATTTGGAAGTAGCTAAAATGATCACATAATGGACACCAGAGTAAGTTAGCAATAAAAGAAACCCAGAAAGATTGTATTACTTTTTACTTAAACATGCATACATTGCTATTTTTTTAAGATTTTCTTTTTAACCACATACTGTATTTAGTTGATTGTGATTTTGATTATTTACAAAAAAAAAAAAAAATACATTAGTTTAACTGTGGTCTTGATGTAGTTTTAAGCCTAAGAACATCTAAAGCAGGTAATCCCAAAAAATAGGTCAGGACCCAAAAGTGTGTCACAACTTTTTACCTATGCTTGCCCAAAAATGTATCTGAGTTTAAAAATAACATTTGTGGTAGTCCGTAGGTATTCTGCTCTAAGAAAAGCTGCTTTTAGAAAGGTCAGGCAAAAGATTGGTCCCGTGGAATACACTGGTCAACTAAGCCTTAATATAACCTATTTATTTATTCATTTTCATAGTGCTACAAGACATAATAAATAAACTGAATTTATTTCAAATGATGCATCACAAGTCTACTTGTCCTTAAACCACACTTTTAGGTTGATTTTAAATTTAGTTTTAATAAACTATGATGGGTCCTTGATGCGCTCAATTGCACAATCAAGAAAAGAAAGAATCTCGCAAATGTTAAATGTAGTTTAAGGGTTTCAATGATTAAAATAAAAAAAATTCTAAACCCATACATGCATCAGTAACAACCTGATGTGGAGAATTTGCCATGGTTGCCTCTTTAAGCTTGTACAGTCAATTAAATGACAAGGTATCGGGATTGAAACTCCCGCCCTGTTTCAGCGGACGTGACGTAATGCGCATGCGTGAGTGGTTCTCACTTCCTGATTCGCCGCCATACGTAAACTAAGTAAGCGGCAAAGTTGAAAATAAATCCTGTGAACAAAAGTAACGAACAGGCCTCCAGTGCACTCGGAACTGTCAGAATCTTCTTCCATTGTTGTTTGTTCATGCTCGTACAAGCGTGCGCACAGTGAACACACACGACACTGGCTGCAGTACCGCTAACGCCAGAGGTGGCACACTAGTACAAAAACGCTGGCTCTTTTGTAATACATCTTTAAAGCTTCCTCAACCACATTTTCTAAAATAACTTAAGAAGGCCTGCTTTAAATACACATAAGCATGATTTTTTTTGTTACTGTAAGCATACAATTTGTTTGAAGATTAAAAACACTGTGGAACTAACATAAAACGCAAGCTTATTATTAAAGAGGTTTGTACATGCTTCTCTATTAATTGCTCTTTTAAAATCTATAATCTTATGAGGATTAACAACATATGTTATAGTGTTGATTTCATACCATTATTTATCAAAGAGTTTTGTTTTTTTTGTTGTTTTTGTTATATACAGCCTGTTTTGCTTTGATTAAAATGCAATCTTACTTTTGCACAAACAAGCTCGTCTCTGAGGATTTGCAGTGATCCCAGTTGAACATGTCGCTGCCTTGGTGACGGAGACGAGCTGGCGTGCGATCAGTCCCTGTGCTCTTGGTACCTTTGTGCTCAAGCTTCCCATACGATTCCCACCTCAGCCCTTGAACATGGAAAACAACTTCTCTAATTGATAGGAACATGTTAGTTGATGGAGATTAGCAACAAGAGTTTGGAGCCTAAAGGTGATGCTCTCTGAGATGGGCTTTTTGGCTTTGCACGTTTTTGCATGCCAATAAGCTAACAGTTTGTAGGATTGCAGGAATAAATTTAGCATTTCCCAGCCAACAGATTCCCTCTTTCCATGGAAGCAGAGCAAAGGTAGCTGACGATGAAATATGCAACAATGCTTGTTTGTTTTTTTGGCACCTCAAAGCCAAGGTTATTTGTCACCTCATGCAGAGGAGTTTGTGGGCTTAACTGATTGTGTCTGCCACAGGCTCATAAGAACAATGATCCGTTAAGGGCAAAGAAGTCACTAGCACCAGGTCGTTTTTTCTGCACCTGATAAGCAATAAACAAAACCTAAGTGCTTCCACTTGTTCCGAAATGAGCATAGTGTTTTGTGTGGAGCCCACTCTCTTTTAACACTTGCCTAAATGTGTCTCATGAAGAATTCAATACAATACAGCTAAGTCAGGACTATGCTTATAGCTTGATTAGGCTGTTTAAGTGGAATACTGTCTTCGTCAGAGTTTACATTCACAGAGATCACTTGAAACAATGAAGGACTTCTCAGGTCTCTGCTCGGGCTAATGCTGCATTTATTGTGCAGAGATGACACTGACACTGGACGGTCTACCTGAATCTAAGCTAAGGTGTCATAAACAATAAGTTATCGTTATTGTACATATGTATAATGCTATAAACACGGGTGTATTTTTCATTAGTTTGTTTGCAACATTAAGTTATGCTGTCAAATTATCTAGATATTTTTGTCCTACTTACAGAAATTCAAATTCCTACCATTCCAGACGAACAAAATGGTTTGTTGCAGCACTCAAGACCAGCCAGAAGACCACTTTTTAAAGGTCTTCTTATTATATACCATAACTGGTTTCTTTTCCACATCATTCTTTCAGGTGTAAGCAAACTAATTTTATTTTATCTTTATATTTTTTAAAAAATCTATCAAACTATGTGTCCTTCAGCAAAATCTAGCCAAATGAATTTCAAAACTGTTACCAGACATCTCTTTATCTTTAGAGAGAGTGGTTTGACCTGAAACTATTGGACCAGGCTGTTCTGGTCTCATAGTTGTTGGCTATGAAAGGATAGTGTGACTCCTGATGTGAGACTCATTATAAGGTTTAGGAGAGTTGTTAGTGACACTGTTCTATTCAGGTGTTGTGGTTGTTCTAGAGTGAAACTCTATTGAAAAAGTCAAGTAGAGACAAAACATCTTTACCCTGGGAAACCTTCACAGACATACTATTTGGTTGCGATTATGACGTTGTCCACACTTCAAAGATCTTAAGATACATTATTATAGTCTTATGTTCATCGTGCTGAAGATATAGTTTTAAATCCTCTGGTGTCATGTAAGTTCTGGTCAAATAAAAACAGTAAAAAAAACATACTAGCATTGCACAACAAGATTTTTTTTTCTGGACCAAACCTCATAAAATCTGAAATCTATTTGTAGGTGAAAATCTCAACAAATTGAAATTTAGTAATTTGGCAGAAGCTTTTATCAAACGCAACTTACCTTAAGCTTCCATTCAGCAGTGTTACAGCTGGAACATCGGTGACAGGCTCTACCACTGAGCCACTGCGCCCAGTGAAATGAATGAGAACCCTCGTAGCCCTGTTGCTGAGGCATTGCTCTGCTGCTCACTTTTAGGTGTTTGTTCTGGACTTTGGTAGCTCACACACGTCCGCACAAACACGCAGTGCTGAGCCGTGACTCATGTTTTGATCAGCGTGGTGTGTAGCGTACGCTCTGATCTAGTCTCCAGTGGATGCCATCCCCAAAGTTTTTAATCACTGATTGCACTGTCACTCCGCGAAGGGTTTGCCAGCGTGCAGAGGCCTTATTAAAATGCATCAAGTGACCTATCAGCCATACATGCAAAATTGTATCAGATGAACGCGAAAGGCCAGGCTCGTTAATCGGACGAAGTGTGTGTGTGAATGTTGTCTTTAGTCATTTATTATCAGATCAACAAGACGCCACAGTAGTTATCATCGACTAATAATTATCTGTTAGCTCGGTAATTCACACCATAACAGGTGTTTCTCATTTTTGTCTTGAGTTAAGGCAAATATTAAAAATATAAAAATCAGGTTTCACCCTAGAAGGCCATTACCACTTGAAACTGAGCAGTTATAAAATTTGTTCACAAAAACATACCAACCTCCCTAACGTTAATGAAACCTGAACAGTCTGGTCCAATCAGAGTCAGTTTCCTGGCAAACCCCTCCCAATAATAGATTTAATCTCAGCTCTCGTACCAGTTGACCTCAGAATTGAAAATGTTCCTCGGATGAGGAATAAAACGTCTTCATCTTGTCTTTTTTTCACTATTATATAATGCAATTGACTCCCATTTAAAGAACTCACATATGAACACAATCTATTTACGCTAACTATATGACATTATACCTACATTATTTCTATCTTCCCAACACTGACTATTTTACATGATATAGTTCATGCTCCTTAAAAAGTCAAATTACTAGATTCCAGGAAAGCTGTTTGTGAAAGCTGTTTGTGAAATGCAGCCCATTTGCTGTTAATGGGTGGCTATAAACGTTATGCTTATGGCACTGTAAATTTTGTATTACGAAAAAAAAAAATTGTTAGCCACTAATCATTGTCATGCACAATGTAAATCTAATCTAAACCTTTTCTTAGTTTTATTCAGAGATTAAAAACCAATAAAAAATAAGACATTACTACATAGTGTAAAGTTTTTTGCTTCTGATGGCAAATCTGTAGATCCACAGCTCACATCCCTTCTTTCTGCATCTACAGTAGCTAAAAAGGGACTTGATATTGTATGTCATGTCCCTTAACAAACTCAGTGGAAACAGATGAGATTATAAAAAACATTAAAAATAGATGCATAGATTTCAGAAGAGTTCATGCCAGACTGGGCTTAAATAAAAAAAAATACTTTATGTTTTGTGTGTTATGAAAGTAATGGCTTCCTGCACTAGTTTTTATTGAACTTTAATATTCAGTTTTTTGTTTTCTATGAAGCAATGCTAAAGCTGCATTTTCACTTTTAGGAGCTATCCATGGTGCTGAATCTGGTAATGGTGGTTTTATTCAAGACTGAATCTTTATTAGGCAGTGGTGGGTAGGGGTGGGGGCATCTAGATTCTGGACACCATAAAAAAAGGCACAGATAGATTTGTTAAAAAGGAAATAACAGTGGTTGTGACAGCGAAGGGAAAGGTTGAGACTCAGATGCAGCCACAGAGAAGGGATGCATGTGTCAGGATGGCGTGTGTTTGTAGTAACAGGCGAGCCAGCGAGTCTGTGACCTCTGCCACAGTAAAGACAGTATCGAGGGAGCCAAGCAGATGGATGGTGTCTCAGCACCTCCGCAGCCTACTACTAGCAGTCTATTTGTCAGCGTTAGATGAAGAGGGAGGTAAAGGAGCAGCACACAGGAAGCGATTGTATGCTACGCATTTCTCTGGATTTACAGAAAAGGCTGAAAGGGAATTTGAGGTACATTAAAATCAATTCGCCAAAGCAGCAGTGGAATCAAAATTAGCATAGTCACTTTAAGTCCATTCAGAGTTTGAATCCATTTGGGCATCTGGTGAAGTGCAAACATTCTTCGTCTGACTGAATATTCTTGCTCTTAAAAACCCGAACAGCAGACAGCATGTCTATCTATGAAAGTCTACATGTTCCACTGAAACTTTGTGAATAGGCCGTCTCTGCCAGCTTCATAAATACTGCCTGCTGATGCTGTTCACAGCAGTTTGACAGATCAAGACCAAGCCTGGCTTGTCATATTATTTTTTATTCATGCAGAGGTGCTATTTTTGTCAATCAGTGTAGCTACAGTGCTGCATTTTGAGACACTTGGCTATGAATCAACATTTCTTTTTTGAATGAATAATGATTTTTTTTAAATGCAATGTATATATTTTTCACTCACTGTCAAAGTCTTAAATCAAATCCGTCAATCAAGAGTTGATTGTACTGATCTGGTCATTTAATGTCATTGCATGCAGTCATTGCTTGCTCTTGACATCAAACGAGATGGGACGATACAAATCCAGCATCGTAAGCACAAATTTGGGTTGTAACACTAACTTTATGCACAAAAGAAGTGACATTGATGAAGTTACAGGCAGACAGAACATGTATTGATAGAGTACAGTAAATATAAATATAATCTTCTTTACATTGGTTCAATCAGTGCAGTATTTAGCACTACCTTTTAGAACCATTGCTAGACTGAGTGGTAACCAAAGTGTATACTAATTCGGAATGATTTATAAAATACTGTCTCAAGGAAAACACAATCCATAATAACTAACTGCTTTATATTTTGACATATTCACATTGTTGGCCACAAGCTAATATACAGGTACAACAGGATCACATGACAGCAGTGCTGGACTCCCCTGAACAGGCCACACATTTCTGCATGACATAGACTGTCTGCCATGATCTTGTGTGTTGTACATACAATATCTATTATATGACAGGCGTGCACAGCAAAAATAGGTGCCCAGAGGCTTGTCATTTGGATCTTTTGAAGTTGTGTGCGGACACTATAATCATTGTGCTACACTAGTTATTATTCAAGAGTATCAAAATGCCAGTTGCACATCAAAATAATGATGCTTGCAGACAGGCGAGATAGCATAGCCATGCCTTGGGGGTAAACAGTGATACAATGGCACAGTAGAGAGCTCTGTACACATACACAACAGCCTCCACCCTTTTAAAAATAGCTCAGAACAGTGATGGGCCAATGTGCTTTTTGAACATTTTTTTGGGATTAAAATACATGGCAAATAATGTGATCTAATAATGTTTCTGTGTGGTATTGTATTTTTATAATAAGTTAATCATTATGATAAGTTAATCATTCACTGACCTCTATATTTTTGGATTCAAAGAGAGAGCAGGAATCAAACCCCGCACCTTCCAGTTGAAGGATGACCACTCTACCACTGAGCCACTGAGCCATTGGTGGTGACGCAAATCAGATTTTTTTCCCAGAACTTAAGTACTTCAAGTACTTTAAATAATAAAACAAATATTATGCCATTGATAAAGAAGACTCAAGTGACACTCTGGTTTTAGGTAAATGAGTTTACCATTAGTAATGAGTAATACCAAAAACAGTATTGACACTTCATAGTCTGGCCATGCTTCCATGGGATGACAGGATGACAGTACAATCATCCTCAAAATAGGGCTTTAGAAACAAGAAAATATGTTTACTAGATAAGGTAAGGCTTTGAGAGGGCTTACCCACAAATAAGTAGGGAATCAATATTATTTGTGTAATTCTCCATTTCCAAAACATCCATCATTTCAGTCCTGCATCATTTCAATACTGATTCAAGTGAGGGAGCCTCAGTAGATTTGAGTAGACACATTCATAAACATCTTTTCCAATGAGAATAGAAACATGAAATGTATAACTAAAATAGATGTCATCGTTCACATTTTTTATTAGTTTATATAAATACATAAATGGTCGCAGCCCTAATGTGTGAGGCTGTCAACTGGTTAATTCTTTGTCAGTTGCAGTTAGCTGTCTGCCTCCAGTAACAGAGCTGTAGGTATGGTTTGTATTGTATGTGTGGAATAATTGATGAACATGTTTACGCTACATTTATCATGTGTTAATTGAACATTAATTTTCATTTGCTGTACATTAGCGTCATTCACAAGTCCACAGTGTGTAAGTCCAAAACCCAGGGCAAACAAACGGTTAGTCGTTAGTTAGTCACCGTTAGACACAAAACCTAAACACAATCACACTTTTGAGAAGACACACACACTCACACGCAGAAGCATAAATCTAATCTTAAATAGTTCTGCTACAATTACAGCCCCATACCTACATGTGAATACCTTGTACTGGATTTGCCATTTGGACAACCCTAGTATTTGTTTTTTTTTCTTTAGAGCTTGAAGGTGTCCTGGTTTCACACTGCCAGAATCTTCCTTAAAAGCCAGCATTTCTCAAACTGTTATTCACACTGTTACTTTCCCATTTGCTTCCTGTGTCGTTGTTGCCGCAGCATGTGTAACATTTTGACTTCTCTTGGCTCACTTGCATAGTTTCACATGAGACGTGATGTCCCATATAAAGGAGACAATTGTAAAAAAAAAAATTTCTTTGTACACAAACACAACTCTGCAGCTTGATTTAACATTTGCATATGCTGCAGAATGGAATGTGTAAACTATTTGCCACCCACTTGCTTCTCTGCGCTCACAAGCGAAAATAACCAATGGGACAGGAGGACACATATGCATTTAAAATTACAGGCTGCTTTGAGTCTATCTATTTTTTTACCAAGCTCCTAAAATGATTCACAGCCGACATGTCACCTACATCAATTACAGGGTGAGTCAGTGAGTTTAGGGGCAGGTAGGTTAAATGAATAATCACACATTAAGGAAGACAAATTTAGCGTAGAGGCTTCGGGGTAGACTGGTTTTTGTGAGAGCCGAGTGAAAGAGCAGACAGAGGAGCCTGAAACAAAACTCTGAGTCACATCTGGAATAGACAGATGCATGAGGACACACATAAGCCCAGATTTGGACCTTAAAAAGAAAATGGAACTCAAGAGTGTGGTTCAGAGAAATGAGATGCAGATGCATTACGATGCATGGACATAAAAAGGTATCCACACAATCCACATAGCTTATAGTGACTTAAAGTGAGGAGTGGCTAAATTGCTAACAAGCGCCAAGTGGATAGTCTGTTTTTTTTATAACATTAGAAAGGAAACTTTATATGCTTACACACATTTTGTTCTCCGTTTTAAATAAACATTGTGCACGTGTGAACTTTTGATTGTTTTGTGCAAGTTAACTATACACATGAGTTTCCAAGAGCTAGCTGAAGGGATTAAAGGGGAATAATGAACCCCGGCATGGATAGACTACATGTTACAAAGACTGTTCTGTTATTAAGTTTATATTGCCTTGAATCATTTGTGTGCATGGACAAGAATCCAAGTCGTACATTTGTTTTCCATTGTGAGAAAACATTCCAAATGTGAGGGACTGCGAGGAAAAGTGCAAAGTGGTCATTTCATTGTCCAGGTTCTTCTATCAATCAGTGCAGCACATCATCAAGTCAACACACAGCTTGTAACAAGGGTATATATATTGTCTAGTATCGAACACTCAGCACTTTATTAACGGAAGAACATTGAAGTAAATTGAGACAATCAGTAGAATTAAGCAATGCCTCAGTCACTGACACCTAAAAGGTAAAGCTCATTTTCCAAAGAAACATCCTAAAGTATTATAAAACAAGTATATAACATGCTATACTGCCAACTAAATTATCACCAGGGCAGCCATTCAAACGTTAAACAAATGTAAGATTACAGTTTCAAGGGTGGTTTATACTATTTATGTTTTCCTTTACATTTTATTTGGGATTGACATGAAAAGACATGAAGGCTGAAGCATAATTTAAACCGTTTTTGAACTTGTTGCGTCAACCGTCCATAGTGTATACTGTATATGCCTAGCTACAACCATGTGTTCGGCTACCAACATGTAGAAAAACAAGAAAATTAGTAAATGTTACAAGATAAGTTTAAATAATATTGGAGAACTTATTCTGTTACTTCTAAAATAGGTGTAGTGGGAACTTGTGAGTCTGGCCAGCAGAAGGAAAGACAATAAGACAAAAAAAAGAGATTATAGAAAGATAGATGTGCCCATAATAGAACCTTTTCCAGTGTGACAGCATCAAATTCTTCTTCATTTGCTTTAACATTAAGCATCAGCCGGGATTCAACAACTACCAGACAGTTGAGAAAAACAGATCCGTGTCAGCTCACATGCTCTCAGGCCTCATGATGGCTTTCACCGAGGGTCACGCTCTCTGTCCTGATGAAATATGGCCAATGTCAGCAGTGTCAATGGGATCACATCCCCACTGCGATTATAGGAACAACAGTCCTCGGGGCGTTCCACAAAGCGAGCTCTAATCATGGCTGGCTTCTCATCAGCTGTGAGAATGACACACACCATGACCAAGTGATGTGTTGGATAAGTGATGGATGATTAGCACTGCTTTGCATATTTACCGCTGCCGTAATGGGTGGGGGTGGGGAGAAGACGGGCGACGGTGACTGAGGACATTGTGAGGTGTCGTGTTAGGTGTCAGTAATGGCTCGGGTCATTATTTACACAAGGCTCGACATGTGACAAGTTAGGGATCATTAGATATAACTGTTCAAGGCTGTTTATACGGCCAGGAAACAGCATGCTCAAGAAATATTTTATTTTTTCACATTCAATTATATGTCTTCCCACCCAGTTTAGAATAAGAATTCTACTTTTATCAAATGTAATATAGCCATATTTGTTAAATGTGGAACTTTCCATTGCAGTTTTATTCCCTACACCTAACACGCTGTAAATAGGGCAACTTAAAATGTAGTTTTCAACACGCAGCAATTTGTAGGATTTTTCTGCAATCATAAATTTCCCAAAGACAACACCATGCATTAATGAGTAAGAGCCCCAAGTGTTGATACAAATGTAGTAGCACAAGCTTTGAGGTATACTGCTTCATTTACCAAAAGGAAAAAGATTCATGTTGAGGCTGGATTTCCAATGGATTACACTAAAAGCCAACAACACAAAACTGAACAAGTCACTGTAAAATGTTCATATTCCAATCAACACATTGCTCATCAGCTCATCTGGCTCCTCTTGATGTGGAGGAGCAGCGGCTCTACTCTGAGCTCCTCCTAAGTAAACAGAATAAAAAGCAGTCAAATAATAATGTGATTGTGATAAAAGCAATTTTACTGGCCCCATTTGCAGACATATATATATATATATATATATATATATATATATATATATATATATATATATATATATATATATATATATATATATATATATATAACATATTCTAACATATATAAAACACATACCCTCATTTTCATTGTCATTGCTCCAGTCCTTTTTACAAAATATCATGTGTTCATCTTTAAAGGTAATTGCAAAAACATTGATTAGATTTATTAAGGTAATTTACTACCACAGAATGAAGGTGTTCCTCTACAATTTACATCCTTAAGTATCCAACTCTCTTCTGTCCGTCTCTCTATTGAAACAAACCTGAATGCAAATATCTGCGCTTTCCCCCTTTCCAAACACGCTCTCATCGTCCGACTCGGCTGAAGCCTCTCCATTGTTTATCTCCTGCGTTGGTAATGGGACAGAGTAATTTCTCATTTGTAACAATATCAAAAAGCAATTACAAGGCTGTGACTAAAAGCCACTGAACAATGTCCACCATCAATCATCCTGTGAGGGAGGAAGGAGGCAGCCAGCGTGGAGACATTTCAACCCGCTCTGGTATTTGTGCTCAGCCGAACTTGGCCTAAGCTTTTGGCTGTTCAGGCGCCACTGAAAGGGCAAAAGACTGTTGCAGAGAGCAAGCTAATTATTGGTCTTATTTACAAAGGTAAAATGTCATTATTTCTAATATAACTTGTCCACTTGAGCCTGGAGTTTTTTTTTCTTTTTTATTCTAGAATGCAAAGATTTTTTTTCAATGAGCTATACATTTTTTTTGGGTGAGACAAAGTGTCATACAATCGCTCAAGGTGCCATTTCCAATCTCCTATTGACTCTCCGCAGTCAAATGAACCACATCTTCTTGAAATCTGAACATTAAATTAATGTTGAAATTGACTGGGATCGCCTCAGGCAAGTATTGACTGAGTTTTACATTTACAGCACGTACAAAGCATTTACCCTTTTACATGCACGTGTGTTTGC
Source organism: Neodontobutis hainanensis (assembly GCA_024349245.1). Classification (NCBI taxonomy): domain Eukaryota; kingdom Metazoa; phylum Chordata; class Actinopteri; order Gobiiformes; family Odontobutidae; genus Neodontobutis; species Neodontobutis hainanensis. The sequence goes on from JALDNG010000064.1 coordinate 641,264, forward strand.
TCGGGGTTTGTAAAAGTAGCTTTCATAACATTTCATTTATAAAGATTTCGTATTAAAAATAAACCATTTTCCGTGCAAAAGATGGGATCAATTAATCAAACTGAAACTGTGCATAACCGAAAACCAACTATGGACCGGCGCATGTTTTGGAGGCAAAAAAATGACCCACGGATATTGAGTTGGTAAACAATGAGACAATTAAATGCTCTGTATGTGAGTGTATATGAATATGTCAGAAAATGGCATTGCAATCAATATAGACAACATACAATAAGATAAAGAGCCCATGCAGTATCCATTTTTGTAAATCAAAGTCCCACACTGTCCCCATGTGTCTTAAATCATTCACAAATAAGACACAATAACAGCACAAAGAACGCCTCCAGTAAAAACAACCTAAATATAATATGTGTTTTGTTTTTGTTATTTAAAAAATAAGGGTTTGTTGTTTTATTTCATTTGTTTTGATATAGGGAGCAGCATTTACTTTGCAATAAACATCCACGCACATAATCCTGAGTGAACTGGCTCAACCAGATCACTTCTGGGAATCCCCGGACCACGCCCTTATCAGCATCTTAGATTTATGACGTGATGTCTGCATGCGCATTTAGTTTCTCAAACTATCCCCAGTGTTTCTTTCTTTCTTGTATTGTTTTTCCAGCCTGGGGCAAGTATTGACAGCTCATTTCCTGTTTGTTCTCCTTAACTGGCCACCTGAACTCATGCAAACCTGCACTGTACACGCCCGAGGGAATGGTTGGGAATAGGAAGGAATGTGACGGGGGAACCGAGAGGTAGACAGGGAGGGCATAGGGGGATTGACCTTTGAGGAATGTACAGCAGAGGGGACGGGGCAGGTGTGTCCTGTGTCAGCGAGAGTGCTTAATGCCATTAGAGTTGGTCAGAAGGTGACAGCGGTGAACACAAGGACATGCGCCGTCCTATAGGAAGGTCAATTCTATATACTATATGCAGTTCATATGTAGCTTTATGAAAACCTCTTCTCACCTTATCCGTCTGCACTGATGACTATTTCATGAGATTTGACGCCAGTGTATTGCAAGCGTTATCAAAACTGGCAAGGGCATCCATGCATTTTAATGTCCTGTCTCTTTCCTTCAGTACTTATGGCTCCTTCGCCCGACCCCTGTCTTGCATGTTTTTTTCTTTTTTCAATTTCTCTATTGAACAAAGGAAGATAGAAGGATTATGCCGATAAATTCAACAAAGACAAGCTGGAAGACTTAGTCCGAGGGCAGAGGAGTGAATAAGCATGTTAGGGAGGAGCTTTCACCTGCATGTCTAAGTAAGGCTATATCTGTTCATGGATCCACAGTGTTTTTACATTTTGAAGATGCTATCAGGTGACATTTCATATTGCAAATTTACTTCTGGAAATTTGATCTGAGGATCTTAGCGATAAAAAAAACATTTATAGTGGTCTTACTAACTCCAAAGGCATTGTGTTTTATTATGACAAAGCAGGATTTGAAGCCCGAGCTGATAACATTTGTGATGTACAAAAAGGTTCTGTGAGTAATACCTGTCACTACAAGGTAGCAAAGGAGGCAAAGGATGGAAATAGAATAACTATAAGGATAAAGACATGGCAAAGATCTTACTGCTTCAATATAAAAAATACCTTATTTATTTATTATTTTATCCTAAAGATAGCAGTGGTGGCATGAGCGCCATTAAAATGGTGCTGTTTTTATGCCGCAATGAGGATTGTAAATGAGCTGTGATGAGTGGATACAGCTACGGTATAAATTAGGACAGCTCAGAGTCATAAAAACAAAAATGATGTTTGCAGTAAGATTGTGTATGACTGGAGTTTTTGTTTGTGAACCCCCCCCCCCCCCCCCTTCTACACACACACACACACACACACACACACACACACACACACACAAAATAAATTGTGATTTCAGCATTAAACATTCTGGTGTACTCCTAAAAGAAAATAAAGGGAAAAGACATTTGCATTCTGGTAAAAAATGATAAAAAAAATAACACATTTATTAAGATCTTGATTTTAATTATGTTAAAATAACATTTTTATTAAATTAAACATTATGTACCATGTTATGATTTATTTGCTGACTGCAAAAAACATTGCATTTTTTTTAATTGTGCTTGTTGCCACACATACATGTGATTTTATTTACAGGGACACATATTCATCTGCTTTTAAGCATATTTTTATATTAACTGATTGAAAATGAGTACTTTAGCTACAAGTTATTGTGGTTGTGTCTCTGTCTCTCCTGCATTTGTCTTTTGTGCAGCTCGCTGTTTTCTTTGGTGCAATATTCTGTGAGTTTGTTTGAGTTTATCATGTAACCACAAGAGCAGATATGCTTTTTACACAGGTCACTACTGGCAGTGTTTTTGTTAACTGCAGTAAAATAACTCCCAACGGCGCTCGCGCGTCTCTTTTCTGCAGCTGCGTCATGTGACGACATGCGGCCACAGAGCAGGAGACACCTGTATGTCTGATTTAGTGCTGACCTATGCCAGGACTTTTTTTTTTGTCTAATGACTGTAGCATTAGCAGTAGTGGGGTTCACACATACTACAACCTTTTCAGTGTGAAAGCTAATAGTTATAGAAAAGCCACAGGCCAGAGTTTGCATTTTCAAGTGTAAATGCGCACATACTAATAGTGTGTGTTTATTATGCTTTATTTGCCTTATGCGTTTTGGTTTTTATTTTATCCAATGTTTTTCATTACTTTCCCCATGTTGTGAAAAAAGCGTGTAGAAGGTAGAGATTACATTTGAATTGAGATGCCTTGTTTATTGGAACTCCAGTATGTAACATAAAAGAGGGTTAGCTTGCACTCTTAGCTGCCCTTTCTTGCTTCCATATTGGTGATATTCATACTGATACCATGGACAGGAGCGGCTTATGATGAAACAGCATTTTTTGGACAGTTGATAGGTTCTAAGGAGCAGTTTTTAAAACAGCAGATTTGTTCCCAGACAGAGATTTATCTATGCAGACAGTACAAGTAATATAATTCATGTATTATGCTAAATTGAGCAGTAAAAGAGGAATATAATGATAGCGTGAGTTTTTGAGTGAACACCAGTTCTAAGACTTTTTGATGTGAAGCAAAAAACAACGCAAGTCTGCACCAGAATAAATAAACAAATAAATAAATAAAAACATGCAAAACTTACCAAGTAAAGTGTTTGCTGTAACATTAAAACGCAAGAAAAAAAAAGAACAAGCCAGTCAGTTTTAGATGTTTTTTTACATCCAAAATCCATCATTAACTTGTCGGCTGATGTTTAGCAGAAGAGACTAAGTAAAACTTTTGGTAAAAAAAAGTCTTTCTTGTCATGTCATTCTTTTTCCCTCACCCCATTCTAATTCTCTTCTCTTTTTTGTTCTTACTTTCAATTGATCAAGCTCAGCTCATGCATGGATGTTAGTGCTGGGTGTCTCGAAGTCAACAAACACACTTGGAACATCCCAAAAATGTAGTCTTTTGTTCCTTTTGGATGAGTATAAACCATTATTCTATTCAAATTCAAATGGGAGCAGACTTTAGAATTAGAGCCAAGAGGTGACAATGTCAACTCCATTAAATTAGGGGTTGAGACCTTCAACAGATGCACAATATACAGCAAGTCTAAGAAAAGTTCTAAAAAAGAAAGATCTCCAAGAATTTGCTGAATTTATTGCAACATGTTTTTTTGGCGCAGAAATTGTTTTTTTTTTAGGATTTTATAAAGGGCCTTAAAGCTGTCAAGCGCAGGACAGATATGGACACAGCTTATTTTGCGAATGTGTATTTGTGGGAGTAGCCATTCTACAAAACAAAAACTACAAAGCAAAATAGAAAACGGGCAACCTGATTTACCAAGGCCTTGTGGTATTAGCTGTCTGTCAGCTCAGTCTCAGTCAAGTGTTCTACTTTCACTCCCCCCATGGTACAGAGCTGTTTTGCACAGGGACACAAGTAATAAACTTTGGAAAATTGTGGGAATTGACAATTTATGGAACAAAAACTAGAGGGCAGTGAAGAAAGCAGGCATCCGGATTTAGTAAGGTTTGGCTAAAAATCAAATGCTGCACAATATTAGATGAGTCGCTAAACAGACCATTCCCGTCCACATAATCACAAATGAGCTCCTTAAGTTAAATTGCAAAACTTAGTAAATAGTGGAATGAGACAAAAATAAATTACCAAAAATTAACCATGATTTATGCCTTCCTTAGCAGACTAAGGTATGCCAACATAGAGTATTTCATGGTAAATGTTTTGTGCAAATGAAACATCTCTGCCTCTAGATTTTTGTTTTGCTTTTTGTTCTTTTGAAGAGCTAAGAACAAAATTGCATGGCAGCATCAGTTTGTGCGTATGCTTTTGTGCAAGAACGTGCTTTGTATGTCTCCATCATAATAAAAAAGATAACCGTGTGTTAAGTCAACAACCGATTCCAGTTGTAGAGGCTCATTATCGGTGGCCTCTGCCCTCTGTATCTCTCAGTCAGGCAGTGGGGACTGCCGCACTCCCAGGACATTCCTCCACTATCCCTGCATTTGTTGGATCAATATGCACCGGCAACTTTTTAATTATGCAATTCATCGTTGCTGCATGCTGCCTAAATGCCAATTGCTTTCGCTACACAGCCATCGCTCTCCTGTACTGCAGCTGTTTCCTTTATGTTTACCCCTATTTCCTTTCTCTTTAAAAAATCATCCTCACTGTGGCTCGCAAAAGCAGACTCGCTCACACAAAGACTTCAGCTTCTCAGCCAATGACTAACACGCTCATTTAGGCCTATTATTAATAATTTACTACCTGTTTACAGAGCAGGCCCTGGCATGCAGCCGCACCTTAATGGACTCTAAGGGCTAGTCATTGAGCAGAATTTTAGATAAATAAGATGTATTATAAAGCATTTAGGTGGCATCAATAGGTCAGAAGGCATTGTAAGGTGAACTTATTAGATGTCCTCTGTACCAACCCTGATACAATAAAAAAATATTTTTTTGGTCATACTAAAATTAAACAGATTACATTTAAATTTACATTTATTCATTTAGCTGATGCTTTTATCCAAAGCGACTTACATTGTTCTACAGTAATTACCAGTGTTACAGCCACTGGAGGCAAGGTGAGTTAAGTGTCTTGCCCAAGGACACAACGACAGTATGAACTGTAGGGAGAGCGGGAATCTAACCACCTACCTTCCGGTTGAAGGACGACCGCTCTACCCACTGAGCTACTGGCACCCTTAAACAAGTTTTCTTTAAAAAAATTGAAAAAAAAAAAAAAAAGGTTCAAAGTTGCTGGGATAGGCTCCAGTCACCCTCTACCCCTAACAGAACTAAGCAGTAGAAAATGAATGAAAAAAAAAAAATAATTGGAAAAAACTGGACCAGGATTGAGAAAATACTTTTTTGACTACCCTCTTACTGCACCATTTCTAATATCTGCAATAGTAGAGCTTCATTATTATATTCTAATAGAGTATTTTGTCTGAGGCAGGACTAAAGTAGAGAGACAAAAACAACATTAGGTACCTAGAGGGAACGTCAACAAGCCTAGTTTTTTTTTCCGGAGCAAATCAAATCAAAGCAGAAAGGCAATCAACATTTTCGACTTTTTTCCCCTGTGACCATGCATGCTCTGTGACTCAGTGTTTGTCTAAATCAGAAACAATTTTAATAAGCAATAACAGATGGCCAGAACTTTATTAGCACAATATAGACCATTTTACTCTTTGTAAACGACAGAAGCTGTGTGTGCACTTTGTCAACAACAGGTAAGCAGGCCACATTACCTTTTCAAAGTAAGGGGCATTAGCCACAGTAAAAGGGCAACTTCTGCAAGACTCTGCAAGGCCATCTAACGTGTGTGTTGATACTGAGTCGGTAGAAAACATTAACGAGGGGATTGATATTGAGCTGCCCCTTAGATATTGTAGCATTTATCATTAGTATACGCAACAAGTTTTCCGTCACTTTTGTCGCTGGAGCTCCTTAAAACAGTCACTCATCACTGCAATCTGTACTGTCTATTCAATTGTACCTCACTCTACTTCTGCCACCAGACCCACTGGTACCTGTTCATTTATAAGACTCTAGTTGGTTAAACACTCATATTTCCGCTCTCTACTAAATAACCACAGTCCAAGCAGTACTTTGCACTCGCTTCTCCTTTCAGTTTTCAGCCTCAAGTGATTGGATTTAGCTACAACTGTGACTTAACTCAGTTTATTCATTCCAATCTCCAGTGACCAGTGTGCCTGCTTTTAGCCACTGTTTATGCAGTACAATGTATGTATGTATTGTTTGTGCTATTCGTATGACTCTATGTTTTTGGCTATATGTTTTAGATTGTCAGTTGTGTGTCTCATGCTGCTGCCTCTTGCCCAGGTCACCACTGTAAATGATAATTGGTTCTCAATGGTTTAATTGGATAAATAAAGGTTTTAAAAAAAGTTACAAGCCACTAGATATTGCTTTAGAATCAGTGATTCTTTGTCAAAGACTTTTATACTATAAAGCTGGAAAACCCAGCTTTAGGCCAGAGATACTGTATATACTTGCTGTTTAGTCTCACAAATTAAGCTATATCATGAATCTGACTTAACATTATCAGCCATGTAGAACCGCACATACTGCCCATTATAAAGTACGTTCACTCAAGAACAACATCGACAGCCAAAAATTGCAATCTGTGATGATCACACGATCGATTATTATTGTTGTACATGTTTTATAAAAAATTCTTTGAAACTTTTATTTATGAATGTGCTCTCATGTTGCCATATCATTTAATAAAAAGGAGTTATGAACATAATTCAGGGGCAAAGGGCAGAAGTGATATGAAGATAAGTACAAGACAGTGGATTACAATAGGGGTCTGGCAAAGTACTGTGTGAGTCATTAATGCTAAAGACAAGCTCACACACACACACACACACACACACACACACACACACACACACACACACACACACACACACATTACACACACTTTAATGCCAGAAACTAGGTTGAAGACAGGGTTCAAAGCCTTAATGATTCCGTAGTGCCAAGAATATCTTCCCAATTCTCAAAGCCGCTTAAACAGCAATCTTCTGAGTATTAGGAGATGTCAGTCTAAGAAATAGACTAATTTATGGAATTTGTGTTTTCTTCTTTGTCTTATTTATGGTTTTTGAAAACAGACAGACATCGTTATGCCCCAAGTGACCTCAGCTGAAGAGCACCATAAAAAAACAATAAAATAAAAAAGCCATGAGAAAAGAAAAGTTTGAATGGAAACGATGTAGCTTGTTATATGTGCTGTTGCTTTATTCTCCGGAGACCAGCAAAAAGCCAGGTATTCCTCTTCAAGCATGGATCTATTCCACAGTTTCTCTCACTCTTCCACCATCTCTTCTTTAGTCTATGCCTTTCACTTCCACTCACTGTCATTTTAATCCAAGGCAGCTATTGTTTATTTTTTTAAATGCATATCAATTATAAAGCGCATCACTTTTTCTTGCAACAGATCACTTTGATTAATTAAACGCCTCACTCTGACTTCACTGTTATCTATTGCAGCCTCATTTAAATGCATATGTTCAGCTCATATTTACAGTACATCAGTCGGTGTCATCTTTTTAAATTTTTACAATAAATCAAAGTGATAAATAACTACAGCATCTAACAAGAAATCAGTCAACTGGTCAAAGCAAGAGAGAGTTTTATGATGGCAGCCATTTACTTAGCCATCACAGCTCCTCAGTATATAGGATGTAGAGCCAGTGATGAAGACTATGCACAAGACATTCAAAAAGAGAAAACTGTCTACTGTTTCCGTACCATAATGCACACACAGCTGAAAGGGTATGCCTACAAAATGACTATATGCCTCAGCTCCAAAGTTAACAACTGAAAGAACCCCCCCCACTGTCTACTTTTAATAAGTGCTAGCAGTAGCTGCCACACAAGACACTGGCTTGTCTTGGCGTATTCACAGTATCAGCACAATGATGAATCACTACAACGTGCAAGGAGTTTGCTGCAGAAGTCTTCAGAGAGGAAGAGGTAAAAAAGATGATAAAGAATACAAACTCTGCTGGCTCAAAACAGCTCTTTCATCTTCTTTCCAAAACTTCTGCCAGAGGTATCTAACTTTATTCAGACCGAGTCCACATCAAGATGGATGTAGTCGCCGATGTGTTTTGAGTGTCCATGTTTGATTGGTTATACCCAGCCCATGGTGAGGTTAGTCAGGGAGAGGAGGGCTGCGACTGTGACTACAAGCTACAACCGTGTCTAAATTTCTGTATCTAGGACACTCCATCTGTTCATTGCTTTGAAGCTTGAGTTAAAGCTGACAAAAAAGAAAGGAATCATATCCAAAAACACTGCAGGTTAGATTCTATAGTAGTGTCAATTTCTCTTCTCATTATGTTCCACAATTTTCAGGCATTTTTACTCAACACTAGCAAACACAATGTTTTGAATCATAAGCTATGCAATGTTTATGTTTAAGAGGCAGGACTGGCGGCCGCTCAAATATAAAGAGGATGGTTTTATGTGCCACGGGTGTTTTGCTTTAACCAATCCCAGGGCTTTCCTCCAGCGCTGTGCCAATTATTATTATCATTAATTTATATTACTTTGATTAATTATTGTTATTTTTTATTTTAATAATATCGGATGAGCAGATTATTCGAAAAATGTCCATATTTGCAAAATGGCTGCCACATCTTCACCTCCAGTGTGTGACTGTGGAGTAACTGAAAAATGCACTTTAAAGGAAGGGCTCTATATAATATTATTATTATTATTATAAAGCCATTCTTTTTGTGTTTATGCACAAGTCTTAATTAATGCTGAGCAGACAGCGCAGACAGGTGTCACACCCGTCTGAACTTGGTCCAGGCCCAGGCAGAGATGAAGAATGTGGATGATAGAGGCAGCAATGAGTTTTGGATATTATTTTTGCGATGCTCCAAACCACAGAGTTTAACTCAACCACATTGAGTTATTAGGGAAAATCAATGGTGACACACTGACTTTAGGAGTTAAAAACAAATAAACACAACAGCACCGTCTGAAAGCACATCATAACCTCTGTTGTTGTTCTTCTAAACTTGGATAGAGAAAGAGAGAACTTCTCTAGTATACCCATTCAAATGGCCAGTTAAATGGGTCTGAAATCCTCTAGGACCAATCAGAACTATGTTAAATAGAACAGATTTTGTGCAATGTTTTCTAAATTGTTATGAATCTTCAGATGTATAAAGTACTGTAGAAAAAGAATGGCTGGCAAGGCTAGTACTTTACAAATGTCGTGGGAGGGGCTCAGCCTCATGTAACGCTAACAACATGTGTGGTCAGATAAGCCAAGAAGCTCTGCCACTTCAGTGCAGTATGAGCATGCCAGAAAAGATAGGTATTGTTTTTTGTTCATTCCACTACTGTGTCCAAACATTACTGACACAGGAGCATATAATAATATGAGAGAGAGTAACTGAAGTATAGCAGAGAGGTGAAGTACAGCAGCGGTAGGGGGGTCAGCCTTTTATCTTGAAGCAGAATGAGTGAAGAATGGTGACTGCACTGTTAGCTGAAACCTGTTCAATATTTTATTATGGCACAGGAAGGAAGGCATCAAAGTTGAGATTTTATTTTTGTCATTCTGGCTCCTTGACATCCACAAAAGCTGCAAATAATGAGTGTGGGTGGAGTGGAATATAACATGTCAGGGTTTACTGCTTCATCTTTTATGCCCCTTACCTAAACATCCATTCTCACAAGTTCAATGCTTCAAGAGAAAGAGAGCTTTGGTGCACACTGAGATGTCTTGTGCCTGGTGTATACAACAATAAAGAGATATTTTATACTGTACAATATACTTTATGTATATACACTATACTATCTGTAACATTAGTAGAATTAGTCATAACACTGGCTGCATTGTTCCTTCTGAATACAAGCGCAGGTTACTCAACTCTTCGTATACTGTTTGATCTATGATCCTACCCTCACTTATGGTTATGAGCTATGAACCATAAAGGTAAAGACCTTGTGGCTGACTCAAGTGGCTCAATGGAGTTTCCATGGAATGGCCTGGTGCTCCCTTAGAGAAAAAGAGCTTGTTCACCAGGAGGGGCTTGGAATAAAGCCTCTACTTCTCTGCATTTCAAGAAGTCAGCTGAGGCTTGGGCCTCTGTTCCGGAGGCCTTCTGGATAACTCCCTAAGGAGGTGTTCTGGCCATGTCCCATTGGGTAGAGGCCGCAGGGCAGACTAGAGGGACAATGTCTCTCAGCTGGCCTGGGAAAACTTTGGTATTCCCACAGAGAACCAGAAGAAAATGTCCGGGCGAAGGGACCTCTGGCCTACCATTCTAAAACTGCAATATTTTCTATAGCATTTTTTAAACTTATTAATGTTTAAGTTGTTCAAACTATTATCTAAAGTGATATTTACTTTTCTAGATAAATATCTAAAAGCCCTGGGATGTTTTTCATTGAATTTTATTTATGTATTTAATGACTGGTCAATTTAGAAATGACCATATCATGGTCATTTTCCAACCCTCCCTTTATTAAAAACATTCTATATTGAACTGAGTCCCTGATATTTCCTTTTAATTAGAAAACTAATATTTATCTGTCCATATAATGAATGCAGCAGGCCCATGATTGTTAAACAAAATCCTTTAACACATTGAAAATCTGACTGTGATTATTAAAAATAAACATGCCACTGCAACACTAAAGGGCAAAATAAATCAGGAAACTAGAACCGTGAGAGTCATGCAGCATCTTCCGAAGTATTTGTGAGAGCACGTGTGTATAACAAAAAGGTTTTCACTATCAATAAGAGCATGAACTGCGACGCATTGGAGAAGTATTCAATCTAGCTGGACTTAAATGGTTTCATGTGACCCTGTGGCCCTTTCCCAGCGGTGCATTATAGCAGTACTGTGCAAATCAGGGCCAAGGTACTCTGCACCTTGCCATGGAGATTTATGAGATATGCAATCAAATACAGAAGGTCAACCGTGCCTGCCTCGGTTTCCACCGTGTTGGACGCTGTGTAATTGATAAGACAGACCAAAATGAGATGGATCAGAGCTGCTGTGGTTGCTTAAGATAAGAAGTAATTCCAAGATGGTAGGTGGAGAGGTAGGGAACAAATGCCAGTGAGCACAAGGGAGGAGGTGGAGAAAGAGACTATTGATCAAGCAAAGCTGTGCTGCCTGTCAATACAGACATCTCTCCAGAGAGTGGAATGACACAAAATAGGGATGCAACATTTATTATGCCGTGTGCAAGTGGGAGGTATGGATGTGGGCACACTGGGGAGAGGCCCGCTGATGGCTTTTTAGATCGAAACACACTCAATGCTGGTATGCAGACTACTCATGCATGCTCCATCTGTGCCAAGTAGTGAGGACGAGCCAATTTAGCAGTCTGTAAGTCATGTATTGGAAAGTTAAGCCCACCATAAAGCAGAAAATCATTGGAGGAAAGCAGTGGGATGTTTGGTATTGAGCAATGGTGTGTTTTATGATTTCACATTGAGAGTATGTTTACACTTCAAACGCAACTGTATGTGGTACTAAAGGAAGTGGGCTGGAAAGACCACTATGCAATTTGAAAACTGGAATGTTTATTTATTTTTTTATTATTTTTTTTAAATGTGTCCACTCACCCACATATTTTGTATTATTATTGTAAGCTACAGAAGTTTAGAGGTTTTATATTAGTTTAAAACTTAAACCACAAAAATAAAAAAGAGTTCTTGGCCATAACAAAGTTAGATAAAAGTTAGTAGAAGTAACAGTAACAGCAACCTTGATTAAATAAGCATTAACTGAATAAATTGCAAGATGCAAACCACTGTCTGTCTAGCTTAATTAGTCTTAAGCTTTGAAAGAATAAGCTGGGAGCGTTAGTTTCACAGGCAATTATAACTTGTACTATTATTATAACATTTCGATGAGGTGTGTAGTAGTGCATGGTAGCCTTGCAGGGACATGCTGTCTGTGAACAAACCGCATGGAAATAGGTCACTTAAAACATATAGGAACAAGTGTGAGAATTCACTCAAAAATCTATCTCCAAGAACTCAGAGTGTGCTTCTGTTGACAGTGCTCAGTTTGTTTGTGCTGCGCAGTTGATGGAATGGGAATTATTAATTATTAATTTTCTGTTGTGGTTCTAAAGTGAAAGTGTATATTTCTTTCATAGCATTTTTTTTTATTTATTTTTTTCTCTCTTTGTCTCTCATTCGTCTTGGGAACAAGTCAAAGGCACAAAAAAATATGGGAGGGTGGTGAAGGATTTTAGTCAAGATTTTATGGAGCCAAAAGTTACACTATAAAAAGGTAAAACTAATTTAGTTCTAAAAATAAGCAAGTGAGGCCATCACTCGGTAAAATACTAGCATCAGTTGAACACATTGCACTCCGTTCACACGAGGCAGTTGTAGGAAGAGGCATCAATGAAACATCCTATGAGTTCTGTGAAGATTTACATGTCTACTTTTCCAAGAAAGACGAATGCAAAGAGTGATATTTTTGATGCAATTATACGCTGCCGAATGCATCGGAGCCAGAATGATCCAATCCAGCCCTAAATTCTGAATGAGATTCAGTCCTTGATCTCTTTGTCCTTTATTTTTAATGTCTTTTACAATTCAAAGGTGCACGTTATAAACTGCTAAATCCACACTATTCATTACACTGACATCTCTTTAAGTGTAATCAAAAGTGATCAATTCAAACAAATAAAAAATGGAGGCAGGTTGAGTCAAGCAAAGACAGAACACTTAAAGACTGTAAGCGGAGAGGTGACAATGGGAATTAGGACAGCTAAATTTAACCGGTGGAAGCACGAGCGCCGGAGGAAGCACGAGCGCCGGAGGAAGTGTGTGTATGTGATGGCGTTGGGGGAACTCTAGTCTCTTTTCTTTCTCAGTATTTTAATGAATTTTAAATGGCCCTGAAGCAAATCCCAGAAACGCATGCGATTTTCATTTCCTCTCCACTTTGAGGTAAGAGCGCGGTTACCCTGTATCTGTTCATTCATGCGAAAGGAAGGTGAAGGGCACGCTCGATCAATGGGCCCTTCAGATGACATGGAGAGAGGGGACATAAAAGGGGCTATAGGAACTGTAGAACTGTAAAATAAGAGAAAAAAGAATTGATGGCATGATAATTACTGGTTGATATAAGTCTTACCACTGATTGATGTATGTATTTTTTGTTTGCAGATATAATAATTGCCCTTCTACACTGTAATGGACAACTTTTATAAAAAATATACACTATCTATACACTATCGCCATGCATAATTATTCTACTCCTATTTTAGGCAAAAGTCACCAACTTTCCAATTATTATATAGGTAACAGCAACAATTTCTATGACTTTTGTTTAATATTCACCTTCTTTTGTAACAGTAAAATGGACTCTCTTTGGTAACAATACATACTGGAGAAAGTATAAAATGCAATACAAAGAAGATACTTTTTTGCAGTTTGCTCTGGAGCTCACCTCTATAAGCTTGCACATTTATCCAGGATAAGGAAATGAATTAGGACAACAATTTAGCAAACACATAGACAGGAATGACAAAAGTGAATAATTCAACAGCGCGTTGCAGTGGCAGGCATTTTTCTCTCCATTTAAAACAGTGGACAAAATGGGGGTTGCTTATTCTGCAGTGATATTTCCCTGCTCGTTTCATTCCCGTCGTTTCTATAAAAGCTCTTACAGTAGGAATGTTTGGTCAGGTCTGAATGTGCTTCCCCCACAATACACAAGAAACTGACTGGGCGGCCCGAGCTATTTCCAAGAGCAGGCAGTGGCCATGAATAATACAAGAAGTGCCAAACACAGGGAAGGGAGGAGCGGGGAAGAGGTGCGGGCTTATTTCTGAACAGGTCAGACGAGAAAACTGTGGGAAAACACCAGACGTAAGCATGTAGTGTCAAAGGTATTCAAAGATAATTCATTCAGAATGGAAGGATGCTCGAGCAAGATTGACTTTTCTCACTAAATATTTAAGGTTCATGTTGATTTTGGGAAAGACGCATTAACGGAGGGATCCATGTTGTCACTGTATGTTACTAATGGGGTTTCGCTCAAGGACACTCGGCTACTTTTTTATGCTCGTCTGCTCGGATCCTATTGATCCCTGCCACTCCCTCTGTGGAGTCGACTGATGAACGGGCTGGTGCATGCAAAAGCAGAGATTTGGAGGGTTAGGTTTAGAGTAATTGGCAAATATTAAGGAAGAGGATCTTTGTATCGGCGCAATAAGATGAAGAACTCAGTATGAATAACTGCTGTATAAATTTAGCCATGTAATGAGCCTTAGACAGATAAAACAAAACAATTAATTGTGTTTAACTTTCCGCTTCTTGACTGTTATCTACTACTATTATTGTTAATCCAAGCCATGTTTCAGAGTAGTACGGAACAAGGTGGGCTGGTAAGGCATCTTGGTCGACATGTCATGTCATGTCGCTTTTTTATTCTTTTATTTTCACCTAATAATAAACTTATATGATATGCTCATATACTTTATATGAGCTCATTTAAGCTCATATAATCACTTTATCAGAGAGCTGAGTAATTTTTTTGGCTTTGTACCAATGAACACTAAAGGTCTTTACTGTGTGTCAAGAATATTCTATTTCTCAAAATTCTGTATACTAGGTATTTAACATATAGTAATTTTAATATTACAAGTATTATGAGCAGCCTACAGTCAAAATATTCAAATAAGATGTATAAGAAGATATTTATTGGGAATAATTACAAGACATGCTGGCTGCTAATCAAGTCTCATTTACAAAAAACAGAACTCAGTCTCTGTAAAGATCTATTTTAAAAGAAATCTTCTTTATGCAAAGTGAGAAGGGATATTTATTCCTCATTTGTAAAATTGAGTTAACAAACTAAGGGCTGTTGTCTCTGCACATTCGTGTTTGTGAGTGACTTGGACTATGTGTTAAAGTGTCAATCCCTCAGCCTCATGCTGTATGAGTTTCCTTCCTCAGCAACGTTCATCACACGCACATATAAAACAGTTATTGACTCAAAAATGCTCAGCGACAGACCTGGCTCCAGCAGACAACAGCTCATTTCTTGCTGCACAGCTCTGATATGTACTCTTCCCACCAGGGTGTCCAGGTTCATGGAAATTAAGGGTATTCTTATGTTCATTTAAGCATAACAATGTTTATAATAGTTAAAATATTAATCATCACTATTTTAACAACGTGTACCGGACTCCCGTGGCCTACTCCTTGATATGCTTGACTTGTGTGTTCAGGAGCAGAATAACAAGCTGCTGTTTTAATTAGTTAACGAGTCACATTAATTGCACACGCGAGCCCGTCCCGCAGCGACACAGTCCCCTCTGTCTCCTCCTCTCTCTGCACTCGACACTCTCTCTGCCCTGACTCTGCTCCTGTCTCCTGGTGCCGCTCTGCTCTGAGAGTTCTTTACAGAACAGTGGTGTCTTGAAACAGAGCTGATATCGTTTGTGTGTTTAACTGTCTTACCCGGTCATGTTGGCCGACTTAATGCTCACTCCAGGTTCTATTTCCCGCACTTTTCAGATTGATGATTAGTTGTGATCATCTATTTTTGTGTTCAGCTCCTAAATGAGGCTTTTTTTTTAATGATTTTTAGAGCCAGTCACTGACTGTTATGGGTAGACCATTTTCTCACAAGCGTGGGGGAAGATCACTAAATTCATCAAAGTAAAGTCCAATTCTAAGACTTCTTAACCATTAGACTTCTTAACCTCAGGACAACTATTGCCCGCTGTCAGAGGCCTGCACTGAGGGCTGAGATGATTGACAGGCAAAGGGGTGGGGCACAGAAAGCACAGAGAGAGAAGGGGACTCTCTCTGTGCTGGATCAAGAACTAATAATGTAGCCCACTGCTGCATTTTTATTTTTCTTTGTCGCAAGCAAACGTTTGCAGTACATTCTAAAAATAGTCCCCAAAAAACACATCCAGCAGCTTTGTAAATTTACTTGCAAATGTATTTTGAAAGTAGACGAATTATTTGAAAAAAATTCAAACCTGGCATCTAGCTTCCCTAACTTTGTTTGGGAGGCACTGTTCTCAGCTCCAGCCAATCACACAAGACTGAACAATCCAAAAGCGCAACACAAAGTGGTATGTGGAGAAAGGCGGGACTTGGGACTCACTTTGCCGTAACTGCTCCATATTAATTGACAGGCAGCTAGACTTTTGCTTTGAGAGAGGGAGGGGTTCCCACCGCAGACAGCAGTGCGTTCCTGCTTCATAAAATGCGTACAGGTTGGCATGGTAAGACAAGTTTCTTTTAAAATCCCACATTCTGTTTAATGCAGTGTTGGCAATGTTTCAAATTCAAGAAGCAAGAGCCAAAAGAATGACTCTAAAACTGGAAAAACTGTTGCTAATAAATACTTGTCTTGTTGTTGATAAAGGAACAAGCAATACTTCTTCTTGGAATATGACTGTTGCCATTTTGTGTTTAACTATGCATTCTCATGCATTGTTTATTCTCAGTCATATGGAGGTGTGGACTGGTGGTCCATATATTTCTAGTGGGTAGTGTGGTTAGAGTGTGTGTTTGAACATTTCATGGAAAAATATAGTTTTAGCATCAGGGACATGCGTGGATGTAATGGCAATTAGGCCTAGTTGTCTACAAGATGATGAGGTGTTATGCTACATTTAGATACATACAGTAAGGTTAATTTAAAACTAAATCAAGGAAACCTTAAGGTCCCAAAACAAGACCAGTTGGGAACTATTGCTCAATTCAGACTCCACTTGAAAGGCCCATCCTTAAATTTGCTCATCCCAAATTTGAGATTTTAAAGTAATTTATTCATTTTCTGCCACTTATCCTTATAGTTTGCCTCTTGTAACTGACCAGGTTGTGTGTCATTATAAAATGTGACCGCCTGTAAAAACAGAGATCATGACACTTCTGGCAAAGCATTATACACAATCTCAACACAATTGTGCTGCTTATTTTTACAATGGTTGTTTGTATCAGCTCAGTGTTGAGTTAAAACTTAATCATTCAACTGCTTAATTTGTCTATAAAAACAGCCAGAAGAATAAAAAAAATTTGCATCTAGCTTATTATTTGGTAAACTCTGAAAAAACCCATCGCAACAGACCCAAATGTGCTGTGAGCATACTCGCATGAAATGCATGGCCAGCTTTAGAGACATACACTGACAGTTACCCATTTACCTTTCATTGATTGTGGGTCATTTTGTGGTCACCAAATCACTTATACGTGCATGTCTTTGGACAGTAGACAGCCTGGACATGCACGAATGAATGTTTTTCTAGTTCTTTGTGTCAGTGCTTTTTATTTTTTATGTCTATTGTAGGCGAGACAGTAAGGAGAAGTGAGTGTTAGTAAACATAACGGCTATTTCTGTTAATGACACCCTACAGAAACATTACAAAATCCTGAAATTTGAGTAATTACAAATACGATGGAGTAAGTTGATGATGGTTTTTAATGGGGAATGGGAAATGTGTACAAAATTAAACATTCTGTGCATCAAAGTGAAACTTCCTTGAGCAGCTGAGGCGGGAGGGCTTTGAACACACCACCCTGTCTTCTCCCCCTCGCTCCGTCTCTGTCTACAGCTTACATCTTATGCTTGACGCCTCTCATCTGCTCTCAGCCTGTCCCTGTGTCACCGCTGGAGAAGTCAAATCAAAGGCAGTGCAAAGAAGCTGTAATGTTAAGGCGCTTTATTCAGGAAAACCCCCACCTTGGAATAACACTGCATCATAACCTGTCCACACGTCTCCATTAACTACAGAACTGTGGGTGGAAAAAAAAGGAAAAGTGCACTGTAAAGGTGCAACAATACACAATACTGCATTACCCTAGCAGTAAATAGTAAAGAGATATTCTTCACCTTCCTATTGAGAATTAACATCTCTGAGGATATCCTTTCAAACCAGGAGGAAAAAAAAAATGCTGTGAGGATAAAGAAGAGGAGAACATATTAAAATGTCAAGGCTTGAGTCTATGGGGTTCAATGTATATATTAATTCTTTAGGAAGCGTAGTGGAAGATATTGGTGATTTATCTCCCTCCAAAAGCGCCATCATTTATCACCTCAGTAGCCACCTGATTCAGGGCCGCTTTAGAATGGCCACGGCGTTTCCACTTGGGAAATTCCATTACAGGCCAACGGAGAGGACAGAGTGGAGAAAATGCAAGGGTATTTAAACTCCGGAGAGCACAGATACAACAGCTTGTGGTAAAGTGGGAGACGGTTGACAGTGTACAATGACAAAAATGAAATGTGTAAACTTGCAGTTATTATAAAGCTTTTATTAAAGGGACATAAGCCCTTTCAACCATTTTTACAGCTACAAATGTTACAAGAATCATTTTCTTTGGAGCAGTATGGCACAGGTTAGGAAAAATCAGCATGCATTTAGATCATGCATTAGAAGCCAGTCTTGTTCTAAGTTTGGTGGTGGTCAGAGAAGCGCTGTGTCTATAACACCCCCCCCTCTCTGTCTGCCCCAGCTGGGAATGTGTGTGAGTGGGGTGAATGGCATGATGGCATGATGTAAAGCGCTTTGGGTGCCTGAGAAAGGTACATTAAGGGCTATATAAATGGATGCATTTACCATTTTGAATGAACTTAGCAACGGTTTCCAGATTGAGATAAGTCTTTATCTGATTAAGTGACAATACAAATGAAAGTTGATTACAAGAAAAATACATTTTATTCAACATTTCTGGATGGAGGTATATATATCGCCACAGTTGTGAAGCCTCCACCAGAATCACAGTTGCATGGATGGCTTCATGTGATCAGATATATACTTAATATATATATATATATATATATATATATATATATATATATATATATATATATATATATATATATATATATATATATATTCACATTTCTAAGAAAGACTGATAGAGTGAGTTAGTAGCATTGCAAAGTGTCAAACAACAAAACTCTTGATGACTGACAGCACCAACCCAGAAGCTCTTTTTTTAGTGTTGATGTTGGTGTTTTGTGTTGTACATCGTGTGAAATCTTTTCTGTGCCATTTGAAGGACTGCACACGTAACAAGCTTTGGACACTGTTGTATGTCGCTAAGTATGTGAACAAGTACATAAGGTTTGCAAACATTGCCACAAACACTATGCCCAGAAATCTTCTTATATAATTGTGTTCATATTCCTAAAGCATAGGAGGGCTTAGATTTAGCCCCCCCTTCAAAGTCTTTATCATTACCATCAATACAAAGCGCATAATACAGCATGTAGAACACTAAGTCTTTCACAGAGCTGCTGCGAGTATCTCTGATCTAATCAGACTTTGGGGAGCTATGTTTAGCATGTTGCCATGTTTGCTGTGTTATCACACTCACATTCACTTTGAAAATATAATTAGCATAACCCCATAAAACAAAGAAGATAAAGGGAGACAGTGGTTTAACTGTTCAGCCTCGACACAGAGCCTTAAAAAGAATTGCATATTGCATTAGTCAGACAGAGGCTTTGAGTTAGGATGTAGCTGTGCTGTCATAAAACAGAAAGACCAAATACCAGCAAAGGGAATTTTTCTGTAATTATGTATAATATAATTACACGTGGTTGCACGTGGCAGAGCGCTTCTATTGGATCTCTTACAAAAATGGAGAAGGAAATAAGAGCAGATGATGAATTTCAGAATTGGAGTAGGAATGAATGCATTTAATTTGGAGTGAGACCAATCCACTGCATTTTGAATGAAATAAACTTTATACTGTATACATCTAATAATAATTTGCAGGATAATACATTTTGAAACTCACCTATGAGGGCTTTAAAGTGTGAGCTTAGTGAGAGGTAAGTCTTAAGAATGTGCAATAATAATAAAGCAATAGAGACTTATTATTTTATCATTTTATTCAAATGTTTTAAACCGCTTCATAAAATAATCCTTGATAAAAGAACCTAGTATCTATAAACTTTGCTAACCCCGAGGAAAGGCTCAGCTTTGAGATAATTTATTCAATTAATTTATGATCACAGCCAAAGTGAAAAGTTCAGATGCGTCGGTGCAGAGTGAGAACAAGAGTAATGTGAGTCGTAGAGGGAATAAAGGCCGCAGAGGCAAAGCAATTGCACTGAGACGAAAGAGACAAGGTGAAGAGGAGACTGTCAGACCGACTTATCGACAGCGCGGCCCCCACAGGGATAAATACAAGGAAGGTGTGTGAGCACATGTGTGTATGTGTCAGTCCTGATGATCTACCATGTCAACTTGAGTAAAGGTCTTTCCTCTCTGATGCCCCCCTCCCAAAAAAACATCAACATTCTCTGCAGAGAATCTTCTGTGCTTGTAGCAGGGTTTAATGCAGAACAATGTGAGAAAACAGTGTTTCAGTCCACATAATCTTGCATGTGGACAATATTATCCAATGTGTAATGTACTGTGGGATAGCAGTCATCCCCAAAGTGCTCGCTATTATTTCAGGTGGTCAGCACTACCAATGGAAAACTCTGCTTAGATTGCAGTTATTATGGACAGTGCCTGTTCTAAAAT
This sequence comes from Neodontobutis hainanensis, assembly GCA_024349245.1. Lineage (NCBI taxonomy): Eukaryota > Metazoa > Chordata > Actinopteri > Gobiiformes > Odontobutidae > Neodontobutis > Neodontobutis hainanensis. The sequence goes on from JALDNG010000064.1 coordinate 661,853, forward strand.
GCTGGCTTTATACTCGATCATTTTGGCAACTGGAGAGCAGTGATAATCAGTTTGCTTCATTGCAAATGTGCATCCCAGTATTCTGCAAATAAACAAATTAGCTCTGACCCAGTTACAGTTCAATCCAGACCTGACCCTACAGTGGATAAATTAATGAGCATGGCTACTATTGCTCTATATATTACAGACTTTACTATATCTCCTTAAATTTATGAACCAATTCAAAATGAATAAAAAGTGTAAAAGAAGAAAGCATGTAGACATAGTTTGAAAAGTCATTTATCCCTCATCCAAGGAACTTTATGAACCCTGACAAATTAACGTTACCATTTCCTCAAAGAATTTTATGTAGCAGATGACAATTTTGTGTATATGTTCAAAATGAGAATGTTGTTTCTTGTTAAAAGCACCACTGAAGAGATGCTAAAACACATTAGGGTGATTATGACCACATTATTAGCGGTAGTAGCTCAGTGGGTAGAGCGGTTATCCTTCAACCGGAAGGTAGGTGGTTCGATTCCCACTCTCCTCACGGTTCATACTGTCGTTGTGTCCTTGGGCAAGACACTTAACCCACCTTGCCTCCAGTGGCTGTAACACTGGCAATTACTTTAGAACAATGTAGTCGCTTTGGATAAACGCGTCTGCCAAATGAATAAATGTAAATTATTATAATCATACTACCCAAAAACATGCTAATGAACAAGCTTTTCTTTTACAATTTCTTAAAGGGGTCAAAATCAAAAAGCAAGAAAAATGTGTTACTTACTACAAATTTTAGTTTAATTTGCTTTATTTTAATTTTTCCAAAATAAATTGGAAAAAGCAGTGTTATAACAATATACTGTCTTGTATAAGTTCAAGAATTACTGCCCTTTGCCCTATACAATCTGCAAAATGGTTCTAGAGCTCATGAATAGTCAGGCATCACACAAAAAGCATTAATATTGACTGGACTTTGCATCAAAAATGTTTAGATTTTCTATAATAAATAAATATGCCTAGAAATATCTTTGGCCGTAAACTGATACTAAATCAGAAACAACATCAGGAACAACGTGCTTGTAATTTGCTCCAATTTGAAACATATGTTGTAATAAATTGTGATGCTGCAGGCGGTACATTAGTAACAAATGAAACAGCCGCTGCCATTTGTCTTCTTCTGTGATTATTAGGTTGTGTATGTTAACAATCTGAATGCTGCAGTTTGGTCCAGCTCTAGTTCAAATGATGAAGTGTCTGATGAAGCTAAGTTAAACAATAACTAAACCTAGGACTAAACCAGGTCTAAACTAGCACTAAACCAGGACTAACGTAAGAATTCTCACCGACATTAAAGAGGCACTTAACCCAGAACCAAACCAAGCCTAAACCAGGAGTGAACAAACCAACCTAAGCAAGAAGCATGTCCAGAACCAAACCAAGACTAAACCTGGGACTAAACCAAGACTATGCCAGGGCTAGACATAGTACTTAATTCAAGACCAAAACTAAACAAGGTCCAAACCCAATAATAAACCAATACTAAACGATAGTAAACCTGGTCTAGAACTAACCTGCACCAAAACCAGCTCTAAGCCTGTACTACATCTGGCCTGAACTAGCACTAAACCAAACAAAGACTAAACCAGGACTTTACCCAGACTAAACATCAAAATACACCAAATACAGTATTAGAACTAATCCAGGGCTAAACTGTTCATCAAGACCAGCAGTAACAACAGGACTAAACCAGAACTGAACTATCACTAAATCAGGGCTAGACCCAGGATTATCACAAAGACTATTCAAGGATTAAATTCTCAACCAAACCAAGACTAAACCAAAACTTAACCATGGCTAAACCTAGAACAACATCTGCATCAAAACAAAATTAGTATTATACTTGACTATACTCAAGAACTAAAGCAAGGACAATACAGGACTAAACTTAGAACAAAATCAAACCTAATCTGGGCAGAACTAAACCAAAAACTAAACCAAAAACTAAACCGGCACAAAATCCAGATTATAAACCATATCTACAGTAGCTCTAGGTCCAAACCAACATCAAATGTGGAACTATACCAGCACCAAAGCCAATGCCAAACCCAGGACTAAACCAGGACCAAACAGGCATTAAACCTGGACTTAACTAGCCTTAGGACAAGGACGAACCCAGGACTAATCCTAGAGACTATACCAAAGCAAGAAAACGCATCAGGAGAAATAATTACAGGTTGAGATTGTGGAAAACCTTTTAGCGTCCACCTGCCATCTGTGTCACTCCAGTACTGTGACTGAAAATTGACGCCACACATATCTGAGTAAACCTCAGCCTGCCATGTTTATGACAGTCTGATTGCAGAAGGTGCGTGTGATATTTGCCAGTGCATTTGCACCACTGAATTCAATCAGGTCCTGAATATTGACACTAGTCAGATGTGGGACTCAGCTATTTACAGAGCGTCAACAAAGAAATCGACTAATACCAAATGTGTGAACTGAGCACCTGCAAGGAATAATTGCTTTCCAGCCTTTTATGTATTTTGATTCTCTTTTTCCATGTACATACACATCTACACAATGACAAATACCCTTCGCCGGCTCCCAGTCCTCTTGTTCTCATTCCAGATTATAGTGAAACGCTTTGATAATGTCTGGAAGTGGTGGCAGTAGTCCTGAAGCAATTAAAAAGCCTCATTAATTGTCCCTTAATGCATTTTGTGGTTTAAAAGCTCATCCGATCTTTAATTAAGACCGAGTCAGAAGTGGAAAATCAGCAGTGGTTTGACACAATACAAGTAATCAAAGTCGAGAGGAGTTTTTATGTTGTCAATTTAGCCCCAACGAGACGAGCCAGGGCACAAGCCAAGCTTACCTTCTAAGCAAGCAACCTAGCAATCAGGAAATCCTTAAGAGAAGAGAGATACAGTCCATTACAGTAACAATACTCACACATGTATATATCTAACCAGACAAATACAGACTATGAAACAGATTTATTGTATTTTTTTTTCTTTTTGCCCATTTAGCTGTTGATTGCTCTGCTATTGCTATTTGGGTATATATATATATATATATATTGTGTGTGTGTGTATATATATAATAAGGGGCCTGGAAAAATAATTAAACCGAGTAATTATTCTGGAGTCACACCACGTTTCTGGTCTAATGAGGTGGCGGTTAAGTGCCAGGTCCGGACAGCAGCTCTTTGGGGCAGACAAACAGTGCAGAGAAATGTGACCTGCAAAAAAACATGGGAGGAGTAAAGAGTGCCAAACAATAGTCACACATCTTTTATGATCAGGCTTTTTTCATTCCTCCAGGTATTTTCTGCTGCTGATGAGAATCAGCGAGGGGCTAAAACCTTGCTGTAAATCTGTCCTGATCTGTCCAGTGTTGAGCACCGACTCCTTGTCAACTCCACTGTGACCTTCTTAATGAAAAACGGCCTTACAATCATTGTTAAGCTGAAAGTGAGTACATCACACAGTACAACACACCTAGTAAAGAGGCAACTTTGTGAGGCAATTTGGCTCAAAAGCCAAGTAGGCATTTTTTCCTGTCTTTTGTGCATCTCAAGCGGCGCACCTAGCAAATTATCCCCTGTAGAGCCACTGGAGAAGACGAAAGCGAATGCATTTCAGTCATCAGGTTTCATTATTGTTTGTTTGGAAGAGAGGGGCTAGGTGTGACCGATACTGGCTGAAGCCTATCAAGCCTATCAAGCATTAACAGTAGGCTAGCGCTAGCAAGACTGAGTGAGATGACGCCTGTGTTAGAGACTTGTAAAATCACTTTCTCTGTTGCTTCACTGAACATTCTACAAAGCTCCATTTTGGCAAGTGCCAAATCTGCACAGGAGTCACTAAAAATGATTGGGCCGACTGGTGATAGTGCACTGTAATATAGGCACAATAATAGAGTCTCATTTCAATAGTCTACAGAAAATGTCTATATAAATCCAATCCATTCTTATTTTTATGTTAGCATGAGACCTTTTTTCCAGAAAAGAAAAGCTCTTTTTTTTACCAAATGTATGATGTATGCCTCTTATGTTTCTGGCAACATAGCAACATAAAAAAGTAGGGATTAGAGAGGGCACAGTAAAGTGACAACACATTATCACCCTTTTGAACTGCTCGGTGAACAATGATAAGTGAACAGAGAGAAAAGAAGCAGATCGACATCAGAGATTCTGCAAACGCACTGGGTCAATTAATATTCCTGACAGCACTATGCACTAGCAGCTGGATTCATTGTCCACATTCACGTGTTGTTCTAACGCTTTGCGAATAAACAGAATACAGTTTAACCAAGAGTATAGCATGGCGCTCCCCTCCCTGCATCTTGTTCTTCATCCCTCTACACCTCGTTTTCCCTTGGCCCCACTCTGCGTCTCACTCGCGTCGAGAGAAACAAAGACCCGCTAGCGTGCACACTTACACAGCATCTCTGTCTGAGTCAGTTCCAGATGAATAAGGCAGAATACCAAGTGGCCCACTTATACGCTACGCAGAGACAAATAGACCAGTCAATCACTGCAGGCTGCTGTTGAATAACAAATGCTCTCTGCTGTGTGTTCATATCTGAGTACCTTTTTGCTATTGGTTGTTCAATGAATGCATTTGTCAACTTTTACACTGAGCAGCAGAATCCACCTGTCCTCATACAACACTAATATACTGATCAATCAGTAAGTGTCCTGCATTTACAAATTTTCTCTCTTACGCATAGGCAGCTTTAGTTGTAAAACTCAGGACTGAGGCAAAACAGACCAGAGTACACATCCTGGGTGTGTCTGAATCTCAAGCATCCTTAAGTTGGAGGACTCTTTTCAGGGAATCCTTGTCATCACCTACTGCTAAAGGAATGTTTCAGTCCACAAAAGAGTTTCCAAAGGTCCGTCCTTTGGCTTAAATAGAATGGATTGTATTGTGGATTTTCTAAACCAGGGAGAAAACTAAGTAAACAGAGCCATAATAAATGTTGTTGTGCTTTGAATAATTTGATCTGTGAACAGATGTGTTTTTTGAACCCATCTTTTCTCACATTATTTTTATAACTTGCCATTTCAGACCCCTTCAGTTGCCTGTCTAAATCCATTTATAACCAGGTAAATGTATTTTATGTTAAACCAATTATAACCAGGTTGTATGTCTTCATAGCAAATTCTGCATCCGTCTCAACAAACCCAAATAGTTATGGTTCAAGCCAAACCACGTTAACCTGTCCAAATCCAGTTTCAAGCAGGTTCAAACAGATTCTAACAAGTTAAGGCCTGAGTTTAACACAAAACCCCTCCAAATATGTTTATAAGAAGTTCTAATCAAAACCACAAAATATTCACTTTACTTTACGATTTAAACTTGTGCAGTTCTAACCGAATTTAAATATATTTTAAACTTGTTCAGGAGGACTAATGTTTGCTTGTTTTATATCTCAAATAAACCAGACTTTCTGAGAAAACAAATTAGAGCTCAATGAAAGCGGGCCAGATAAGGCTAAAATGAATGCATCCTTAATTTAGCAATTATTGTGAAAACTTAATGTGCAAAACTAAGCTACAACATATTAGTAAATGGGCTATTTACTAAACTTTCCAAATTAAAATTATATTACCACAAATGCTTAAAATATTTCTATACTTTATAATATTTTTCATGAATGAAGGATTGCTTAGATTGTTGAGAGGACACTTTGTTTAAATTTGCCTGCCATAATAAAGTTTGTAGACTTTTGATACTCAGGGTTAAATGACATCCAAACACATCCATTTATACCAGCTGTCATTCCAATGCAGAGACACATGCATTAGCCCTTTTGGCTGCCTCTCCAGAGTGCACCGGAGAGAGCCTGTCAGAGCCAAACAACCGGCAGAAGGGGGTCACTCAAGAGGTCCAAACAATACTACTTAACAAAATGAAAGCCTTTCCGCCAGGACTAGAGCATTTGATTTACTTGAGATACACAAACACTGCATCTCTACAAAAAAATAAAAAATAGATTACAAATGTATTCAGCAAGATTGAGCTTGGATTTATCTATGGGTAAAAGGCGACCATGTTAACCCGGGGCTACAATGATCACTTCCAATAAAAACATCCTGCCAATCAAACTGCTGGGCTTCCATGGCCATGTCTTGTCTTATCTGCTCTGTCAGACGGACCTTCATAAATAAACAACAGTGAAAACAGAAATCAAGACTGTGGTCCAGTATGCCTCATAGGGTGAGCTTCTACAGCAGATCCTTTGTGTTTTAATTATAATTTAAAAATAACTTTTTCACATTTCATATACCATCTTCTTTAGAAATTAACACCAATGCAATTTGGGCAAACATCAGAGATATTCAAACTTTTCACAATGAGTACCGCATCATCAAGTATTTGTCTCAACAAGTGCCACCTACTATTATATACAGTGTACAGTTGTGCTCATAAGTTTACATACCCTAGCAGAATTTGTGATTTTTTTCATTTTTCAGAGAATATAAACAATAACAAAACAAAAGTTGGGTGAAGCCAAATAGTATTATACAATTGTGTTTTTTTTTTATTTTTATTATAATGACAACAGAAACTACCCAAATGATGGCCTGAAAACATGCACACAAGTGACACAAACAGGTTTGAATGGCTTCTAAAGGTAACCATCCTCATCTATGATCTGTTTGCTTGTAATCAGTGTGTGTGTATAAAAGGTCAGTGAGTTTCTGGACTCCTGATAGACCCATGCATCTTGTACTGATGTTTTTGTATTCTGAGTCATGGAGAAAGCAAAAGAATTGTCAAATGATCTGCAGAAAAAGGTAATTGAACTGTATAAAACAGGAAAGGGCTATATAAAGATATCCAAGAAAATGAGAATGTCAACCAGCAGTGTTCAAACTCTAAAGTGGAAAATGAAAAGGTCAAGTAGACAAAAAAAAATAATCAGCCACAACTTCAGCTGAAATACAGGACTAAAAAAACCTTGAATAAGAATGGGGTGCATGGTAAAGTTGCCAGAAGAAAGCCCTTATAACACAAATTCCACAAAGCATCCAGCTTACAATACAACAAACAGCACAGAGACGAGCCTCAAAACATCTGTAACAAAGTTATTTAGAGTGATGAGACAACAAGGCGTATGATGTAAAGGTACACCATTCCTACTGGTAAACATGATCGTTGATTTTTTAGGGACGTGTGAGCTACAAAGGCACAGGATGAATGCAGCATTTTGTCAGAAAACACTTGAGGAACATTTGCACTCATCAGCCCAGAAGCTGCTCATGGGACATACTTGGATGTTCCAACATGACAACAATCCAAAGCACAAGGCCAAGTCGACCTGTCATTGACTACAGCAGCATAAAGTGAAGGTTCTGGACTGACCTCAGTCTCCTGACCTCAATATCATCGAGCCACTATGGAGAGATCTCGAACGTGCAGTTCATGTAAGACAGCCCAAGAATTTACAGGAACTGGAGGCTTTTTGCCAAGAAGAATGGGCAGCTTTACCATCTGAGAAAAAATAAATAAAATAAAGAGCCTCATCCACAACTACCACAAAAGACTTCAAACTGTCATTGATGTTAAAGGTGGCAATACACATATTAAGAATTGGGGTATGTAAACTTTAGAATAAGGATCTTTTGCGTAGTTTCTGTTGTCATTATGATTTAATAAGAGTTAACACCCAACCACCTACTATGTGAGAAAGAAAGATTTTGTTTTATCCTCTGAAAAATAGCCAACAAAATTACAAACTGTATAAAGTTTATACTGAAGAGTAATAAGGGAGTTTTTCTAGTAATTGTGTCATTTTAATTTCTATGACAAATAGTCTATTCACTTTAGTATTATTCACATTCATTTACTGCAAAAAACTCACTTTATTTTACTGTACTGTTCTGCATTCAAATGTCTGAAACAAAGACTAAACAAGGCCTAAAGCCAAAGCTAAACATTATTACTGTTAAAGATAATGGTCCAAGAGAAAAATAATTGATTTTTTGCTATTTTTTTATTTCAAACTAAAACAAAACCTCTGAGTTTCCCTAAGTACCACTCCAGAAAGCCTGAGTACCACTAGTGGTCCTCGTACCACAGTTTGAGATCGACCAATCAAAAGACCACTAAAGATTTAATGAGTAAATAGTAGATTCAACACAATTCAAAGAACAGGTCATTATCATTTAAATGTTTTTTTATTGGATACTTTTGGATTTGACTGAGAAAGCAATCTATCTACTTTACTTGGAGTTTTAACTACAAACAAATTGTCTTCTACAAATAATGTCCAGATGCCTCCTTCTTAACAATATTTAATTGACGCAACTGAAAACAGCAAAATGGCTAAAACAGGGATTTAACCTGCATAATTGAAACTCGGTGTGTATCGATGGCTACCAAGGATAACTCTCATAAATTGGCAGCAGCCAGAAGGAATAATCAGTCAGTTATTTAATTCTGTTCTCGACACACAATAGCCACACATTTACTAAAAGCTTATCATATGCATAATGTGTATGTGGTTGCACACACGTTTATGGTTCAAAGACTGACTCCACTACAGTACCTTTGATAGTGACATGCGTATTGTTTAGAAGCTACAAAACCTTTGCTCGGAATGCTACAAAGACAGGGCTCAAAACTGGTTTTCTTGGTAAAATACATGCATGAAAAATTCAGTTACAGATAGAACCTGATTAAATCAATTTACATGTGGCACGCACCATCTTGCAAAAATTAGGATGTCTTTCCTTCTCAAGAACAAAACAATGTGATCTGGCTGATAAGCCTTGCAAGGATGTCCTCTATGAGCCTTCGACATTAGATGACGCAACACATCTAGCATCGCCTTCTTGCACAAATCAAGCCGTGCTCTTCGAAGAGACACCTACCTTCGTTTGCAGAGCAGGCTTAAGGAAAGGCTGGCCTTGTTCAGATAAACATAAACTGAGTGAGGAGAGATTTGCATAGCCAGAAATGAAGGCAAGAAAGGGAAGAGTTGGCTGAGTCAAGAGCCAAAGGTTGAGGTTAACGAAGAAGTGGAATACATAACATTTGGAGAAATGCAGAAAATGTTGGCGACGTAAAGCAGCTGTAAGGAAGGAAGGAAGGAGCAGTGCAATAGGAACAAGTCATAGCAGTGCATGCAGAGGCTGACATACTGTTTTACACATATGGTTAATGTGAACATTAAGAAGCCAATTTGTACTTCAGACAGTCCACTACTATTATAGGTGGAATCAAAAATGTATTTAGATTTACATGCACTTTTAATTTACACATGCATTTATCACATACATAATGTTTAACGTTTCAGTAAATACATTTATATGCATTTTATCAGGTGTGTTTTCAATTCACATACACTTTTTTTTCATAGTTGGATTTTGTTCCTTCACCACAGTTGAAACAAAACTTATTTATAAAATGTGTGTTTTTGCTTCACTTCCCACTTCCAGTTTTATTATTGTATTACTTCCACCTGTCATTGACTGCTTTAATACAGTCAAAATTGTGTTTAATTCTAGTATGTCAACCTATCACAATAAAAGCATTGTATAACAAGGGTGAGGGAATGGAGTACACTTAACAAGCAGCCAGTTCATCTTGTGACCAATCAACCTTATACTGCTTGATTTTAATATGAATTTGTGTGACAAGGTTCTAATATGATTTCTGCAAGGGTGTGAAGCCATAACAAGGTATCAGTGTGCTCAAAGTGGCATTCTGATAAATGAAGAATGCAATGTTGCACTTAACTAGAGCTTCTAACCTTGTTATGTCAAGTGTCTTTGATCGGACTACTTGTGATGTCCATTCCTCTGCCCTGGACACTTTCACACACACACACACACACACACACACACACACTTTCCAGATCTAAAAAACACATGTCCTGATGCATCCTAATGATGCACCATTCTACCTGTCATCTCTCAAACCAGCATGCTAAAGCCACTAACATTAACCAAAGGCACCGCCGCAAATGCAGGAATCAGCACCCTATCCTCCTCCAACCTCCTTGCTTTTTTTTCCACATCTCAAAGAGCAGGGATCTCTCTCTGCTTATCTCGGCATGCCTGTCACGCCGACAGTGCAGTTATTATCGCCTGCACCACACTGGAGTCTTCCCAGAGCCAAAGGAACACCTTGCTAATCAGCCCCTTACTGTCAGACTTAGTCATATTCCATCTAGCTAACATGGCAGTCAACATAACAAGGGCAAACGTCACTGGATAAACTTTATCACACATGAGATATAAGCTGGTTGAAGACAGTAAAGAAGCAGCGGTTGATGGGTTTAAGTTGGCGCTGGCTTTAACAAGCAAACAGAGACTTATGCAAACAAGTCCATTAGCCTGTCACCCTAGCAATGCCCTCACTTAAACCTAGCCTTCACGGAGAGAATGCAAATTGTGTGAGCTATATGTCCCAGCAAGATTATGCCACATAGACAATTTTACAATTTGTATCTGTCATAATCTTTACATCCATTTCATATGTTGGTATTGTTTATAAAAATAGTTGCTTAAAACAAGAAGCAAATATTATAACTTCATTTCGGATTTCCATATTATTTACAACCATCTCCTAAGAGAATTTATGCAAATGTATTCTGTAGCTGCTACACTGATACTTTGTATCTACACAAACTAAGCACACTCTATATGGTCTGTTTTGATGCTATGACACAGGGCTTAAATTAGCGTTCCTTCCACACAGCATGTGTTAGCAATGCCTCGGGAGCCCACAGCCATTCCAATGCTCCGTTGTGCTTCTACAATCCAAGGTGTTGCTATGACTAATGTTGGAGACAGGGTGAGTACTAGTTCTGCTAAAGAGCCATTATGAGGCCTTGTTGACAAATGTTTACTTTGCTATTAGCCCTCCAGTACCCAAACATTTATGGATGCAAATTACTTTTTCCACCGTGTTTGTATTTCTGGACGATTTTGTGCAAATGTTGCAAAATGGCAACGGTGGGTGTTTGTGGTTGTCAATTGACTATATTGATTTTAATGTAGACCTTTCATAATTTAGTGGTTATACTGTTAGATTTCTAACTGTAATCTTTTATGTAAATGGTGCGGGCTTCAAGTAGATGTTTGAGTTTTAGAACTGTGGGCACTAGAAGGTTAATGCAGTGATGTGTAGCAAAAATGTTTCTAATGTCTCTAATCTATCCTGTCAAAGCTGGAGTTTAAGTAGCCACTTTGTCAGCTCCAGTCTTCCAAAACAAACAAGTCTGCTTTCACCCGGCACATTCAGCCTTTGTAGCAAAGATGTTTGACTTACGGTCATTGCAGAACGAGCCTCCATAGGACGTCATAGAACAGTCGCAGGTGAAGCCCTCCCACTGCTGGAGACACACCCCCTGATGGTAGCAGGACTCCTCCGTACAGGTGGTACTGGGTCCTAGGAGGAAAACAGATTTGTGTTCAATCCTTGGACAGGAAAAGCAAACCGTCACATATAGAGCCATAAGCATAATCAAACCCCTGTGGAGTTCTGCAGGCAATGCCCACAGATTTATGTATCATTAATGTGCATTGGATTATGATTAACAAAACCTTTGTCTCCTGCTCAGGGTCCCAACCCTCTCTAGAAATGCCTCTCACATTGAAACACACTGATGATCCCAGACCTAACGTGATTTGATTAGTGTCACTCGGAAACTTATTCTGATTCATTTTTACATTCGTTCGAGGTTGGAAGCCGCTGTAATCACCATGCTTTGGCTGCATTAGTATCTGAAATGACTCAGGTCTTAGAGCCAGCTTTAGCTTAGTATGTCTTGTACATTTGTGTTTTGGTGGGTGCTGTCCCCTCCCGTAGACACTGACTTGCTTTAAATTGTCAATTAGAAGCTTTGCTGTTGTAATTTCTCAGTGGAATTGCAGGGACTAATGTAGACATGGCAGATTATTTTGTGTGCAGTTTAATTTTCTGCTTACAGCGCAGTGCTAGGTATCGTCACGCACATAACAGTCAGAAGTATAGTTTCATAAATAGTTTGCAGGTGGTTGATTTTGTTGAAGATTACAAGCTAATAAAACTATTGGATAGAAAATATTAATGTTTGCCTTCTTCATATAACCACATGCTTTCCAATAAGTGTGCCATTGAAAATGATAGACACATGATTAAGAAGCAGAGAAATGGTGAAAAAAAAAAGAATGTGTTGGTTGTCATGTCATGCTGATGGTGGGGATCCTCATTAAAATCTCAATTAAACACAAACATTTCCAAAGAAGCATGGTTCGGTGCCAGACTAATTTGTTTCCGCATAGATAAACAGACATCTTACAGTGCCATTTACAAATGGCCCAATTAAAACGAGACCCCCCACTCTGAAATCTCTCAAAAGTAAATAAATACAACAACAACAATAAAATGATCAATTATTGAGAAAGATTTCACTTTGTGGCCTAAAGGTCAAGCCATATTCAATGTCACCCCCTTTGTTCAAACTTGTTCCTCATCATCCTAATTGCCTTATTAATTACACACTAATAAAAAGCCCCCTTACGGATGTAATTAGCCATTTTGTCATAATTAATAACCAAGTCATGTAATCACTTCCTCAGTCTTGCTCCATGCATTGATAGGAGACAGAGTACCTGGCAGAAAAGATGTTTTGAAGAGCCTTGGGTTTATCAGAGCATAAAATTCCATCTGCTGTGTTTGCTCCAAATGTTCGGGAAACTCAGCACAATATATACATAGAGCCACTAAATCCTGCAGTACTGTAAAAACACTGTGTCACCTGTGTCTACAGTGAACAGCTGGATTGTACAGCAACACCTGCTTACACAGGAGCGCTGGAGAGCAGACCAGAGTGCCCAATTAGACACCTGGCTGAGTTTTGGGTTTTAAAAAGCAATGAATGCACTTGTCGGTTTAAAAAAAAAGGGAAAAAAGTACATTAATCAAGGAAGTGGCAATAATTAGCTCTTGCCTGACACCGGTCATCCCTGGTACTAAGGTTAAACTGTGTTGCTGTTTCATGAGACTGACAAATTACAAGCTATTTGGATAATATTTTGGAGCTTGGCTATAGCATTATAATTAGAGATATACTAGAGTTTTTAGACACAATAGACACAAACAAATGTGTCTGCCAAGGTTTGCAAAATGAAATGCCCCATGATACTAAAGACCATTTTGTTCCCATATGCCAAGAGAGGGCATAGATCTAAGGAAACCTCATATTGGTTCTGTGTATCGAATTGTCATTCAAGTCATACATTTATCAAGAGACCTCACACATGACAATAAAAAAATTAGATTAAACAGTTTTGGTGTGTTTAATCTCAAACAAATGCAATTCCAAAATCTGAACTAAAAAAAAACTCATCAAATTGCTTGTAAAACAAAGACAGACTAATTTTAAAGTTCATTTTATGGTAGTGCTTTGCATAATTCGTAGTCATATTTTTGAGTCTTTGCCTGAGTGGTTAATGGTCTGATGGGGAACATTGTATACAAACTTCCTATTTCTAACCACAGCAACACTGTATAGGTTTTGTTCCAGATCCAAGAGACGCTTTTTGTTTGTTATCATCATCAGGAGTGTGTTTGTGTAAAATTTCATAAATTAATGATTCCATAGGACCCCAGTCATTGCCATAGAAACACTGTTGGGTATGGCAGGGGTCTTATTATTTAGTCACTGTATCTTGACTGTTCAGTCCTCCCCTCAGCAACACCAGAGCAGGCAGACCCAGGCATAGAGTCATTTCATAATCTTATAGCAAACTAAACCTTTTATTTTCCATTGGAACGCGTGTATCTTGTATCTTGTTTTTTTTGTTGTCATTATATAATGGGACCCTAAAACATGCCCACAGCAACATTGTAGAGTCAGGGAATTGGTCTATCTTATAATTTGTATGGCGTAGTCCTCAATTTGCATTTTTGTGATATTGCTGATGATGGAAACATTGGTTCAAAACACAGTTATGGACCCAAGATGCTCTTATCCATTGTAACATAGGGGACACTTTCAGATTTGAAATTTTATTTTGCCTTACTCTGTACCGGTTGCTATCAATCTATTCTATTCTATTTTTCTATTTAGATTTTAGATCATTATTCTAGGCCTGTGGAGTGAATAAATTATTCCAATTCTGAAACAAATTTTGGACAAATTTGAGTTATGACAATTTTGTGTCCACTGTAAGGAGAAAAACTAAAATCTAATTTGCTGCCACTCTATGTGAAAATCGTGATTGAAACGCTTAGAATGAGTTTGTTAAAGTAAAAAAAGGAAATTTACTGTGTTAAGAATTTTCAGTTTCATTATAAAACTTTTTTAAATTTTGGATTTGCTGAAATAGAATAAATTCACATGCATGACCCAGCAGATCTGCCAGTGTGGTCAACAGTCAATGACGAGTCTAAAGCTCCTACATTATTCTAGTGCCTTGTTCTGTAAGTCGCTAGCGTAATAAACACTGCGGAAAATAAATGATAAATTAAGGATTTTATTATAAACTTTGGTTCTAAAGAGTGTCTTATTGCCCCAGCAGCAACATTTACTGTATGCACTTCAACTCTTGCGCTCTAGTCCATCTCCTCCTCATTGTGGGTAGTTGCTGTGTTCCACTGACTTAGTAGAGACCAGCAAGAAAACTCTCCGAGCTTTGGCCTTTGTCTGGCTCAAGGTCTTGAGAGACTAGCCCAGCAGCCACCTCTGACCACTATATTTCTCTAATTTGCGGAATAACAGTGACCTCACAACAGAGACTTGGCAGTGACCCATGCTCAGGATGCCAGTGTTTTGGAAAAGCCATTTTTATTACTCTGGCTGCTTTAAAAGTAAAAAAAAAATAAAAAAATTACTTATTTGAGACTGGCATACACATAAGAATTTCTAAATCAATTTAGAAAAAAATAAAATTTAAGTCCAGAGACTCAACACACAATATCTGTGCAGCTCTGATAAAACAAGACTTTAGAGTAAACAAACCATTAGCAGACTAAAATAGAGTTGTAGAGAGTTTGAGCTTCACTTGTGACTACAAGTTTAAATACACTTTTGTCTAAAAGCTGTATGAGCGATGCAGAATATTATTTCAATGTTTATGTATTGGTTGGGCAGCACCAATACTATATATTTTGTCTGTGCCTTCAACATTTTTAGATAGTAAATAATGAAATCTTGGAGCAGCTACTGCGCCAGAAGTAATTCTCAAGAACTTGATTTCTTCCAGACTTAAAGAGGCACTTAGCAGGGTTTTGGACTTTGGTGAATGAGGAAAAGAAAATGTAGGAGGAGCTCAATCAGGAAAAATACAAACAAATTCAGCGAAGAAACTGCCAGACCTGCAAAGTGCCGCCTCAAACCAGATTTAATGTTAAGGAGATTTGTTAAAACTCCTCCAAAGTTACTTTAAAGCTAAACCCAGATCAAAGTTCAAAAGGACCAAAGTGAGTAAAGGGAGTGTTTACATGAAAACAGAAATTGGTGCATTTGTTGTGATCCCCAAACAAAATGTCAACTAAAATTTTTTAAAGTGCACCCTAAAAAACAGCCTTTTCTTAAGAAATACACTAGATGGTGCTGTTGGTCCAGATGCTAATTAGGCCTGTTGCCTTCTCAGAGCTCCACGCTTGCCCTCTGCTTGTTTTGTTGATGGACAATATATTGTTTTTGTTTTTGGTACCGGGAATGCTCAAGTTTATGTGACATTCTGAATTTTTAATTTTAAAAACTGTTGTCAAATTGTAGTTCACATTTTGACTGAACTGTACCTGAGTAGGAAGCATGAGTATTCACACACCCAAGTAAACCATGATTTAAACATTATTTCATGATCTAAGGCTTTGAATTTTTGAATTTTGGAGCCTTTTAAGTGAGAAAGTCACTTTTAGCTGACGATCAACTCAAAAAGTGAACCCCAAATCTGGCCACAAACTTGGTCTTTGCTGGTGCATGAAATCATATTATAGTTAGGAATTCAAAATGGTGTTTGATGTATTCCATTTTCTACATGGATTTACAACCGCCTCAGGTTGAGGTATAGTATTATTTGTCAAAAAGGTCCCGCCTTCAAAGTGGTCAATTACCACTGCTCAGCTCTCCGGCTCATACAATCATTAACCAATATTAGCATCCATTTGGTCTGCCTGCGGGAGTCAATATGATAGCTTAATGCAGTTTTAAACCCTGTTTGGAGGGAAGTAATTGTGGCGTATCACTGTAGGCAGGTAATAAGCCTGGCTGGTTGGCAGAAGTAGCGGCGTGAGGGATCGAGGGATGGAGGAAAAAACGCTGGATCAGTGCTGCATCAAGTTGGCCAGTGCAGCCCTTGGGGAAATCAAGCCTGTGCTCTCTGACGCTCGGTGAGCCACTGTGGGGAGGGGATGGGTGTATTATGTGTGAAAGGAGGAAAGCTATTGCCAAAAATCCAGTGTTATACTTAAGGATTAACAACCTGGAGTGGTGCTGCATGAGACGATGTGGTGGAGTGAGTGAGTACAACAAATGCAAGATTGATGAGGAAGAAGCAACGAGGGGGCGGTGTCACCGAGATTAGCCACACTGACAATGACATTAGAGGAGACAGACACCTCCCTCATGCAGGTTTTATGGAGCAGTGGAGAGGAAATCCAGAGGACATACAGTAGGCTGAGATTGTAAAACTTCCGAAAAGGGCTGAGAGAAACCGCAACAAAGTCAAAACATCTTGTTGAAAATTAAACTAGAAGAATGCTAAATAGATATTTTAAGGGTGGGAATGGATGGAATAGTTTTGGAGTTACTGCAAACTTGAATTCCCAATTACTCTATGTTACATAACATCAAATGTGATGTGATAATACTTACTTATTTAGTTTTGAAAATAAATTTAGCTTTGTTACATGAAAGATCATGGGGAAATTTGGGTCGCAATTTAAGTTTACTGGGCTATTGAATCTCAACTAGGCACTTACCATCGCAGCCTCGTTCCACCTGGCCCACCCTGTGGAGGGCATCTGCGATCAGGTCGGGCAGTCTCCCATTCAGGTCCACGGAGGCCAGGCAGCCCTGGTAACCATCCCGGGACGCTATCAACTTGGGCAGATTACTGTACATATTCTTGTTCACGCCACCGATGTACAGCTCTCCTGCAAAACACACACAAAAACAACATTAAAGAAATACTTTTTAACTTCAACATTTGCTACTACTTACCTAACCCATAACATTAATTTCCTAAATACAACTGATTTCTATAGCTCCTATCTTTTATAATAATGCTCATTGCCAAGAGAACATAGCTCATATTATAAACTGTGCACAAAATAATGCTTCTATAAACACTGGTGTTTTGCTTTGTTTGAAAAGTCTCGCTTGGTGTAAAATGTCTCCTTAGCTTTGTTATTATTAAAGGCCAAATGAGCTGCTTTGCTCCCGTTTGGGGACTCGGCTGGTTCCACATGAGTAAGGCTCCCTGATTGACTGGGAAAGATTCCAGATGCAGGTAGCAGACAGTGCAGAGTACAGTCGCTGGAGAGCGGGAGAGGATTGACATCTTAAAGGCACAGAGTGTGAATTTAGGGAATTACGCTCTGGAGAGGCGTCCCCACTGACAAAATGCCTGTCATTACAGAGGCGATTACATGAATTAAAGAGGTGGCACGCACTTGACACGGATGGATAGTGCAACATGACGTCTGCACCGCTGAGAATGGCATGTGATGGTTTCTGAGATGTATCCAGAGAAATATCAGCATGTAGCAGCCAACTGGGAGGGCAATGCAATATACACTGCAGCTATTACACAATATTGCTTCTAAATCATTTTGGATACTCCTACAATTCAGAAAGGACTCATTTCTAAAATATATTGCCTTATTACCATCAGTGCAGATTCCCGATTGAAAAAATCATATGAAAAAATGCATGGCAAAATTATTGATGACTGTATATAAATCCTAAATGTACATAAATGTCATCAAAGTTATATGTCTTTAAGAAACATGAGACGCCATGTCCACATCTTCATAACTATTGGGACGCTATTTTAAGCATTTTGCAGAAGCTCAAAATATTGTTTACCAAATCATCAAAAAAATAGGACAAAGAACATAAAGACATAGAATTTGTGACCTAAGTACACAGGTGAAGAACATACTTATACCGGTATGAACATGACTATCGGTTGTGTTGTGCCATGATATATTCAAACGTTTGCTGCATTTAACTGTGCTCATGTCTGCTCTGTACTGACTGCTTTGTGAAGGGCTCAGACTCCGCCTCCTGCTGATCAGCTCACGCCATTGAGCGCTGCTGCTGCGGGAGCGAGAGGAGATGGCTTCTCTTGAGGCGTGTTAAACATTAGCAATTATTTTCCAGAGAAAGTGGAGATATGTTGGCAATAGTTGTAGCCAATACTACAGCTCTCCAGAAAACCAGCACTGTCTCGTCTTTAGTTTCTCCAAACTCCACAGCGACACGAGCGGTTCTTTCTTTTTTATCTGATCCAGCTCCAGATGAACTTGCTGTTTGATGATAACAGCCTCATTTATGAGTGGACGTTTAAATCTACAGTAAACCTGTTGCACTGAGCTTAAGCAGTGCTATCCATGTGTTTTAAATCTAAATTATTTGCAGGTCATTTGCATAAATCTACTGTAGTTAATACAAACACTGGACTACATGGTGGCCCACACATGGTGGTGTGAGCAAAAAGCAGAGTAAGCTTTGTATCATAAAGTAAGCTCAATGCATATCAAGCAGTCTTACAAGACACTTTTTGTACACCTCCTGTGTTCGTTAATCCATATAGGCCTACCTCACGTTGCACAATTTCTCTGGTCTATGTCCAATCCCTCCCTTTTTCTAGGTATATAAGGTTAAAATACATGTTTTGCCTGTTGAGTCCAAATTTTTTTCTCATATTGCAATATAATATCACCTGGACAGAGGAAAAATCTTTTTGATATTGTGATATGTATTTTAGCTCATATCGCCCACCCCTATTCATAATGTTTTAAGATTTAAAGAAAACAATTATATATATATACATAGTCAAAATGAACACTATTTACCATTTAAAATGTTGTAACTAAAAACAAAATGGAGCGAAATAGCTGATCATTCTCTGAGGTCTTTGTGTTGTTATTTCTTTTGTGACTCTATGCACTCGGTCTAAATTAAGGTATTTGTTAACAGAATTAGTGTTGAATGGCAGTGTTTAGGATTGCAGTTCTGACTGATGTGTCGGGCAGGTTTATTTTGTGTTTCACAATGATAATAAATTATCTGTGTATTTATTTTCACTTTGCAAGCAAATGTAAAACAAAATGTATTTGTTCTGCAGCTTGTCATTTACTATAGAACTACTAGTTGCTGCAATGTACCCCCAGAGGTCATTGTTGGCCTAAATGTCAATTCAAATTATATTTTTTCAGACATATTAACTTATAAATATACTTGTTTATTAGGCTGGCCTACCAGAATCTTTCACTATCATTTTGATCTTTCTTAGCAACGTAAAGCAGGTCTTAAACCTCCTCCATTGACCACTGCTTCCAACGAGTTCAACAAGAGCGACCAATCATAAACGTTTGGTGGTAGGCTATGTTAAAAAATGTTGCTGTTTCCTGCAGATGTTGGTACTGCCGCTTGAATCCTGATTGGCTGTATGTGTATTTGTCCCTCTTCCTGGACATCAAACTCAAACCGACGAAGATCAGATAAAGTATTCTGGTTAAAAGAAAAAAGGGATTGTAATATGTCTTTTATTATTATTGTTTTTGCAAAATTTGTAAATAGCCTGGGTAAGACCAAGTGGTTAGGATAAATTTTATTGCTGATGCAAAAAATTAAAGGGAAAAAATATCTATTTTTGTGGCAATCAAGTGCAATCAAGATCTTGTTACATTAAGACATAATAAGGAAACCATCCTTTCACTTTTAAGCCAAATTATTCTCCCTTTTTCTCTCCCTCCAATTTCTGTTTCGTGCAAAAATGTGGCATGTGAAATTATGAAAAACACAAAGAGGCCTTTGATGTAAGAGCGTATGAATAAACACGGTTTGGAATGCTTTAGGCATTTCTCATCATCAAAACTCGAACTTTTTATCTGTAAGTAAGCAGAAAATGAGCATCCAGCAAAACCTTTCACACTGGAGCGTGTTGCAAAGATAGAACTTAAAATAAAAAAATAAAATAAAAAATCACTTTAGCTGCTGCAAAGCAACTCTCAACTTCCAGAAGCAATGAGCCACGAGGTCAATTATATGTGGACTTTGTGTAATGGAATGAGTCAATGATGTTTGCCAACTTCTCGCCGGAATTAATGAGCACTTGACACTTCATATTTCCCAGCTGGGGCCCGCCCGGCTTTAGAATCAATACAATGAATTCATTAGCCGTCCCATTGACTGATGTCCTGAAATCAGGCAAGACAGATGCATCTAGCAAATATGAAATTATCTCTCTGTAGTTCATCTTAAAAGAGCAAACAGTGCATTTCCTGCACAAGTTGAGAGTGGTTGCATATTCGGCTGGTTGACTGCAGAAGTGAGGTAGACGAGAAGTGCTGTGGCAGATGTACTGTAAGAACTAGTGAGCCGTGTGTTAAGACGACTGAAAAATAGAGGAATATGCAGCAAACAGAGACAGACACACTTCGACTGCCGGGCTTGTGTTAAACTAGTCTAGACTGTCTCATTTAAATTACAAATTGGGTGAACTTTTAGGATCTGGTTCATCTGGGTGTTCACAGTTTGCTGAGAGCATAGAGTACAACATGCTTTCAAATGTGGCTAATATTCAATGTAACGCTAAGCCTTGCCGCTAGTAGGGTACAGTGGTTGAGTAGTTAGCGCTCCTTCTTCAAACCAATAAGGTTGTAGCATCCCTTCTGCTCACAGTCTGTTCCTGCCTCAGCATCAGTGTTATAAAAGTTGGAAGTGATGCTTGCTATGGATGGTTTTATTGCTGCTCTCTTTGCCTCTGTGCATGTATAAAAGAGGCCCATTAAGTAAAATTGTATTGTTTTTTGACTAAAATACATATTCATGGACTTAGTTCAAAATAAAAAAATTAAGCCAAGTACTGATGGATTATGATTATGGATTATTTTGCAACAACACGCTGCAGTCTCCACTTACTGTTGAGGATTTCCCATGACTCATTTCTAATTTAAATGTTGTTTGTGAATGTTTGGATAGCCTTTTTCATCAGATTTCTGTATTTTAGCCCCCAGCCTCTTTTTAAAAGCTAAATACAATGAGTAACCGTTTTTTTCCTCCCAGCCTGAAATCCGTGTCCTAGTCTGGCTCTGCTGTTCCGGCAGTGATGAATGTCTGCGCCATTGAAGAACCACAAGACGGGACCAATTACAGCTTGCACCGCCAGAGACTGCCACCTCCACAACTCTACGGTTACCATAATGACCTCTCTGGGGCCGGTGGGAGGAGCCGGGACACTGGAATACAGAACCCTTGCGAGGCAATGACAGCCCAATCCAGAGGGGCACACTGATTGAAAGTCAACTCTGGGCAATCAAGCTTTTCAGAGCTTTTTACTCTCAAATATAGATGTGAGATTTCTTATGTATTGGAGTTTGCTAAAATATAATCAAATAAAATCGAAACGTTATGTACCTTATGATTAGGTATGAGATGATAACCGGTTTCAAAGAATGCTGTGTCACGGTAATGAAAGAACAATGATACTGTGACAAACATTTTGGGTCAAGTAAACGAGGACATGCAAGTGGCTGGC
This sequence comes from Neodontobutis hainanensis, assembly GCA_024349245.1. Taxonomy (NCBI): domain Eukaryota; kingdom Metazoa; phylum Chordata; class Actinopteri; order Gobiiformes; family Odontobutidae; genus Neodontobutis; species Neodontobutis hainanensis. The sequence goes on from JALDNG010000064.1 coordinate 683,559, forward strand.
TAATGGTCAACTCAGCAGGAAGGTGCCTGTACTAAGGTAGAAAGAGCCTCTCAACCCATTAAGTGTCTTTTACAGTGCAGTAAAAAAGGAGCATGCCCAACTTTTATTCCTATTTCTTTTGTTCTTTCCCATTAGTCTGAAGACATTTTAGTTAGATAAACACTACCTTTTAATTATTGCGTTACTGATTTATGAAAACAAAGAATGGGACACTTTCAAAGAATCAGATTCAACTTAATGTTGAGTTTTTTTGTTTGATCATTGTGTTCTAAATGTTTCATTAAGGAGCACATTTTAAGTTCACCTGCCATTCCTTTTTAACCTAAATCTCTGGTTTAACAGTAGCTGTACACCAGGTCGGCTAACTAAGGCCCGGGGGCCACATGCAGGGCCGTTGGGCTGTTTAATCCTGTTTAATACGGAGAAGGTGCAGCTGTGACTAGTGTTGAAGATACAGTGTTTATTGCACATATTGTTTAGCCTACAGTTCAAACTTTAAAGTATAGGCAAAAAAAAAAAAAGTTTTTATTGAGCATAAGCGTTGGCCCGGCCCTCCACCAGAGTCCCATGTTCATATGTGGCCCTTGGGGATAAATAATTGCCCACCCTTGCTGTACAGAATGCACGTTTTCTCTGCCATTTGCTTCAAACTTGTTCAAATTTCAATTTATAAAAGCCTCTTAAATCGAACAGAGCATCTTTTATTCACTTAATCTGAGGATAAATTCCATGCACAGCACCCATGATGGCCAAATAAGCCCCCCCAAACATTGTTTCAAATCAGATTTACTTGGGAATTCCTTTGTTGTTACAAAGTTTACTTCCAATGGCGGTTGCACGACTATTCATTTCAGACGGCCACTACACCTTGTCATTTCCGACCAAGACCTGTTCCCCATCGCCGGCTGTAATTGGCTCCCAAGTGAAGCGATTGTATCACAATCTCCCTCATTAAACAACACTGGGATGTACGATTTCAATGTCCATCATTAAGAGAATAACGAGAATAGCCTGTTCTTGTGTCTGAACAGTACTTCCTCGGGGAACACAAACCAGACCATTAACTTTCATTAAACACTGTATAAAGAACGCTCGGATCCCTCTCGAGTCTTGTTGTCGTGTTGCTTCAAACTCACGCTGGCTCTAATTGATAAAGATTGAATGATTGCTGATGAGACACAAACACACAGGCGATCCAACATGCTAAGGGCAACGATAGGGCTGAGCTGGGACAATGGCAGCCGGCGGGGGGACGTTTTGGAAAATGTGTGATTGCTAATTACACATCGGCAAACACATCACAACAACACGATAGAATAAATGTTGATGCTTGCTAATTGCAGGCACTGAATTACAAGTTTTGTAATTACCGAGTACTCTTTTTTTTTTTTTTGTATCTTGCATGTGTCTGCAAAGAAATGATAGCAAAAGCTGTTTTCAATTCGCCGAGAAAAAGAAAGATGTAAGGCTGTAATTATTTGATAGTGTAGTGACATGTTTTCACGAGCAGGTGCGCCTGCTCTTTCACTCCTATTATAGCCGCAGGTGGTGCAAATCAGTTGAAAGTTCCTGTGTTTCTTTTCCTTTCAGTTTCCAGACAGCAGACCTCACAGCTAATGCTACTAATGCTGTTTGTTTCTGTCAAGCAGCGTGACGTGTGGCAACTATTATGAGCCTAACAGACTAATCGCAATTATGCTTTGGATTATGTAATGCTCAGTTTAACAATAAGAATGGTGTTGTTTTCCATGAAAAAAAAGCCAAGATGGCATTTGCAACTGCATCATGACATGGATAAAAATTCAAGACATGGATAAAAATGACCATAGTAATGACCACAGTAGAAACATCAAAGCAGCATCTTAGTTTACCCTTTTGAGCTTAAGTTTGTTCTACTATCTTTGTTTTGGTTCAAGGCGAGACCTACTGACATGTAGAATTATGGCAATTGAAGGCCTATTTTAATACTTTGATGCATTTAAACTAACTTTTAAAATGAATGAAACAAAGAAAAGAATAGCCTTCTTGCTGATTTTTACTTTGAGGAATTTACAATGTTACTGAGACAACAAAAAAAAAAAGAGAGATCATATTTATTTAAATTGTTATTACAAAATACAATAATTGCTCATAGCATTTTGGAAGGCAGACAATTGTCTCACTCATTGACATTAAAAATAAACACCTGCAGTGAGTCAAATAAATATCAAAGTACCCATGTTAAATGTCCCACGATATGCTCTATGATATGATATTTCTTGGTTACCAATCGATCACACAATCAGTTATAAATAAATTATTCTTTTCCCATTTACTCTGCAGACTTGGTCAATTTAACAGCACAATTTAATGCAAAGTATGCTTTTCTATAACAACAGAGTAACAAAGAGTCAATAATGATGTGTGTTTATTTATGGTGTGTAATGACAAGCACCTAGCGATACAATAAGTATCACGATACAACTGCCACGATATAATATCTCCTGATACATCCCAATACTGTATTGTAAGACAATATATTGTGACTATCAAAATAGTAAGCACTGAAACTCCATCTCACAACATTTTTTTTTATTAAATAAGCAACAAACTTACTGCTTTTTTTTTTTTTTTTTTTTCAGAAATACTCAAAACAGTGTTTGATTTTAATTGGAATTTTTAAAAATCAAATCTTAAAATAAATACACACATATATATATATATATATATATATATATATATATATATATATATATATATATATACATATATATATATATATATATATATATATATATATATATATATATATATATATATATATATATATATATATATATATATATATATATATATATATATATATGAATTAATAATAATGATAATAATATATGAATATCTGAATTTACAGCAATATAACAACATTATTTGGTACCAGGTTGTGCAGAAAAAAAATATCTCCGTCCACACAGCGCTAATATAAACACATACACCATGCCACAAGATGACACTATGCCAGAAACCAATGCAGATACCAGAGGAAAATTTAGAGCATGCACTTTGAGTTTCTTTTGCTTTGTATTATCAGCAATGAGGAGTCCGAAAGTTAAAAGTGATTAATTTGTGTGGACAGGCAATTGATGGAATTAGTGTTAAATGTTAGCAGCAGGTATGGCAACTGGTTCACAGCCTCCGTGGTTGTTGTCAGTTATCATGAATACAGTATATGCATCTTAAAAACCCACATCAACAGCCGTGAAAATAAAAAGCTGTTTTGTCTGTTTCTCTGCTGCAGCCTGGAGTCCTTTGTTTTGTGGTTTGAAAACGTGTGTAGACAAAAGGCACAAACACAAAGAGAATTCTGCATTTATATAAGTACCCATGTGCGTGTAGCCAGGTCCTAAGTGACAAGATCTTTTTGCGCTGTTTGTTGTTAATTATGAGATGCAGTTCAATGTGCATTGCATTTGGGCACTACTGTTAAATTCCTTCAACCATTCTAATATTTTCTTAACACTGTTTGACTCCAACTAAATCATAATTACCCTGTAGGGATTTCAAACCACTGTAGGAGAATTGTTCATTTCTGTCACATATGTAAAACCGCCTACACACAACTTTTAACTGCAACAACAAAGTCGGCCGATGTGTGCCTCCTTCAGAGCTCCGTGTGCCTCTTCTCTCTGAAAGATTGTATAGTTACACAGACAGGCATCATTACACACTTTCATGCTTCCATTCTCCCTCGATGAAATGTCACTCCACATCGGGCGTCTCCTCGCTTTGCCTCGCTTGCTCTGCCTCCTCTGAATTGCACTTCTCACTTTGCCGCCGTCACTATCTTTTACTCTCCATTTTACCCATATTTGTCTTCATCTCATGGCCCTTTCATTTAGCAGTCTGGCTTTTTTCCGTTCCCCCCTGTACTCAGCTTGTCGGTTTTTATCTACTTCTGTTTGCTTGGCTTGGGTCTGCCCTCAACGATGATCTAAATGCCAAAACAGGTCAGATATTTGTGCTGTTGTTCATGGGTGTTATTGCTCGGTGTTATTACACCTGCCAGAACTCAGGGTACAGTGAAGGCTCTTTTAAATTAGTCTCTGAAAGACTATCACAGTAAGAGTTTTATTGTTTTACTCTGTTGATAATGTAGGAGACTCCTTTGTGGGATTTGATGGATATCTTTTGTATATCAGCCTATATGATGGCAAAATATTGCAATTAAAGTCGTAAAATATTTGATCTAATCTTAGAAGCCTTTCATAACATAATTTTGGTCTACTGTAAACTTTTAAATTAAACGCCCACAAAAGTTTGACATGCATTTATTCTATTTTTCCCCAAATGGCACAGTGCAACTTGACAAAGAATATTAATTAATGTCAAGCATTTTTACAGCTGCAAATTATGTTTTGACTGACTTTTTCTACTATTTAATTCCACATAATAGCACAAAAACAGATGTCAACTTTCTAAAGACGGCCTTTCTCAGCTGCAAGGCTAAAGGACTGAACTGAACGAACACCTGATGAATTACAACAATTACTGTTAAGTAAATTATCTCGGATTTATCTGGGTTGGCTTGATTTATGAGCACTGTCCTTTCAGCACTAATTGTGTTGATCCTGCATTCATTGCATAGCTTGTCAAGCATGCCGATGAACATTTTTAATCTCATCGCACCCACACAGAGGCAGCCGGCGTAAAGTCAGAGAAAAGTGCTGTCTCTATCATCCTCAGGGAAGCTGAAGATGATTTTATTTTATTTTTTTGTGAAAATGAAAAAGTCGGAAAATGGTTAAAGCTCTGAGTAATGCTGCCGTAAATTGTACCCAAAGACAAGTTTGAGGAAGGGGGGGTAGAAAAAAGCGCAAACAGGGCGCTCTATTGCAGCACTCAAACCTACCTAGCCCATCATTTATTGAGAGACCACTGACACTGAGCAGAAAAATAGAGGGGATTGAGAAGGACATGGGACGGAAATGAATAAAAGGAAAACCAAAAGGACAAGGGAAGGTGAGACTTTTGTGGGGCATTTGGAGCAATTTGAGGATGACAGCTAAGGATTTATAAGAGACAAAAACTACAACTCAAACTGCAAAAAAAATTCAAAATATTAGTAATACTTTACAAAAACCACACTCCAATAAGCATTAGTTAGCTATTTGTAACAATGCTTTACTCCTATAGTAATAATCACTATTTAGGGCGTATCATACCTGAAGGTCAAGCATTTACTGATGGCTGTGGGGAGTGTATGGTCACTTTGTTTTACAACTTAAACTCTTGTTTTATTATGTTTGTTTTTTATTGAATGGAATGGTTCTCAACCGCAAGGGTGGCCTGTTCCCTTCAGGTTGGTGGAGAGCTCCTGTCTCAAGTGGAAGAGTACAAGTATCTTGGGTTCCTGTTCACAAGTGAGAGAAGGATGAAAGGAGAGGAAGATGGATCGATGCAGCTTCTGCAGTGATACAGTAGATGTATCTGTCTGTTGTGGTAGGGAAGGAAATGAGCTGCAAGGCAAAGATTTTGGTCAATCTACATTCCTACTCTCACCTATGGTCATGAGATGTGGGTCATGACCAAAAGGACAAGAACCCAAATACAGACGGCCGAAATGACTGGGCTGGGCGCAACCTTAGAGGCAGGAGTTCGGTTATTCTTGAGTAGCTCAAAGTAGAGCTCCTCCAAATTGAGAAGAGCCAGCTGAGATGGCTCAGGCATCTATTCTGGATACCACCCAATGGGAGGTGTTCCGGGCATGTATCTCTTGGCTGGCCTGGGAATGTCTCGATATTGCCCCAGAAGAGCTGGAGGAAGTGTCTGGGGAGTGGGAAGTTGGGGCATCTCTGCTTAGACAGCTGCCCCCGCAACCTAGCCCAGCTAACAGAAGAAAATGGAGGGCTGGATAAAATTAAATAAAATTATGACCTGAAATGAAATAAACAGTCAGCTGCACAAATACTGCCATATGAGCCCTTTAATAGCATTGCTCTTTTTTTCTAATTCTCCATGGCTTACTGCATTTTGTCCAAAAGTCTATACTATGGTCATTTAGCTTTCATACTGCAAAACAAAACGGACTTCGGTTCAGTTTGATCGGATCAAAGACCAGCTTTTTTAGTTCAAAGCACAGTTCTTTCACTTCTGGATAATTGGAACCTCAATCTATTATCAGTTAAGATGTGTTTTATATGTGCAATGAAGTTAAAGCAGAAAAAGATGAACCATTGTGGTGTTTAAGAAAGGTCTATTGAGTGAGGTCAAATGGACCTTAGACTTACAAACTGTGCAATAATCTGTACCTGTGCTGACTAACTTTATGAAAGCAGCATAGACTTATACTTGTATAAATGCAAAGTTTTTTTGCGTGTTCCAGAAAAGTTGTGTAATTTTTCTCTTTATTAGTCAAACGCTCCTTTTGCGTGTTCATCATCAATCATAATCTTTCTTTTGTGACAATTTTTTTTCTGTACAAACAATGGGAGATGTTAATAAATCTACAAAAACAAATGGTGCTTTTATTTGTATAGGTTTAATGTCAATTTCCAAATTAATTCTGTAACTGAAGAATCTTTGATTCTTGAGTGTAAAAAATATGCACTAATATGCAAGTATGCATATAATGAGTAATACATCTTCTTATAAGGGAACGCTGTAAATACTTAATTGACTTGCAGTAATTCTGGTATGTGATAATGACAATAAGACTAATTAATTTGAAAGAGGTTATTGATATGAAAAAGTGATAACAGTTTCACCGTGCTGATGCTAGTGCAGATTATGAAAAATTAATTTGAGATGAACCGGTACTCGATTTTCAGGCATAAAAGTGGAATAACATTTTTACTATCTGACATTTTTGGTGCTAATGCAAGTATAGTAAATGGCACTGGCTTAGCTGTTATTGGCAAGTATCTTAATTTCAACCAGGACGGACTTAAATGCAGATATGTAAAAATTGAAATAACATTTGAAAACCTCTAGCCACAGTCATGAAAATTCCCTACAAGAGTTGGGCTGCTGAAAGGACAATGGAATGTTGACCACTGCCGAGGTGGAGATGGGGATCGGGATGGTTGAGAGCAGAGATGGTTGTGGGCCAATTTAAACTTTGACAGATGAGCAGCAAATGGCTGAGGGATAAAAATTTGTGTGACTTTGTGATATGTTGAGAAGGAGGTATGTCTAAATATGGACAGCAACACCAGCAAAACATTCAGTCTTCCTGTTTGAATTTACGCTTCAACTTCATTATACAATTATTAAGAAGAAACTATCCAAGTCCCTGTGTTGTCCTACATCCTGGTCTTTTTTTTTTTTTACAAATGCTCCACTGCTCAAACTCTTTTTACATGTAACACTAAGCCTATATAAGCCTATATGCTTAGAAGGCCAAGTCGCCTTCTTTAGCACTCACCAACACAAGGTTGTTGTTTTGGCTGAACTGATCAAATCACATCATTTGAAAGAAATAATTTTATCTGAGATTCAAGGGCAGACAGAGACCAGCGTCTGCAGTTTAATGCAATATTAAAAAGGCAGCTATTTTGAAAAATAAAAGCTCAATGTTCCTCTAATTGTCTTTTCTCATTTTCCAATGCACCAGCTCTAGTCAAAACACAGCAATTTGGAAAATAAATTGTATTTCAGAATACAGTTATTTAATAAAGCACTTTGCAAACATTTGGGTGCCACCCAAATAAACTAAAATAAATTGCGTTCATTATTCTCAGAACAACTTTGAATAACTGCAATTTTGTAAAACTGCTCCTATTGATTAAGCGATCTGTATACTTTTCAAAGGCTTACATAAGAGTTTGGCCTCTTAAGTGGCTCTTCAGTGGAGCAGAAATGAATGAGATTTTAATTTTCACTGCTGGACAATGCACTGCTTTAACAAGGTTACATCTACCCTATATGACATCAGCACCACTAGAACCGCTGCTCACAATGACATGATGCTACAGGCGAGGCAGATAATACAAAGAGAAATAGATTTGTCTTGTGCTATAAAGAAACACACCCTGGTTTGTGGGAATAGCATTGAGCAATGTGTCACAGAACAACAGCAAAACCCCTGAGGAGACACCTATTGATGTATATTATCATGGAGTGAGGACATGCTTTATGTCCATTGTGACATGGGAGCACTTCAAAAGGATGGAAGTAATAATGCATTGGTGACGGCGCACCCAAGGGAATGGTGGGTGGACATACATACAAGTACTGAATATTTTTATGATTCAATACACCTGCGTCAGCCTTAGTGCACTGACAAAGGCATGTGTACATTATTGTACAAATATTAGACTAAGTAATATTTCTTGCTATAAAGCCAATAAATTTAAAAGCTTGTGTCTATAATAACTTTCACTCTCCAGTCTTTGCTTGATGGTGGTGTTCTCTTTGTAACATACAGAAAACACATTTCTCATCTCTGGCCTTTGGAAAAGAAAAAAATAATAGTAAATAAATTTAAAAGTAGTGTTAGGATTTCTTGATCATGTAGACATGCATGGTTAAACACAGTTTCTAGACATACTTTTAACTAATATCCACTTTTTTGCCCTATGCAAATCTATTTTTTATTTTGAGAGAAAGTTTTATGGAAGAGAAATAGAGCCCCAAGATGAATTTGGAAATTTGTACTAACTTCAGGATAAAAATTGTCAGATAAACCAAAAGGAATTGAAGACAGCTCGGTTGTATGTTGCCAGTAAGTCATTTTTGTACAAACAATATCCTGGTAAGTGCCCAGCCTTTAAAATACAGGCATCTTGAGAACTTCTTATTTATACCCATAAACTCAAAGGCCTCAAATGGACTTCTTGCCTGTGGTATTGTTTGTAAGAACTTCGACCTAATCATTTGATGCATGCAGTCTTATGTGGGAGTATATGAGTACAATGGCTCGATTTAGCTGCCCTGTTCCAAGGTACGCCCAGGTTAGCATTGTCACAGGATTACTCAGAATCTACCTGCATTTGGAGATATTAACCAAACACAGGAAGAAAGACACGCTTTGGGGTGATCAAACGGCTAATCTCAATTTTAGCGCGGGCAAGAGGCATGCTCATTAAAACGTGTGTACCTGTTTGTCTCCCTCCTCCTCGCTATCTTGCCAAAGCCAAAACCAAAGTCTCTCTTGCGAATTGTGTTTCAATTTGTTCTGCTTTTGTCGGAAAAATGAAACACATTCTGTGTCATGTCTTTACTATAAAAACGTCTGGCTCATTAGCAAGTATCTTCAAAAGGAGGGGACAGTCTGGATGTGCCAAATTGTTCTTCCACTGCCTATACGCAACCTCAAACAGTTTTCATTGAAGTTATACGCTGCATGTTTCTGCTGTTCTGTTTTGTTATATTCAACTGTTTAAAATGATTTCATATCTTTGACATTGTCACACTTGCCGCGTAGAAAAATAGGCTATTCCCTCGGGCAGTGGATGTTTGTGTTTATTTTCTGTTCAGTATGACCCGGCACTGTTTACTGTCAAGTTTGGCTTTAAAGAAGCTGAACATGGAAGAGGCAATGGTCAAACACAGTTTATTCTATTCAGGAAATCTAGCCCTTAAATATCTTAAAGTAAAACGACCCAGCCCTTGAACTTCCCCTTTAAGAGGGTTGGCTTGTGTGGAGTGGATGGGTCGTCAGGTGTGGTCTACCTGAGAGAGGGGAGGGGCTTAGAGTGTATATATAGTCCAGCCTGCCTTTGCTCAAGCTCTCTCTCTCTCTCTCAGGTGAGCCACCATCTTGGTTAAACCCTTTTATCTGCCATCTTACTACACACATGACTCTGACATCTTGACACACATTCATGCACCGCATTCACTACTGATTGTTTAAACTCTCACCTTATAGTTATACTAATCAAATGAAGTAATAAATCAATTGGAAATAAACCTTTGTTGTCTGTGTGGCTTCCTCTCTTTGTTGCTAACCTGAGCTAGTTGGTAACAGTGGTAAAGAAACCATTGGCTACATTTTTATGGCGGATGGCGTACTCATTTTCAGGGCGTGTCCAGAGCTTGCGCATTGTTTAAAGAAAGGCTGGACATATGCCAGAGTTAAAAGCACAATCTCTATTTGGTCATTTTTTATGTTTTAATGCCTCATTTCACATGTGAACTCAAAAAGCATGTATTTACAAGAGCAGGTATTAATATATGTTATTTTACAGGAGTCACTGATGTGCGTCATGTCTGAAAATTAATAGGATGATAGAAAATCAGTTAGAGACATCATCAAACTCTCACTAGTCATATATTTATAGAAACTCACACTGTTCACAGGGACTTGTTATGCTTGTGTTTTACTTAAATAAATGAAGAGCAATAGCGGTGAATAGAAGTAAAACAGGGCATAACCCGACACAAGAAGCAGCACATAGATGGATGAATACATAATAAATTACAGGAAAAATGGATAAAACCTTGCAAAATTCAATTGTGGATCTACTGCAGGAAGCGGTCGGGGGACGGAGCAGGTGCGTAAAGGTGATTAAAGCCAGTGAGAAAGCAAGTGTGGCAAAAGCAAGGGGAGAAAATATCCAGTCAACCCAGCACTAGCATAAGTTTATGTGCATACACTTTTACAAAAGTTTGATGATAGCTCTTCCGCTCTCTTTTTAACAAAAAACATAAATGTTATAAATAACAATATTCATATAGTAGTTTGATTATCAAGGACATTAGTCTTGTTAAAACGCATAATCCATATGAACATGCACTCCTCCCATTTCTCTTTTCTTATTGTTATTGATCATTTTAGTAATTAAGTCCAGTAAGCATTACTGTTTGGTTCTAATTTTAGTTATATCTATCTATAAACATGCTTGTTAATTGTGTTATCTTAGCTCACCAATAATTGTATGTGTAGTGGCATTGTAATTCTATAGCGCTGCTGTGTTAATGGCAACTACAACTGAATACACATGAATGCGCTTAGTGTCAACTGAGATGCATCTACATCAGGTAAAGGACAAACATGCTCACGTCCTCATTAAGCTCAACTGTTCCCGCTCTAATTATTACATCTTTATTAGCATAAACAAATGGAAATAATTAGCCTCTGTCCACCTCAAGTGCAGTACAGCTGGGGCTGGGTGGATACCTAAATAAAGTCGTTTCGCTGAAATCTTGTCACATAGCAGCACACTGTTAGTTGGCGCTGGTCCTCCCTGGATAAAGCTGCTTCAGTGTTAGGTTATGCTCTTGTTAAGTCTTGTTTTCAATTACAAAGTTGAGAGTATCCCTCCTGGCCATCGTTTATATTTAGCTTGTATTTTGGAGCCAGAAAATGTGTGGTAATATTAAAAAGCAGCAGATTATGAGGCGTCAGACAACAGTGTGGTGCTTCCCTGCAGAGTTTAAAGGGAAATGTATTCAGCGATAATTAATATTCAACAATCTGCAGCAATATACCAAACAAGAACAGAGTTGCTAATAACAGAATATTTAAATAAAAAGTGTTTAAAATGACTTACTTAGACTTGGACCTTTGATTGATTGTTCAAGTAATAAATTATATTAAGCTATTGTAATGATTCTACTGTCGGCAATGAATTATGTTGAATCTGAATCCACAAATTGCCTTGGACATTGACAATGACAAGGTCACATAGGATGCTTCAATATTTATCTTCTTAGGCATAGGAGCCTCTTGATGTTCCTTAGTGAAAGGAATGGAGCTTACAAGCTTCTCACAATCCACTCTGCCGCCATACTTCTGATGAGTACTTCTGATAGAGGCTAGTCTCCATGTGATGACTTTGTCATGCATTTGATTTACTCTAGATCAGCAAAAGGTGCACTTTTCAAATACAAAACAAAAAGGTTTAAAAAATTTCCAAGGGGCAACACCAACGGATGGAAGACAATCTACCTCTGGACTCAGTTTGATAGACACAATGTAATTATTGTTCTGACAAGCTTTTTCTACCAAGTGGCTGTAAAGGGTTGAGATTCCAGACCCATGAATATGGCTCATTGAATATTTTTATAAAAACAAAATGTAAAAAGGCATGTGGAAGCTCAGTGTGGCAAATGAGAGGAGATTACGTAGACCAGCTCTAGCATGAAAAACTTATGGTGACTGATGAGAATCAGTAAGTCATAGCATATTGGGAAATAACAAGCCCTTGTGAATATAAATAGGTAATATGATATTTTTAACAAGCAGTCAATAACCCGTTTCCCAAATAAAGTTTTTGACAGAAAATAGGAACAAAATGTCCAGAACAAGCAGTTCTACTTGAAAAATAAAGAGTAATATTATTGTAAGACATGAATGAAGCCTTGTATCACACATTTTCACACTGAGATGATGTTACTCAATTAGGACTAAGCCTGAGGTCGCATTCCCATCAATTTAACTGCAGCTCGTGCCCCGGGATCAAGGTAGCTTTGTAGATTTAGAGAGAAATAAAGCAAGAACATTTCACTGTGCTGCGGCTTGTCAACGCAAATGACAGAGCCGCATTCCCTCAACTGTTCAGTGTGTTTTCTTTTAAGATCCACATTTGCTATACAAACCTAGATCCACTCAGAGCTATCCTCGGGGACTGTGTGTATATGTGTTGTTTCCTTTTCCATACTTCCAGCGACAAAAACGGCTGCCTTGAAGATTTTTTTGCCTGTCCAAAAACAAAGCGCAAGGAAGACAGAGAGCACAAAACCCATTTTCCCCATTTTCTCAGGGCAATTACACAGATAAAGCTGGGAGAATTGTTTTTGTCTTTGAAATTTCAGGCAGAAATAGTGGTAAAAACAGAGCGAAGAGAAATGTTTTCTTTGTTTCTGCGTTTGATTTGCAAAGTTTTTTTTGGCTTCTCCGCTGAACTGTATAGTGCTATAAACCTACATCAATGTAGAGTGTAGAGAAGAGGATCTTAAACCTCTCTCAACTGGCTGAGTTCTGGAAGGAGGAATGGGCAAAAATCCCAAAAGACAGGTGTGAGAGACTGGTCGGTGGTTACAGAAGATGTTTGGTTGAAGTAATGGCTGCAAAAGAAGTTGCCACAAGCTACTAAATAAAAGAGTTCACATTCTTCATTCAAGTAAATTTTCCAGATTAACTCTTTTTAGTTCCTTTTTTTTGTGTCCATCATTTGTGCTTCCCAAATTGGGTTTTGGGTGTACATTTAAGTTATTGTTGTTTTGTTTTTTTACATGTCTTACATGTCTGGAGGGTTCACAAGCATTAACATAACATTGTATAAAAAAAACACAAATAGACAGCGCACAAATAGATGATTAATGCACAGCCATGTTTGCAGTGTTGATGGGAAATAAAAAGCCTTCTGTTCCATTTACAGAAAGAAATCATTTAATTTTCTCACATTTTGGTTATGCAAATGAAGCTTATTTTTGCGGTGAAGCTGCGTGGTGGTGCTGCTTGGGGATCTTGTTGGCGGACACTTGGTTGGTGAAGGAGACACAATTGTCTATTAATCATTCAGTCTGTGTTGAAATGCCAGCGTCAGTGGAGCTGTGAGAACACTGTCTAAATAATGGAAAAACACATTATAATTATCTTTTCTAAATTATAACAGGCTTATGTTGTTTTGATAATTCCGTGGGGTAGTAAGGATCATCTTGGATAAAGTGTACCAATAAAAGGCTCTCTGTGTAATGATCAAATATGTTTACTGATCTAACCTCACATTTGATTGACAGAGAACAGCAGTTCGGCAGAAATAATCAGTTATAAACAAAGCTAGCTACACATCTCGCTTTTCGGCAGGAGATCTCCAATAAAGATACAGATAAATCTTTGTATCCAAATACAGAGGACTGTTTTATCATTTCTATCACATGCAGCATAAGGCGTACATATTAGCCTTAACTAACGAATGCTTAATAGTGTGTAGTTATCATATAGTGTTAAAAAACAAGAATATTACAGCAACATCTCAAAACAGAACTCTGTTTCTCATTTTATTATAAGACAAATTATTATTTGATAGATTATTATTTAAATGTATACATTTTTTACAATGTAAGAGCTTAATGTTGGATAATAATCAATCTTTAAGAGTCACAATATTGCATCGCACATGTGCAGAGGAGCGTATCCAAGCCCCCAGTCATGTGACATTTTGGGGTGACATGTGGGTGGTCACAGATTTCCCTTTTGCATCATGGCAAATACCTTGGGCCCTGGTGGACGTTCATTTTGCAAATGAAGACTGTTACTGTTGAAGATTAAATCTTTAGTTGCACTTTATATTCCAGCTTGATGATAGCATGGAAATGGTAATAATGTATTAACAGTGGCTCCCTCATAGCTCATCTGTAGTTTGAATCCCCAGGGGAGCAACTCCAGCCACAGTCTGTCTGTGCTGGTCCCAAGCCTGGTAAATGGAAAGGGTTGCATCAGCAATGGCATCTGGTGTAAAAAAAATTCAGGATGCAAAGAAAAATCCACACATAACTTCAGCTAAAATACAGGACTTTCGGAAAAAAAAGTGGTGTGGCTAACTCAAGATGCACAATAAGGAAGCACTTGATGCAATCAACAACAAGGCCTATGATGAAAGGTACACCATTCCTATTGTGAAACTTGACATGGATCACTGATGTTTTGGGGATGTGTGAACTACAAAGGCACAGGAAACTTGTTATCGCAAACGTGCAGTTAATGCAGGACAGCCCAAGAATTTACAGGAACTGGTGGCTATTTGCCAAGAAGCAACTTCACCATCTAAAAAATGTTGAGCAAGAAGTGTATGTCCATTTATGTCTTGTTTATGTAATGGTAAATATGCATGTAGTGAAATGTTTCATTTTTTGTAGGACCCCCTACAAAATGCATCTCAAGGGACTATCTTTAAATAATAAATTAAATAAAAAACAATACCAGCAAACTCAACAAAGCTACAACTTATTACATGTGGAATCTTTATATTTGACCATTACTGTATAGTATATTTAAGTGAATGGGCAAGAAGCATAAAAGCAGATATGAACCTTTCAAATACCATAATTGTTCATTTACATGTTGCAGTATATTCGCACTTCATCGTTATATTTTGTAAGGTTGCCCTGCTAAGTGCATCTATCCCTTTGAACCTAATTCAATGCATCCTAATAAACCCTTCGGCCAGGACAAGGACACAGTGATGTTCCAATATACCCAAATTACAAATACTGTGCGTGCCCTCAAGGACAAAAGCAAAAAAAAAAAAAAGGTTTGTCCATCAATAAATAAATCATGTTTCCCCTAAAACACTTAAGGCGCCTTTTGATCTTTGGACTCCACAGCGTTCACTGGCCCCGCAGGCTCACCCAGACTTCTGATGTGTCTTACACAACATGCCGCAATACCCTGAAGAGCACTCCAGACGCTGCGACATCGGCACAAGAAGAAATCCAAGTAAATCAAAAAGAGATAATCTTCACATAAGCACAGGCAACACTCGTTTTGGCAATACTCAGCCCTCGTTACTTGACTTCTGGACGTTTTCTTTCAGGTATCTCCACAATTTTTTTTTTATCTATGCCTCTTAACTGTCACTCTTTCTCAACATATATTTTCTGAATCCTAAAAAAAAAATCACATTCTAAGCTTTTACAATTACCCAAGGCTCCAGCTTCTGTCCCTAAGCTGGCCAAAGACGCATTTCACACTTAAGTGCCTCGTAACTATGGCTATTATTTTAAGATGATTTATCTACTGCAGGATGTTGAAAAGTCAGAGGTGTCTCTATCAAAAGACTGTCATTGTATTCTGGGAAGAGGCCAAGTGTATCTTGGGTGACGCGTCTCTGCCGGGCTTTGGATGTGAAGATTGAGGTGATAATGAGCTTCTAATAGATTTATCTTTAGATAAATGGAAAATGTCCTATTCTTATAAAGAAGAAGTCTGCAGAAAGTAGTATTAAGGGGCATTCTGGAAGGTCAAGAGGATTTGCAAATGGAGATGGTTGCCTACCAGGATCCTATAACATTTTATTACCCTGTTTTGTACCTTAAAAACTGTATATAGCCAATTAAAGATGGCTTTCGAACTCTTGCACTGACTTGAGTTTTTGAAATTGTATAAGCCTTGTTGGTAAAATAGCACTTTTCTTCTCTTAAGTTTCTTAAGAAACTTATCCTACAATTATGTACATAAAAGATTAACGTATATAATCAACCAACTATCTTTTGTGGACAACTTTCTTTTGTAGAAAAACACAAAAAATGTAGTGCAATCTAATTTAGATGGATTAGAGCTGCCGTGCTTTTGCTGGCGACCTTCCTTCTAACGACATTTAAGGGACAGACTAAGGATGACAGTGGAATAGTTATTGCACTCAGAGAAATCCATCACCAGATTGGATGGCGTTACCTTTCAGGTCCAGGTTGCGGGCGCCATTGGAGTGCTGAGTCACGGTGCGCGAGTCAATCTTGAGGGTGTGTACATTGTTGGCGTCCCGGGACACCACCACATTGTGCCACTGGTTGTCGTTGAGCGGCTTGTCCGAGTTGCCCTTCATGAGCGACGGCCCGTTGCCAAGGTCGAAGACATAATGGACAAAACTATGTTCAAAAGGACACAAAAGGAAATAGTAAATAGTCTGATCTCATTTGGTAGCAGTCTGTGAAATCAAAGGAAAAACAATGCAGGTAACTTAGTATAAGGGATAGTCTCGACTGTACTGTTTGCAAAAGAAAGCCATCTGTTGTTGTATTTAAAGAAGTTCTGTTTTTAAGACAGATTAATTATATTGGAAATGCACTTTGTTTCTTCTTTATTGCTTTCAATTCAAAGATTTGCATGAGATTCCTACAGTTTTGGGAATTATCTATTGTCATAGGTTGTGCTCATGTTTATTGCTGTATAGACATCAAATATAATGGTTTTAATTCAAAAGTGTGAATTGGGTAAGTTAAAAAAATCTTAGCTTTGTTTTTTTTTTATTTTTTTAAAAGCATTTTTCTTGTTTCTTCTTGGAATATGACTCAGAACCTAAGCTGAACAGTTACAAAAGTAGTACAGTGTGCATTTTTAGAAGCCAGGGGTTGCTTCTGTTGCCAATGGAGGCTAACTCATACTGACCCAACTTGTACTACTCCAGTGGAAATTAGGCTTTGGATATTTTTGAATTTCTAATATTTGGAAAGCTACCGTAGACAATTGTTATCACACTCCCTGTTTAGAGCAAAGATGTGTTAAACCTTGATCTAGAGTCAGTCATGGCCACCTTTGGTTTTCAGAAAAAGTTTTCCATTACGTTCCACACTATTGGATCTGACTACTGGGCTTAAAGGTAGGACAGAGCAGTGATGTCATAGACATTATTATAATTAATTAAAGGGACTATGAGAATTTTTAACTAAGATTAAGCACAATGTTGTAAACTATGGAGAAAATCCTTCCTCAATAATGTGAATGGCCAAAAGTGGAGTAAGCCACTGAGCAGTTCCACTTCTAATACGTCTAAACAAAAGCAACACCATAGAGACTGGTGTAAACTGGGCTAGTGAAAACAAACATTTAAAACGTTGTACATTTTCAATGTCCATGCAAATGTGTGGTCCACTGAGGTTGAGATGCATTTGAAAGAAACCAGGCATTTGTCAATCAATTGCAGTAATTGTAGTTAAAGGCGTTTTAGGTCGTTTTCACACCTAATAGTCCAGTAGACTCGGTTCAATTGTATTTTCTAATGGCTCAGTTGGCTTTCACACTGCACTCAAACGAACCAAACTTTCTGAATAATGCAGTTACCCCCCTCGTCTGTGGTGGTGCTGCAACAATCATTACTGAAGTAGACGCCAAGATACATATAGAACAAGAAAACATGCACATCTATTGACCAATGAAGGATAACTTTCTTCTTTACCACAAGCCAGGACCAGGGTTCACTTTTTTAGTCCGAAACAGAGTTTGATTGACTTTCCGAGAAAACAAAGTAGAGTTCAGTTAAAGCATACCAAATACTGGCTCCATTAAGATCCATGCAAAAGCCTCTGTTGTTTCCATTTTCTGCTTCTCCAAACTAGAGCTGACAATTGCCTCTTGTAGAGAGGTTATCTCTTCCTAAGTATCTAATAGACCCTTTTTTAACAAAATACTGGATATTTCTTTAAACATTTCTCTGAACAATCAGAGGTGGCAGTCATTTGGGAACACTTCAGAACACTGAGTGTATTTTGTCATCATAACACAGTGATGACAGGTCACAATCAACAGGCTCTCGAACTCGCTTTGTCACGTCAAGTGATTGAACATTAAGCAGCACTTTACTTCCTACATTCCGACTTATTCACACATTTCTGAGAACTTCCCATGATATTTTCAGATTCTGTGTTTTCCGGAAGCTAGGATTTGAGAATGGGCTGTAAAAATAGCGGCAGATTTTGTGTGTAGCCCCACGGGCAGACAAGGAGGCACTATTCCTTCCTTCACACAAACATGGCTGTCTTTTGTGTTGACAATTGTAGCGGTTTCCTTCTAGGTTCTATGTTTTTTTTCCACCTCTAGTCCCATTCTTTTATGCAGCCTCTTGTCTTTACACGGCAGAGGCAGCTCAGGCTTTGGTTTCCAGCATTGCACTAAAGGAATAAAACCTCTTTTGATTCTCCAATTATGACCAGTTTTTGAGACGACACAATTCAAACCAGTTTTTTTCTGTTTTGTGTTCTTCTTTAAGTCTCAAAAAATTGCTTTGTTGTTCAGACAAATGCATGCCCATACATTTTGCAAGACTAATTATCAGCTTAATACATACTTAAAATATTTCTTTATGCATTTACACAGTCTTATCAGTCAAGCCCGCAGAGAAGCTTCCAACTATGACTGTTCATGATAACTTTGTGTATAATAAAGTCCGTTTCGTTGTGCCAACAGTGACTCATCCAAGTTTTCTTTGAGAGGGAAATGGTTTGGATGGTCATTCAGATCTCATTTCCAGAATGAGTCAGCCCTCTACCATAGTGGACAAAATATAGAAATGTTGTCAATATGAGATAAGAAAGAGAAATACTAATACTAAATGCTAACAGTTTATGAAGTTGGATGGATGAAAAAAAACATACAGTTATATAGCATATTTGGGGCCAGATTTACAAAATGTGTAAGGTGGTAATTTGAATATGTTGATCTGGCCTATACAGCCGCAAAATTCTAAAAACATGCAATGTTTTCGCCTCAGTTAATGGTTCACTTCAATTACTTGCACCGTAGCTTTGAGCACAAGTTAGGCAAATGAGAGTGGCTTTGTGGCAGTGAGCAACTCTTTTCCGAGGACTGTGCATCACACATTTCTAGGTGTGTTAGACTGAGACTATTTCAAATTACTATGATTCACGTCAGACTTCCAGCGTTATTGTTTCAGCTCTGTCTTTCCAAAACTGTCCTTCCATTGGAAGACTTTCTGTATTTTTGTAAATTTTAGGAAGTGGTAATTGCTGTAATTGATTTGCAGATTAGTTCTTTTATCCCATTCGCACTAAAAAAACACAAACATATGATCTATGATGAACTCCATCACTGCCATCCACTTCTTTATATTGTTTTATAAAACAGAGATTTTGATTCTCAACATGCTTACCAAATTACTTTTTCATCTCACCTGCCCTGTGTTGCATAAAAAAATGTGCAAGGCTCACTCAGCCACTTTTTAGAGCCTGCTTGTGCTGGGTATACACTGTACAAATGGCATTCTCAGATGAAAGATGTGCAATTGAGGGAAAAATCGGCCAGCGTAGCTCAAAACGGTGACTGTATGTCTTAGATTGAGGCAGGGGCAAAGATGAAGGTAATAACCATATAAAATACATATAACCATCTATTCTTACAACCAAAGACGAGCTGAGACAGACACATTGTTACTTATAATCAATAGCTCACCCTTTGACGAGTTCCACAACAATAAAGTCACTTCCGTCTCCAGAGTTGAAAAGCATGAGGCCGTCGGGCGTGGTGGTTTTGAACTGAAAGAAGAGGTGCATGGAGGCGTATGCTTGTAACGTGGCTAGTGCTAGATAGCTGCCTTTGGCTCGAAACGTCACTGGATCGGCGATAATGTGGCGCATGCCGAAGCGGGCGTTGAGCTCGCAGTAGGAGATGTCGCCGTTTTTGCACTGGTCCAGGTAGGGCACCCCGTTAAAGGACAGGCCCTGGAGGTGGCCGATAAAGTTGGAGGGCACCACGGATATAAAGCGGCGCTCAGTCATGATGCCTGTCTCAATGTTGTGGAACTCCAGACGTGTGTGGGCACCAGTCATCTGACCTGCAAGAAGGACACAGACACTAGGATATTAAACACTGATACTATTTGATATCAGAGAGCCAATATCCAATAGAGCATCACAGGAGAGTATTTCTTATAACAATGATTAGATTTGCTCATGTGAAGAAGCCTGACAACCGACTGCAACCACCAGTTCAATTTTTAATTTCAGCTTTATTTTATTTTTATGACTATTGTCATTTTTTTCTGAAATTGCTATAAATGTCAAATCTGGACACTATTTTTGTCATGGCTAACCCTTTCTTTTACATGTACCTCATGTATTACTAACTACTGTGTAAATGCTTGGATTTAACAAATTTGTTAACAGCTATTGTTTCTGTCAAAGATTATCAATTTTAAATATTAAAAATAAACAATTATTTTTATTTTAATTTCCCATAAAAATATGGAACACACAAAACTCAATATTTTTTTTGTCTAAAAACATTAGACAATTTTTTTGTTATTACTTGGACTCCAACATCCCTAGCGTCTGTTAGCTTACTACAAGTCCCAATTAACAAATGTCTTAATGTTTGGCTATAATAGCAGTATTTCAGTCTCATTTGAAATTACATTAAAGAAGAGTATTCTTGAAGCATTAAATTATTGAATGACAAAATGTTACCTTTACAACAATGTGCAGATACCTTTATCATCACCTCTTTCAACAACAAAGCAATAAACAAAAGAAGTGTGTGGGTTGTATTGACCACAACTGACCTTTGGGCTGACCTTTGTAAATTACTATATAAATCTGTTTAAAACCTGATTTGAAAATGATCTCAATGGATAATGTAAAACCAAAGAGGAGCTACATGCCCTCACACGCAGCTATAATTCTATGTATTTAACTCAAATGTAATGCATATTAAATCAATGCACCGTATCAACTGTATAATTTAGCGATAAGCACATATTAGCAAACCTTTAAAGCACTTATTGTCTCTTTAAATAGATTTTTACTGGAGGCTATACAACGATGTGTGTATTTATTTTATAGCATAGGTTCAGGGAAGGTCCCGTCTATTTTCCTAACCTGCTGTGAAGGAAATTATACAAGCATAATGTTGCAGAAAATCTCTTGTTACTGCTTTACACGCTACAATTTATGCTGTGTTTGTTGGAAGATGTGGAGTAATGAGCTTGGCGAGCCGCCAGCTGAATGCCTTCAGTGTTTGAAAGCTGGCCAGGCCCCTCAGAAGTCCCAGGGCGACCAGCGTTCGTTTTTTTTTTTTCCTGTGAAGCGGTGGATACTTTTGCAGGTCAGTCTTTGCTTCTGGCCTTGTTGTGCCTACTCTCTTGCCTTCATCTTTTTTCACACCTTTCCCTCACCTCTTCCCTCATCTTTTGGCCCTACCATCCGTCCGCCTGAGGCCACAATACTGTGAGCGCCCCTGACTCCACCTCCTCTAGTGACCTCTTACACTCCTCTCGCTGTAGGGTCCAGCCTGTACCTGCTTATCCTTTGTACACAGCTGCTTGCATGCTTGTTGCACATGCTTCAGTAACCCAGTCTTAACCTCTTATTTACAGACTTTTTTTTGCAAGACTTGCTGCTAATGAGTATGGCTAAGACTGTTATAGAGAGAAAATAGCCTCAAAACTATTTACACATGCTACAATTGTAATTACAAATGCAAATGTATTACATGTATCAGCAGTTCATACATGTTTGCTGGATTAACATTAATACAGACCATGTCTACCTCAGAGAGCACAAAGCCACTATATAAAGAATTGTACTAGTGTTCTACAAGGTTTATTTTTACATTAAATATTGGCGTTGGCACTGCTTTTAGGAGTTTGAACAAACTTAACTCTTAACTGACGTTTTTGTCAAAAGGAGTAGCCAGACATATATCTGTTCATGTGGTGTGATAAAAACGGAATGTACGTTTCCAACATGCAATTTGTTATTGGTTCAATTCTGTTGCTCAAGATTTCTGTGTGGACTGAGACACATTAAACGCTTTTGTGGCTATGCATAGTTACGCATAAACCACCCTACACAATTGCATTTTTTTTCCAAATACAAGTCTTAAAATACACATGCAGATTGCATTCACATTTGTAAATAGTTTTGAGACTTTTTTTTTCCTCAACAGATTGTGACCGATGTAGGGCGTTAAAGCTTTTGTCAGCAATGAGTAACACAACAACATCCATTTATTTTTGCCAAATGTACCCTTGGCGCTCACTTAAATATCAGATCAGCAATAAATTAGCAAACCATATGCCACCACCGTGTCGGATTCATTATCATCCTAATTAGTCACCTTCCTCTTTTAAATGAAAAATGTTGACTCTGCGTTGGCGGATGTGTTGGTGTAACTCTTTGTAGACGAAGCACAGTCATAGCACTAACCTTCCACCGTGACGTTATCCACCGACAGCTGCAGACTCTTGCCTCTTCGCACCACTTTGACCGTGTGCCACTCGTTGTCATTCAGCTTCTGCCCCGCAAAAAGTGTCTCTGGTCCTTTGCCTGTTGTGGCAAAAGGGAAAGGGAGTCAAATCACAAGCAGCATAGCGGGAGCGCATTGTGTGTTTATCCACAAATCTAAGCACACAAAGCATTTACTCGCAGTAGGTGACTGATTTAGAGGAGTAAAGCTGCATGTTTGCAATAGATTTCATAGATTATTTCAAATAATTTTAAATAAGATTTAAAAAAGAAAAAGACTATTCTGTATAGGCACTGTGTCTCACAATATACTGTGTACATACATTCATACATGCATACATATGATAGTGATTTTACAATGCAGTGAGTTAAAACCAATTAAGAAATTATTCCATTAAAACAGCACTCCAACATTCTCTGATGAGAAATGTCTGCAAACATCATAATCTCTTTAACCTTGCTGTTTTCACAATAAATTGCAGAAAATAAAGCTAAAGGGGCTAACGTAAGTTTTTCAAAACTGAAGTGAAATCAGCTAAAACTGAACATCGGCTATAAACTCTTGCACAACTGAAACGTAAAAGTAAATACACATTAATTGGAAGAGCTGTGTCTGTGACTTAATTGTCTGTCTCCGTCTCTCACAAATGCTCTGTTGGTACAAGCTAAGATAAGGCAACATTAGTAGTAGGTCAACATGTGCCTTCAACTTGTTTCATTTAAACTAATAGCATCTTTCTTTTTTGACAATTTACATGGTGGCATAGTCTTTAAAACGTTAACTAATGTTTGAGCAAATTACACCCCAGTCACATCGACATATTAAAGGCAATTTTTGTGTTAAATAATAAAATAAATAATGATAAATAGTTTGTGTTAAATAATCAAATCTGACATAGGAATATACAACGTAACTGTTCTTCTTTCATTATTAAACTCTGTCCTGTAATTATTTCAACTCTCTCTTCATCAAAGCTATTCTGTATAGGTTAAAAACCTGTGTTGTTTTATCCAAACAACTTTTTTCATAAACCATGGATAGCTAATTATCTCTATCTTAAACTATCAGTAGACACTGTTGCTGACATTTTACAATGCAATGTGGGAAACTAAGCTAAGATAAGCTAACCAGTGATCCAGATCTCCATACAGTCCTTTTTATACATACATAAAACAAAACACATTTAATATAACTCATTAAATGCAGATGTATTACAGAAATTCTAGTAAGTTGTATTAGCAGTCAACAGACATTTCTACTGTATATCAAAGTCTGACATCTGTAGCATTATTAATAACTGAGTTACAGATGATCAAACAAAGAGCATTACTATCATCCCCAGTCTCCTCTAAATCTCTTCTCCTTTAAAATAAAAGACATCAAATTTCAAACTGACAGGCTGTAAAATTAAATGTCTTGATACAAGCAGCGCCATCGAAGACAAGAGAGTGGTATGGGACCGTCAAGGGACGACGAACGTTCAGTTAACAGCAACTCAAGTGCTGTTATGAACATTATATAAAGAATGTTGTGCATTCCTGACACCATTTTTTGTCTCAGTTGAGTAAACAGACACTATTTTAATGCTCAGTGTAAGTGCAGAGCTTGAGGGCAAGACCATACACTTAAACCACACTAGACAAATATTTAATATTTGTCCCCGTTTCTCATGAGCTGAACTCAAAGATCTAAAACCTTTTCTATGTACACAACAGGCCTATTTCTCTTAAATTTTGTTCACAAATCTGTTTAAATTTGTGTTAGTAAGCACATCTCTTTTGCACAGGTGTGCCTTACTCTGTCCACAATAAAAGGCCACTCTTAAATGTGCAGTTTCACTGTAATGAGGGGGTCTGGGGTGGTCCAAATACAGTCAGTATCTGGTGTGACCACCATTGTGAAGAAAAAACCTTCTCCAAAGTGCAAGATGCCATCAAATGTGAGCATTTGTCCCCATGATGATGACGACGAAATGCAGTCAGTTGACAATGAGGACAACGAGCACAGATGAATATGAGATGTTTTTTGACAGTTTGTACAGAAATTCTTTGGTTATGCAAACCAATTGCTGCTACAGCTGTCCGAACGGCTGGTCTTAGAGGATCTTGGAGTTGAAGATGCTGGATGTGGAGGTCCTGGGCTGGTGTGGTTATACGTGGCCTGTGGTTGTGAGGCTGGTTGAATGTACTGCCAAATTTTCTGAAACACCCTTGAACATTGGTTTATGGTAGAGAAATAAAATGAACATTTAATTTGTGGGCAACAAATCTGGTGGACATTCCTGCAGTCAGCATGCCAATTGCAAGTGCTTTTAAAACTTGTGGCATTGTGTTGTGTGATAAAAGTGCACATTTTAGAGTGGCCTTTGGCACATTTGTGCAATAATCATGCTCTCTAAACGGCTTCTTGATATGTAACACCTTTAAAGTGGATGGATTATTACACACACACAGAGTGGACACTGGACGCTGTCAACATAAATGTTTTCTGTGAATATATTTTGTATTTATATGTATTTTTTCAACTGTCCTGGACACATTCTTGCACGGCCTGTCCGTCCTGGGAGTGGATCCCTCCTTCTGTGGTTCTCCCTGAGGTTTCTCTTTTTTCCCGGCTGGGTTTTTTTTGGGAGTTTTTCCTCACCTTGATGGAGGGTCTAAGGACAGGGGATGTTGTCTAGTGCAGTCTGTTAAGCCCTTTGAGGCGGCTGTTGTTGTGATATTGGGCTATACAAAAATAAATGTCTTGTCTTGTCTATTATCTTGGCAAAAGAGAAGTGCTCACTAACACAGATTTAGACAATATTTAAGAAAAATAGGCCTTTTGTGGACATAGAAATAGTCAGCGCATCAAAAATGGCGGCATAAACAAAAGGGCCGTCTTGCCTCTTGGAGAACATTTAGTGCACCGACATATGGTGCTGCAGAAATGCTTATTAGAGCCATGTTTACACCAGCGTCTTTTCAAAAGAACAGAACAGTCTATTGATATCCTACCGACAACAGAAAAGTATTACTTCAATGTTAGAACAACTTGTTGGAATGACAAATGAACAGAAAAAATGTGCCATGTTCACCTAATAAATGTGACTGCTGCCTTGCAAAACTCAGTCCAAAAGACATCCAAAAAAATTTGATCCTGCAACAAAGCTAGACAAATAATACCAAAACTCAAAATATGCCACACAAAAATATATAGTGTATTTTACATCACTATATGCAATATACAGTTTGTTGTTTGTAGTAATTTCTTTTTAAATAATTGGTAGAAAATAAATTTGATTTGAGTGAAATATTTCAGTGCAACCATTTCAGCTAAATATAACTGATGCAATATGTCAAACCTTTAACCCATGGAATAAAAAAACAACGCGCAGCAAGTGGTTAAAAGTTGCCCAGTTCTGCGGGGAAACTGCAGACTTGGCTGACCAATCACACAATAGTTGTCGGACACCACACAAGACAAACGTTCTGCCCAGATGGTGTGTCGAGAACAAGCTGTGAGGATTCCCAAACCAGAGCTGCGAGAAAATAATGTTTTTGCGAAGTATGTACCAGCCTTAAGCCTAACCAAATGTGAAGTGGTATGAGTCAAAGTCACAGAAATCGATAACACTTTATTTGAGAATTACAAACATATGTGATGAATTGTAGTGTATATAAGTAATGTTTTGTTTCTTATAAGAAATCTCAAAAAGAAAGTGCAAAGAAAAGAAAGAAAGTACCTAATACAAAGGGGACATCTCAAAGTGCGTTGAGATTTTTTGCTCTTCCACTAAACCAGACGTCATTCTCCTTGAACCATTTTTATCAATAGTTCTGTGAGTAGAAAGGAGACTTACAGTATATCAGGAGACGTAAGCAAAGATTAAACAAGGTAGTCAACCTCAGTAAAACTCCTCCCACAATGTATGCAAGTGGACAAGATGCAGGACAACTGTCTCTTAGGTTTGTTTTGTGTTTTGTGAACAACATCCACTCCTTCAACAGGAGTTTTAATTTTAGTTAACTAACAATGCATTCCATATGTAATACACTAAATTACCAAATGGCCTTTTTTCAAACCTAGTGAGGTTGCAGCTTGATGGTGACTGCTTGAGGTGACAAATAAAGTTAACCTCAGAAGCTTTACTTAAGGCCCTAAGTGTGGATGTATTGAGGCGCTAGAGTGAAAGAGGATGATGGTATAATTAGGGGTGACTGAGTAGACTATCACTCTGCAGGTGGCCACTCTAAAAGAGCACAGGACTTAAGTGACTGCAATTAAGTCACAGTCTGTTGCTGCCACACTGTTGGACAGCTTCAGGTGACTGTTTATAGCAGTTTGTAAAGTCGTGAAAAATGTGTGAATCAACACGGATTAGTCAAAACAGAGCTTTTCATTCACTTCTACTACATCTACTGTTTTTTTGTTTGTTTGTTTTTTCTTTTCCCCTTACCTAAGGCTTTTGTCTGATCACTAAATTTTAAAGCTAGGTCTAAAAGAGGCTATTGATGGGAAAAACTATTCTGTTATCTTGAAAGAAGTTCTTCAAACAATCCTTTTGAGCCATGGAGGCTCTACCAGGACCACAATTTACCATCAGCAGTGATGGATATTAATTCTTTATGATAATTCTGTGTCCAATACAGGTAAACTAATTGAAACTGAATGGGATGTGATACTTTACAAACACCACAGGAAATCAATAAACTGCGGTATCACAGATCATAAAATAATTTCTTTGTCAGTCTCTATGGTGATGTTTTTATGTTAATTGACCAAATTAGAGTCAGTTCATTACTTCAATGAAAAAAAAAATTATAAAAAAAAGGAAGCCTTATGCCCAAAGAATGGAACAGATGCGAAGCCTAACACTTTGCTCTAGGGATTTGGCCAGTACAGACATAATAAAATTGTCACCAAAGTACACTGTTTCTTGCTCCATTAGCACTGATGATTTGTTTATTACCACAGTCCCACTTTCACTGCAGCGTCTATGACTCTTTCTGACGGCTGGAGTGTATAATCCCAGCAGCTGGAGTGGATGACATAGTACAGACTAATAAAATATGTTTAGGCTTTTTCCCAGTTGTGTGTGAAATTATTTAAGCCAGAGAAAAAAGAGGCATCATCAACTGATGTCCCCACCCTGGCTGGAACACACACACACAACCCACTGGAGAATTGTTTTCCCATTTACTCTTGTTACTACTTCTTTATTATATTGTTTTTTTTGTCCGTGGGCTTTATGTCTCCAGCCACAAGAAATTGGATAGAGAGACTTTTGATCACACCGTTTGTTAAGTTAATATAAAGAACGGGGGTAGTGATATTGCCAAGTCGGTTCTAGTACAAAAGATCTAAGGGTGCATCAGAGGCTGGTGGTGTGCTAAAGAAAATACCACATGTGGAATCAATAATGTCTGCTATCGGCACACTTATAGTTTAAAAATATTGCTAACAAGCTACACGGCATATGTATAGTGATATGTACATAACATGGAGACAGCAAAGAAGTAAAAAGTAAAATGTAAAATCTTTGTGAATCCACAAACAAGGGTGCAGAAATTTAGTAATGATGGCACTAGTAGAAAGGGACCTGGATAATGCGGCATACCGAGAGCATTATCCAGGTCCAGTGGGCTTTTTCGGTAATGCTTAACTAACCGGGTACTGAGCCTTTATCACAAATTGCATTTTTATTAATAAGAGAGCTTAAATTCTCATCTAGGTTTTCCATTTGTCAAGGATTTAGAAAACAGTTTTTTGCCCGTGACAACATACATAAAAGGGGGCCTAATCCCTTTTTGAAAGACAGCCCAGCATTGGTTATAACTGCATAAATGTAACAAGAGATGTTGTCATGGGAAAGGCTTTAATTTTCTTGGTTTTTGGCTACTGTTAAAGTTGATTCAAAATAGTTATGGGTTAGAGGGGATACCAAAAAAAGATGCTGATGAAAATAGACTACTGAGACAGCCTTACAAAAATGTCTAAACATTAAAATCAGAGCCTACTGGCTGATGCAAGATCATAAAAGTTAAAGAAGTGTGGAGCACAGCAAATGAATGGGAACAGCCACTCTTAAGAATAGAGCTATGTAATATTTATTTGGCCTTGCTGCTACAGGACACAGTAGAGCAGCTCCCACCTCTATTTGGCCATTACACCACTATCAATTGGGAACGAAATATATACGCAATGCTCTGGCCAAGCTTGCCAAAAATGGGGAAGGCTTCAGGCAGGAGGTGTTAAAAGAGTAACTGGGGACCCATTAGGATATGGGGCGAGAAAGCCACGTATGAAACACACAGGTGGATTTGCATGGGTCACAAATACAAAACTTGTGTGTGTAGCTAAAAGTCAAAGCTACGGCAGATGGCATATTTGTACACTGGAATCCATCCAATATTGTAAAACGTGTGTGACCTTAGAAGACGGATGGGCTCCAAAACACATGTTGCACCTGGTGTTAGCTCAGCAGGGGATTTGGCAGACTGTGAAGCAGGGGCGACGCCTCACTGACCACGTAAGGACATAAACAGAGAGCAAGTAGTCAGGAACGCAATGAGCCACTAAGTCGTTGCTGACAGGGGCGAAGTGGAAGGAGTCATTGCCAGAAGAACAAAAGGCGACACAGGGCCTGTTAATTTAAAGAAACCGGCAATTACGGAAAACACAATTAATTCTCTTTGTGCCTTTCATGCTTTGTCTGGAGATCAGTGGGGCAAAAGGCTGCGAGCACTCTAGAATGCTGCCTTGTTTCATCTCTACATCTCCTTTTGCTTTGAAAAGACACCACACAGAAGCTAAGGAGGTTTCTCGGCTGCTGTAAAAATAACCCAGGTTGTTTGGATTTTCATCGACTGTGTCAGCACCACCTCAGATGAGAGATGTGATGTTTGTGGGCTCCTGCATAATTACCAGCAGTCATCCATCATTGGTTGCTGTGTTTTCACTGTAAACAATCTTGATTAATGCAATCGAATCGATGGAACACAAGTCGTTGGCCAGTAGCTGCGGGTTATTGCCATCAGTCTCTATTCAGGCTTGATGCTGCGGTGTTGAGTACTTGAGCGCACGAGTATAATTATTGTGTCTAAAGCCTAATCAAAACAACTTGAGAGAGTGAAGCTGATCATCAGTCTGCAGTGGGCAATGATGGCTACATTCCCATCATGGCAGACAGGAAATGAAAGATGGAGGAGCGCATTTTTCTCACAGTTAGACAAAGACATCACGTGGAACACTAATATAATCAGAATAGGGATTTCTAACCGAAAATCTACCTCCCCAAATCTAATTTTACACCTTGCTTATTGGTGTATAGTCTTGTCTGATTAAAGCATGTTTTGATATTTGCAGAACCAGGGTTGGGTGACAGACTAAGGAGGTAGCAGACAGTGGAGCATTGTGTGTAAGGGTAATGGATTGCAATTAATTTATCTGTTTTTATCTTAATTATCAAGGACTTTGATCTATTTATTGTAATGGCCAAGATTATACTTTCAGTTTGATTGGACATCCAAACACTTAAACCTATTGAACTTGTTTTAGTGTCTAAGATAAATTAAATATAGTAGGTCTGGGTCATTATAAATTTTATCAGCCGACACATGCATTTTATCATGAATTCATGCATGACTCATGCATGAGTATATGCATATGGTTAAGGTTCATGTTAGGGGTTTTCAGTTTGGGTTAAGATGATGAGCCCCATGATCTAAAGTGTTACTTTTTTTCTGTGTCATTACAGAAGATTGACTAGAAACATTACAGAAAGAATGACAAAAGCTAAATAGTCTATGATCTATGGTGATGGTCACATGTAAATGAAAATTCTGATAAATAAGAACTTAAATATGCAAATCAGTGTGTTAAAAAGGCTTTTTTGAAAAAAAAAAAAAATTAAGCCTGTGAACTGTGAAGGTTGTTCCACAACCAGAAAGTTTTTACAAAAAAACACTTGGTCTCCTTTGGTTCTGAACGCAGAGTTGGAAATTGGGTAATACGTTTGCATTGGTTTGTCTGGTAGTTTTGTGGAGAATAGTTTTACACGCTAATTTTATGATAAATTGTTCCCGTCACTCCAAAGTACAATGGAGCCCATTCTACTTGGTACTTGCTGGATGTTTGGCCAAATCTTCAAGTCTTATGACTAAAATAAATGTTGCTACACTTGGAAAGTCACCACTGGGTTGTGAGTTATACTTTCATGAAGCTTGCTTTTTCTTTTTTATCTCCATGTTTTTCCATTGTTGTCCTTCAGCATCATCCCTGATTGGTGCTGGCCATGATGAAAGCTTTCCCAACATGGCTGTCCCACTAACGAGTGAACCCCGGTCAGTCACTGGCCAGAGGGCTCAGAGCCGGCCAAAGAGGCGTGATCACTGCTGGCCCATGTACAGTATAGGGGCCAACAACAAGGCCACAGCATCAGAGGGCCCCAGGCAGAGTGGACGGCTGGTGTAACAGACGGCCACAGCAGAATCAGCCCTGAGTCACAGTCGTGGATGGCTGCAAACCGTCAAAGCACAGACTTGTCAGGGTGGTTCAAGCATGTGTGCAACTGTTTGTGTTGGGGGCAACTTGCAGACAGTGTGGAAGAGGGTCAACAGGTGCTGGCAGGGGTTTAAAGTGATTACAGGTCTAAGCTAAACAAGCAATGTCTGGAAAAAAAAAGAATCTATCAGAATAGAGAATAAATCAGCCACTGTTATAAATATGCTATTTTCACACCATACTCTGAAAGGACAAACATTAGCTTTACACTGAGTTGGGTTTCTATATGTATAATAAGATCTGTAGCGGAAGAAAATGGATAATTGGATGGATAAGAGCTGTATTAGAGCACCACCCCGTTTTTCTGCCACTAATTCCATCATGTGAAAATACATCTATGCTCTGAAAGGATTTCCCCCATCAATGGGGTAAAAGAGAATGTAAAACAGAAACATCTGGTCTAGGGCTGGCAGGGCACCTAACACTTCTGAATAAGCATTGGATTTTGTAGTGTTATGTACGGTATGTATGTCTATGATAAAAGTTTTGAAACCTGCTGACATATTGACTTGTATATTCTATGACTATCCCTCCTTTGATTGATCTATGGGCTGTATAACATGGAAATAAACCCAATCTAAAATCTGGGTTCATTTTTGGTGTATGTGCCAATAAGCTAACCTTGAGGTGTAGCTTGATTCTCGTGATATTTCGTACTTTACAATCTCGTGACCTTCGGTCTTGACCTGCTTCAAGCAAAGTGTTCACACTCCAAACCCTGGCCTTACCGGTTTGTTGTGTCCAATGACGTGGCAGTACAGACTGGTCTGGGTGAGTTTAAGGTTTGAAGATGTAGCGACCGGTTTACTGTTACAAATGTACACAACATGGCGCTGCTCTGATTGGCCAGAACTGCGGTTGATAAATCCAATAACCGACGGTTGTTTATTGAAAGTACCTGTCTTTTTGCAAACGCTTTCAACGGGAGCACTTTCAGATGGTTTTGTGGAACAGACTAGGTTCTATGGAGCACATCTATCTGACACAGCAGTTACCAATAAACAATGTCCATTACCGCTTTGAGTGCCTAGGTGACTAGGTGGAAAAGCACTACATAAACACCAGGAAAATAAAATAAATTAAAACTCTTGATCTTGCTTGATTTTATTCTTGTTGGCAGTTTTCTTGCTTTATCAGAAAAACCTAAATGGAAAGCAGCCGTCACTTGCTCTGTCTCTATTGCTTGTATACAAAATATTTAGCAAATTAGGTTTTGAGTTAACATATGTTATTCTTTTGCATGTTCTATGAATTTGCCCCATTGTGAAAATAATTTGTGTGGTATACACAATATTTTTACAGGACGTCAAGCACAACGTTAAAGGTGACATTAGACTGACTTTTTGCTGTGTTGCCTGTTAACCATAAATGGGGCACCAGGATGACCCAAATGGGATTTTGGAATTCCCACCTATATTATGAAAAGGAGAATTAAAGTCTTTACTTATATTTACTAGGTGTAAAAAAGACCTGCCAAGTTTAGCTGTGAAATACTGTACAGTGGTGAGCTACTGTTCAGGCTCTGATATTCAGATTCCTACTTGCCAACATAATAATGAGCAGCTGTCTTGACGTTTAAGGTCACACATTTCTATAAAACCAGTATTACACACATCCACCCTCAAGAACCCACACAAAAAGGAAACATAACACGGTCTGCAGTCCAATTAGTCCATTCTCAGCTCAGCAGACCCACTCTGAGGAATCAAAACGCAGGTATCTGGCAGCTATGGAAGCTCATGCACGTCCAAATTTTCTTTTTCCGATTTTCAGGGCAAAGACGGTGGTACAAATAGGCAGGACTTGAGTCAGCGCATATATAAACAGACAAGAGTTTTGTGTCAGGGGTGTTTTGCTTTTAACCAGTTACAGGGCTTCCCTTCAGTGCAGCTCTGATTATTATTATCAATAAATTATATTTCTTTTATCATTTCTTTTTTTATTTTAGTCATTGGACTTTGTTAAATTGCATAACTATTCTCTTTTATAGTTTAATTTATTTCTAAGCCCCTCTTCTTTTTAATATTGGATGAGCAGACTGAAAAATACAAATCATTTAGACAAGTCTATTCTTTCTAGTAACTCATTTTATTATTAACAAAGTAACTTACATCCAGATTTAAAAATATATTTTATCATTATTTTGGCTGAATTGGGATTTTTATGTCAGATTTATTGTGTGATCATTTTAATTGTGCAAACCTTCTGCGTAAAACGAAACATACAGCTACATGTCTGCACAGGCTCTGTATCAAGACAAGAGAAAAAGGTGTATTTTATCCAACCTGCATGTTTTAGACTTTTAAATTTTAATTTGGTAGTAGGCCAAAGACAGAAGAAACCACACATAATTTTTATTTTACGTCACGTCAAGCCGTCCTCATTGTTTTATGCAGTAGTTAATTGGTCTAAATCACATGTACACCGCAGGATCAGTTCAGCTTCAAAACAAGCTCTGAAGCATCGTTAAGCGTGAAAAGCAGTGCGGGACTCAGACAGACAGGTGTCACACCTGTTTGGACTTGGTCAAGGCCCAGAAAGAGATGAGAAATGTGGACGATAGCAGCACCAATGAGTTTGGGACTGTAATTTTGCACTTGCACAAAACCTGGATGGAAACTCCTGATCCCGCTTTCTCCTTGTTTAAGCAAGAAGATTTACTCTTTCTCCGCCTCGATCATAACGTGTATATTTTTATTTAGCCATGAGATGTCCTGGCTGTAGCATAATGATTTTTTTGAGAGCAAACAAGTATTTTTTTTTTTTTGGCAAAGAAATTTATAAAATAAAAATTAGTCAGTAGATTTATTTAGAGATTTTTTTTTTCTTGTTTATTTTACATAATTAAAAAAATATATTTAGCAGTTACCAATTTAATACATTTATACACAAAGCCTGGCTTTCCACCATCCCTCTGGCAGAGCCGCAGATGGGCACGAGCTAGCGGCGTCACGCACAAGATAGCAAATTTACCACCGTCTTGATCACCGCCAGAGAGTAAAAGAAACAGCAAGAAAAAAACAAAACAAAGAAAGGCAAGGGAGAAAAGAAGATTCAGAGAGTAGGTGGGTACCAGATGATACTCATGCAAAGCTGCAGTAGTAAAAAAAAAGAAATAAAATGAACCAGAGAGAGTAAATGCTGACCAGGGGAATTGTAAAGCCTGGCCTTTTACTGAATATACACCGTTGAGGTAGAAATATCGGCAGATGCTGCAAGACCTATTTATGTTTGTGATCAGCATTTCTCCACCAGGTAATGCACCTCAGGTGGCCCCATGGTGAGCGTCCATCTGGGAAACCACATTGGAAGGTGAGCACAATGTGAGGCACATGCACCTCTGCTCTCCCAGGTTTCTGCATTGTTCTCCTCCTGTGCTAAACTCCTGCCAATAATAACACTGTTAAAAGGATCATTTGGGAAAAGCTGAGGAAACGTGGCCAGTGTGAGTGTTAGACAATGCATGAGACATTTTGGATTGAATAAATATTAACACATATGTACCATGTGGACACTATGTATAAATGCAAAATTATTATTGATTTTTCTTGTATGTGTGGTAATGTTTTAATGTCTTAAAAAAATAGTAATTTTATCATTTTATTCCTTCCATTTTAGCCTGACTATTAACATCTTTCCTGGAACTACAGATGAAAAATAGCCTGTTAGCTAAATCTGGCATATTTACCTTTTGTATCAATATGCACTGTTCCTGATATAAATATATAAACAATTTATTGGCATTGATTGAGGAAATTGTTCTTTAGGAATGTTATGAACAAGAGTTTGACCCACTGGAAGGTATTATCAACTGTCTCATTTTGTTCTTGAACTAAGGATGTGTTAGGCCCAATCCCAATTCTTCCCCTTAGCCCTTTGACTTTAAGGGAGACAAAGGGTTATCCTAACACTCATCTGGATCAAGGGGAAAGGCCAAGAGGTAGGGCTCCAAATGGAGATCTTGGAGGACCACACTTGAAACAAGGGGTAAGATATATTCTCATATTGGAAAATGTAACTAATTTGGGCAAAAATAAAGATTTTAAGTTACGACAGTGCTGTTTTATGTTCCTTTAATATTTAACTTGTTTACGTACTAATCCGTTTTCTCCTTGGAAAGTTTCTAACCCTAACCCTTTTAACTTTTTACTAGCTAATGCATAACTCAGCTATCTGTTTTTGGTTGATATCTATTGATTTGTCATAAACAAACTGTCCTTTTTGTTCCAGTGTCTTATATCTGTGACAGGGACTGAGGAATCAGCAGCTGATTCTGTTCAGAGCAAGATTTAAGTCAGAATACTCACAACAAACTTTTCATATGATGTATGAATATAATGTGTACCCACGGATGTATTTTTATACCTTTATCATAATATTATGTAATATATTATGTAATATATATTATAAACTTTAATAGACTATATTATACAAACACATGTTATATATATATATATATTCAGTATATGTTAGATTATGTTATATTATACATCAATGCGTCTACAGGTGTGGTGTCCCAATTCTAAGTGGTAGCCTACAATCATAGCACTACTCCTTACACCTTCATTTGGAGGGCTAAGGGGTGGGGCTAATGGAAAGGTGTAGGGGTAAGTTAGGTAATTGGTATTAGACCCTTTGAGTTATTTAAACAGGTACAATGAGTCGTCAGTACACAATCAAAAAATCTGGATTAGACTAGTAATGACAAAATAGATTACATAAAGGCATTACAGCATCAATGCAATACTAACTGAACAACAAACATACATTGGTGGGTTATTAAATTACAAAAAATATATTTTTTTATATTTTTCTTCTTTTTAAACATATTTAATTTTAAATTTCAAAATCAATGAAGTACCTTTTTACAGCTTCAGATCAAATAGGCCTTTTGTAGTCTCTAGGATATATTGG
Source organism: Neodontobutis hainanensis (assembly GCA_024349245.1). NCBI lineage: Eukaryota > Metazoa > Chordata > Actinopteri > Gobiiformes > Odontobutidae > Neodontobutis > Neodontobutis hainanensis. The sequence goes on from JALDNG010000064.1 coordinate 719,632, forward strand.
TAATGTTATGGTGTGGGATATACTGTAGAAGGTATAGCGTTCTGTAAGGTATAAACTACAGATATGGATTCCTACATTTGTGGGAGGTGTGTGTATGTGCGCTGTAAACTCGCTGTTCCGTTCAACCTTGCCGAGGAGCCGGGGGACAAGCTGTGCACAAAGGCTACCTCTCCCACACACAAACCTGTGCCCTGCTTTCCTGCTGCGCCAACACACCACGGCTCTTAATTGGACCACTGGGGGAAGAGTGCGTGCAAACGACAGATAAAGACAAAAAAAAAAACAGCCCCCCCGTTTTCGAAAAGGTGCTGTTAAAATTTCATTGCGAGTCAAGGGTTATGGGCTTGTGCGTGGGTGAGAGGTTGGAAGGGAGCGTAATAAGAGGGCAGAGTGTTAGAAGAGGTGAGATAGCAAAAGATAAAGATGTAGAGTCAGCACTCCTGTCACGCCTGCCAAAATCTGGGACACTGGGAGCACGGGTATGTGTGTGGGGATGAGGAGAGCACTATGGAAGTGTGTGTTGTTGGACTTTTACAATATGTCATCATTATACAAACAGTACTGCGTGTGGTTTACTTATTGCTAAAAATACACAAGTAAATAACTGCATCGCTCTTTAAGCCTTGATATAGTGTAGTTTGTAATCACCCCACGTTGAATTTAAACCTTGTCAATTAGGTAAATAATGTATACATTTATGCAGCTATACAAGGGTCTGTAGAACTATAGCTCAGCTTATCTCCAGCTTCCTGAATATTGCAGAAAGGCATGTTCATTTTTGGACACATCATATCTCCCAAACCAGACATCTTGTAGAAATGCCCAGTGCAAAACAATTGAACACTGCAGACAAAAATACATTATTCTGTAGTATGTGCTGACAAATCAACGCTTCTGTTATCTCAGGGTCAAAATGAACCAGTCACCAAGTAAATATTTTTTTTATAATTTGAAAACTGGTGACTTTTACTGAAGTGACCCAAATATCAGATAAAAATGTATCTGCTAGTTTTGGGGTTGGTTTAGTTCCTGGTTTAGACTTTAGACTTAGTCCTAGTTTATTGCTGTGTTAAGGCCTACATTTAGCTCTTGTAAATAAAAGGTAGTCTTGGTACAGTACTCGATGTACTTGTACATCTTGGTCTTGGTTTTACTACTGGTCTAGTTCTGGGCTTAGTCCTTTTTGTCCAAGTTCTGCCCTTAATCCTGGTTTAGCTCTATGTGTTCTATGTGTAATAGTAGCTCTTAGTTTTGTTCCAGTTTGGTCATTTTGGTCCTAGTTTTGGTTTTGGTTTTTCAGAACATTGTAAAAAAAATCTTGCTTACAAATTATACAAACTAGAATTAAAAATAAAATTAAAAACTGCTGTAAACCATACAAGTTATTTTGACCCATAGGGCACAGAGTATAGGGAGAACACAGAAAGTAAGACTCTGCAAGGGGTTAATACAAATGTATTCACCATCGGGACCCCAATCGTCTATTTAAAAGATCTAGTTCCAAGGTCATTTTAGGCATTTAACAAAGAGAATAACACCCTACTATCATTTTATGCCTCCTTTATTGAATAATTTGTACCATCACCTTGCTAATATCTCCATGTCATATTAAATTCTACTCCAATGCTAAAAATGCTTCTGTTTGCCTCCTAGCTTCTTGTGCATCTTGAAGCCAAGTACTTTAAAATCCCATCCACTGAACGTAAAAGACTTTTAATTGCCTGGATTTTATGTGGCATTAGGTGTGCGAACGTGTGTCGCATGTTTGTGTGTCAGCCCACTGTCCCCATTCTCCTCTGCCATCTGTGCTCCTGGCATTGCTCCTTAGTGTCAGTAATGAAGAGGAACACCCCCGTCCGCCCTCCATCCACCCGCTGACACTGACGTCTACTTGTCTATCTCTAATTATCCAATTCCCCTTCTGTTATGCTTGAAGACCCTACCATTATTGATTCAGGTACTGCTTCTCTACAAATCTTCCAAAACCATATTTTCTCACAATATGCTTGACATTCTATCGTTTTTTTCTTTTTTTTTAAATGCCTCGCAGCGGGTTGCCTCTTAAGTTCAAGCAGCTGGATGCTCTCCTCCCACCCAAAACGAACATATCCTATAAATACTGCACATCTCACTGATGCTGTGAAAAGAACCCCTGAAGAGCTGGGAAACACACACCGTTAACCCCAAACCAAAGATTACATATTCACAAATGCCCAGTGAGTCATGAGGACAGCTTGTTGGCTTAAAGCTTCAGTGGGCAGGATTCTGGCTTTTACTTGTTGTGGTATTTTGCAGAAATAACACGCTGACCTTTAAACAAATAAAGTAGTGTTGTGAAGAGAAGTTTTCAAACCTAGCTGGAGGCTTGAGACATTAGTCATTATCCACTGGATGGTTAACTAATTGCTGCCATGATCCCATTAAACGTATTTCTAAAAAACAGAATTATGGGAAAAGCTTATGAAGGCAACTGGACATAGTTCTGAAGAAGATCTTTTGCATTTTATCTAAGAGACTGTCAATCCAAAAGTGAAACTGGGGGAGTGATTAAGCCTGTTATGCATCTGAAACAAAACAGAATAATAAAGTCAATAATGGGAATTACTGTACTTTAAACCTGGCAATACACTCTGTCAGAAACTGGTGTACCCCAAAAGATAACATCCCAGGCCATAAACAGAGCAGTGCAGCATATGATGTCCAGTAAAATGAGAAGTACAATAAAAGATCTTTAATATTGGGGACAAAAAGCCGAATCTAAGGGCCAACCCAATGGACCAGGCATTTTCACAATGCAAAAAAGAAAATGCAAATGTTGTCCTATAATTACAACAATCTGCATTCAACCAGATACACAACAATATGGTGTCAAAACCAAATGAAAACAATCTTATTGACTGGATATAAAAGTTTAAGGTTTTAAAGTTTGAACCGGTCCTTTGGTGACAGAACAGCAAAACACCACCCAACTGTTTTGCTTTTCCTTTGTTGTTTAGATTGTCTCTGGCCCAAAACCTTTTATTCACAACACAATGTCTATGTATAAGGTCCTTAATGTCAGAACCAGGTTATCAAGTTAGTGAGTCATAACACAAAAAAAATTCAACAGAGGTTCACTTCTAACTTTGTAAACCTGACAACCTGCTTTATGTTCCTGTGTTAGCTATTGAATAACAGCTTGTGGTACTGCTACTACACGATGTATCTCTAGATACATCGTGGCTTTATTGTGATAAATAACCTTTTAAAGCTGACAAAATTTCTAAAGAATCATCAGAGAGATTATAGTTTTAAGGCCCTATATAGCTTTCCCCTTCATCCAATAATGTTCAAACACTCTTCGAGCACAAAAGGTGCAATTTTGAGGCCATTTAATACTTGATCTATATGTACACGTATATACACATATATATATATATATATTTTGACAGTCTACATAACAATGGCTAATGTTACATTGCCAACATTAATGTGTCAACTATACTAAATCTGTCAACACAAAAACCTTTTAACATCAGCTAAACGTGGAGGCATCTGCGTTCCATTTCTATTCAAATCAGACACCTCCACACTCCATCACGCCCTTGTTTAGGCGCCAGACCATTTCGTGGGCAGTAGTTTAGGAGGGTTATGGACTCCACACAATGCCAATCCCCCCCCAACTCCAGTGCCCTTTTCCTCACGACTGCCCCCAATGATTTGTCCCCTGTGCCAGCGTGGCCTGGAGCAGATGGGCTGGTTCAGCATGGCATCACACCAGCTCAAATAGTGGCATGTTAGACAGGCTCCCACAGGCCTTCACACGCCAAACCATACAGTCATGCCATATTGGGAATTGTGTGGTATCACATCGGAGGGCACATAGCCTCACTGACCTGCATCTCTGACACATAATGCCAGATCTGACAGCACACACACAAACATGCCATGATCACAAACAATGATCCACATAACTCTACATGCATCTGATGACATCTCTGGCCTTTATGGCATGTTTTCAATAAATGGTATGCCACAGTGTGGTATGGTATCGAGTCATCAGGATCATTTTTGTGACTCGAGGGTAAGCCTCAATGACTCGACTCGGACTTGCATTTGTATGGCTTGGACTTTTTTTTTTTTTCTCAGCCCATAAAAGTGGCCTAAATAAAAACAAAATTAAAACAATGTAGGCCTATATAGGCTACAGTCTTAATTGATAGCCACAATCAAAACTCCATTAAATGTGTTAAATGAAAAAGGCATATACAAAACAAAAATCCCAATCAATGTCTCAGTTTGGCTCCCACATTTTTCAGATTTGTTACTCACTTTGGTTTGACTTTAACTCAACTAGGACTCAACTTTTACCTTTCTTTAGTGACTCGGACTTACAGTTTTACTAAAGATGACACCACTCGGACTCGACTTGAAATTTCTTGGATTACTTTAAGTGATGATGACTTGACTCGGACTTGTCTTGGACTCGACTTGGACACTAAGGACTTGAAAGTGACTTGGACTCAACACCTCATTCCTGTTCCTTTTTCAAACAATAAATGTACAGTAAATTATGGTGTCACTGATGTTTTTGAATAGACATGAACTATAAGTAAATATTTAGTCGTCTGGATATTGACTCAAAAGGAGTTTCTAAAACCTTAGACTTACAGCCTTAGACATGATACCTTACAATATGACTGACCTGGACACCAAATGGTTAATAACAAAAAGAAATAATAAGAAAGTAGAAGTAGCAGTGGTGCAACAGGGTGGAGGAAGACAGAAATTTCACAGAAAAGGTTGTTAACATAGATGACAGACAATATACTACCACATAGCAGGTTCCTGCAACTGTTTTGTTGATTTTAGGGGCTCACTATTTAATGTAAAATGTTGTGAGAGTTTTTGATCTACAGAGCGTATTTAAACTACAAACAGCTGATGATAACAATGTCTATCTTTGATTTTGTACAACATTTAGCATTATTTTTTTATGAACTGGATTATTACTGTACCACAGAGATGTTTGAGTAAATGACATAAAACCCAGCCCATTCACACATAGGTTTGATGTGTCCATGATACAACATATGTGCAAGGTGCAATATGCATACTACCACTAGGATTGTAGTTGTGTTAATCAGTTTGCATGAGCAAATATGAATAAGTTGAGAGCACGGGTAAAGTTTTTAAAGAAAGACTGACTCGCAGGTTGATATGACTCACCGTAATGTCATAAAATAAATCTTGGTGTAGATTGCAATCTTTACTGTTGCAGTAGCAGTACTTTGGTTACGTACATGTCCCAACGCAGACACTTATGCACAGCTTAACAGCTACATCTACAGCCTTATGGAAGCATTCACAAGGCCGAAGGGTTACCAAAGTGGCATGGTACAAGTTTATTTGTAATGCGTTATACCTCTTTTGGAGAATAGAAATTGACCCTGACATGTCCATCATTACAATGCTATACAATCCATACTGAGGATGCACACAGAATTATATAGACTAGAGTTTTCGTCCTCATTTGCACATATCCAGACTTGCTCCCTCTCCTCGTCCTCTGCAGCCACTGTTGATGGCCTGTGTTTGGGAGGTTAATGGCTGTTTGCTCCTCACAACCTTCACACTTGATTACTCCAGTCGTGTAGCGTCTGGACTGCAGGGCCACAACGCCCAGACATGGAAGCCCTCCCTACCTTCCTTCCCCTACCCCGCCGCCACCGCTGAGATCAGAGGAGCCCTCCACTTCATTAGAAATGTTAATGCGGGGCTGAGGATGCAGTTGGCAGAGAGCTATGTTTTACATACGTTATAGCAAGAAAGGGTTGTGTGTTCAGACAGGAGCAAGTGTAGTGTGTTATTGTCTTTGCAAAAACAAGGGCAGATTGATTATCACTATGTGGAACAAAACCCATTTAATCCCAAAAGTTCTAGAAATTAACTATTCATTCATTCATCTTATTCCGCTTGGTCCCGTTAGGGGTTGCAGGTGACTGGAGCCTATCCCTGCAACTTAGAGTCTTAGGTGGAGTAAACCTTGGACAGTGGCCAGTTGGTCACAGGGCTGACATAAACTATATGATTTGGGGAAAGGGGCATACTGTGATTCATCTTAATAATGCAGAATTCTGAATCAGCATTGTTCTACATAGTATAGAAATGGACTTGAATTTGGCTTTGACTGGTCTTGTATCTAATGCTAGAATATACTTTGTATTTATCTATTAAACCAAACTACATTCAAATAAATAAATATTGGGTGGCAGTAGCTCAGTGGCAGAGCGTCCGTCCTGCGAAACGGAGGGTGGGCGGTTTGATTCCCGCTCGAAACATCCCAAAACCTTGCCTCCAGTGATGTTCCAGCTGTAACACTGGTAAAAGCCAAGCCTATCTCATAGAACCTCTTAAACGGTCCTCAAGTAAAGTCACCGGCAAACGACAATATACAGCAATATACCACTGTCCACCAGAGGGCAGGCTCCAAAAGTGGGATTTATGATTAATACAGTAATTTATGCTATCTAAAAACTATTGTTTTACTCTAGTTGTTTGCCTTCAGAAGAACACAGAGAGACCACTCTCCATTGAACATCGATGGCTCCCGTGTGGAGATCGTACAGAGCACAGTTTCTTGGCGTTCACCTGACGGAGAATCTCACCTGGTCGTTCAACACCAGTCACACAGTAAAGAAAGCCCAGCAGCACTTGCACTTTCTACGAAGTCTGAGGAAAGCACACCTCCCACCCCCCATCCTCACAGTGTTTTACAGAGGGACAACTGAGAGTATCCTGAGCAGCTGCCTGCCTGGTTTGGGAACTGCACTGTCTCGGACCGCAAGACCCTGCAGCGGACAGTGAGAACAGCTGAAAAGATCATTGGAGTCTCTCTTCCCTGCATCCGCAAAGCCACCAGCATTGTGGACGACCCTACACACCCCTCACACACACTTTTTACCCTCCTGCCGTCCAGAAAACGGTATTGAAGTATTGGTTCTCTCACAACTAGACTTTGCAACAGTTTCTTCCCCCATTCCATCAGGCTGCTAAACTCGAAAATAACTCATACAAACTGCACTACTTTGGACTGTTACTATCAGACTGTTTTTACTATTATTCAATTATTACATTTTTTTTCTAATCACTTTATACAATCACTACAGTCACTTTCACATTGAACTGTCTGCATTACTGTCCTGTGCTGTCTGTCTGCACTCTGTGGATTTTTATGTATATAGAATTTTATCTTTATTCTTATTACTTAATCTGTGTACTCTTGTATGTGTTACTTTCTGGTGCTGTGGTTCTTGTTTTTATAGCACCTTGTTCCTGGAGAAACATTTCGTTTCACTAAGTACTCTCGTATATGACTGAAATGACAATAAACACTACTTTGACTTTAACTATGTAGTAAAAACCAAAAAGCCCGGATGTAACCACCATTTTATTGCCCTTTTAATGACAATATTGGTAAATAGGTGACCAATGGGTGGATTACATCCATTTTATTTATAATCTATGGTAAAAGCAGTTTGAGTGCCTACTAGGTGTAAAAGTGCAAAAAGGTGTAAAAAAACAAAACAAAAAAAAAAAAAAAAACATAGGACTAAATCAAGAAATCCTTTGGGAAACCCTAAAACTGAGTTAAGAATACAATTGACTGTTTCAGCTAGCAATAATTAATAATTTCTAATGCATGCATGCAGCCAAGAGTGCCAAGCAATATAAACTATGCATATTCCAAAACTGATAATATGAAGTTGATAATGTTTAACTTTATATATTTGATGGTCTCTCAAATGTAATGGGTCTAAACCAAAAAATGTATTCTTGATTGTCCTCACACCTGCCAGAGACTTGGGCAAGTGCTGTGAATGCACAAAGTCCAAGCAGTAACGATCAGATCAGATTGCTACTTAAGTTTAGGACCACCACACCTTAGCTACACCCCAACAACAACTTCCATTTCCAAGAAACTTAAACACGCCACACCCATTCCATACGGTTTGTTATATCTACTGTGAAGCCCAAACACTGCTAATGCTACAGTCATTACAGTAAAGAACAAACAAAAGTAGAAATCTGTAACAAAAACAGATAATCTTTTAAACCTTAAGCATTGCTGATAGACTTTGAAGTCACAGCGATAGTAACAAGACAAATTTTATATTGTCAGAAAATTAGTTTTTGCAAATGTTTTTTTCAGTCACTTTCAAAATATGATCCTTTTTCCTTGAAAGCATTGAATCCCGTTTAAACAGTGGGTCTCCTCAAACTCACCCTCCATCTGCAGAATCAAGATGTCCTCAAAGATCCTTGCACCTTTATTCAGTTTGACTTGAGTTCATGAAAAAATCAACATGGGGCATGTTCTTTGCTTGTAAATGGAACACAAAAAAAAACCTTGGTTAAGCTTTTTTTACTGTATGCATTTACTTTTACACTGTTACTCTATGAGGCAGTGTTATTATAAAAAGCCTGATTAAAACATTTCACACAAAGTCTCTGTAAACTGCTATTGAATATGTATGCCTGAAGCATGTTGAACCAACAGAAGAGAAAATGCCAAAATTAAAAATATGTTTTAAAAAATTTACCAGACTACAGATCTTTTTGTCCGTTATTACTTGATAAAAACCAAAAGTGGAAAGCAATTTTGTGTTCGTCATGCAAATCCATTTTCAAGCCAGGTTCAGACCTTGTGGCGAGTGCGGGATAATTATCACACTGAAAGGATGAGATCTTCAGTTGCATTCAAGACAGATGATTAAAAACATCAGGGAAAATACAAAACAGGATAAATTGGTGCACTGCTTTTATAACCTTGCAAACTAATAAATAAATATTGCTTAATGAATGAAGTGGGTACAGAGCAGAGAAGTTGCAAAGAAGATACAAAATGCAATGCATTGTACAAATGTTACTCACTGAGAACATGTAAATGGAAAATAGCATTATGCATAATTATAATATAAAGCTGGTTTGGAAATGTCTGTAAACTCCTGTGTAAAGCTTGGGCATTGTTATGTCTGTACACCTATTGTTCAGTACGTTAAAACCTATTATATTTGAAGGAGAAAAAAAAGATTGTTTACACCTCTGCCACCACACACATCTGTGCTGTTTTAGCTGAAATTGAATTTATAAAAGTAGCTCTACTATGCAAATTCCTCGCTCTGAGACCCAGGGGTTTCGTTTTATGATTCATGACCAGTAACTGTGTTAACTGCCTTCATTGACTTTCAGATTCGAAAGGTGTTGTTTAAAAATAAACCATAATAATAATAATGATAAGAAAGTGTGTTCTGAGCTGCATCAACACTAGTTTTCCCCATCACTGGGAGTGTTGGAACTGTTATATACACTGAGTTAAGTCGGAAAAATACATGTAAAAGAAATACTTGTAAAAACTAAAATTGTGTATCACTGTTGTAAATACACCAAGGCCCACCTGCACCAACAGAAGTTACATTTTAAACTGGTTTGAATTACCATTTTAACCTACTTATTACCATACCTACTTTAATTTTAGACTCACTTTAGTTCGCCCTTCTAAATTTTCTTGAATCTTGCTGCACAAAAATCATCTAGATTTAACTTTAAACCAATTGGAGGATCTTTTACTTTTTAAATTACTTTCAAATTATACCTTCCAAACAGAAGGAATGTTTCAGGAGCCAAAAAGATAGGGAGCGCTGTGAGCAATATGCCCTCTGACAGTCAGCTGTAAATAGATCTGTACAAACTGGATGATTAAAACGTTTGTAAGTCCAACGCTATGTTTATATGGGTTTTTGTTAGACGACTCTCTGTAATGCCTTCTCTACATGCATAATTACTATATATGTTTTGTCATAACGCAACGCATCTACCACCAGTGTGTGACTGTGGAGTGAATGAATAAGCCTTAAGTGCTTTGAGTCCCTTAGTCCCTATGGAGAAAAACGCAATATAAATGGAATTCATTATTATTATTATGACTATTATTATAATTATAATTATAATTGTTATTATTAATATTTTTACCAGTATTATTTGGATTCACCAGATAACCACGATTCACCAAGTATAGAAAAATGTTCATGCTATTAAAATAATTCAACCATTTTTTGTTTAATATTGCAACTATTACATACCCATTAATTTTGCCAAACTCTGCTTTATCATATATATAGTTTTATATTAAATGGCGCAATGCATTTCAATAATTAAATTTTTTGTTTTACTTAAGTTAGTTTAGCTTTTCAAACTTAAACAAATCTAAGTTTAAATTAAACCTTACTGTTTCCAGAATTGCTTGCCTCCTCTTTTTTACAGTATATCCTTGACTCTTTTCACTGTGGTCATTGTCGAAGCAGTACCCCAGCGGCATCATTTATGAAATGGTGAAAAAAATAATTCTACTATAGAGCAAAAGACTTTACTTATTTTCCTGGTTAAAGCTTAAGCAGATTGTAGCAATAGATACAAACGTTGGAGAGGCTATATTTTATGGCAGGATACAGCAGGATTTAGTTTGCTCTGAGTTATCATCACACAACCTCCTTTTGACAACAATGCATTGTGGCTGTTATCTTAAGATAGTATATTTTCTATCTCAAAAGAAGTACAGGCCCATTGCTGTAAATACATTGAAATGTGATGTGTATATGAATGCATGTGTTTAAATGGCGAGCACAGCTTACAGAAAAGAGGGAATGCTGGAAAGTAAAGATGTAGATAATGCTAATAGATGTGCAAGAAGGAACCATGAAAAAGTGCTTCACAAAGGACTGTGGAAGGGTACAAATTGCATCCAGACATGTAAGATTCTATAGTCGAAAGTGGCACCAAATTAGAATCCCATTACTATGTGGGTTGAGTCAGTGCCAAAATGTATAAGACTGTTTAAATGCAATGTTTAAAACTTTGAGTGTTACAGTACAGTTCAGTGCAAACACAAGCCATGTTAGTGCTTACCCAAACTTTGCCGTACTGACCTGACTCATTTTGCACTACTCAATGACGACAGGACTAGACTTTTTCCTGTTTCTCGAAAGCCCCCTTCTGTTGGTTTCATTGCTTGCAGGGTATAACAGACTTTTTTGAAACGAGTTTTCGGTTGATTTGTTTGTGTGGGCGCATTGGAAGGGTTTAAGATTTGGTTCGTGGGGGGTCTTGCAGTCAGTTAAGGACACTGTCACACGCTGACACCACAGTTAAAAGCCACCCCTGTGCAGGCTCATCCAAAACATCCCCTCCATGGCACTGCATCACAAACAGAAGGTAGACCGGAGTTGGCCTGAGAGTGTGTTTGTGAGTCGGGAAAGTGTGCTTTTGGAGCTGAGGGGTGGGCAGCAACAGATTATAACCCCCAGCTATGATTATCTACGCCTGACGCTCTGACCCCCCGTGCCAATTACACAGATAAGGCAGCCTCTCTAAGAGTGTGTGTACATATGCCCGCCGGTATCTACTTCCTCTGAAGCTAAATTTGTGTGTGACACTCACTCGAGCACGCATTTGTATTCCAGGACGGCACACTGTTCTCGCTCCAGTGCAGGAGGTGTGTATATTGCTTTAGCATCAGTGTCCATTTTAAGACATTCTCAGGTCTTAGATCTTACATCTGAGGTCTTAGAAAATGTCTGTCAGGTCCACAGTATGCTGTACGTACATTTTTCAAGTGTTGAAATGTCAGTACCTTGGTAGAGATAATTAGCAAATTGTTCATTTAGCACTATATCAGCTATAGGCTCAAATCTTATGTTGTGCTAGGCAAGTTCAGAAGTACGGCACACTGTAAAGGTTTGTCAGTGCATCGTTGAATTTAATCCATTGGAAATTGCAAATCCTGCTTTGATAAATTTACTTTGGCTAATGGAAACTGCCTACCAAATTTGTGTGCTGTTAGTTAAATGTCAATCAGTTCTGTTGTTTAAAATTTATCATTGACTGGTTTTAGTTTGCTCCCTCATCAAAATGATGGATGTTGCAATGAACACACAACAGCCTCCAGAAGGCCACTGAGCTTTTATTTGCTGTAGTATTATGTCTGGTTAACAGAATTTGCATACATGCTAAAAAGTGAGCTTGAGATATTTTTGTCTATATCCTCATGTTCTTGTTTAGTTTGTAGCAGTAGTGAACTACTTGACTTTGTGGTGCTTAATAATTATGTAAACCATCTTTTTATTTCCAAAATTGGTCAATCTCAAGGAAAAGGTTTCTAGCTGAAACTAAATGCCAGCCTTTCTCTGCCTTGCATTTGGTTTACATCTGTTTCTGAGAAACTAGGGCAGTTGAGAAAGTACTAGTGTTTCTTATTAAATCCAGTGAAGCAGATCCACTGTTCTCATTTTTGACTGTTTAACCGGGCCCAGGACTCTCCTGCAAAAGAGATTTGTAATCAGGACAATCCTGGATAAATAAATGTAAAAAAAAAAATAAAATAAAATTACCAGTGTGCTATACTGTCCAATTTTTTATTCTTAGAAAATTATACTGGTATTCTTGTCTGCAATTTGATCACAGCCCTTAAAGAAAATTGACCATCTGCCCAGTGGTCACACTTGACAGAAATTTTCTTGAGATCTGAGGATGTCTTAAAATGAATTGCAGGGATGAAATATTTAAGTCAAGATGTTAAGGGGAGATTAATTCTTGAGATATGAATCATACATGTTTTAAACACATACGACCTTCTTCCCTCTCTTCTCAGCCCTCTTATCACTGTCCTCCATCGCATCATTTTTAACCTCACGTTTCACGTCTCACTCGAGCTGTGTTGCTGAAGAAAACAGATTTATGATTTGAAGCTCATTCCCTCAGCATGCTAAGGGCGGTGGGGTCGCTCCTGCGGGATAGCCATCAGTCCTGAAGGGCGGGATGTGTCTGGACAGCTCCGGGGCACAGACGCATCTCTCATTAAAGCCCCCATAATGAAGCAGCCTCTAACCTGTCGCCGAGGCCACCTTGTTGTGAGCATAGGCGCGCTCATCATAAACAAAGACGACGCCAGCCGAGCAAATAGCAATTGCAAAAACAAAGCTTTTGTTTGGAGCAGATTGATTTCCACGGTGTTGATCCAATTCAGGGAGATGCAGAATGGGATCCTGCCCCAAATGGAAGCAGAAAATATTTGTCAATTTGAGATGAAGTGAAAAAGTAATTCTGTATTTGCAAACAAAAGTATTTAGTTAATTAAAAAAAGTGCAGCATTTTGGTGGCATCTAGTGGAAAAACAGTTGATTGCACGCTACACTTTACGGTAACCTCAAACAGTGAAAATGGGTTAGGGGCAGGGTTCTGTTCTAAAAATGTAGAAACAAAATGCATTTATGGATTATCAATTACATAGATGCCCTAACCTTAGATTTACACCGCGTACATGAGCGACACATCAATCCAGCTTCAGGTCTCACCGCTGTTTCATCAAAGGTCTTTACCTGACTTCATTTTGTGTATTTTTTGCCTGAATACTAATCTGATGTGATTAAATACACTGTTCTATTAAACTTGAGAGATAAAGTACAGCCCTCATGCAAAATCACTTTTTACCTGATTGGTCCTGCCAAAAAAAGAAAATACGGTATAATATATTTTTTTATTTTTTTATTTTTACATTTTTTTGTCCAGGAAAGTCCCACTGGGATTACTAATTTCAAATCTTTAAATTTGAGATTACAAATCTCAAAACCGCATTGAATAAGACAAAGTCCCGTCCGAGGACCAGAGAGTATTAAGGCCAAGTCTTTTAGCTATTGAGTCAGAGACCAAGAATATGGCCAGTTGACAAAGTCAGATTTCATTGTAGGGGTAGTGTTTGGTGAAGGGTGCATATTTAGAGTGAGATTTTTAACTGAATATACAATGGTTAACCCAGGCTAATTTCTCCTTATTGGAAAATTATGGGGCATATAAAACAGACCAAAGAGATCACTTATAACATGTTTCTTCAATTGTTTTTGATGATACATACAGTATATTATATGGGTAAGGGCAGTGGTGGGCAAACTAAGGCCTGGGGGCCACATTCGACCCGTTGGGCTGTATAATAAGGTCCACCAAGCATTTACTAATATTTAATTGATTATGTAACAATGCATATATTTTTCCTTTTCCTCCAATATTTTGCAGTTAATTCACACTTTAAACTATAAGCAAAAGAAATGTGTTTTTGGCATAAGTGAGTTCGCCATGTTGGCCTGGTTCTCCACCAAAGTCCCATGTTCAAATAGGTGGTCCATAAGGAAAAATAATAGCTCACCCCTGGGTTAGGGTATTGGTCATTTTTTATATTATTATAATATATTTTTTTTATATATTTTTTATGTTACATAAATGTTACATTGGGTGTTTATTTTATTTTTTAAGGTTTTAATTTATTCCTAAGAACAGGCAGATAAAGCATTTTGTGTTTTTGTTGGTCTTGAGATAAGACTAAGCAAAAATAAGTTTGAGACCAATACAAGACCAGTTGCAAGTAGTACATCACTACCACCAAGTGTTCCATTATCTGACTATTTTTAAAGTAGAAAAAATTGGGGAAACTATTTTTCAATGGCCCCTGTTGTAATTGTCAATAGTGCAGTGGGAACAAAGCACCGTTAAATCTTTCAGGTGGTTTTAGAACATTCTTCAATTAATCAAAACAGCATATCTGTTCAATCCTCTGCACAAAAAAGATTATTTTTCAGGTTCTCAGAAAATGCTCCTAGATGCGGCGTTCTGTGTTCACATTGAACACAAAACGCCGACACACTCATGCAGGTAAAACAAAGCTTATGTAGTCAGACAGAGTCTTTGTCATTTTAAAAAGGGTGTAAGTAATCAATGGGCATTGGTTACAACGTTGATGTAAAGAAGCAAAAAGTTTACCACAGTTTTAGTTTACCTAGTGTTTTTAAATGTGGCCAAGAAGGCTGCAAATGCATCAGTTGTAATCCAGCAAGTTGCATTTTTATTCAAGGTTGTAAATGTGTGGTGTTGTATCATTAATTTGCAAACACCAAGGAAAAATTCATTGCAGTGCAATCTTTACATCGACATTGATAAAAAGTGAAGGGAGTGCTCGAGTGTAAGGTCAAGCGCTTAAGACTTCTAACCGAGTTCCCCATCCTCTAGCATTAAAGCAAATTGCAGCTGGTTACCAGGGAAGATGGCTTGGTCCACTCAGCCAAAAGTAAAAGAAGCCCAGTAATGTTCACAAAGCCCCAGAGAACATTGGTGGAGACAAATCCGCACAGCATGTTAGAAAATCTGTTCAGCACCGGGAGCTCACAGGTGGCCTTGTTCGACATGCTCGCTTCCAGACCTTTCCAGTTTCTTTTCCATCTCTTCCAAATAACAGAGTTGAAAAAGTACAAGACAACGCTGGAACATCGGTGTGGCCAATTCTTATTAGACAAAAAAGGAAAAAAAGCCCGGGAAGGTAATCCCCTCTCCCGCTGAGGTCCACTGAGCAGATTGCCTCAGGTGTGTGAAGTTCAGAAAGAAAAAGGATGGCAGCGAGAATGGAGGGAGTAAATAGAGAATGAAAAACTGCAGGGCACACGGCTTGTCCTTGTTTGCAGCTCTTCGTGCACTCGGCATTGTGAAGAAATCACTTTCTAGAGTTCTTTCTTTAATTCTGTCGACCTTGTGACTTGTTTATCTATCCACGCTAAGACCCTTTCCATTATACCCAACAGTGAGGTCTGTTGCTAAGATTTTGTAGATACTCTGTACAATCACTCAAGCCAGGAGGGCCTACAGGATTTGATTTCAGAGTATGCACAACATTAGCAAATACACTATAGGCTCATCCCAGTCGCTCAACAAAGATCCATGAAACTAAAAAAAATTATAAAAAAAACCACTTGTATACCTATTAGATGTCACTCTCCTCCTCCCAGACATAGAAAACTGTTTAAGCATTTTCTCAAAGTTATGTCTTCAGGCTCTGCCAAGGACATGACAGCTATCCAATAGAGAAGATGCAACATTTGCCTAGATTTTAGTTATTTTTGAAAACATAAACTAAACTTAACTGTTACAAAGGCTGTTTGCTAATTTTGATCTACAATGTTGTTTTTTGTTTGTAGAAAAAGTGCCAACCAAATAAACAAGCCAATTACATTTCTTTTAACACGTACACCCGCCCCCAAAATATACGCAGAAGAACCAATGGCAGATCAATTTTACTTTTACAACACACATCGTAATCCTTTTCTATTTTTTTCTTGCTTTCTTAATTTTAAACAAAAAGTAAAAATAAATTAATTTAATAAAATATGCACACACACACACACACAAATAAGGCATCCCTCGGGGCATTCACGGAGGGGACAGACGTACAGCTGCAGGCGCCACTGACTCAAGTTATGCTACACA
The DNA here is from genome assembly GCA_024349245.1 of Neodontobutis hainanensis. Taxonomy (NCBI): domain Eukaryota; kingdom Metazoa; phylum Chordata; class Actinopteri; order Gobiiformes; family Odontobutidae; genus Neodontobutis; species Neodontobutis hainanensis. The sequence goes on from JALDNG010000064.1 coordinate 735,970, forward strand.
GATTCCCTGGTTTCATTGCCTTCCCAGCATGCCCTTCTGCAGGAATATTGTCCTTTCATTTGTGACTGCTTGGCAATAACAACAGATCTGGCTCATTTGTGAAATTATGTGCAAACGGGGAATGATTTGGCTGGATGTCTCTGTTTGGAGTCTGTTTGGTACAGAGACGAAATATGCTTGTAGCAATAAGTCCAGAAGCAGAATGCTAGAACAAATAGTTATGTACATAGATGCAGTCAGCAGTATATCTGAGGATAAGGGTGAGCAGGTATGGCTGGTGTATTTAATCTTCTAAACAGCTTGAAACATTGTGGGGTGTTGGATTTTGATTCCCAGTAATGTTGCTTACTGGCCAACACAGTAAAAGCACCATTGGTAATGCAATGACTGAGAATATTTTATAGTTTGCAAACCATTTGGGAAACATTTACTTACTGTGAATCAATTATTAAAATATCTATAAGGTTTTTATCATCTTTTTTATTTTCATGTAAGCCAGTAACTGTCACAACAAAACTGTGTGAGCTCAGTTATAGAAAGCCATATTGTCACATTATTCTCTGTGCACAGTATTCCATTTACAGAGCCTAAACTCATAAATGCACAATCATCAACTCAAACTGTATTATAAACTGTTCTGATTATATATTCTTTTGAAGTTCATGGGAGCTTCAAAGACTCCGTTATTAGGTCATTTCTGTTGAACATTCTAAGATCCATTTGGGTGGTTTTCATTAAAAATGCAGCAAGTGTACAGAATATAAGTGTTGGAATGTTATAAAGTCGAGAGAAGTTACAGTGTTTATAGGGATAGTGCAGAATTGGAGAAGCAGACAGCAGAAATGACACTGGCTTTGCATAATGAATGTTTGCTAACAAGGCATCAAAAAAGCCAATTTTAAACAGTTTCTATTATGTAATTATGCATATTTTGGAACATAAGCCTAAATTGTATTATGTTTCTCAATTATTCACACCAGGACTCCCCAGTTTAAGCATCCCAAAGTGGTCTAAACCAAAATAGTAATAATTTCTGAGCAACGTATTTTTGGAACTATTCAGCATCAATCACACTTTTAGCGCTCTGGACCCTATAAACCAGTTTTAAGCATTTTACTTTATGTAAATCTGACTAAAACATAATTTCTATACCTGGGCTAACACCATATGTGCTGCACCTATGTCACTTGGAAGTAAAAATAGTCCTAACAGCTTAATATAAATAAGGACAACAAAGAAACTATACAAAAATGTTATTTGTAAAGCATTCTGGGAACCATACTTGTGAGATTTGTGACTAGATATGGCATCATCTATTTGCAAAACATACTGGGAACATAGATGGAAGGGATTGAAACAGAATGAAAAAGGTTTATTAGCTTTTGATATAAGGTTTAAATAGGTCCAACTTTATAAAATAGTTGACTATCTCTGAGTGAAATATAGCTTTTTTGAGTATGACAATATCCGGATTGTACTTTAACAACAGGAATCTGCTCCCATTCATTCACATTACACTCCTCACTTTGCACAAATGTACATCTTTATGCTAATATCACACTGCTCTTTGTGGCTCATTGCATCAAATTTGGCCTGCAGTTTCGAAATGACGAACTGAACATTCAATGAAGAAAAGCTATCCTCCACCGGAGCATTAAATTGCTTTTTAAAAGAAATCCCACTCGGAGCGTCTCCGAACTATTTTTCATACAATACTCCGTCTGTAGTTCGTGGTACATGTTGAAGACAGCGCTCAGAGCTGACTGCCTATCCCTGTATGACATCGATTTGGCTACGTTCTGATCTGATGAGTCATGATTCATCTGTGAGATAATTCAGATTCAAAATTCACTGAGACAGTAGCAGAGCCATCTGCTTGGAGGCGAGTGCAAGGGGGCTGGGGGGGCAGATAAGGATGTTGCAAATTTCACTCTACAAATCACAGGTTCAATGCTAAACTGCTATGACACCTTCTACAAAGAATGTATACATTGTTTTTAACTAGCTACTACTACACCTCAGCAAACCTCAGTAGGATGTGTGTTGTCAGAGCCAATAATATCTCAATACTTCAACACACTGATCTGCTGCTGCTATTATGCTATTAATCATTTTGCTGTCAATACTGGTTTTGGTGCACATTTTTGGCAAAATGCAATTATCTGTAAAATCACTCCATTATATACTGTATAGTCGGTCTTTATAAGCAACCACTAAATAAAAATCAATATGCTTTCAAACCGAAAGATTTCTCCATGCTTACTTATATCAATTAATTTGTTTTTGATATCATATGGAGGAGATGCATCACTAGTCAATGTCAGTGGTCAGTGTACATTTGTTCAGAAAAACAGTTTTCTCTTAAAGGAGAACTACATTAAGTAACAGTTTTACCTTCATAAACAGTTTTCCAGGTCCTTACGATGGTTAATTGAGTTGAGCCAAAAACAGCAATTGCAAGTTGAGCTGCCACCAACTCAACGCAAGTCTCGGGTCATGTTCATGTTCACGCGAGAGTGACAAATTGTTTTACGTTAATTCAACATACACATAGCAACCTCCTGGAGTGCCCTGTCCCTTTTGCTAAGATCAAATCAAAATGGCACACACTTTATTTCATTATTAGTCATGGTGTCTGAAGTCCCGAGCTGCGCTTGGAGTAGGTACGACAGTGTGATTCACTGAAGAAAGCTGCAGGGGGAGCTTTGCAAATCTTACTCAGTTCTGCTTTAAAGATTTTTTCCCTAAACAGTAAATTAATAGGGCTGGTAAAATTTGTAATATCGGCACTATCACTAATATTATTTTATATAAATATATGACAATATTAAAAAAATATTTAAACACTGATTCTTTTCACAGGCTTGTAAGCATCACTGTGGTTTTCTACAAATAGCAGCAATGACAGAACATTCAGTGCAGAGTTTAAGTTTTACCAAAATGTTCATTTGGGCCGTGCTTTGGAACCGACAAGACATTTACAAGATTAGTTTCTGTCTTTAAGCGTACAGTTAACTTTGTTGCTTGTTGTAATTTGACACAGTGGAGGAAGTAGATCATTTTCTCTGGATAATTGTAGTGAATCTACAAGATAAAAAGTAAAATCACTCACTTAAGACATTTCAGAGGGTTGCAGGTTAAACAGTCTGGCTGCTGTGTTGAATGTGCTTAATGTTAGGGATGCAATGATAGATTAATATACTGTGTAGATACAACAACTGAAATTCACACCAATCACACCATCTCCGCCACACTTTAGTACACAAATAACAATCGTATGAATGTGTAAGAATGTTCAATATAAATCCAATCCATTATTATTAATATTATTAAATACACTCTACTGAGATGTAGAACCGAGAGGTTTATAACGCTCTTTATGCACAGAGGTTAGAACAAAGTTTTCGGACACCCTGAAAATTTTACATCATTAAATATTTCTGAAAAAAATCTTTTGTGTTTCAAAAGGTGTGGCTGCATTAGACAGACAATCACATATACAGTAAATAATGATTTTTTTAGTTCATTGTAAACAAGAAAAACAAACAAAACTAAATTCATGACAGTTTCAATATGTCAATTCTCCACTTTGTTGGTATCAAAGTCAACAAATAACAAAGAATGTGTTCAAAACTGAACAAGAAATGTATTAACCATCACATCATCAAATTAATATTAAGTAGTCTTGAAGATTTTAAGTGTGTTTTAATGCAATATTTGGGGTGTCTGAAAACTTTTTTTCCACCACTGTAATGTCTCGTGATTTAACCGGGACAGTCCCAATTTTAGGCCCCTTGTCTTGTGTCCCAGCGGATAGCTACAAAAATACTAACGTGAGCCTTCCTGTCTTAAATGTCCCTTTTTTTTATCCAATTATGAAGCACACTGGGCTCGTCACTCATTTGTCTGTAGATTATCAGAGCGCTGGCAATATTAACCAATTAAAAAAGATCATTCTGCTGTAGCTCAATACTGAGTGTGTTTATATGCTCTTGAGTATCCTGGTTATGAGGCAGATCCCGGTTATGACCATATTTGGGGCAATGGCATTTATATGCATACAGAGAAACAAGGTTATTAATATACATGTATACTTGACAAACAATAGTATTTTGGATAATCGGTATAGGACAAATGACAAAGTAACATAGTCTACAGACATATCTTATTTACTACTAAATAGTTTATACTAAATCAGCTGAAAACAAAAGAGCTCTAAGAACAATAAAACTCTCTAAGTTGTCTCTCTGTTAAGAAGCTATTGTAGCTAGGATTTGTGCTAAAACAAAAAAGGTGTCCTGGTTTTGAGGTTTTAAAATACACCCTAGACCCAAATAATGTAATTTGCCTTCTCAATTTTTAAAATCACGTTTGAATATATTGCATTATTGTTATAATTGCTCTGTGGTTTAATGTTGTTTGATGTTGATATGGAGGCCTTTCCTACAGTCTGTAAAAAAATAATTGTTCCTTGGGGATAATAAAGATACTATGAACTGTATCAATCCAAAATGTAAACATAGATAAACCATAGTACATACAAGACACAACTTTATTACAATTCTTGCTACATCCTGGTGCACGAACTGCGTCACAAACAAACTAACTAAGTTACAATTGGCAAGGAAAATGTGAATATATTAACTCTGAGGATGGAAAAGCAATGTTAGTATTTTTTCTCAGGAAAAAAATACAGGTCATTTAGGGCTAGAGTATGGCCCTGCATAATTTTAATATCCGACAATGTAAATCAGAATAACTGTTCTTTAACTGAGCCTTGAGGGTGTGAATGATGGACACCAGACAATAAATAAGAGTTTAAATGTAAGACAATGTATTAAATTGTTAGGGCAAGCGAAGAGCAGCAAATAAATACAAAACCGACAACATAAATGATCAGCTTTTGATATGCACTCAATGTTGTCTATAAACAGTTGTTTGAGCTGCTATGGAAGCCAGTTACATTTTTTTTATTTTTATAGCTTTCCATTTAGGCTAAACATCCGCTAAAATCAACAAGAAACAAGAAACATATCATTCAATGCCCCCTAAATCCAAATCAACCATGATCATATAGTGACAGAACATGTTATTATTGGCCCGCTGAATAGATCCAACTTTGAATTTTAATAAAACCTGTTCTACCAACCACAGCAGTGTACAGAGTCTTATCCTTCAGTCGAGCAGTGCGCCTCATACACTCACAGACGGATGCCGCATTATTAAGTTCATGTTTTCTGCACTCGTAAGTACCAGTCAAGTGGAGAAGTTCACCACACGCTGCTTGTAAAGCGCTCTGGGGATTCGCCAGAGTTATTTAGTTTCCATCAAAATTCCCTTTGATTTAAAATAAGTCGTGCCAGTGAATACATATTTTGATAATTAGCTGAAAAGTGACATTAAGCCTAGATGGAAACATAAATGGTTATTTAGAATTGCGGTTATTACTTATTTATTGGGGGGAAAAGCTGCCAAATTATGAATTTATCAGAGGAATTATATCTTAGGAATTAAAGTAAGCAACTGTATTTTGCTTTCTTTACTGGAGAAGTATGAAAATAAAGCTAATTGAGCTTATGGCAGATGTAGCACAAACCACTGCTGTGATTTAGAAGTTCATTAAAAAAGAAAATGAGGTTTCATTTAGAACAATCTCAATCATGTAGTGCTTATTTACATGTTTGTCTTTTACAATTGACTTGCACTCGGATCTTACACACATTCTCTTGCTGGTTCTTATTTGGATCAACGGATTTTCATACTATTTTAGCTTAATTTCTCTTGTAATCTGCTGTGATCGCTAAGGCTTGATGTTATGTAAAAAATAATTAAAGCAGTGACATTTTTTGACAGTAGGTTATTATATTACCTTATAATGTTTACCATAAAATTGGAAGATATTTAGCTTAATTAGTTAGAGATATGTTTGCATAATTATCAGTCAAATAGATCACATGATTATAGTTTTTAAAACAATATTCTGGGTAATGACTGACATTTGTTCAAGTTGTTTTTAAAGATTATTATGTCTTTATTAGATAGATGCAGCGTAGACTGACAGGAAACAATGTATGAGAGAGGCGGATGTCATTGAGCACAGGACCCGAGCTGGAATCAAACAGGGGTCGCTCAAGTTTGTGGTATGAGCTCTACCAGTGAACCCTCCTATGTCCCACTGATCGAAATCTGTACACAGTAATTTTTTTGCTTTATTTTAGGTCAAAATTATCCACAAAAATGTGTAAATGAGGTTTTGGACCCAACATTTCAAATTTAATTTTAAAAACCTGAACAAGTTTTGGATTCAAATTTAATAAATTGGGGGCCACCAGGGCTGGAGGGAGTCTGGATTGGGGACCACAGGAGCTTGTCTTTTGCAGATGATGTTGTCCTGTCCATCAAGCCAGGACCTTCAATGTTCACTGGGGCGGTTTGCAGCCGAGTGTGAAGCGGCTGGAATGAGGATCAGCACCTCCAAGTCTGAGACCATGGTTCTCAATCGGAAAAGAGTGGCTTGTCCCCTTCAGGTTGGTGGAGAGCTCCTGCCTCAAGTGGAGGAGTTTAAGTATCTCGGGGTCTTGTTCATGAGTGAGGGAAGGAAGGAGCGTGAGAACGACAGACGGATCGGTGCAGCTTCTGCAGTAATGCGGTCGATGTACCGGTCTGTCGTGGTGAAGAAGGAGCTGAGCTGTAAGGCAAAGCTCTGGATTTACCAGTCGATCTACGTTCCTACTCTCACCTATGGTCATGAGCTTTGGGTCATGACCGAAAGAACAAGATCCTGGATACAAGCGGCCGAAATGAGCTTTCTCCGCAGAGTGGCGGGGGGCTCTCTTAGAGATAGGGTGAGGAGCTCCGTCACTCGGGAGGAGCTCAAAGTAGAGCCGGTGCTCCTACACATCGGATGCCTCCTGGACGCCTCCCTAGGGAGGTGTTCCGGGCATGTCCCACCGGGAGGAGACCCCGGGGAAGACCTAGGACACGCTGGAGGGACTATGTCTCTCGGCTGGCCTGGGAACGCCTCGCAATCCCCCTAAAAGAGCTGGAGGAAGTGTCTGGGGAGCGGGAAGTCTGGACGTCTCTGCTTAGACTGCTGCCCCCGCGACCCGGCCCCGGATAAGCGGTAGAAGATGGATGGATGGATGGATAAATTGGGAGAAACACAAAAACTGACAATAATTCATCAAATTTTTAAATTAGGAAGGTGGAAGAATTTCCTGTCAATTATTCCTTTCTTTATTTCTTTATTATTATTTAATTATTTATTTCCTTTATTATTTCTTGTCATTATTCATTCCTCAGGGCATTTTGTGCAGATTTGTATGAAATTGTACTTAGTCTTTAACAATTGAACCTAATCATTTGCACACGTCACAAAACAATGCATTTTCACTAAAACACTGAGCAACACAAAACAGTTGTTAACTCCGCACAAACTGATTCAAGTTTTGAGGTCAGTGTTTTGAGTAACACTTTTTTCATTCAAGAACTGAGCCTAAACCATTGCGAAAAAGTCTGAGATTAAAAAAATGTATTTGGTGAAACACTGGTGAGATGTTATGAACCCTTTGTTCTCATTTAGGAACTGTGCTGAAGCAAATGAAATGCAAATTTCCAATTCGGTGCAAAAAACTGGAAAAAAAAATACATTATAAACTAGTTACTTTTACGTTTCAAACAGAACTTAGTTTGGTTTCATTGCATTTCGTATGTATGGGACACACTATGTAACCGAGTGAGTGCTGTAGTGAGTACGTGCAGGTCAAAAAGCCAAAGTGGATGACATTAACAGATGGAGAGCTTTCGCCCCACATGCCGCCCATATGTCACGACAAACCTCCACTGATGTGCAGCAAAGAGAAGGTGCTGCCTGATGCTCAAAAGGCCACCCTCCAAACAGATATCATCAGCCTGACCCCGTGACCCGAGCCCAGCTGTCAGCCACGACTAAACTCCATATCATATCCTGCCGCATTAAAGTGAAGACCGGGGTCACAGTACGCGGCAGTAAAGACTGGATATTGCACTTCCTCAGCCGCACAAATGCTCTGACATCCAGAAATAAAGAGGTTAAAAGGGCCAATAGTGGAGTTTTACTATTGTACAAAGACTGAAGATACAGTTTAACTCCATTTGATTTTTTCTCATGATTCCTTCAAAGCAATTAAATAAAATGTTAGTGTATTTAAACAAAATAAAAAACATTGGTCAATGTTTTGTAAACAATTACATCAAAATAACTATTTGTATTTGTCTATATTAGGAAAATAGATATTTTCCATCTCTGATGCAGTGAAAACAAATTTAAATCAAGTACATTTGGATAAGTTTGAATCTTGCCATGCAAAACATCAGTGCAATCTAAACTTGCACAATCTAAACTTGCACGTCCACACCAAAAGTTGGGTCGCAGTTTAGCTTTTTGGAGAACAGGGGTCCAAAACAGGATGAGCATGAAAAGATTTTCCGAGAGGACAAAAAGCAATAGAAAAGAACAAAACAGGCAGAGGTCAGATATGGAGCAATGAGGAGGTTAAATGTCTTACAGTGTAAGTTAATGTGGTATTTATGGGACAAGCTAATGAAACAATCACTTTTGTACGGATCAGAATGAGCCTTAATCCAAACACCCTCCGATCACAGCACCATCTAGTGTCTCATAAGAAAAGCTCGATCTGCACAACATAAAACCCTGTTGAAGTTGTATTTCATTTTGTTCCTGTCCCTATCACTGCCAAAGAGGACCAACTGTGCACTCCTGAGCAACACAATTTAGCATAAAGATTTATTACATTTTATACATATACATATATTATTTCTACTGGGTTTTATCACGGAGAACAGCATTTCCTTACATAATTTCCTTACATAATGTTTGTATTCTCTTTAAAAAAAAGTAGTCTGAGGTGTGGAGTTGCAATATGTATCACTGCCACTAGATGTCAAAAGTGGCCAATACTGCAATACGAGTGTCCAGAAAGAAACATTACATTGTCTATACCAATGTTTTCCACACCTTTGATCCATGAACCCATAAATAAATATCAATTGTGACCCATAATTTTGTTGTCAGAAAGTTTCCTTAGTCATATTTTAATTACATGCCCAGTAACTGTAACAATCATGTTTCCAAATTTTCAAAATAATAAAATGTTATGACTAAACATATATTGTAGATATTGAAAGCCTCCTAATGAAATACTAGTATTTTATATTATTCTACTGAGCTATCTCCAACTCCACCTAAACATTTAACAGCCTTGACATGGTGAAGACTCACATTTGTGCCTCATTACAATTTACTCTGATTGCATTCATGATTTGTGAGTGCACACATGGTAATCTGTTTACTTAGCACTACCGGAATAATGATACTGATCCATGGAAGGATTTATTACAATTACTGAATCTGCATTCAATCTGTGCAGGGTTAGATGTATCTGCATGCACCAGGCAGCAGTGAGGGGTTAATGTAGGGCTCTGGAGAGAGAAATTGACTTGGATAAATCCCACTACTGAATAAACTGATGTCTCACTCTGTTCTGCCTTACATGTTTTTTCTCACACTTTTTCACATCAGAATCTTAAGCGTCACTGTGAGGTCCATGAAGGTGGCTGCTGTACAAGGGTATGCACTCAACCCCAACATTTAAAGGTTAAAAAAAAAAAAAAAACTCTCCTGAAATAGAGCTCAAACCTAGTTCTCCGGGTTCTTGTGGAAAAGGTTTTGCTTCACCGAGCTGCGCGACTTGATTGAAGAATATCTTTACATATTTTTATCAGCATGGAATGGAGCATGTGAAATTTTTCAACATACTTATTAAAGCCTCGGCTGCAAGGTTGGTTATGCACAAGTCACAGAGAAATGCCCCGTCTCCTCCCTGCTGCAGCTCGAGCCCATCACATGCACAGTGCACGGCTGACATCTGGTGGTCAAACTACATCACAGCATGTGCTTTATTTAAATGTGCGTCACACTCAACAAACTAGGCTTTACACATAATAGGCAAAGTAAATTGCTATAGACTGGGGCCTGCTTCCAGATCAGAGGCTTTGAAGTGCTTTTAAAGATAGATTTGGGTTGAGAATAGACAAAAAACTTCTGCATAATAATATTTTTAAAAAAAACTATTGCCACACATGTATTTGTGACATGGAGTTGGAATTCAAGAAATGTGCTTTTATGGGAGGCAAAAAACATATTGCTAATACTGAGAGAGAAAAGAAACATTTAGATGCCTTTGACAAATTGTCCTGCCTGCACAAAAGTGTGTTTAAGATGCTCTCTAGAATATTACATCTAGAGTGCTAGACAGGATCCTACAGGTACAATATCATGATCGGATTGATGCTAGTATATTACAGAAGTGCCTTTCAAGTGGATGTTTCTTTGTAGTGTGGGCCCTACAGCAAGCATTTTTCTGAGTTGCCAAATTCAGTTCACCCTATGCGACCCAAGCTTAAATTATATGCATTTAAATATTTCTTCAAGAAGCCTCTGCCAAATAAACTTATAAAATTAAATAAAATAAAAAGTCCCGTAGGAAGTTGTGAAAACTTGCAAAAAATACATACAAAAGCACTTAGATTACTAACACCAGTGATTAAACTTAATTTTTACTGTTTTGTTTTTAGAAAACTATAGGGATATCTATAGGGGATCCACATAGTATTCATATCTGTGCAGCTCAAATACATTGCATGATGTAGTTGAAGTGCCTATGCATTGTCTGCAATAGCCTCTTTTTATAATTTATTTTTTTGCGTGTTGAAAATTATAGGTTCATTGTGGCCATAAGAACCTTAGTCTTCTGCTTTTAAGATAAACAGTGTTATTCTAGGGATAAGATGAATTCATTGTCAATTTTAAGGGGTGCAGGTGGCACGTCTCTCCGGGTACTCCAGCTTCCTCCCACTGTGAGAGAGAATGGTTGTCTGTCATTGTCTGTCTCTAAATGTCAGCCCTGTGACTAACTGGCCTCTGTCCAGGGTGTACCCCCCCTCAGGCTCAAAGCTGCTGGGATAGGCTCCAGTCACCCATGACCCCTAATGGGACTAAGAGGTAGAAAATGAATAATTGAATTAGTTTAAACTTGGCTACTTGCATCATATAACTGAAGGTGTTAAAGATTGGCTTAAAGGTTGAGGGTTTTGTCATTGGCGTTTTTAAAACTCTGATGTGACTCAGAATAAGTGGTGGATCGATAACATCTAGTTTGAATGGCCCGTATTCCAGGAATGTTTTCTCCCATGTAAAGTAAAGTAAAACAAATGAAGTTTGAGGGAACTATCAAACATAATATAAGTCAAACACTGCTAAAGAAAATCAAATTACTTTATTTAGGTGGTTTCGAAAATCTAGAAGAAATACCTGCAGTCTACTACAGAGCGGTCAGATCAAAAAAATAAGGCTCAAAACAAATGTTGCTGAGATGTTAGCTTGCTAGAAACCTCCAAAATATGTATTGAAGAAAGAATTTCTACATTTAGATTTTTACGTTTGCATGTGTCTTTTGTCAAAATTGCCAAAAAACGGATTGCCAGGTCACACAGATTTCAAGCAAGTCATGTCATATGTAACTATACCATTTCCTCCTTTGGAAAGACACACTCATGCTCGTACTAGTGTACAGCTGCTCAAATGGAATCAAGTCACTATTATTGACATTGAGGTCATTGTTGCAAACATGCAGTTTTCCTCTATTTTGTCACCGCTCCTGCAGCACTTACCTTGTAGGCCACTTGTTCAATTGTCAGTGGCCATGATAGCACTAACAGTTTGCTATCACTCTGTCAGCATGGGGCAGAAAAACATTAGCTCACTCGGAAAACAAGCACACGCCAGGTGGTGCCGTCTCTCGGTGGATAAGCAATTAGCTTTCTAGGGTCCAAAACTGCAGTTTGTCCCACATAGAAAACAAGCACCACCTGCGTGTGCAGCCGAGCAGAGCCGAGATTCTGCTTCACATAATAGAAAATCTGAAACATCCAACAGGGGAGTGTCAAGTCGCCCTTTTCTGAATATGTTTTGAGAAGAGGTTGACAGGAAAATGAATAGATTGGGTAATAAGAAAGGGGAAAGGCAATGGGATAATTTCATGACAGAGAGTGGAAAGGAAAGGATTCTGGGATGAAAAATCTTGCTAATTAGCCAAGTGAAACATTAATTAAATCTTTGACAGGAGAGAAAAACTGAATATGGTAAAATGTGTAGTAGGAACAAAACTTTGATTTGGTGGATATTCAAACTACGCTGTTAAAATGGGCACATAGAAAAGTATCTGGTGTAATGTCCTGCACAAAAATCAGTTATGCAGCAAAAACAGAAAGATTTTGTGATTTTTGTCCAGATTTTTGGAAAAATGAAAAAAATGTTTTATGTTTGATTTTTTTTTTCAATTTTCAAACAACAGAAATGGTTGAAGGGAAAACAGAAATATATGGTGGATGATTCAGGATATATCAGAAAAGGGCCACATTCAAAAAGCAACATGAAATATACATTTTAGTCATAATAATGGATAGAACCACTTACTGAGGCTACAGTCTATCCTGATACAATCTGGCGGGAGAGAGAGCGAAATGGTGAGATTAAATCAAAAGAGGGAGCGATAGAAGAGAAGAGAAAGAGAGAAAAAAAAACATTTTACATCCTTCAAGGTACATTCTGCAGACAACCAAGCATTGCTCTGGGGCCACCATCCGGGGACAGGCTCTGAGTCAGGATCACCCTTTGTATCTGTCACCAACCTTCATCACTTTGTTCATCCATCCTTCTTTCCAAAGCACAACAGAAGGCAAGATACACAGCAAAGCAAGGTCGGTGGAACAGCATAATGCAACGTTTTAGCTATTAATGTGATTTAACCCTGCAGTATAAACAAAGATCTGTGATAAACCTTTTTTGTTTAAACCTTAAGTGGTGTTTTCAGTGTTCACTAATGTAAAAAGTATGTTAGGCATTATATCTTTCAGGTCACTGGCATTGGGTTATTTTCAGCAATAAAAAAATAAATAAAACAATAATCTATCCTTAACCTCAAAACCATTTTTGATGGACCAATCTGACAAGTTATAAATTCAATGATTAGAGCATTGAAATTGTCAGATGTAGGGGTCATAGAACTGACTGTTCATGGACAAAAAATGAATTTCTGAGCAAATTCATAGCTTTAGGAACCATCTTTTAACCCACATGTAGGTGGTTGAAAATACATTTTTACCAGTAAAAAAAAAAAATTAACATAATTCATTCTTCAGTTTGAAGCTGTGTGAATGACAGCCATACAAATTAATACAATTTTAGCAAACGTTTTATATTTGCTTGTATTTAAGATCATTAAAAATATATGTTCATTTTGTGTGTAATTCTTTATATTGCAGGTTTGTAAGGCCAAAGAACACTGGCTGTGTAAAAAAAAAAAAAAAAACACCACACAAGGGTTTAAATGCTTAAATGCATCTAATTTGAAGGTTTTATTTTAGTAGACACTGAGATTAAGCTGCCATGTGGCTCAGCTGTTATTCAGTTATCATCACAGTAAATATAAAAGCACATCAATCGTTATAAAATCTTGGAGCTTTATCTCCATATTATAAAATGTTTTAACTCAGGCCTAAGTTACTTAAACAGTCTCTTTATTAACTTGCAGAGTTGTTGCACTCAAACTGGAAATGAAAATCTAGTGTTTACTGTGTCTGCCACGTTGTCACAGCAGCAGATGCACCGTCTCACACCTTTATTTTTACAGCCCTTTTCCTGGCAATTTGTGATACACTTGCCTTCTGCAATACTTTGGCCATGAGAAACCCGCCAGGGAAAAAAAAACAAGAAAAGGGTGATCTGCCCATCCCAGCCACCTCACGCCTGGTGCACACAAACCGCGAGTAATAAAATTCTACCACTGTGGTTAATTTTCAGCTAATGGAGTCATAGAATCAGAGCAATGAGGTTTTGTGTGTTATATAGTGGCAGAGTGTCTGGTGTAAAACCCTACAAGAGAAAATCACAGTATGTAGCATTGCTTACAACATTTACTTAATGACTCAAATAGTTTACATTAGTTTTAATTTCAGTTTAAAAAGAGAGCAAGGCAGGCCAAAATCAGAGAGAAAATGTCAAAATTGTAACCATTATAACTTGAAAATGATTTGTGACAGATTAATGACAATTTCAGGCATTGTTCTACACTGTTATAGCTTTTATTATTTTGTACCTGGGGGCCAAAAATAAACCACATCATGTTTTTCAAAATGAAATAAAAAACATACTGAAGTTATTCTATTAAGTGCGTGTGCATGTGGCAGTGTGGCTGGGTTGGGGTCTCGAGCTGTCAACCGCTACAGAATAGTGGACACAAACAGTCAGGGACCAGCATCACATTGTAGATTGAACACAGCCTTCAAAAAATGTTTGTTCCAAAAGAAAAAAAAAAAAGCTTTTGAAATGTTCTCTAAAAATGATACGGTTCTATCTTTTATGGTTGATTTTTATTTTTGATCCCAAAAAAAATCAGTTATTAAATGAGTTATTGACATTCTTGTTTAAACCTATTAACATTTTACAAGGGTATTTTAAAGTTTAAAGCATTTTTAACCTTATAAATCTACGGGAGCAAAGAGAATGCTGCAGAATTCAGGTGCTCTGACACAAGTGTGGACAAATTGTAGATTAAAAATTCTTGTGATTAAATCTCAGCATTGTAAAATTGATAAAGTCAGCATTCCTGCTGGCTGTGACAATTCCTTGCAAAAAAATACTTTGAGGCATTAAAAAGCATGACCCATTGAAAAACCCATGGGATTACAGCTGTGAGCCGGTCTCTCAGACTGTTTGATCCGAGGGCCGCAGACATACAAGCCATTGAAGGGATGAAAAGTTCCATCGTCGGAGTGTTGGCCAGGTGAAAGTGAATGAGAGGCAACAAGAGAGAAGAAAGATAGAAAAATGGAAGCTGATTTTATAATACCGTCGCCCAGTGGCCTGTCTTTAGTGGTCTAAACTCCTGTATTTTGGGTTACACATTTGTCACGCTCCTCCTCACTTAAGCGCCTTGTTCCTTCAAGAATCTGGCCAGTCTTGAGTATCTGGAGTAAGTAGGAAGGTCATAGCCATTTATCAACGATGAAATGTTAATGAGCTCAAAGATTCATCTACCTGGTTATCCCATGAAAATGATCCATCGTCCTTTTCTCCTTGTAAGGATTTCATTTCCATCTTTTTGCAAACACACATTTATAAAACCTGATGGGGATCCCTGAAATGGATTTTAGTGACCTCTCAGCTAAAGCTGTTTCAATATAAAATGATCCATGAAGAGAAGCGAGGGAGGAGACAGGAGAAAGACCACCTTAAAACGATGGAGACAGGTTACTAGGGCGAGGCTGAGAGTCTGGCCTTGAAGTTTGTGATGGAGCTTTTTTTTTTTAATGGGACGATGGTACTATGGCTCAGCACAGGAAGTTTGAATTTTGTCAAAGTAGCTTCCTATTGCGGCCACTTTATCAGTTTGTAGAGGAAAGGTTATGTCATTTTGCTCCTTCACTTTAAGATTAAGGTAGGGTTTTAATAAGTTAGGATTTTTAAATGATCTTTCTATTATGTGAGGCCTAATGTTGAGAATGGCAGCTCATAAAAGTGCTGTTAGGGGTAGTTTTCCAGTGCCAGTGCTAAACTAAAGGGCACACAACTTTAACTGACTGTTTTTTTTTTTTACAAGAGGGTATTACCTATTGACTGACATTGAGCATGTAAAAAAGTTAATACGTCTGTTTAAAGTAAATAAATCTAAACCCAGAATCTAGAAAAAAAAAGTTGCCTAGCCCTATTTTAATGTACAATTGCCTAATGACCTATAAAATGTAAAAACAGAAATAAAACCTTTTCCCCAACAAACTGATTGAAGTGGCCTTTCACACTTTCAAATGCTTACGCCACTAAAAACAGAGTGGGTGATGAGCAGGGAGTGCGAGGTCAAATGGGTCAGGAAAAGTCTCCTGTCCTACCGAGGTTCACGGTGAGCTTGACGCGGCCTCCGTCCAGCTCCAGTCGCAGGGTGTCGGCCGACTCCTTGGACGTGGTGGCCATGAGCAGACCGTAGGCCCGCTGGGACATGAAGCGCAGCGCCACGTCCTCTGCCTCCGTGTGCATCGTCACTGGCATGATGATCTTCAGGTACATGCTGCCGTCGTAACTCAGCACTGTGGCCTCTGGAGAAAACAGAAAACAAGAGGATTTAGGACCACATTTACTATGTTGTGCAATTTTTCATAATGTGCTGTTTGTGATTATGTGACACTCTTAAAACCTGCAGTGGAAATAAGGGAGGGGCACGCATAACAACATAACCTTCGCAAACTCACTTACGTTAATTTGAAAATCCGTCAAAGAAACGGTGTTATATCTAAGACAAAGAAGCCTTACAGCAGTGGTAAAAGGTTTATTGAAAGAGTCAAACTTTGGGTTGTCGAATGGAAGTGTGGGATGTTTTGATTGTCTTTTGAGACTTTAAATAACATATTGCATGAGGAAATTAAAAAGGAGTGTATGTAGTGTCTGAAACAAACTGACCCCTCAGTCTTCATGATAAGGTCAGCAGAAAAACTAATGAGCAGACAATGAGTTTTAATGCCAATAGAGTCTTTATTGTAACGACGACAGACTATCCCCAGCACAACTGAAGTTCTGCACACAGAACGTCGGTTTTATACATTTTCTCACGTCAGATTAAATTTAATAGAACTGCGTGGGGGAGAAAGACCTCCTCCTTCTAGTGGAGACTGAAGATCCACCAGGATGACCTTTGTTCCAGTTTTAAGGTGTCTCCCTGTGCCTGGCATCCATGTCCTTATCTTTAACCACGTCTCTTCTTTTAGGTGACATCTTTTATCTGACATTATGTTTTATGTTTTCTATTGATAAACTATTAACTGTATTAATATCATACCAATCCTTAATATTATTATAAACCATACAAAAGCATAAATTAATAAGGCACATAATGTGAACACATGGTTAATTAAGTGACTAAATAAGTATATAAAAATAAAACACATACATCCAAAATATTACACTACAAGTAACCGAATTATTAAACTCATTTTGTAACGTCAGTAGTGAATGTTGTGAGACTTTTTTTTCTCTTAAAAGGTTTAACTGTGAATATTAATGTCCCTCTGTGAATCTTATAAATCTATGGAAGTGAAATTTTATTTTTGCTGAATCTGATTAAGCTGAAACCAGGGACAAAATTGAGACTTGCTTCATTTGGTAAAAAATTTGCTCTATTTGCTTCTTTTTCAGCTCGCATGCCTGCACTATCTGTGCTGCGGCCTCTGAAATAATGTTATGTCATGTCATAAAGTAATCTGTTGGTAAATCTGTGTACTATAACTCCTAACTCCATAAAAGTATGTAAACAATTGTCACAAAACAAATTGAGTTGAAACTGGTAGCCCTAAGAAACATTTGATCACAGAATATATTCTTAATACGTATGTAAATGTATGTCAGGTGAAGACAGCCCATACAGGAAAACAGAATCAAGTAAAAATGTGGAAAACATCTCATTTTTATTCATAAATTACTTTTTCTAAATTGTGATGTTTTGCCGCTTGGTGAATTAAATGTGATATTTTTTTCAATTTAATTTTGCTTCCAAGGAGAATTTACCACCTGAAGAGGAAAAAAAAAAGACAAAGACAGCTATTTTCTATTTAAATTCTCCACCTGAAAAATCCATTCAAAAACATTCTTGGCTTGAGAGACGAGCTACTTTGCACAAGTCGGAGCTGTTGATTGACACTGTGGAATTAACCAGCCATAAATAGACGGCGTGTTAAATGACAGGCGCCCGAGGACTGCTCTTCTTCAGCAGCGTGGGTCGATATGTGTCACCATAGGTGAACGTGAGTCACTGTCACTGGATACTTTGGATACAGTCAGCTGGGATTTGGAAAGAGTACAAGAACATTTTGCTAAAAGATGCAAAATGTGAGCTATACAGGGGGAGGAGGGGGAGGGAGGGCAGAGAGATTTAAAATATGAGTGACACCAAGCATAAAAACATCACATACATAAATACAGAGGCACTCTCTTCTGCCAATACAAGCCATTCTACAAGAGAAAATGCTACTTTAAACACACTGCGGCTTGGAGGAATGATGTAACACGTTCTGGGGTTCTCCCTCAGCTCAATAAAATCAATTGCCCTTTAAAGCTCTGCACTTCAGTAACAAAAAAAAAATATATATATATACCGCTGCTTATGAAAATGTGACCTCTGAAACATCTCTGCAGCAACACAAAACTCCACTAGATGGCACAAGAGCACTGCGAGTACCCTGTCATCTCAGCTCCCACAAAACAAATCTGTTCAAATATCACCTTTCACAAATGAAGACATTTCATCCTCCAGCTCCACTGTCCTGATTTGAATCCACTTTCTCGTTCCCTCATTAGCCCTCTGGTCCCTCACAATCCCACTCCGTCATGGCTCAGTCATCTCGGCGGACGTGCAAAGACAAACCACCAAGTAGGAAGCCCGCAGCTAATTGGGGATGAATCCGAGGTACGTGCCGTTGTTTCGACTAGCTCACCTCGTCTCGGCGGGGCCCCTGCACCACCTGGGTTTGTGAGACTGGCACAGATGGCTGCAGTAGGCCTGGATGCTCTGCTACACCGCTGCCAGACACACTTTCAGCTTCTATTCCCCGCTCTGAGTCTGCAGGCCCTATATGTCCCTGCCTGGGGTGCCATTTGGTTTGTACATAGTTCCCTGTGGAGCTTTTGGTTCTACTGTACAGCAGCTGCTCGGGTGTGTCAGACACAAGTCAGCATGTTGTCAAATGCTCATTGTTACACTCGTTTCCAGCTTTAGCTCTGGTTGAGTGGCTGTAGTGTTTAGAAACTAACTGTTTTACTTCATGCTAGAACATGTTTTATCTAATGGAGATACTAATATGCAGTATGTTTATTAGAACAGTGCCACTACTGGGGCTTGCAAAATTTATGTTATTGTAATATTAAGAGCCACAATGTCCATATCACAAATAACTACATGTATTATATTAATAGTGTTTATTTGATCTTTGTCTTAAATGTTCTGTTTATGGTGTGAAACTTGATGTCGGCTGTGATGGCCATGGTCAGGATCTGAAGGCCCAAATAAATAAAATTTATAGATTTTTGCTTATCAGTTACTAATTTGTGTGTCAAATATCTTGGACATGTCTTTACAGAAGACGCAACAGATGATGATGACACTTATACGCAGTGTTGTTCTATGTTATATGCTCTTGCAAGTTCGATTCATGCACAGATGGAGTGAAGTTGCATTTGTCTAAGGCACTGTACCCTTTGTATACTGCACCTTTATGGACTAACTAATTACAATGCTTTAATGATAATGCTCTTATTATTATGAATGCTGCTTGGTGTGGGCCAGTTCGGACTTTTAGAGTTCTGCTGCAATTTTGACAACATCTCCCAATAGTTTCAATCCCTTTCTCTTGCACAGGTTCTTTGATTTTAATAGTATTTTCAGCGTCATTTTTTATATTTTTAAATATTAAAATTTATTGCTGATTCCCAGTTTAATACTTTAGCTTTGATACCGTAAATTAGAGTGCTGGTCATGTCTATCTGTACTTTTTCTTAAGTAAATAAATTATGTATTTCCTTCACCACAAAGTAACCCACAATGTTTTAATTTTTGAGAATAATTGGGGAGTACTTTAATGGCTTTGATGTTTCACCACTGCTAATCTAAATTTCTGTGTTTTTCTGAGTTATTTTGAAACTTAAACCAAAATGTGTGTAAATATGAGATTCAAACTAAACCAAAGTATATAAAAAAGCATCTTCACAACACCATACACTTGTGTACTCACCTATCTCACAGTTAGTGCCCAAGAACCCAGTGCCGGTGCAGTCACATATGTATCTGTTCCATCCCTCTTTACACAGGCCTGCGTTGCCACAGGGGGCGCTGCTGCACCTCTTCTGCAGCTCGCGGGTGCAGAAGCTGCTGACACCCATCGCGCTCTGGATCTCGGCCAGGCGGCGAACATCGCGGCTCTTGCCATCGATGAAGAGATCGCGCACGCAGCCCACGTAGCCGTAGTTCAGGAGCGCTGTCCAGACCTCGGGCGGCAGGATGAGGTCCGATTTGGACTCGGGAAGTCCGCCAAGGTACATGTCACTGTCCAGGTCCAGGATTTCGCTGCCCTCGGGAGAGCTGAAAGGCATGCTGCGGCTGTTCACCGAAATAGATCCTAAGGTTAAAAAAAAAATTACAAAACAGAGTATTAAATCATTACTTTAAACTTCTAATCATCAGAACATTGCAATCCCGTAAATATGTCCACGTATATTTTCCATTATTTTCCTTTCTTTTACCAAATATATGTTTTATTGTTTTTTTTTTATTTATTTTTTGCTGTCTCTGTGTAAACAGACACTTCCTATATATATCTGGTAGCTAATACTTTCCTTGTTGACTTCAGGAGCACTCCTTTCTCATCTACTAAGTGATTGACCAAAAACTGAATGTGCTGAACATTGCAAATTTTTCTAATCTTGATTATTTACATTTACGTTAATTCATTTAGCGGATTCTTTTATCTAAAATGACTGAACTGTAGGGAGAGTGAGAATTGAACTGCCTACCTTCCAGGTGAGCTACTGCCACACTTATCATCAAGCAAAGATGATGTCTTTTTTCATAGATAATTTATATTACAATACATTATTATATGATTAAACGGTCTTTCTTAAATGAAAGAGAAAAGGAACTGGGTAATGATTGTTTTACTTCCCCCAAAAATAATGTAATTCTTCTGGCTAAATCTGAAAATAAAATAAAATAAAAAATAATAATATAATAGCCCTGCGACTAACTGGTTACTTTCCAGAGTGTACCCCGCCTCAGGCCCAAAGCTAACGGGACAAAGCGGTAGAAAATGAATGAATTAATGAATGAATGAAAAAATAATAATCCTTGATTGCGTTAACTCAGTGCTTAAAATTTGGGTCACAAATAGTTTAAAAATTAAATAGCTTAGTTTATCAGCAAGTCACCCACTTTTCACTGAAAAGAAGTATATTGTTGACAGAATATAGAATTCACTTTCCTAGTGTTTTCAGACAAAATGCTAAAACTTTATTCTCTTGCACGTTTATAGGGATTTGCTTTAAAATATATATATATATATATATATATATATATATATATATATATATATATATATATATATGTAAATGCCAGTTTTGTCCATAGAAGAACTATGTGAACTATTTTACAAAAAGAAAATCTGATTGGAGAAATGCTTTAAAACTGTAACCTTACTTCTGCTTTATACATGTTTTTTTCTTGGTTTTGAAAGAAATAAAAATGGCATCTTGAACCAAAGTGGGTAGATGAGTGCGTGGGCAGCGCTCGGATAAGAAAAATAAATGTCTGGGTAAAGGACACCGAACACAGACAGAGGGACGGAGAAAAGAGTGAGAGCAGATGACAGTGATGTCTAATGTGTCTGTAATGGGCTAAATGGAGGAGAAGGGAAGCAGAATGCAGCGGGAGTGGGTGAAACAAAAGACCCTCTCGCCTTCTGTGATTAACGACTCCGTCTTAATTTTCTATTAAAAGCCAATTACAGCAGGAGCAGCGGTGAGATAACAGGTGCGTGCACACACACACACACCGTCTCATTCACACCCTTCCTCATTATAAGACGCCATTAGGGGAGATAAAATGTCCAAGGTGCTCACCTGTCTACAGATCATTCATCAGAAAGCACACACTCGAGCATGCAGATGATTCTGTTTGGGCCCACATGCAGGCAGTCATCAAACCCCACTGATATCCATACAATATTTACTTATAATACCATTGATAGTATCAGTCACTTAGTGTGTGTGACTAATTTCCAGTTTTGATTTATAAAAAAAAGGCCCTTTCACACTTAGGTAGGAGCCATGACAAGTGTTTGTATTTAGGTAAAACAAATGGCCGTACTATGGGCCAGATTTACCAAGCGGGACCATTTTTGTGAGGTGCTACTTTAAATGTGTGTCAGGTAGCAGAGTATTTGGTGGCAAATTTATGCATGGCATGGGGCTGAAAGGCAGCTTGTTCCAAAAAAATATTGAGAGCAATACAAATGCAAAACAGCATTATAGCTTTAAACACGAGACTACTGTGTGGCAGGAAATGACTTGTTGGACAGAATCAAGGACCAAGATGGGTCAAGTGATTCTACAATATTTATGCAGCTCATTTAGTCCAACTATATAAACCGGCAGTGGAAGGAGCAGTATTATTAAAGTATTTCAGTTGGCAGTTTGATTCCCACTCTCCCCTATTTATTTTGTTGTTGTGTCCTTGGGCAAGACACTTAACACTCCTTGCCTCACTGGTGTATGAATGTGTGTGTGAATGGGTGAATGGAAGCTCAATGTAAAAGCTCTTTGAGTGCACTCTCTAAAATCATATGCTATTTACCATTTCTTTAATTTCATTTCTGTGCCGAGCCACAAACCTGACTTGGGTAAAGCCAGATGCAAAGTTAATTTAAATGCTTTTGTGCATTTAAAGGAACTAACTCAGTGTAAACAATAGCAACTGTCTGCAAGTGAGGACCTATATTGACCAAACATTGCTGTAAAAAAGGTAACTATCTCTTGGTCAAGTGTCACTCCTAAGCACACACTTGTGTAAACCAGGGCTCACCTTTCCTCCCTTCCCTCTGGAAATCCACATGGCACCATTCCCCGTCATTGACCTTCTTGTTGCTGGCCTTCAGCTTGGTTTTCCCAGATCCCATATCAATCAGCAGGTACAAAAACCCATCCAACAGCTCCATGGCAAAGTAATCAGTCTTCAGCTCCCTCCCAGGCTTCTGCTCTTTGGGCCCCTGTGGGTGACCGTGGCTGAACAGAAGAAGGCCGCTGGGTTCTGTTGTCCGGAAGTCAAATGAAATGGAGCCTGTTTTCTTGGTGTTCCACTTGGGTAGGGAGATGTATGACTCTGGGGTCTCGAATGTCACTGGGTCCAGAGCGGCCACATCTTCGCAGCGAAACACCAGGTCGCCATTCAGGGTAATTTTAGGGTCTCGCTCGATGGCTAGCCGTGAAAGCTCCAGCTTGAAGTCATTGTTCTTGTAAACCACCTTTAACAAAGAAGAAAAGAGCGTTTTCAAAACTTTAAAATTTTGATTTTTTTTCAAGCTTTACTACTGTTGGGAGTTTGATCTTAATCACAAAACTGAGCTGTAACAAACATCATTCAGCATCATTCAGCCCGCACTACAGAGAGTGTGCAGATGCATCCTAATTGCCCATATTAATTCCAAGTGGCTGCTGGGAAATCTTGTCAGCGTGTGGAAATGATGAATCAAAACATGAATGGAACACTCGCTCTTGAACAGTGGTGCACAAACCACAATGGAGCAGGCAGCTGCGGAAGCTGCTTCCCCAACTCGATGCCACCACTCACTCATTAGAAATTCATGTCAAAAGGAACGCTTTGTTGACTTCTGTTGGAAGTTTAGGACCCTGTGTTTCAGCACTGTTTGAGCTGCATTGAGCTCAAAATGTGATAGAAATTGGGTTTTACATCACAGAAGATGTGTAAGTTGCCATTATAACACAAACTTAAAGATTTACGCAAATTAGTCATAAGTAATTTCTGTGAAGGTAAGGCAAACGTGAGATGATGCTCAACATTAGAAACATTTGAATTACTCTACTGGACACAAGCAGCTAGTGTGCTTTACAAGCCTGCTTTGACCCTTGTGAATAAAGCTTGCACTGATTTTGGGGAAGAAACCTTTTAAGTTGTGCCGCTTATACTGCTGGCTCCAGGACAGGACACTCTTGTTAAAGAGATTTTTAATCTCAATGAGTTTTTACCCTGGTTTAATAAAAGTTAAATGACTAATAATAATAAAAAAATAACTAAGGCAGATCATAGCGGGGTACCAAGGTCTTGTCAATGTGTTTGAAACACAGCCTGCTACGTATTCTCTCTTTGAGAAAGTGCAGCAAAGACATGACAGAATGTAGAACACAGGCTACAGTATGGTGCTGGCACTTTCCAACATCAACAGAAAACCCTGCAATCTGCATGTGACTGTACAAAGCTCCTGCCATGTCATAAAGAGTTGCATCGTTTGATGGCTGCCAAAAAATCTTTCTTTGAAACGTCACTTGTGAATGTGTGAATATTGTCATATGTCGTCACATGACCCCAAATACACAACCATAATTGCAGTGGTAGATGAAATATTGCTCCTCCCAGACCTTCAAACCTACATAAGATAATGCAAAGTCACGTGCTCAGTCAACTCTGCCCTGTTGTGCTTGTCTCACGCAGCCCATCATTGACTTGACTGAAGGATTCTGTCAGTTGCAATACACTGGCTGCACTTTCCAACTTTAGGTCTGTCTCATGAAGTGCAAACTGTTTGTTGTTGTACAGAGAGATATCACAAGTGTGTTTACGCAGAATAAAAGCAACATTTCACTGCTCCAGGGGACATTCCAAAGGAGAAAAGAGAAGTGCACGCTGCCTACGGCCTTAATGCAAATGTCTCAGTCAGCCTTTGAAGAAACACGGCTCTATTGTTTCAACTCAAAGTACACGTCCCTGCCTCACTGTGTGCATTCATAATGGATTGAGCGCTAAAGGCAAAGTAAATTATCCTTGTCTTTTATAGTTTTGCTTTGCCTTTTATTTGTTTAACACTCTGTAGAAGGCGTCGAGAGAGTCTGTCCTCCAGGTAACACTGTGAATGCTGAGGTCTTTGCAGTGTTTGTTTGTGTGTGTTCCGCAGGTTTTCACACACACCCCTATGTCAAGTCTCTGACAGGAAGCAAGGAGAAAGGGCATCTCTTAATGCCTCAGCCTACACTATTCTGCAGCTACTGGGTGCTGTTTTTGTGGCATAGGGTTTGGGACAACAACAGAAAGGTTCAATTGCAATTACTACACATCTGATTAACCCTTTGAGTCTTAGCATGCCATTTATAGTCATAAGTCACAAGCTAGTACATGCAGAGACTACAACGTGTGCTCATTGGGTGTAATGTTTGTAACTTTCTGATCAACCAGATTATTTTGCCACAAAGTAAACTAAAAAAAAATAGTATCAGTGCCACTTGATCCATTTGTTGCCTATTTTAAAGCTATTTCTAAGGCTGTCATGTTTTTATTATCATCTTTACAAACATATTCCATATCAAAAGTCCAGTAAATGTTAGAGGCTAGATACATTTTTAAGCAAAGTGAATGAACTTGTCCTCCAAGATTAAACCTACCATCTACAACGGGGCGGGCTTTAGGCAATGCTTTGTTTTTCAAATAGATTGTATCTTTTCTAAATTGGGAGTGTATTCTGCATATGTCGGTACAGCCCCCTGAATTCTAATTGGCCCAATTGCATTTTAAAAAAAAAAGGTACTTTTTTGTTTCAGGTAGACTCATTCATTTGTATAGTGGAAAAACTATTAAGATTTCTGCTCAGGCTTTTTACTTTTAGATATTGAATATTGCAAGTTCTTGAGCCCCTGGATCCACTTTACCAGAGTTTGCTTTGTTCTATCACTGGAATAAACTCAATCCAAACACATCACTGTTTGCTTCATGAGAAAATAAGAGGATCTCTTTCCAAAATTAATGATCTTCTAAATCCATTCTAAATAAGCTGTTAGATTTAGTTTTGCTTTTGACAGTAAAATCTTAAATTAACTTAATGGAAGAACATCTAGTTACTTCTAAGTAGTATTCTGTCTTATTTTGTGTACGTGGTTAAATGTTTTCATGTGTATTTATTATTGTAGAGTGAAAACCCATTTCTACTTTCATGAATCTTCATTATTTTCTTGGGAATAAATCAAGCTGGGAAAAAAATAATCGCTCTCATCTTTCCAACAGTGCTTTCATGCAGTGCAAACGTGCTGAATTACTGCCATTACCCTGTGTATCACACCAGCTCTTGTTTGTATTGGGCCATTTTCATATTAGCACCACTGGAGGGCTAATCATGGCCGATGTGGTTCTCTGTATTGGTTTTTGACTATCTCATTTCAGCAGACTGCTGTTGTCATCCCTCATTGTCGTCTGCATTATTTCTTTCAAATGTCTTCCCTTGTCTCCATTTCGCTGCATCCTTTCTCAGAAACCACTTCCATGCAAAGAAAAGAGTCGCACACATTATTCTTGAAGTCGCATTGGTTATGGCTTCACATGTACCCTCCCGAGCACCTCATAACGTTAGCATTATTGCAGATTAGTCCTGGTAATTAGCCACGATAACGCTAAAACGGCTGCTAATAAGGCGTGAGCTCTCATGGCTTGAGGTGTTGAACTTGAAAGAGATTTTATTGATATATTTTTTTCATCTTTGTTTGCTTCGTCTACTAGCCAGCCTCTTATGAAAGTAGCTGTTCAATTTCACCATAAGTGTTTATGTACTGTATATGCATATTTTCATCAACTTTAATGCACTTCTCTGCAGCATTGACCATTCACGACACCGCAATTCAAATACATCCTTCCTCTGATAAACACTTATCTGTGCTTAAACAGAAAAGGACAACTAACAAAGGTTCTTTTATGAACTCAAAGGGATATGTTCAAAATCATATACAGTTGTATAGTTAAATGATAATTAACTAAACTTCAGGATGGTGGCATTTGTTGATTAACCTGCGTCAAAGTAATCTAGGTGCTGTGTGTAAAAAAATCATTTAATGGATTGGCGGCAGTAGCTCAGTGGGTAGAGTAACTGGCGGGTGTGGGGGTTCTATCCCTGCTCAAAACATCATAACATGACATATTTGCACATATTACTATTATTTATAAGTTTTAATGGTAACCTCCTGAATACCTCATAACATTTTCATTAGCACAAATCCGTGCTGGTATATTAGCCATGACAACACACTGCATTTGATATGTCAGCAGTACGGGTCGTTTTGGCAGGATATAAAGATTTATTAGCATGACCGTTGGGCGGTCATAGAAAACCAACGAGCCCTTCACAGTGCCGGTGTTGAATTGACTAATCTAAACACTACACTTATTCAAACCTGTAAGCTATATAGCCATGGAAAGGTTTGTTGAAACCTTCTCTGTAGCCATGGAATGTGAAAAGTAAAGTACAAACAAAGCTTCCAAGCTCTGTGAACTACAATTATTGCACCCGCTTTTTCCATCATCATCTTCTTGGGCACACCTCTGGATAGTTTTCTGGATGTTCACACATTAAGGCCGTTGGGAGATGATAGTACGCTCTCGCAGGATAAAGTCCTAGTGAGGAAATTGAGTGGGTTGTGTTTATAGCTTACATTCAAGTCAGGATACACTATTTGTGAAAAGGACTATAGTGAGACGACAGATGGAAATGCAAGGTGTGAAGTTACAAAGGCTGTTCAAAATTGCTGAATCAATGTCTTCTGAACAGTGCTGTATGTGACTCAGATATTTAGCACATCGTGTTTCCTCTTTCTAGCAGGTACAGCTAACACAAAGCTTGCAATTTCCTCAAGGGTGTCTCAATCGATTTGTTTTGTCATTGAGAAACTCTGCAAGTTGGTCTTCAGGTCTGGGATGCAAAATAATCACTTCTTACTCCTGAATGTTTACTGTTGCCAAAATTTCTCTGCTCTAACATACAATACAGAAGATTACTATGGTATGATAAAGCAATTCAAATATAATTGTACTAAGGGAATCTGGCGTATTGGCTGTAGAGGGCAAAGGGGAGAATGTGCAGCAGTGCTATTCCAGTGTTTCAAATAAATGTGCACTTCTGGAAGGTAAGGTCCGAGTGGAGGCTGAAGATGTTATCTCCGAACAAAGGCACAACTCTGAGGATGCTGCAGACGGCCAGATAGAGTGTCAATATAAAGTTGGGTGGCTAGGAGGGGAGAGTGAAAGGAGTAAGGGCGACAAGGAGGGCAGGAGCATTCATCCAGCACATGGAATCCGTCGAAGAAATCAATTTTTAATTTGGCCGTTAGGATGGCAAAGTTAAGCGTACAGCAACGGCACTACCATGGACTTAATTACACAAAAAATAGTCCCTGAGAACGACAAGATGAGAGGCAAGGAGGAAGTGATGGGGATGGAGGGGGAAGGAATGTGAAATGAATAATAGCAAGGTCAAAGTCGGTGAGAAAAAATGTGTTTTTTATTTTTTTTTCAGCAGTAAAGGAGAGACAGATGGTGAAGGAGGATCTGCGGAAACGGGACTGCAGGGCTGAGCGCCACAAAGACCTGATTTCACACCCCGCAACTCTGCCTGGAAGACTGGAAAACACACACACGCACATCACACGCCGTATGATCGTAGCATGTGGCTGTCTCGTGAGAACACACCTCCACAAGTTCAAGGGACTCCAGTGCATCTTTTTACTCTATTTCTGCTGTGCTCTAGCTTTAGATTTCTGATGCCCGGAGGCTACTGGCCGAGCGTATCAAAGGCATTTGACCATGGTGGCAGCATGAAAGTCTCGCCCCGGACCATAGCGCTGCTGATAATCTGAGCCAGGCCAGTGAACTTAGACAGGATGAAACACAACACTGTCTTTCCCCAATACCATGTGTTCAGCTACACTACTCTAACTAGCTCTTCTCTATAGATGCACATGTTAACCCACTTCAGCTGACTCACTTTCTCAGGATGACCCTGATCGGTAAATTACGCCAGTTATTCCCTTTGGCCCAAATATCCTTTATTGTGAACTGGGCTTTAGAGGGACACAGTGACAGATAACGTTGCACACTCACTATTGGCAATTTAGTTTCACTAGTTCTTTTCTTCTTTTATTTCTTTTTGCAAGACTTAATTGTTATGCAATGTACAGTGTGCTCATAATCAAATATTGTTGCCCTGGCTCAGAAGAATATAATATACTTCTGCAGACTAAGACAATTAAAAGATAATGAAGTTTGTCGAGAACATTTTTTAAGTAAATATGAATAACTGGCAGTGATGGTGCTTATAGGGTATCCACTGTAACCTATACTCAGCTGAGGCCAGGTACAAATGCTAAAGACATGCATTTTTCTGAATATATTGAATATAAACTTTGTGCAGAACCCCTGTTTAGTGAGCATCAAGTTTTAGTTTCAATAAAAGGACTAGATGTTACAGCCCCCACTGTACCTTAGCATGTAGGGTGTTTCGGCATTTTAAACACAAGACAACCTCAGCTGAGGCTGGCCCACCACAGACTGATCTGGCTTGGGTATGCGCCTGTGGTTAGTTAGGGGTCTTTGCAGCCCACACAGTGTCTTCTTTTTAGCCACAGCCAGTAACTGCCTTTTATAGCTGTGCTTTGATTTCTCTTCTAATCCTCTATTGAGCTGCAAATCTTAGTAAATCAGACCGTGTTTCATTAAAATGCTCCAGTTTTTGCACTGTGAAATCAGGACTCACACAAATACATAGGCAGTGAGGTCAGTCACCTATTTGTGACAAGCTACAGTGGTGGAAAAATGTTTTTGGACACCCTTAAAATTTTACACATTAAAGAAATATTTGTGGAAAAAATCTTTTGTGTTTTACAAGGTGTGGCTTCATTAGACAGGTAACAACCTCTCGGGTTACGTATGTAACCCTTGTTCCCTGAGAAGGGAACGAGACACTGCGTCGGGAAACCGACACTATGGGGGAACGCCTTCGGCGTGACGGCTCTGAAGTATGAATGAAACTAGACCAATCCTGATTGGTGCAACGTAATGCCGTAGTACGTGCCGGTGTACCGGAAGTATAAAAGGGGCGCCGGCTCACCACGGCGCTAGTCTTTCGCGATGAAGCAATTGCTCCCGTGCATGGGGAGGCGTGGCCGGTCGACGCAGTGTCTCGTTCCCTTCTCAGGGAACAAGGGTTACATCGTAACCCGAGGCGTTCCTCGAGGAACTCGCACTGCGTCGAAACCGACACTATGGGGAACGAAATACCCACTACGCCACACCGATCCATGCCTAATCTAGGTTATGAGGCTGGAGTGCATGCCCCCTTAGGACGAAAGCACCCTAGCGCCTGGCGCCTCAGGGAGATGAACTGACCGTCTGCTTAGTTGCGGGCAGATCCTCTTAGGAGACCCGAATCACACTAACAGTTGGTTTGATTTTCTCCACTGCGAAGACTTACGCAAATAGGTTTGCAGTGCTCTGACCAGACAGAGCAAATGAAGTCTCGCTTCTTCAGCCGACACGTACCGCGGAGGATGCAATACCTGCAAGACTGTAGGCCGCACAGCCTCAGATGCAAGATGGTCTGAACCCCTCTGGGGGCAGACTCCAGGCCAATTGGTGTTATAGCCAGGGCCTGAAGTCCCTCCCAACCTCTTAAGCGAGGTAACCACAAGGAGCAGCGCCACCTTAAACGCCAGAATTCGATATGTCGTCTATTTCAGTGGCTCGAAGGGGGCCTCAGCCAACCCTTCCAGTGCCACCGCCAAGTCCCACGTTGGGACTCTGGGATGAGTCGCAGGTCTCATCCTCCATTTACCACGAAGGAAGCGTACGACCGAAGAGTGCCTCCTCAGAGGCACCTCACTTATAGCGGCGTGAAATGCCCCAATTGCAGTCACGCCGCTTCTTTTCTAACCGCCCTCTCGTGGAAGGAGCCCTGGAACTGAGTATGATCTCTACTACACCTACAGGCGGGCCATCTTCTGAGCCCCCTCAGGGGCTAGACTCAAAGCTTCCAGCTCTCTGGCTGGGGCCTGAGAAGGCAGGACCCTCCTCGAAGGGATCTGCCATGGGGGGCCCGTCTGCAGTGTTCTCTAGAACTCCCGGGAGCAGCGCTATCGGGGAAACTGCACACAGACGCAGCCTCAGCTACGTCGGAACCATGGCATCCAAAACCTGCAGGGTTGGATGCGTGAGGAAAACACACAATGTTTTTGACCGGGATACCTGTCGCATATAGATTTCACCACCTCTGGATGAAGTGCCATTCCTCTTGCCTTTCAGCCCCTGCCTCGACAGGATGTCTGCTCCATAATTCTGGTCCCCAGGAACGTACATCCCTCTGATGAACGATTATTTACCCTGGGACCATAGGAGGATCTGATGCGCCAGTCTGTAAAAACGGCGCGATCTCAGACCCCCTGATGGTTTAGGTACGCCACCACCGACATATCGTCGGAGTGTACCGGGACACAGCCAACATTTCCAGGCAGTTTCTGTGCTATAGAACACGCTCCTGCCACAGACCTTGGGAAAGAGGCCGTCCATGACAGCGCCCCACCCAGTGAGGGAGGCGTCTGTCGAAACGGATTCCCGGTGACATGCCGCTCCCCGCACTGGCCCTTGGGCCAGAAACCAAGTCGTCTTCCAGGTTGACAGGGCACGAAGGGATCTGCGTGTTATCCTGAACAGCCTGAATGGGTCCCCCTCGGGGACCACCCCCTTGGCTTCAGCCACCACTGCAGGGGTCTCATATATAGCGGTCCAATATATGTTACGTTGGGCCCTGAGCCCCAGCAGTCCTTAAACCTGCTTTGCAGTGATGTTGCGGCCTAGCTTTATACTGGAGGCCAACGCCAGTATGGCTTTTCTTGATGCGTTTGGGTGACATATGCATTGTCATTGGGTCCCACACCGCTCCAGAGCGTGGTCCTCTGGGAGGACCTCAACACTCTCTTCTCCATCTTTAGTCTCAACCCTCGGCTCTAAAATAAAGCCAAGGACAACATCTCAATGCCGCCCTGCCATTTCTCAAGACTGGGTCCAAATGAGCCAGTCATCGATATAATTCAGTACACGAATGCC
This sequence comes from Neodontobutis hainanensis, assembly GCA_024349245.1. Classification (NCBI taxonomy): domain Eukaryota; kingdom Metazoa; phylum Chordata; class Actinopteri; order Gobiiformes; family Odontobutidae; genus Neodontobutis; species Neodontobutis hainanensis. The sequence continues at coordinate 767,760 of JALDNG010000064.1, forward strand.
CGGGAGTTTGAATGGAGCCAGGACTGCATCCATGCACCTGGTGAACATGCGAGGGGAGAGAGCTAGGCCGAATGGAAGAACCCGATACTGGAATGCTTAGCCCCCGAAAGCTAAACCTTAGGAACTTCCTGTAAAAAGGACTAATAATAATAGAAATGTGGAGGTATGCGTCTTTCAGATCTATCGTGGCAAACCCGTCCTCAGACCGGTTTTGGTTCACGATAATAGGTATTGCTTCCAGCATTTTGAACCTGAACCTCCTCAGAGACCAGTTCAAATACCTCAGATCTAATTTCAGACGTGGACCTTTGTCCCTTTTTTTTTTTTTTTTTTTTTTTTTTTGGGAATTATAAAGTACCGGCTGTAGAGCCCCACCTCCAATTCTGACGGAGGAACCCATGCCTCCTGTACCAGAAGGAAGTGTACTTCTTGCTCCCTAACCCGAGCCTGCCCAATGAACTCAGCCTCTCGGGGCTGACCTCGGGTGTTTGAATATACTGTTCTTGACCCCCCTGAAGTGGCCGCTTGGCAGGGAAAAGCCATCTATTATTGTTCGACGTGCGCACGCCATCGAGGTCGTGTGCGCGCTGGAAACTGATGTGGCCCAAAGCGTCATAGACGGGTGGGCCTTACATCACCTTTCCAGAGGGCTCTGCATAGAAAAAACGGTCTCAGCCGCTTCTCCCCCGGGGGGCAGCCCTCAGAGGTCCTTGTACAGCCAGGACCTCTTCCCCAAAGCCTTCGTAGCCTGAAGGACGGCCCTCGAGTCGCCCTTCTGCTGAACCGGCTTTGTGCGAGAACGCCGCCTCTATTGCCGAGCTCCATGCGGAGGGGCTCTGGCGACGCTACGAGGAGCTCGATGATGGCTGGGGCCGGTCCTTTTTAGAATCAGCCCTTTTGGCTTTGAGCGGCGAGGGATGAACTGCAGGGACGCAGCAGCCCTCCTCCTCGCCTCCCGAACCCTGCCGACGACCGTAAAACCGGCGTCGCTGAGCAGGCCAGAAGGCGAAAGAGGAGCACACAGGAGGAAACCTTTCCTAAATGCCCCCCCGTGGCCACCAGGAGGCGGGCCGCGGGCGGCCCGCCTCCTGGTGTTGCAGAAAGCACCGCCTTAATTAGCTCCTCCTAAGCAGGCACGTGAGGTGACGAGTAAACCTCCGCGTCATCCGCCACAGTGCTGAGGATTTTCTTCTCTCTCTCGCTCAAGCACCGCCCCCCTCCCTCGTGCAAGAAGCGTCATCAAAGGCTTCTGCACGTGGAGGAAGGGCATCAAATCTGTCTGATGATGATTAGGAATTGCCTCAGCAGTCCCAATCTCACCAACAAGTTCCAGCTGCGATCCCCGCGCTTTACGCCGCCTCGCCGCCTCGGCGGACGTGGCCAGCCCCGCTGAGCGCAAGCCTGGCCGGCCCCGTCAAACACGGCCAGGCGGGAGCGCAGCACTCTGCCGGGGAGTGCTTCACAGTGCTCACAGTCAGCTGTGAAAATTGGCAAACCCCGCTTGATCTTTCTCTGCGCTTTTCCTCAGTGTCACCCGCCTCGGTGCTGAGCACATCCACAACCTCAGATGTGGACAGCTCAAGCCCCGGACCCTTTCCTCGTGCAGAAGAAGCCTCATCGCGGGCTTCTGCACGAGGAGGACGGGCCTCAGATTTCTTTCTGTCTTATTTAGCGGGCAAATGAGGAAACGAGTGAGCCTCAGCGTCACCCGCCTCGGTGCTGAGCACATCCACTTCCTCAGATGTGGATAGCTCCAGCCCCGGCCCCTTTCCTCGTGCAGAAGAAGCCTCATCACGGGCTTCTGCACGGGGAGAACGGGCCTTGGAACTGTCTGGTAATTGAGACAATGCCTCAGCAGTCTCATCAACTAGTTCCAGCTGCCACCCCCACGATCTAAGCCGACTGCTGGGGGCACCTCACCATGCCCACAGCCAGCTCTCTCGAGAGCTGACCGAGCGTGCTGCACTCCCAAACAGATCACACACATGGCGTGCGTGTCCCTGCCCGTGACATTTACCGAGGGCAGGGGTACACACACTGTCTGAGCTGTTCACTCGTCATTTCTTGTCTAAGGATCACGGTCTATTGTCTCTAACACACACTTCTAGCAATTGTCTGAAGAGCGAAAAACTAGCGCCGTGGTGAGCCGGCGCCCCTTTTATACTTCGATGCGCCGGCACGTACTCTGACATTACGTTGCACCAATCAGGATTGGTCTAGTTTCATTCATACTTCAGAGCCGTCACGCCGAAGGCGTTCCCCCATAGTGTCGGTTTCCCGACGCAGTGCGAGTTCCCTCGAAAGGGAACCAATACTATATATTATTTTTTCATTTTTGTTTATTGTTTACAAGAAAAACTGACAAAACCTATTTGGGGAGTGCACGTGGCATAGTGGTTAGCACTTCTGCCTCACAGCAAGAAGTTTGGGAGTTCAAAATCCTCACGAAAATATGAATAAATAAATAAATTCTTGACAGTTTTAATATGTCAGTTCTCAACATTGTCAGTATCAAAGTCAACAAATAACAGAGAATGTGTTTATAAATATTTCATTACATCATCAAATCAGCATTTAGTATTCTTGAAAAGATTCTTAATGCAATTTTTCATGGGATGAATAATTATTATCAAAAATGGAAAACTCGGTCTCGGTCAGCAGTCCCTTTTATTCGTTTGGTAAAAAACATTACTTTATGTTTCGTCACTTGGCTAAACAAACTTTAAAGACATATTTTGCTGATGCTGACCTCTACCCAAGCTTCTAAATTAAAAAGGAAGCCCTTGGAGAAAGGTCAAACACAAAAACCAGAATGCTTTTTTAGGATAGATTTTGGGTTTTATTTCTTTTCCATTCCATAAAACTGCACCTCTGCTTCAAAAGTACCATTTTTAATTCTCACTTCCCCTCCTTGCTTTGTTCTACTCTGCCTGATTCATTAAAATACTTTGGCTGACAAGTGTGACTTTGTGATTCTTTGGAAACACACTCCCCGTTCGATACTACACACATTCCACTTCCACTTTAATTTATTCTCTCACTTCTGGCCATCTTCTATGCCTTTCTCCTCAGAGCAGAAACCTTATCCATTTTTCTAATTATTGGACGATCACTCACTCTTGCCCTAATAAATAAATGACTCCCTCTCCAACCATCTAAATTGAGTTTATTTGTGTAGCATTCGTTCCAAGTGATCTACTATATATGGCTATTGTTTCATACTCTGTACTCCGTGGGCTGACTGTAAATCCAGCACAGTCTTGATGAGCGAGGATAGTTAAACGCCTTGGGAAGTTTAAGACCCACTTGGGATCCTTCCGATAGCAACCCAAATAATGAAAATGTAATTCCACAGGCGTAATTAAGTTAGAGATAGGGTGATTACGGTGCGATCCATTAAAAGTGATGGCAAAAGTAATTACTTATTCAATCAGACTGGTTTTACGAGGAAATGCAACGGCACCATGTCACGTTGCTGCTATACAAGTCGTTACATTTACAAGGGCGTAACACTTTGAGCATAAATTGAGCCTGCTGACAGCTTGTTAAACTGTGAATTAAAGCCCGACCTAAAAATAAAAGTCAACTTTTATAAGAAAATTGAAGAATAAAGTTTTTTATTTGTCAAATGTCCCGTAGGATATTTTGCATACATCTGCATTTGTAGATATGCACAGGAAAGATGTAAAAGCACTTCACTAGTTCAGATTTTTGCTTTCAAGATTTTCCTAGTGTGTGGAAAAAAATAGACAAATAGACAAAAAATAATATACACTTCTCACACCTCCTCTCTTAAATTGGAATTATTTGCAAATATCACTCAGCATGGTACAGTATGTACTAAAATATATACTGGGAGATGTGAGGTCTTTCTGCATCTTTGTGGAGCATGCTTTCCTTAGTTTACACAATGTAAGCCTTTAAGGCAAGGAGCAAACTATTTTCTCACACATTGACTATAGTAGGTTTGGGCTCAGTTGACAGCTAGTTCATTTAAATAATTTCCACACTCTTATGGAGCTCATGCAAACTGAAGAAATATGTAATGTATCTACAGATGGTCTAGTCATTTCACACCAATTCAGAATCCCAAAAATGAAACCTGATGCAGGAAGAAGCGGGATGCACGGGGCTTGGCTTGCTCCGTACAGAAACTCCCAAATCAGTCAAGGTTAGAAGATTTATTTAAGTAGCCCAATGTGACATTGGACTTTTGCACAAAAATTTGAACAAAACATGCAAGAAAGTATGCTGGCATAAAAACTTAACATGAGAAAATAATCAATTCATTATAAAATTGTTACTATTTGGTACTTCTGTGAATCTCACATCTTAGTAAACCTGGCTGTGTACCTCAATGAAATACTCTCCTCCACAGTTTTTTACACACCTAAACATAAACTCCTAACAATAAAACATTAACCAGAGTCTACAACCCTTTCTTTTTACAAAAAAGGGTAAGCTTTTGAAACACCTTTGTAAATCTAATTATAAATTATTTTTTCAGCCACTCAGAATATGGCACAAAATATACCTTTTTAGATTCAGGAAATGTGACTGTAAACCTGAACTCACATCTTTAAGGCAGCCCATGAAGTTGTTGCTGACTGGTGATCCTGGCAGGTCGGCCGTATTGGGGCTCCCTCCGATGTAGAAAAAGTCATCAGAGCCCAACATGGTGTAGTCTTCTTGAGTGTAACCAGTGGTGGTCAATATACCATCCACTGAGATTGTCACCTGTTCAGGGCGCAGGCCCAAAAGAGACAGATTGTGAGGAAAGTGAGAGAACGAGGGAGAGCAGGGATAGACAGAAATGAAGAATGAAAAAAGGGAAGAGAAATCAGAGGAATGAAGAGGAAAAACAAGAAAGAAATTTCATTAAACATAAGTGAGAGGAACAAAAAGGCCGACTAATTGTATTGCTTTCTTGTTTGATTTTAAGCCAGTCAGATTAGGGGCGTCCTCTCTTGAGTGCAGTTGTCTGGCGAAAAGAGTAACAACCTTGTCTAATCCCTAGAAGACCAAGTTTGCCTTTAATACACTGCATTGTCAGTGTTTTATCAGTATTGATTAGTATAGTTGCTTAAGTATATGTTCAGTCTAACTTCTACTACTATCGTACTCTTAAACTGATTTACACATTCAAGACAGTTCACCTTAGATAACACAAAGAAGTGGCCATCTGTTTCCTAATTCCACAAGTCATCACTCTTTACTCATTAAAATAAAACATATTGTTATATCATTTGAAAGTGCTAACAAGAACTAATTTGGCTAATCGCTACATTTGCCATCAGTGCTGTGGCTGAGCTTGCTATACAAACATCTTGACAAATCCTGTAGCTTGATTTGGATGAGCCTTTGTTAGTTAGTGACCAATTTATTGTGTAATTATCCTAATAGCGTTGTCCTGGATAAAAGTTGTACACACCAGTCTCTGCCTTGATTATTTTGCTTTGGCTCAGTTTTTCTGCATAAATGTACGCTGCATAAATACAGCACTGCAGGGAGCCTGACGCAAGGCCATCTGGCCTCTATTACGGATCCTCACACTTCAAAGCAAAACCCACCTAATCTGAATGGTCATTCATTCAGCTTTTTTGGCATTTTGCAGACTATTAGTGTCATCCAGGTAGAATTGTACGGATGCATTGATGCAGCTTTTAGTATACACATGTGGGTCTAATCCGAGCATTGAAAGCCTATCACTTTGGGGCATTACTTGATGTTCAGCAATAGATTTCGTTAAGAACAACCCTTCTTTAACCTTCCTCATCTTGTGGTTTCAAAGCATACCCATAACTCCCTGTACTGCCACATCATTGGCCTGAACCAGCTGTGGTTTGGTGGAAATTACAAAGTTTTCAGCAGGTCAAGATGGATTTTGGTGAGCTTGTGAGAATCTAGCTGTTACGAAAGGAAAGTCTTTTTCTCTACATAAACAAAAATATTTAACGTTGCCTTAATTCAATCAAAATTACAGGCTGATTTGTGATTTTACAATTGTTTGGCTAGTAAAATTGTTGTTTTTGACTGTGGAATTCTGACTCTTTGGTTCCATGTATCAGTCACATTAACAGACACCTATTGTGCTAATATTAGCTTTAACACGACTGAGAAACTAAATTAGATACTGCACAACTGCACTCAAGAGATGAGCCACCTCACCTGAGTGAACTTGTCCATTTTCATCTTTTTTTTTGCCGTACTTCCCTTGTAGAAAAGGGCAACTCATTTTTATGTCTGCTGTTGAGAAAGTGGGCTGTCAGTGCCCAGCGTCAGTCGTCACAGTGCTGTTATGTTGGGGACTTTTTCTAGAAGGGTTTACTTCTATTCAAAGTTGGACGTTAGGTTATGCGCAAAAGAAAATCAATTTATCACAACCTTACAAAGACTTTGGCCACATACCCTTTGCAAAATTCTGTGCAGAAGGTATTACATTGTCTGAAGAAAGAAGGCAACATTTTGAGGCTTTGTGGGGGCTGATATATGCTACATTTGGGACTACATTTTCTCATTGAGAACGGAAAAGATATTGACTAGCTGCCAGACACCTATGAAGTTTCCAATAGTACAAAAAAATGAAAGCTTATGCCCTTTCAAACATCCCAGGATCCACCATGAATCATCCGAGCGTTCAGTGCATGCAGTATATAAAACCCACACAGGGCAAAGTAAGATTTCCATTTCATTATTTTTATATTTTCATTAATACACTGTCGGATCTCTGGAAACAGAAAAGAACAAAACACCACAACATATCAGAGATTGAAAATATGCACATACATTGGACTTACACAGAGAAAAGCAAACACAATACTTAAAGGACTACAGCCACGCTTCCGCCAAGTACAGGGTACAGGTCAAGTTTAGTTTGTTAAGTTGTAACTGTATGAGTTATTCATTTAAAATGATAATTTTTTTCATTGCCAATCATGTTTTATGGCTGTCAGAGACAAATCAGTCATTGGGGGGGCTAAAACATGTTTGCTGGTCATTCTATAAGTACTAATTCAGAAAGCTGCATATGTTTCTTACATTTTAGATTTACATTTAAGCTGCTGTTTATTGACACAAGCTATGCTCCTTGTTTTATAGTTTTATGCAGTGTACACAGCAATTGTAAAGTTTTAGATTAAAAAAAGCAAGAGCCGAACCACGCAGATATCTTTGTGCAACTGCATACGGCTTATGCTATTAACCTTTAAAAAAATAAAAAAGCATTCTTTTCTCTTAGACTATAGCTTTTTATTACTCAAAAAAAGGCATACTGTATTTATATTGTGTTTTTTTTTCTCCCCTTTCTTCACATAAGCTAAGGTGTTACCACAGTAATACAAAATGCTTTTTTGAGATGCTTCTGCTCTTTTATTGATCTAAAGGCTTACTGTACTGACTGAATTCTTACACACATATCTCGTCGGCGACGTAAACCTCAACGTAGTTTCTGAAGTCAGGAACAAAGCAGAACTTAAGTGCTGACTGTGATAAAATAATAATAATAAAAAAACTAGATTTGAGGAGGAGCGAGCACAATGCATTACATCTCAAGCAGTGCCTAAGAATGAGGCCAGTTGGTTCTGAGGAGAAGTATCAAAGCAATTGTACAACGACGCCTCTGCCATATCCAATATAAAAGGAATTTTATGGTATTTGAAGCTTTATTATGTCAGGCTTTCAACACTTAGAAAATAGCTTTTGTGTGATTCACTCGGTCTCATGGTACGCCTAGCCCTCGCTTCAAAATACCGATCATGTTCCGACTCCAACCCCCAAAGGCAGTCGTCGTTTTGAGCATCACATTTAAACTTGTTCTCACTTTCTTTTTCAGCACTTGCTGACTCATACAGTACCTTGTGACGAAGCGCAGAGACCTTTCTGAAGTTTTATTCCATGCAGAAAGAGACAGCAGGCTTACCTTAAAATGACTCACTTACCCTTGTCGCCACTACGTCTGATTACTGTCAAAGATCTTTTACAAGAAGAGACAAGGTGTTATATGATGAAACGAGTTCATAGACAGTTAAAAGCAAGAATTGACCCATTGAATAACTTTGTATCCCATAGAAAATGAAAGAATTTTATCCATTTGTGGACCATGATAGGTGTCTGGCAGCTCGACAAAGTCTGCAAAGCCGTACTTGTATCTGAACTACCTTCGGTTAGTAGATATCTGAAAGGTTTGGAGGGACTTTTGTGACAAGGAATGGGTAAACGAGAGGGGGAATTTCGTTAGCTGAGTGCCAGAGAGAATTAAAAAGGGGTTAGAAGGTGAACGGAATCGGTTAGTACTTTTGTAAGTAAGGGAAAGTCAGACACAAAAATGGTTGTTAGTACAATTACAACAAAGATTAGATTCAAACAGTAGATTAGTAAGACGTTTGTTTTAGTAAATTTAGTTCAAAGGAAAAGGAGAGGATTCTTTAAAAGTCCTCTGCAATTTGATTGGTCAAATCCGATCCAGATTTGGAGTGTTATTTTCCAGTGACAAGGGTTTGTTTTGTCAAAAAAAACAAAATGAATCCATCCAAGCGAACAGGGTGACACACACATACAAGCCGTGCATTTAAATGGAAAGATGGCAAGAATGACAGGGAAATGGAGGGACAATTCCATTAGACACAACACAAATAGACCCACTATTAAGGAGAAAAGGGACACAAATAAACTGGCAGGGATGCATTAGAGAGGATTAAGGACTGTAATTGAAGGGTAGAGCCACAATGGAGAAATGGGGAAAGGAAAAAAGGTAGCGAATTGAAGTGTGGACAGGAATGTAAAGGAAAAGATGTTTGCTGGTTGGGCTAGAGCAGTGGTTACACCCCGAGGATGGATGGAAGAGGTTCTAGCCCATTGGGACATGCATTGTGGGGGCAGGTGCTAAGAAATTTGGAAGAGCCAATGAGGTGGGATGTCACCAGTCACATATGAGATCAAGAGGAATGAGAGGTTTTTTTAAAGAATGGGGAAAACCAAGAGGGGACAGAGGGCTTTTCTGTGAATAGAGCAATTACTGATGACGGTAGGATTATACTGGGCTTGAGCATTGATTGCTTTATTGTGAACTTTGCGCCAAGACTCATGAGTCAGTAGCATAAACAGAAGCTTATTACCACTCTTGAATTCAGAATAGCTCTACTCAGAAAAGCCAGTTTCACCTCTTTTTATTTTTCCCTCGGGATTAGGGTGAGGTCATTATTTTATTTTAGTAAGTTAATTTGGTTAAGTTAAACTCAAGAAGTACAAAGAAAATGAAAGTAAAGTCAAAACAAAGTAACAACAAGGGTGTGGCTAACATGTTTTATGGCTATTATTGGTTATTTTAGGACAATTTATATATGTATGTATATACGTTAGCCGTAATATATACATATACATATATACTCAATGCAGTCTGTGAGTTAAAGTCTGGTCATGCAAAGGTGAGGCCAGTAAAGTAGAATTAATATAAGTTAGTATTAGTGTTAATGAGGGAGTAAACACACACAGCTTGGACTCTCCCGGATGTTAACCATCTGCAAAAGGCAGAGAGGAGACACTCATGTAAAGTAACACCATGAAACTTTTTAGGCTTGTTCCCCACTATAGGACTCGTTCTAAAACTAGACTTTTTTATCTCAACAGTTGCACCAAGATTTGATTTTAAACTAAAAGGAGTAGTGCTAAACTTTTTAAAATCTAAACACGTGAAGCATAATATCAAAAAAATTTACCTAGAATAATTATTGCAGTAAAATTAAACGTATTGGCACTTATTTGAACAAATAAATACGGCTGTATCAAACATTTTGCAAAGGCCTTCTTTATAATAAAATTTTGGGTTGAATTATTTAATGAACTTTTGCAATGGTGGTTTTGTCAGTTTGAAGCTTGGGACAGACGGCAGAGATTGCTATACCCTTTATGTATTTGCTTAACTGTAACTTCTGACATTTTCTGTGGAACTACACAACTCTTTGTGGTCATCATAAAAATGTATTGGGCTTGGCACTAGTTGGTGCAGACAACACTACTGTTTAAAGCAGAGCCACCTTGTTTCTAACACGTTACCAAACTCAGCAGTGTTTGTGATAAAGCTGGAGTTTATTGTAAATAATGTGAGCATTACACTGAAATGATATTGCCCTACTGGACAGTTGGACCGGAGCTGTGATGGTCCAGTCTGTTGCAGATCTACAGTCTATTGTGGGCAGATCCCTTACAGTGGAGCAGAATTACAGTTGCATAACTAAAATTCCTAAGTTCATCTTAAAAAATGCAGACATTTAAGTTAAACTTCCTCCAGAGTCATTTTCATTCAGTCAATTAGCATTAAAACCGAAATGTTATCTCGGTTTGAAGGGAAAACTAAAGAGAGTATAAGAGTATTACTTTACAGGGTATTTAAATCTTGGTGCAATAGACATTTAAGTTAAAACACTATTCAAACCTGTTGATTTCCAAGACCGGGCCTATATTTATCTTTCAAAAGAATAAAGATGTTGAGTGAGGTATGTGTTCTAATGAGAGGATAATGTTTCCCTTCACTCAGGGTTACACAGTGACATCTAACTAAGAAGGGGATTCTACTTTTTAATGCTACATATTTCAATGAGTTTCAGGTTATTTCTTTTATGCTAAAAAGTTACACAGTGTGGCTTTGCAGGTGCAGAGTCCAGTGAAAACAAATAACGCAGTCTGCTAGAGTTTATAACCCCCCCATCTGCCAAGTATTTACGATTTGCATCTAAACCACTGCAATTACTATTTTACAGGCCATTTTATTTTAACAAGAGCTTCCATGAGGAGCTGTGGTGTTGTAATTTGTCCTTTGGGGTTCCAGGGGATTGCTTAGCACATTGAAAGACTTTATTAAATGTGCTCACGTGTGGAGAGCGTGTTCAGGAGCTGGTTTGAGTGAGAACCACTATGTTTGAATCGTAAATCAGCCCAAAGCCACTAATGGGATCAAGCCCTCATTTGAGGCTGACTTTACAGTGAGGGCTTCAGCCACTAAATCAAAAGTGGTAAGTATTCTTTACCAGTCCACAAAGCACGGACCAGAAGATTGAGATAACAATTCGGCTCATAACAAGGGACCAGTCCAACACTGGTAGATACACTTTCCCTTGTGTTGTTATAAAGTTGGGTAAGATGTATGCCTTTACTTGTTCTCACTGGAGCCCATAGAAAGGACTTGTGTCTACCTCAGAGAGTGGCTGTGTGTGCTCACTACATAAGGAGCTTCTTGTGTAAAGAAACCAGGAAGGAACAGGGCCAACAAAATGGCAACAAGGTAGTAGCATTTTATATTCCAGTTTAGCAATAGCATGGTGATAGTGTGGTAATAAGATCCTACAAGTGTAAATTAATATAGTAATTGTAGTGTATACAGTGTAGTGCAGTGTATACAGAGCTATTCTTTTTTCACATGAAACATCCACAAAATTGAGGCGTAAGCAATCAATGCCGCGTGAAGTTAAACCAACCACCAGCCAATCACGCTGTGCTTCACTGGTCAAGTGGCATACACGCCGGCAATGTGCTTGAACAATGGCGGGCAGCACTAGCACTTCGGTAAGCAAATTACTCTTTTCTATTTTTTATTTTAAAAGGGTTAGTTACATGTGATATCTGAAACACAAAGAATTTAAAAGACAATACATTTATGTAACTTTCTGGTGCGATAGGTGTGCATCTATATGGAGGTTTTGGAGACTCAGAAGGTGTTGTTCCAACCACTAATGGCTATGTTACAGGGGTAAATAAAACAAGCTAGAAGGTCTTGACATTTATTTATTTATTTTTTTATGTACTCTACGTCATTTTAATTCATCGGAGAAAACTGAACCTTTGTCACTGTGTTTCTGAAGTAAGTTATTATCCTATTACACCGCTATGACTATGGTATTGTTAAACGGGAATAAAAATTGCTACAAACTTTTCCACTCAATTTAATTGTATCTTGCATCACAATTCTTTATTTCTTCATACGGACAATGTTTTAAGAAAAAGAAAAAAAAAAAAGAAAAAAAAGGCAAATAAAGTAAGATTAAAAGTATTTTAGGCAGACCTCTTGTATCGACTCATTTTCAGGAAAAGGGAACTGGATGGCAGTAAAAAGCAAGAACATATAGATAGAGAGATAGGGCTAAAAAGAAAAGACAGAGAGGTGGTGGAGTTTTTTTCAGCTACCTTGGAACTGATGACGGATTGTACTTTGAGTAAAGCAAACAGAATAGAACGAGGTAACGGAAAACCCAGGGCAAACCAAAGTATAAGACAATTAGAATGATATCTACCATATAATGCAGTTTGTTTACCATAGCGTGTCCAATGCCTTGGTGCTTCAGGAGAAAACAGGGGGAGGAGAAAGAAAAAAAAAAGATAAACCTTAAACTCAAAAAACACAGCTCCCCAAAAAACGGGAGAAAGTAAAATTCCGAGAAAAAAAACAGCTTCTTGTACCGTTTGCATCCAAATAAAGAAATAAAGAAAGCAATTATTTCTTTTGAAGGGTCTTCTATAAGAAAAGAATTTCTTTAAAAAACAAACAAACAAAAGGATAACAATACATTGGTTAGTATGTAAGTCTCGGGTTAAGTTGAGAAAACGGATGGCTCACATTCCGTGGATGACAGTGTTAGTCGTTCAAAATAATAAGGTAAAAAGGGAAAAGAACAGAAATCACCAATGAACGAATCAAATTGGATAAATTTGGAAACTTGTTAGTAAAAGAGACAAAGAGTTAGCAGACCCACAGAGGAGTGTGGGGGAATTTTAGAAGAAGGGGGTATTCTAAACGGGGTGCGGGTGCAGGGATAAGTTAGTGTTCTTTGGGACTAGTTTGGCTTTTGTATACTGGACCTGGCCAATTGCATCATGGTGACAAATTAACAATGGATTTCCAATTTTCTTTATACAAAGGTAACATATATAGAGAGAGAAATCTCGAAACAAAAGTATACATTGTAAAAGTATCACTGTTTAATAATGTGTCTTAGGGGAAGTCATGGAACTTTAATAGAAACCAGAGTATTGTTTATAGTGAAAGAAATTTGGAAAGACATGAGCATGAGTTCATGTATCAGACATCTCTTGTATGAACCTGGAAGAAAAAGAAACCTTGATTTAGTCATTACAAATATTTAGAAAGCATTGCTCAGCATTTCTGGATGAAATGAAAATCTAATTTCAGTCAGTACATATAGTAAGTCCAACCAACCAACTTGTAGTACCAAAAAACTTGATAGGAAAAGATAATTAATATGAACATATTTGTTAATAAATTGAATGCTAAAGGATTTTTGTCAACATTAACATTACTGATCTAAAGTTTACTTACATAAAACCATCTGGGGCTTTAACAGAACGCTTTTGCAAAGGACTGGCTATTTTTGCGAACCTTGTGAACTGGATGAACCACTTCTTACACCGGATAGGGCTCTGCCAGTGGTATGAACTATAGGCAGGTACTATACCAGTGGTATAGTGCCTGCAAGTGGTATAAATAAGCCCCTTTGACAAATTAATTTTATCCAGTCAGAGCATAACAGTCACTTGCCACACCATTGTACCGAACCATCCAAGGTTCAGTGTAATTCACAAAGCGTTGACAGGGTCAGAATAGAGCTCTGTAGGTTTGGAAACTCTGTTGCACAAGGTAAGGTCAACATGAAAAGCATGAAACATTGGTTGCTTTTTAGTTAAGCACTTTATTTTAGAAATTAAAAGGCTAACATTAAAAAGTAATTGTTTTTATTGAATTTTAATTGAATTAAATTATTATTACTATGGTAGTTGTTACCTTTAAGTAAAATTCCTTGAAATGTTAATCCTGAAAAAAGATGACTAATATAAGTTAATTTTATGCAAATGCAACTATAACCATTATGATCATCATTTGCATTTGTCATTGGAGCAAGGTTTGTTTTTGGCGAACACAGATGTAAAAAACAAGCTTTGCATATTGGTTTAGAGTGATTCAACAATGAAAAGAAAATACATTTTCTTGAAGTCTCCCATTTGAACAGATTCCTCAAAGAGAGAGAAACCTTGATGCACTCATTAAATACATTTTTAGAAAGCATTGCTCACTAGCCCCTGGGGAAATGGGAATCTAATTTAAGCCCATAGATACGAACCACATCATACATGTTCTGCCTAACTTCTGTCATTTCAATTCAGTGATTCAATGAGTCATGCACCCATGACTCCTCTACCCCTAAAACATGCATTATGAAAAGCTTTAATGTTAATTTACTCAGCAGTGTATTACAAGCCATTTCCATCTGGATTTGTTGGCTCATGGTTATTTCTGTCACGTTAAGGGTCTGCTGACAGATGGCAGTGACAGGAGTAGGATTAAATTCAGAGATGTGTCCCAAGAATTCCCTCAGGATTGTGTGGACATCTAGAGGACATCTAATATCTCAATAGAAAGGAGCTCAGATTCTGATGTGGACAGCAAAATTTTGACAGGCAGGCACAATTTGTAAGGACCAATGTAAAACATTGTTAACACTTAGCGTAAATCACTAAACAGTTGTGGAAGGTTTAAAAAGGGTGTTTTTCTCCAATTGTTGAAAAATCAAGAGGAGTCAGGTTAAAGTTTAGTTTTGTTTGGATTTTGCAGTTGGAGCTGGACAACCAGTTAATAAACAGTTTAATAAACAATGTCCTTAAAAAGATGCACGCCCACAATGTTAAAAAAAATAAAATGACTCCAGACCCAGAGGGGACTTGTGTTGTGGGCCAGGCCAAGGCTTAATAGACAACCCATGTGGAGTTTTTTTTCTGCTCTCTGCTGCTCAATGTCTCAGCCGGGCTGCCCTACAGCACTTCAGCTCATGTTGTATATATGTTCAACATGAGCTGAACATATATACAACATATCAATATATATATATATATATATATATATATATATATATATATATATATATATATATATATATATATATATATATATATATATATATATATATATATATACATATTGATATTGATATTGATATTGATATTGTAATTTGCATTTCTGTGGCAAATAACAAAGCATCAATGTTGGGCTAATGGGGGAATGTGAGGGCTTCTTGAATGCCCACTCTTTGAGGAAGTGCCGTCACTAGTGCCCTAATTTGTCTGATGACTCCTCTTGCACCATTAATTAAATTCAAAGGTGGGTGTGAATTTGCATATATCCATAACATGATTCATCTCCTAGACAAAAACAACACAGAGCACAAACGAGACTTGAATTGAGATGATTAAGTTGGACAAATTTACAATCGCAGAGGTGACAATGACCATAATCTTTTCCCCCCAAAATGAAATTATCTAGTCTATAAATAGTATAATTAATAAATTAATTAATTTTGGATTCTGCAAGTTTTCAAACTCTGGGTTTTTGATATGTGGTTTTATCATCTGTTCTTTAACATCAGCCTTGAGACAGTAGTAAAACCTTTTATTTATTTTATTTTTTTAATTGCTAATGATCTTGCATTTGGCACCATAAGGGAAGGTTTCTAATCGTGTCGAGCAGATCTTTTAGATTAGTAATGTCCTTAAACAATCCGGATGTATACTGTATATGTTTTATATCTTTCTTAATTGTGAGTATAATGAATGCCACTTGCTGATGTTTTCTACATATAGTCATGTAAGTTGTTGAAATTATGTTTGTGAAGGTTCTCAGTCATCCAGATCATCTTAAAGAAAGGTTAAACCTGGACTAGAGACACACTGCCCTTTCAAGGTAGTGACTATGTGACAGCATACAGAACAGCATATTGGTCCAATCAGAGTTAGTTTTAGGTCAAACCCTCCCTTTAAGGACAAAAACATCAGTTGAACTCATAACTGAAAAAGTATTTTGGTATAAGAGACAAAACGTTATCACCAAACGTCTTGTTTTAACCTTTGTCCTTTTGCCATTTTTAAATTTGACAATGTTGTGGTCTGCATAACTTTGAAAAAAAAAATGCACACTCCCTATGTTGTCTAAGGGGTTCTATTTTTGCTAAGCAATTTCCTAAATTATATTTACAAAATGTGAAGTTAAAAGAATGGGTTAGAATTAGAAGAATTGGTCTTAGAAGAATTCCATTTCTATAATGGTTTGATGGTGTCCAACATACAGTAGGAAGTAAAACAAAGAAAGAGAAATGAATAAAACGTCAAAGTAGAATTAAGGAAAAGTGCACAGAGCCATTGAAACTGATGTGAAGTAGATCTAGATTATTTATATAAGACAGACTTTCTACTATGGGCCTTAGAACTGTAAGCACTGCTGAGCTAGTGCTCCATTGCCAAGATCAATCGAGCAGAAAATTAAACTTTTGTCCTATTTTTGTTATCAAACCACCAAAAGAACGCTCCGGTAACTAGCTGGTTTAAAGGATTTCTGTCTGAACTTTCTGTTCTACTTCAATTGCACAATCAGTAAGTGTGTAGAGAAGTAAAGCAGAGTGCAGACAGAACATTACAACCACTCACTTACTATATAATTCTAATGGGAATGTTTGAGTCTGACACTTTGCAGATACAGAAACAACCAATTTATTCATGGAAGTACCCCAAATCATCAACTGAACTCTGAGCTGTAAATTTGTCCTTTCATGCAGTTCACTATTTGAAACTCTGCCTCAAAGCCGAAATGTTGGGATCCCCTGCTGAGGCGGCCCATTGCACTCTCTGTAATTGACCCATGTGGGAAAATGAAGACTGCGAATGCCCATGTTTGCTGATGGAGGCTGAAGGTTGTAAACAACCACAAGGCCCAGACTAACAACGTTGGTTTGCGTCAATGGTCCCACAGGGCTATTGACATAAAAAAGACTGTTTAAGTAGTAAACCGCATATTATGAAACTGAATAGATGCCATTTCAGTCTGATAGCTGTTAATTTATAATGGCACCTGACCAAATTATGAGGGTATGCTTTTTGTGTTGCTCAGTTGCAGTGACCGTTACTGAACAGTGGCCACCAGAGCATAAACTGAATAAATATTTAATGGCAGTGCTGTGAAGATGATCAATGGATTGTGCAGCGGAGCCAAGACTCTAGGTTCAAATGAATTTATCATTGTAAATGAGAAAGTGTTAAGACTGATGATTGCCCCCTTTAAAATCAGCAATTACTTGCATGAGAAAACTGTTTGAATTGATCAGATGGTGAAATCCCAGTGTGTCCTAGCCATGCAGGCAAAGCCATTATAGCTCTTTATACAAGTGGCATCATCAAAACTTATACCAATTATTTCCCATTCATCTATATGAAAGAGAAAGCTAAAGGCCCTAAATGACAGAATTTATTGTCAGTTACATTTAATTATTGTTAGATAATTTTTGGCCTTCCTTCCTTAAACTCTAACTTAGGCTTCACTTAGGCCTAACTGTAATGTTGTCACATTGACTAGACCAGTCATCTTATCTGCCTAATCTCTTCTGATGCCAAGATTGTACAATGACAACACCAACTCTTGGTAACTGACGTTTAACACGTTTCCAAGTTTAATTTAACACTTTAAACATCTTTCCTTGCTTTATACTGATGCAATAGGGGGCTTTATAACCGTTTTTTTTTTTTACGGATGAATAGCCAGACTTGCCATTGGGTTTCTCCTTATATTTCCACTTTTGGAGCCTGCCCTCTGGTGGACAGCGGTATATCGCCGTATCTCGCTCTATTTTGGCCTATGGCAGCGCCCTTACGCAACGACAATTTAGGAGGTTCCATGGGAGATGCTTCGTTTTACCCTAATGTGACTTAAGCAATGTGCAAGCTAATCTAATCAAACAGCCTTAAATGTGGAAGCATAGGTCCAAAATAATATTTTTGTATAATTTTTGGTCCTTCATGTCATGGTCCTCCAAGTCCAGCATCACATTGTCTATAGCAACCAGTGACTTTAGCTCGTAGCCTTACCTACCCTATGTAGCATAAATGCTACATGATATAGACCAGCTTAAGATAAAGAGCCACTTACCAATATTTCTTTACCCACTCCATAACAGCGCACACAAGTCAATTGAAATCTCATTTATGCAGAATATATTGTGATATTTTATCTGTTGAGAAAGTTAATGTTAAACAGTAAAATGATCTATTCTGTATATTGTGTGGTTGATTTGGAGACTATAGGATAGACATATGGCATATGAAGAATAATCTGTAGTTTTGGTGAAAAGGTTTAGTGTTTAAATAATATCAATAAAGCCTACTTTTTTTCTTGAAAATGACTGTGGCGTTGTTCTAATCAAGAGGCAACAGTTCTGCATAAATTCCAATAATTCTATATTCACACTCGTCCAGTTCTCTCCAGGTCTGACGCCAAGTAATAGATACTGGCAGACAGGCTTCAGGTGCAAATATAAATGTCACCGCAATTATGCCAGAGAGAAGTCTGCAAACAAACAGTTTATGATGCCGGGAGGGCTTCTGAAATCTTTCTGTGACTGTTTGGAAATTGTATCAAACCTACTGCATTGTGTGCTCAGTGCAGATGGC
This sequence comes from Neodontobutis hainanensis, assembly GCA_024349245.1. NCBI lineage: Eukaryota > Metazoa > Chordata > Actinopteri > Gobiiformes > Odontobutidae > Neodontobutis > Neodontobutis hainanensis. The sequence goes on from JALDNG010000064.1 coordinate 786,249, forward strand.
TGTAATTCCCTTTTTCCTCTGTGCTAGACAAAATTGTTGTGTTTGTATACCTATTTTTGTCTTCAAAGCAGATATTCTTTGCTTTAAAAATGTATAATAAAAAAGTAGCATTCTATTGCAAATTATTCATATAATATCACATTGCAGGTGACCTCGACTCTTTTAAGAATGTATATGGATTTTTCTCATGCAAAATGTGGGGAAGAATATTTTAATAAAAAGAAATAGGCTGTGTCATACCTATTGAGGTAAAATTGGATCACCAGTCAGTATTAGGTTCCGTTTTTAATCAATGTTACTCAAAGGCGCAAAAAGGTTTTTGTGTTATGGTTTCATTTCTGTGTCCTATAAACCTGGCACACTACAGTTCTCATACATGTGGTCTTTTGTTTTAGTCCCCCCCAAAAAATTCAAAATCTCTCTTTATGTGCTTATGTTGAATTCTCAATATTCAACATAAAATTGCAATCCCCATATGTCAAGTAATTTCTTCAATAGATAACATTTTGACCTTTTGTTCAGATGGGACTTTAAAAAGAACTGCCAATTTCAAAATATTGAAAGGCCAAAATGTTATCTAATAAATACAATTCTCGACATATGGAGACACTGAGTGTGTGATGTTATGTTGACTTTTGTTTAGCCACTATTATGTTCCACATGCTTGATGAGTCAATTTAAAATTGATAGGCTATTTTTTCTCTTTAGTTAGTATTAAGATCTGAAAATAGTAATTTTGTAGTTTGTAAAATGCCATATTTTACATTGTGATCTATGGAGAAAATCGTATCTTCATCTTGATTTCTATTGCAATATTGGCCACTGGTCAAATTGGCGACAGAGCAGTGTGGTCCCTGCAGCAAAGGGTAATTCAGAGAATCAAAACACACCTATGTAAATTCATTTTTAAAGAGTTATAGCCTGGAGCTATCAGAGCAGACACAAAAACATAATACCAACCAACCCTATCAATTCCTTATTTAAACGTATACTTTCTTCTTCTCTGTCATCTCTCTCTGAAAACATCTCACTTCCCTCTGATTTGGCTCTGACCTCCCACCTGTTTGAATGTGCTAATGTCGGTGCCATTTGCTCTGATTATGGGCTTGTGAATCTGAGGGATTAATATACAGTTCATGTAAGTGCTGGAGCAGGTAGAGCTGAATAAAAGGCTGAGCGAGCGTGGAAGTGCAGCGGGCTGATGTGCTAATGTGCAAAATAAAAAAAAAAAACACGGGATGCAAATGAGCCCTTTTTTTCCCCTTGCAGACTACACCGGGGCTGGAAGTGAACATACAGGTCAGCGCTTTAGCTTTAGGGGCTGGCATTTTAAGGCAACGTGTGGCCTGATTAGCATTAGTAAAAGAAAGGGGATGAAATTAGCAAACAAACAAATATCCACCCGCACACACTCCTGCACTCCCAGTTTGTTTGGAGCTTGACTAGAGTACATCACTTCAAATGTCAACGGCAGCAATTTTTCTGAAGGATTACACGGGTGTTAGCATGTCATTACGTGCATTAAACTAACACCACTACCGCCTGCCTTTTGTGGCAACCATTATCATCACCGTTAAAGTGTGCAGTGTATGTACCAACAAAGCTGTGCATGCTAAGCAATGACTTAAATGTGACTGCAAGGGATTACAACCTGTCATTATGTAAAATGGAATAATGTTGACCTTATTCAAATATTTAGATGCTGTTGCTAGCTGAAGGGAAAGCGTGATACACATTTTGGCCTACATGATTTATCAGTTTTCCATCAAATGTGTTGGTTAAAGTTAAGATTATAAAATGCTCAACAAAGTAGCAGACAATTTGCTGTTTTAACCTTTTGAAAGGAGTCAGAAGAATCGCAGTATAGTGCTACAGTTAACAAGGCTTTCTCAGTGGATTCACACCAGTTTGGTTTTTCTGCTTTAATAGAACAGGGAGTAAGTAGCTCAGTGGATAGAGCGGCTGTCCTTCGACCGGCGGGTGGGCAGCTCAATCCCCGCTCGAAACATCCCAAAACATCATAACAGCCCGCTTTCCCCCCGCATACTGTCATTGTGTCCTTGGGCAAGACACTTAACCCACCTTACCTCCAAAGGTGTTCCAGCTGTAAAGCTTCATGTGAAGCGCTTTGAGGGCCTACTACAGTAGGTCGGAAAGCGCTATATAAAAATAAACAATTGTTTGTTTCCTCACAACTCTGGTTCAGCCTAAAAACATAGGGATTGGTTCTTTTCCAATTGATTTTTGGACCAAACAACAAACACAGAACAAACTTGCATTTATTGTGAAAAAACTGTCTATCTGGACCATGGTCATTTTCTAAACAAAATATATTGTCCAAACTATTCTCTATTGTCTCTCATTTAAATGGACATTGGAATAGTTCAAACCCCATTTACATTACCGCATGAGTGTTCTCTCATGCTGACAACTAGTTACTGTATTGAAAAAAAAATAGCTACATCTATTACAGAAGAGAAATGTACAAGATATTTAAGTATAGCTTCAGTTCATTCTTTGCTGATAATTTGTCAGCTGATATGTGAACCTTTAATCTTTTCTACTGGAGCATACTAAAATAGTTGAATAAAAAATGGTTAAGAATATAATAAAAAGGATAAAAAATGAAGAATACTATGTATTCCCTTTGTTGTTTTGTCTTGGTTCTGGTTCTTAATATCCAGCCATAGAGACGTCAAGGGAATAAGTGCATGCTGCTGTAGTGTGAGTAAAGTGTGGAATATAAATGTGCACAGCCTGCACCTTTCTAATTATTAATGCATGAGAAGTATGTATGGGGCTAATAGAGAAATGTGAAAGCGTGGGGGGGTGAAGTGAATAACTGTTCCTATATGTTGCGTATTGGTTCTTATCTAACGACCTCTTGTAAAGTTCTTGTATGTAAACTTTCAATATCTCTTATTGACAAAGAAGGACCATAAATAGCTAAATTATTCTGAAAGTGCTACTAAAAGGTCGCTGACTACATAAAGCAGCTACCGAGTCTCTGTATCTGACCTTTAGGGAACTCCATATTAAAGCTTGCCTCTGCCGAACCTCTATGCTGAAGATTTAACTTAAATAAACAAATCAGTTGGATGATTCTAATAGCTGTACTTCTACTGTACATGCCTCAACTCTCAAGCCAGAATGTTGAGGATTGTAATGTTACCATAATGTACCAAATAATCCATAGTTGTCCGTGCTATAAATTTAAATAATGTTTGCATATATCTGGAGAAAGAAGTTGTCCTTGTGACTTCATAAAAGTAACTGAGACTTCACTCACAGACATATTACTGACATACTGTTCATCGAGCCTACATTGCCTTAATGTCCCAAAATGAACTGTAATATAATAGAAAAAATCTGGAAGGATTGCATGTGTGAACGATCTTGTTGGTGTGAATATTGTTAACATAACCCTAACTCATGTTGGGGAATATTTGAGCTTCCCTTAGAGATAAGTAGGTTCACCCAAGTAAGACAGACTGGAGAGTTTCTGGGGAAGTTTATTTACCAGCAATACAGACACAGCTGAACACTCAATGCAGTTTGGTAGTATAGAACTTTGAAGTCTGGCTATGCTTCTGTAGGAATGCAATTTTTAATAATAACACTCAAATATATCATTACGAAGCCAAAATAAGGAAAGATTTTTACCCAGTTGAGGTAAGGTTTGGAGTTGAGTTATCTGTGAGGAGTTAATCTTGATGTAGACGGAATGAACTGACTTGAGTAATCTGTGACAACTTTACATTTAGGCTAAAAGTGAAGGGAAGACCAGAATTTCTCCATCCATTTATAATTGTGCTACTGACAATAAAAACAAAGTGCACAGTGTAGAAGCCTGCACTTTCTACACCTTATTTGTCCATTACTTTAAGTTTAAATACGGGTTTAATCAATATTAAAGGCATTAATCTGGCCTCTATTATTCGATTGGCTTTTATAATTACCTTTTAACATTGTCTATTTACCCTATATTGGCCAAATGTTGAAAATTTTGGGCTGCTGTTTTTATAATTTTTTGTAACTCTTGTGCAACATAAATAAAGAAGACCCTTACCAGCCCTGTGTAATCTATCCCGTCTCTGCACACCGAGATCATTCTGACATTTACCTACAGCAAAAAATAAAGTCAACTATTCCTGTCATATAACACCCTTTAAAAAAAAATCACTTTAAACACTGCTTCTTCATTGTGGTACAACTTCTAGCCACTAGGGGGAGCTCTAACCATACATTGCTCTGCGTAGCTTGTATTCTTCTACGCCTCCTCCCTCCCTCCTCGTTCATGGCGGAGTCCCTGTCACCTCACCTAATTCTGTCTGCTTCATTTTATCCAGCACAAAGCTGACAAATTCATAGGTTTTTGTGGAGAAGGACAAAGACTGCACATAGGCCGGAGAGGAGGAAATTTTAAAATGAGCACAGATGGGCCAGCAAGGGCTGATGCAGCATAAGATATGTGTGACGTCATGGGAACCATTAAGGACAAAAAGATGAGTCTGTTGTGATATTCTCTGTGTGAATTCAACATGAGTCTTACTGACTCTTTTTGTGTCCTTGTTGTCAAGAATGACACATCTGTATGGAGTTTCAGCTCCAGAGTTAATGAATTTTTAAGATTAAAATCTATTTTATTTGAAGCTACAACTATTTATTTATTATAGCAAAAGTCTGGGTTTTGTCCACTTTAACCATTGGACTAACACAAAATCAGGACCAAATCTTTGGCTAATTCCAAGATAAACCAAACCAAACAACCAAATCTCTGATTAATTAAAGGTTATACAGATGCTTTTGACGACTGAGAAACCTACAACTCTTAGTGAGTTTATGAAACTAATAAGAAGAGCCCCTCTCTTGCACCACTTATTTCAAGTGAATGCCTCCCAAATCTTATGCACGAGCTTTGGAACACGAGCGTTTGTTTACTACCGGTATATGCTGTGTTGCGTAAGTGGATTCACTGTCGGACTCACTGCTTAGAATCATTTCCACGAGTTTAACATTTGAGTAGCATAACTTAGCATACTTACAAATGGGAGTTTGGAAAAGATATGAACAGGCAGTTTGGTAATGTTACAAGTAATAGTGGGAGTATTTACTTGCTCAAAAACACTCCCACTATTACTTGTAGCATTACCAAACTGCCTGTTGCTTTACAGTGTCAGAATACAAGTTTGTATCTTTCCCAAACTCACAAAAATCAAATATTTTCACCAAAGAATTAACCAAAGCTACCTGCCCAGCAGAAATTTGGCAACACCTTTTCTCTGTCTTCAGTGCATGCCATTGTGAAAGCGAATCACCGACACCTCTTTACAGTGAATCCCTTCTCTAGGCGATTTTGGGGGCGGACCAAGGACAAGCCATTTGTTTGCAGCAGGGTGTGTTTTGCTGGCCACGCTGGCCCAACGCAGTTTAGTTAAAAACAGGTTTGTAACTCTTGCTATGGTCAAAAATCTTGAAAGAATTGTATTTTCAAGATTTTATGGCAAAAAACTAGTCATTTACCTTTGTCTAAGCTCTACTGCTGGCCATCTTAACCAGTAGTGCTAAAGTAGCTTCCTTGTTGACAATTTGCGCGTCACATCCTTTTTTTTCGTCTGATTGGTTAACATTATGCCCCATAAACCCCCGCTAATGGAATTAAATGCAAGCAACAGGGTACCAGAATTACTTCTATATATAGAATAGGAAATGAGTTAGTTGTGGCTGAGCAGGCTAATGAAATAGTATTTTGTTTTGTTAAATTAATAAAAATGGTCCTGTCATAGAAGGAAATCAGAAAAGGTTGTTGTTAGGGGTGGGGAAAATACATATTTATTTTTTATCAGGCTTTAGCAAAATTCATTTAAATGTTTATTTGCTTTTCATCAAGTAAAGGGAACACACCATTGTCACCTTTTCTAAATTTGGCGTTAAAGTCACTCTATATTTTATGGGCACAGGAGTACTCAATAGAAATCAATGCTTGTACTAGTTACACTTCAGATGTTTTTGAGTGCTATTGCACAGCTGCAAATCTTCAGTGATTCTGACACATATGACTTAAAAAACATTTGCGACATGTTCATGAGAGTTCAAAGTGCTCACTGATCATGTGGCTTTAAGGTGGGGGTAAATCCCCTGTCATGGCCGGTCGATGTCATTGATAACGCTTTTACAACCTGTCTCTCGCCTGGACTGTCCTGTGTAAATCTAGAAAGCTCTTAACACTTAGACCGTGCGTTATGAGTCAATTACTGAGGTCCACTGGGGATTAAAGCTGTTGGAGCTAATGGACAGCCCTGGACAGCATTACATGGATGGACCGTTTGCTATGGATAATTGTAGCGCTTATATTTCACATGTATTGAACGACATCTAGTCACCTCCACGAAAAATACCGCCCACATGCATCTCAACAGAAAAGTACAATTATGATTTTGCTCAGCCAATCGGTAAAGATCAAGGTATCAATGCTGACCAGTTAGGAATATTCTATACTTGTAGGCTACGCACTAGATAATAATATACCCACAATAAATGCTAGCGTAACTCTGCTGGAACTGTACTTTGTTAACCAGACTTTTATGCCTTTATTTAATAGATACTAGAAAGTCAGGAAACAGGGTGAGTGTGGAATGCCATTGTGCACATGACCTGTGCGAGGTTCCATTCTCCCTGCGTATTTGGCATGCACCCTACTGACTGAGCTACGGGCAGCTCTCGTTAACCAGTTGATACTAGAAATTCACGCACCACTATAATGTGGAGGAATAAGGTTATGTTTTATTGACCATTTTTCCAAACCTCCAAACTGTTACTGTACCGTTTAAAACAATTGTAAACAAAATTGTATTTATGTCTTGGAACAATTTACCATAGAACCATGAACTTTTCAGACTATAAATACAGATGTACATATTCCCAACAAACATGTTGTAAATGTTGTTTTTGGCATAATAAATTAATTACATGACATTAGTTTATGGATTATTTCAAAGTTTGCAGCAAGGACTGTATTGGATTTGTTTAAAACTAGACCCTGGGGCATGGTCTGTAAAAGTGGGAAATATTAGGTATTTTGTTAGGATATTTGTTGGGACATGCGAAAGGACTTTAAAAGCGGTACAAACCCAATTAAATAGAGACACATGGTCACCCTATGTGTTTTACATATTGACTAGAGAGTAGTTTCAGACACAGCTGTGTTAAAGTTGTTATTTGAAGTGTCCTTTGCAAATCCTTTCTCTAAATATTATTTTTTGGTGTGGAACCTAACTCATATTCAATCATACGCCCACATCGCCTAACAATAATACACATGGACATATACCTGACACATTTTATTTTATAACAACCTAATAAAACTTTAGACATAAAATAACGCATTACCATCTAGGGCAGTGATGGGCAGTAGTGTTTTAGATTTAGCCAAAGCAATACCATATCATTAAACGTATCAAATTAAAAGTGACTGCAGAAATCAGTGTGGTTTTTCAAGGAATGTTATCAGCTATAATGAGAGACCCCAGGAAGATGATGATGCTGTTTGATTTTTTGTGTTCACTAAGAACACTTAGAGATTGATGTGTATGTATGATAACTTGTGTGTTGAGCCTGCATTAGTGTAATAGCCATTATGTTACAGCTGGTCATAGCTGGGAGCAGTTGTGCTGTAAATCTTTAAAATCTTGTTGCCGTGACAAACTCATTATGCACTCTGCTGACCACGCAAGGCTCTACGGCAGAATATATTTGACCCCAACTGTGAGTGTCAGCACTGACGTGCTCTACTTCCTGTTTGTCATTTGACCTTATCCTGAAGCAAGTGCAGCAAAGTCTTACTAAAATATAAATTTATTAAATTGCATTTATTAAATTGCAATCTACCTGTATAATTGTCTAGTACTTTGTCCATGTTTAAATTCTGTTTGCACTCTTTTTTTTTAATATTCAGTCTTTTCAAACTTTAATTCTACTGGTTCTGGAGGATTGTTTTTGCATGCGCACACTGTACCATCTTTAAGTTAATTCATTGTTTTGCATCCAGGCTTTTGTACAACGCCCGTTATTAGGTCTGACAAGCCATTCTTTCCAATTACAACTCCAGAAAAAAAGTGAACCAGTAAGCACGGTGAGTGTAAGTGAAATTGATTGAATCTCTGCGCACACTATATATGCAACTGCCAATTGATGAGCGGCTGCATCCAGAGATTGTAATGTGTAGAGACTGAATTGCAAATGTTTTTTTGTGTACTTAAAAACAGAATAGCAAATAGAACAAAGGCAACTGATGAGTTTTTGTTTTCCATTAGCTCCGATTAAGGGTTTGTGAAGATGTGTTGGGTAATTTGTTGAGAATTGTTAAAGTGCGCTGTCACCTTTGATAAATTAAGGAGCATTCTGTTTAGGGGCAGAGAACATTGGGTGCATACAACTCCAATGAACTACCCTTGTTCATTAAAATAGGTACAAAATGGCTGTTAGAATGTAATAGATATGCACAATTCTTTCATAATGGTATGGTGATTTATTTATTCAACAGCATACTATCTCCACCCCATTAGCCCTGAAAACTCAAGCAATGATTTTATGGAAATTTAAATTCCTCCCTCTAAGGTGTTTTAGGAAGCCCCATCCATTTTTACTAATGTTTTGTGAAAACTAGCAGTTACAACTGTGGATGGTTTTGTATTAATAAGGAGTAGATTTACTATGTTTGAAATGAATAATGAATTATTTAAAAAAATCTGTTCATGCATAATGTACATAAGCTTGCAAATCAAGACTTAAACATTGATAATGATATTTGTAACTTGATTGGAGTGATGATTTACACACTCTGAATACAACAGAGTGTATCTATATATATTTTTTTTTCATTCTTGAATTTAAGGAAAACTGTTGAACTTATTATTGACTGAATCATCTCATTTGCTACTGAAAGGAACTTAAAAAGTTGAAACTCCTCATGCTATTGTTGCCAAAATCTAAACCTTAATATTTCAAAACTGTCAAGAACAAAGGTAGAACTATATAATTCCAAAAGAAAAATACGGGCAATGTACCTGTGCCCTAATGTTGTATTTGCAACATTTAAGCAAACAACCCACATTACACAGTCCTTTTAAATAGGTACTGTTTTTATAGGAAATTGTTCCACAAGAAAGAGAGAGGCATTGCTATGGAAATTACATAATTTTTCTAATAGATTATTATTTAACCTGCAACAACGTTTAAATGTCAGAGATTCTAGTGCTTGTGTTTTTTTTAAGACTTTAAGTCTTTCAGACAACTTTAGGTACTACAAGTTGGTGTTGCATTTCAAGGAACTCGTAAGTGTTATTCTTCAAAAAATAATAACTTTCCAAAAAATAAAAAAATAAAATAAAGTCAGCTTATCTGGATCCTATAAAAAGAAGCAGTTGTTAGTTGAGCTGCAGCAGTGATGAAGGAAAGACACTGTGAGCTAGAGAAGAAAAATAAGTTTTCAGTTGAACAAAGCAGCTGAGATAGGTCAGTGGCAGGCAGATGCACCACTCCGACTGCCCTACTCTTTCAAGCTTTACCTGGCGCAGGTTGCGGGTGACGCGTACGTCATGCCAGGCGTTGTCGTTGAACTTGCCGTTGACGGGTTCCACCAGAGCCTCAAAGGCCCCTGAACCCAGGTTTATGACAAGCCAGACCGCGCCGCTCTTCAGGGAGAGGTTGACGTAGTCGGCCGACTTGCCCGTGTGCAGCATGAGGCCGTTGCGCTGCAGCGTCCTAAAGGACAGCGTGATCTCGTCGGTGCTGCTCTGGATGGGCGTCAGCGACAGGTCGTAGCAGAAGAACTCGTTGCCTTTGAAGGTGGCCACTGACTCTTCCTTACCTTGAAAGAAGAGAACAGAGAGGAAAGATGAAGTTAAATACTAGACTGAAGAATCAGTTATAGACAACTGAAAGGGTGGGGAAAAATGTTACTACTAACAAAAAAATTGTGCAACTTTTTATAAAGTTTAAATAATAACCTCAAATTCATTACAGTTGTTTTGCCTCAGGAAACTGGGAAAGTAACTCAGTCCAACTGATCCTCCACTAGAACACATATTTATTTCCTGAAGTTATCACATCACACAAAACTTGCATCACAGCTTAAATATAGATATTATTCGTCCAGTTACAAAATAGAACATTTGCTAACAAACCCTAGGCCACAATGCAGATAAACAGTGAGAAGCAAATGATTTGTGATATCAGAAACCTCTATGACAGAAAAAGCAATCTACACTATGTCTGGAAAATCGATATATACAACCAGTAAAAAGTTTAAACACACCTCCTTCAATGGTTTTAAATTTTTTTTATTACTTTTACATTTTAGTTTCATACTGAAGACATCAGAACTATGACATAACACATATTTAATTTTGTAGTAAACAAAAAGAGTTAAAAAACGTGAATGTGTTTAATTCTTTTGAAGTAGGCACCTTTTACTTTGACAGCTTTGCACACTCTTGGCATTATCATTCATCTTCATGAGGGAGTCAACTGGAATGGTTACCAATTAACAGGTATGCCTTGTCAAGAAACAGAAGGATGAATGTCCTTTCTTTGCTTTTCCCATGTCTCCCAGGTTCAGGGTCCACTTTGACTAATCTGGCAGATGGTGCTGTGCAGATGTAGAGTTGGTAGAAAAGCGACTAATGTTATAATCCATATTATGGCTAAAACCACTCAATTTGGTAAGGAAAAACAACAGTCCATCATCAGTTTAAGACATAAATGTCCGTCAATCTGGAAGATTTCAAGAACTTTGAATGTATCCTCAAGTGCAGTCCCGAAAACCTTCAAACGCTTTGATGAAATTCTCAGGAGGACCGCACCAGGAAAGGAAGGCCAAGTTACGTCTGCCTCAGAAGATAAGTTCATCAGTTATAGGCCTCAGAAATGAACAGCACCTCAGACTCGAGCCCACTAAAGTGCTTCAGAGTTCAAGTTGCAGACACATCTCAACATCAACTGTGCCAAGGAGACTCAGGACTTTAGGGTAATATAGCTGCAAAGAAACCACTACTGAGGAAGAACAACAAGAAAAACAGAATTGGTTTGAGAAAGAAACACAAGGAATGGACATTAGACCAGGGGGAGTATGTTTTCCTGAAAATCAGATTTTTGAGATGTTTTGGGATGAGTTGGACCGCAGAGTGAAGGCAAAACAGCCAATACATGCTCAGTACCTCTGGGAACTCCTTCAAGACTGTTAGAAAACCATTCCAGGTGACTACCTCATGAAGCTGAATGAGAACGCCGAGAGTGTGCAAAGCTGTCACCAAAGCAAAAGGTGGCTATCTTTGAACAATCCAAAATATAAAACGCATTCTGTTTTTTTTAACACTTTTCTGTTTACTACATGATTCCATATATGTTCCTTCATAATTGGGGTTCAGACTAAAAACGTATGTCTCAGTCCACTTCTAAGTGAAGCCTACAATTACCCAAAATGAGGAAGGGAACTAAAGAGGACTCAAAATTACGATTGTGTAGCAGGGAGTGTTTTTATTGGCACATTTATTAAAACTGCGCAGGTTTTATGGCAAAACCAACAATAGAAGGTGCACAACACAAACACAGCCATGTAGCCACTAGAAAAGCCAAACAGGAAAAGTGTGTCTTGTGTCAGTCTGTACGCAGCACCTGGCCACCTTCTTCTGCACCGACTTCTGTTCACACACTGCCAGTCAAAACAGCCACTTTGTACAACAGACACATGTCAAACAGCAGCGGAACGACGCTGGGGAGGGACACTGTGTGCGTCTGTCAGGAACCGAACCAACACCTGCAGCTGTCACAACACAGAGCACAGCAGCGACCTGCGACCGCACTCACAACAACGACACCTCCTGCCAGATGAGTCAGAGTGGACCCTGAAGCTGGGAGACATGGGAAAAGCAAGGAAAGGACATTCATCCATCTGATTCTTGTCATTTAAGAAAAAAAAAAATAATAGAGGTGAGTGAAACTGTCTAGTAACATTAATATTGGACCATGATACACTTTGAATATTTTATAGAAAAGGGTGAAATTCACAATTCCATGTATCTGTCAGAAAACTGGTGAATCTCAAATTGCCCACCTCCTGCCTGTAAAACAGCTTTGATAACGTAACCCTCTAAAGCTGTGTACGTACAAATGAACAATTTCTAATCTGTCTCATAGGGCTGGATTAACTAAAATGTAAAATTTTTCCATTATGCATTGCACATTTTGTGGATTATTGCATTTTCCTGTTGCATTGTCAGTGTCATAATTTGTTTTACATTGTTTTGTGATGTACATATTTTAAAGCTAATTTTGCATGGACCCTAGAAAGGCTTGCACTTCTATGTTGGAACGAATGGGTCCGTAAATGAATAATTAACCAGGGAATTGCTCTAGGTCTTAAGCAAAAAAAAAGGCCTGCCTGATTACATCTTTGCAACAGAGGAGCACTTTCTCTTTTTACTGTATATTACATGGATTCACAATTAATATACACCCTTATAATTGATAAAAACTCCAAATTATAGGTAATTGTCTTGAGAGCTGCAAATTAAGCCCTAAATTTGTTAATTGCTTAAAAATCAGTGATATAAATCAAGTATTTTCTCCAGTTGAGAATGTGAATGTGTGAGATGTGAAGTGACAGTCCACTTCCTGTGTCTCTTTGCCTCCCACCACTCCCGGGAGTCCCCCGGGAGTCCAGATTGAAGAATCAGTCTCAGGTAATGAGGTTTAGTCCTGAAAACAGGAGGGAGTGGAGGCAAACTGTCAGGAGGTGACCAGTCTGGGTGGATCATCAAATCTAGTTTATTCTGAAGTTCCATTACAGCAGAATCACTCCAGGACATGGTGCAATTCCCAAGGGGGTGGAAGTCTGGGATGGTCAGGAGGTACATTGTTAGACAGATTGAAAGCCAAATCTTGTAGCTGAGCTAGTTTTCTATTGGAGCAATCTTTGGCTTGAGAAGAGAAGTGATAGAGTTTTGAGAGTGTAAGATATTGAGACCGGAACACCATAACCCTATGTCATGACTAGCATATGAGTGCAATTATACATTTTCTTTAGAATTTCCGCTTCCATTTGAAAGAGTCCTAAATTCATTTAATTTGATTGATTTAATCGAAGTAAACTAATGCTGTAGTGAGGTTTAATTTTGAACCAAATCTGGAACAGCATCCGTGTCAAAGTGAACATGACAGATGTGGCCTAAAGTGGATCACCATCTAAACAAAAATGTCTCTTTATTTCATAAGTTTACAGACTTTTCTTAAAAGATGAGATGTGTCGCTGCCATCAAATTTAAAATGAGTTATATATTTTTTTGAAATGGTAAAAAAAAAAAAAAAAAAAAAAAAACTGGGGCCAGATCTACTAAGTAATCTTGCCTAGGACTCAAAATTACGATTGTGTAGCAGGGAGTGTTTTTAGTGGCACATTTATTAAAACTGCGCAGGTTTTATGGCAAAACCAACAATAGAAGGTGCACAACGAAAACACAGCCATGTAGCCACTAGAAAAGCCAAACAGGAAAAGTGTGTCTTGTGTCAGTCTGTACGCAGCACCTGGCCACCTTCTTCTGCACCGACTTCTGTTCACACACTGCCAGTCAAAACAGCCACTTTGTACAACAGACACATGTCAAACAGCAGCGGAACGACGCTGGGGAGGGACACTGTGTGCGTCTGTCAGGAACCGAACCAACACCTGCAGCTGTCACAACACAGAGCACAGCAGCGACCTGCGACCGCACTCACAACAACGACACCTCCTGCCAGATGAGTCAGAGTGGACCCTGAAGCTGGGAGACATGGGAAAAGCAAGGAAAGGACATTCATCCGTCTGATTCTTGTCATTTAAGAAAAAAAAATAATAGAGGTGAGTGAAACTGTCTAGTAACATTAATATTGGACCATGATACACTTTGAATATTTTATAGAAAAGGGTGAAATTCACAATTCCATGTATCTGTCAGAAAACTGGTGAATCTCAAATTGCCCACCTCCTGCCTGTAAAGCAGCTTTGAAGTAACCCTCTAAAGCCGTGTACGTACAAATGAACAATTTCTAATCTGTCTCATAGGGCTGGATTAACTAAACGGGAACTCTTATTTTGACATGGTGTTTTTAGGTAACTGTTTGCTTGTTTCCTTGAATCACGCAACTCTTGTGAAAAAGTTCTGTCCACGCCAACACTCAATCCCAGGTTCTCCGCTCCTTGGGCAACCCAAACTGCTTCAATGGTTTTCCTCCATTTCATTTGCTCTCCATTTCTTCTTCTGACCTTATGGCCCCAGTTTCCAACTGCATTTTATGTTTCAGAACCTGTTGAGTTACAAATTAATCTCTGGCTTACATACTGTTGAGGGACATAATGTTAAACTAAATGTTAAACTAAACTTTAAAAACACATAATTGAGAACAGAAATGTTTTAGAATTTGTCAGGTATAAAACTGGGATAACAAACCATGCCTTGTGTTTACAGTGCCTTCACGCTTGTTTAAAACTTTATAAAAGCAGCAGAACCTGGCATTCAGAAAATCAAAAGTACATCAAAAGCAAATTAGGGAAACTTTTTTGAGAACTCCACAAATGTAGGAGTTTATTGAGAGCAGTGTAATGCCTGACATTTCTCTTTCTTTTTTTTTTTTTTCTTTTTTATAATAAAGTTTGTCATTATTGATTAATCAAAAATAAACTTTAGTGGTGGATTTGTGAATACTAACTCTTCAGTGGAGTTATAAGGAAGTTTTGAGTGAGTCATGAACCTATCACATCCAAATAGACAATACATTTCTTTGCTTGTATGGGCAATTTCTAGTTTCACTGTAAATATGACAGAAAATATTTAGCATGTAGTGTAAGGTAAACAATGGTAGAAAAGGATTTTATCAGATAACAGACTGGTTGGTTCTGTAAGTAATACATTTATGAATGAAAAGAACACCCCATTAAGCTCTATACCCCTGGAACATAAAAAAGATGAAAGACACCATCACTGCCACATTATATGAGAGCTCTGACATAAAAGAAAACATTTTCCATTGAAAGATACCGAGGGACGAATGGCATCCACAGAGAGAGCCACTTAAAAGAGCATTTTAGCTGGAATCGAAATTTAGAGCAATCTCAACTGAAGTGTGAATTGTCATCAGGAAAAAATAAAAAGGCATCAAACGATAGAGGGACAAAAAGCTTCCCCAGAGCAGCAGCCTTGTGGCGACGCTGCTGATGTAGGAAGAACAAAAGCGCGGCAAATGGACCACAGCAAGAATTTTCAATTATGTATTAAGTTGGACCCCTCCCAGAGCAGGGGGGCCTGTTAGCGGTAAGCAACAAACAGCTGGTGATTGCTTCCAAGTGCCGAGCGAAAGATCGAGCCCACGGAGAGACACGAGCTCCAGAAAACTTTGGCTGTGTATGTGTGTTTAATGAAGAGGCGGCTGAATGGAGGAGATAAAACCGGAGAGGATCAAGAAGTGACCAGACAGGGAGGAAGGACTGTGCTGAAATGCTCCCTTGATCCAGTTTTTAAATTAACACAGTAGTTACTTTATGGTCACGTGAATCTGTGTGTTGTATCGGCCATATTGACATAAAATACAAGCAAGACCTTAACAGCGCTATTGTATTTCTCAAATGGATAGACTTAATGAAGACCTTTAATTTCACAGTTATTAAGCAAAACTTCAAAATCCCTGACTCTTATTATGCAGCAGATCAAGAGTTTAAACCAAACACATAAACCTGCAGCTCAAAGACAAACTATTAGCTCTTTAACGCACTTTAGCTACTCCCCAAAGTCACTAAAGCAGCAAGTCAAGGTCTACAAATGGAATATAAAGAGATAGAAACAAAATAAGTTGTATTCTATAATGTTATCTGGTCTAAAGTGGTTATAAAGTAAGGTAAAGCTAAGTCCAATTGCTTTGTTTACCTTGGTATTGTCAATACAGTCGGGTAACATTGGTTGCCTATGTATTTTAGAGTAGTGTTGGCAAGACACGGCTCAATGCTTTTCTAGAGATTCATTTTCTATCAATGTAGTTTTATGATAATAATGTACAGATGTGCTGCTTTCCTGCCAGCGTTATAAATTCGGGTTGGGTGCTGTCATTTCCTGGAGCTATAACCAGAGTTTGCAAAGTATAGCAGCCAGATAGATGTGTTTGAAAAATTACAATGATCATGTAAGCTAAGCCATTTCCTCCTTTTTTCAAATGCAACAAGAACACAGCAACTAAACAAACCCACGCCAAGCCTCCCCAGAGATGGCTGAAGACCACTCCAGCCCACGCTAAACAAAGTCTTTTTCCTTCTGCGACACCACTTCACTCCAGCGAATATGTGCTTGTCACTATGCATTGTGCGTCTTGCTTTCATCATACGTCGCTGTCTCATCCCACTGCTTCTGTGGGTAGCACTCTTATGATTACATTTTGACTTTGAGCATAGGCCTTTTTTTATTGAGATCAAATCTTTTTTTTTCTGTAAAGCCCTGGAGCCTTTGCAGTAGCCCAGAGAAAGATGAGACACAACGGGAACACAGGCCAGACTTTACTGCTGTCAAGGTCTCAGTTAACCTCACACAAGGGCCTTAGTACATGACAAGAACAAGTCATCTCAAAGTTTAATACTTTAATCTTTAATACAATTTCATTCATAATAAACCCTTATTTTCCCATAAACTCAGAGCATTCTATCCGTTTATTGGTAGGAATTGCTTTATTAATTTATGCTAATTAGCCATGTGCTTTTTGGTTGCAATTTTACTATGCACTGTTTTCATTGTATAGATAACTTGTGCACTGTTTGTTCTTTGTATTATACAAAGACCATAAAATAAATCTCTGTTAATAAAGATTATATAATACATCTCACTAGTCTCCAGTCTTGATGCTGGTTGCTGGATAAAAGCTAATATCGAACGTCTTTTTGCTCTGTTCCAAACTAATGGACAGACTAATTGGTATATTCCATAAAGCGTATTGAATTTTGCTTTGGAGATTAATAAATGGAATTGAATTGAATAAATTGATTGGAAATTGTGTAAACAGATAGAATTGTTAAAATCCATGCACAGATGTGCAAAAATGAAGAAAACTTGAATGTTGAATTCTTGGCTTCATTTTCCAGAGCCCTAAAGAAATTTTCCCAAAGTGCCTGGGCAAATCCTAAAAAAAAAAAAAAAAAGATAGACCAAGGATAGACCAGTGATGAGTGTGATTACCCTTCAGCTGTTACAAATTATATGTTAGTGGAGTAGAAATTTGCCAGAATATTTTTGAGATCTAAACTTGTGATTATGATTTGAGATCTACAGATGGGATTGCATTGATTTTTGTTTCCAGCTAAAATACTTTTTTGGATGGAAATTAATATCTTGCTCTCACTTTCTAAAAAAAATGTAAAAAATTTTTGATGGAGCATTTCCCCCTAATTGGTAGTTAATCCTTATTCCATACTAAAGTATACTAGAGCGATGATGCATGGTAGTATAATACAGAAGTATGACATATTTAAGAATGTACACAGCCATTTATACCTTTCACAATTCAATAATTTTATAAAAGAGAGTTGGCCTTCCTCAAGTTTCCCTTGAGTCCAACCACCACAAAACCTCCAAAGGACAAACAGGCAGTTATTTTCAGAGATCACCAGTGGTACTCATACCACAGTTTGAGAACCACTGACTTAGAAGTTTTTAGTTTTGTTTAAAAAAAAGAAAAATATTCAGGTGAAATGTTATATAAACGAATCAAACTGTTCCTTAGTGAATAATTAAGTATCAAAAGATTTACTTCAAATTGTCCCTGTCCCACCATAACCTGTAAGAGAATAAGCATTGGAATATAAATGAATAAAATATTATAAATCAATCTCAAATGTTGGGTTCAAAATTAGATTGTCAGTGAAATTACTGAAAATGTTATTAAATCACACTTTTGTAAAAATACTGTGCATTTTGCTGTTATGGTTGTTCTACACAGCATTATATCATTGGGGTTATCTTGTGACCAGCGACCCCAGTTTGTTGTCTGTGTTGCATTGATGAGGGTTAAAGAGTTCCTTCCGATGAGACATTGCTAGTTTTTGTGATCTACCCACGTACATCTGAGGCCTTTTATGATGAACACACTTCAGGCTGCTTCTCCTACGCAGCGAATTCATGTTTCAAGGGGCTTCAAAAGTGTAAGAGAAAACAATCAACTCTCACTGAATGACTACTAATGAATACGGTATAGATAAAATACATTATTTTAGATGTAAGGTTTGTCCTATACACAAGAACACAAACCTGTGGGTATGTAAAATACATTCCTAGCTGAATATGTATAAATACAACAGATAGTGCACTGGATAGTAAGAGATTATTAATTGAGTGGCCTATGTATAGCATTAAGAAAAGGTTAAAGCAAAGGCATCTGGACTTAGTTTTTAAGGTGAAGATGTTTTATCTCTTAATTCCAAGAGTCTTTATCAGTTCTGGGTTTAACTGATATGAGAGCTGAGCTTTATCTTAATAGAAGGGGTTTGACCTGAAACTAACTCTGTTTGGAACCGGCTGTTTTGGTCTCACAGTCATGTAGAAAGGGCAGTGTGACTCTCCCATAAGTGAACTAAGCAGCTGCTTAACAGTAAACTAGTCTGGTGTAGACATTATCTATTTGATTTAGGCAATGTTTTTAAGGTGATAAAATGCTTATGTTGTAAGGGCTGGCTGTGTGAATTTAAGTCAAGTCTATAATGACCCCTAGATTTCTAAACTTATTTTAAGATTGTAGAAAGAGACTTGATGAGTAAGTGTTGCATATTTGCTGGCCTAACAAACAAACTATTAACTGGCCTTATAAAAACATGTAAATATTAAACAAGAGTGGTCCCAAGATAGACCCCTGTGGAACCCAACATGTCATTGCCATTTGGTCAAATTTACAGTTACCACTTAAAATTTAGTATCCCCTGTCTTTAAGATCATTTTTTGGAAGTGGAACGCTTTCTAAGCTAACGGCAGAGTTATCTCACGCTGCTCTTCTACATTTGATTTTTACACATTTAAAAGAAAGACATGCAGTCACAACATTAATTAAGGCGTTATTAATGTATGTATACATTTTTTAGTTGCTATCATGTTCAATTTGCTGTTTGGGTGCCCCTCCAAAAGAAATCTCTACAAAGTTTAAAACTGAGCTCACAGATGGAGGACACAGCTCTGTCTAACATCCTCTAAATGTGGACTTAACCATGTCTAAACAAAAAAGCAGGTGTAACTGCCAGAAACAAGCTTTGCTGTCATTCCTGAAATATAAACTTAAGAATGTATGCATTATTAAATACTTGGTATGTGATGATAGTGTATTTTAAACTAAATTAACTATATAAGATTAGTTTTATGGATTGGCACTCTCTGTTAATGGGACTAAGAATATTAAAATTTATTTGAATTTAGAATGCCATGTTATGACCTGTAGTAGCAGATAAAATTGATATGATTCTAATGGTAATGTGCAGAAAAAAATAGAAAATAATATATTTTACAAAACATCTTTTGCCATATCACCTACTCCTTCTATGCTCTTTTCTGCCATAAGCTGAGAACACTAAAAAGGTTATTTGTCGTGTATCATAATATTTGTCTACCAATACAGCCTTCCCACAAAATTGATATTCGGCCACTTCTATCACAATCCTGGCACCAGAAGCGGCTACAAACTTTGCTGCAGAATTGAGAAGTGAGATGTATCCAGGAGCTTGCCCCCTCTGACCCCTGGGCTACATATTTTCTTCACGGCCGCTTGCCTTTGAGCTGCACAATGAAACCGTGAAGATGAGCCGCGAGGAACCGGATGGAATTCCAACCCATGTGGAATCAATGCTATTGACCCACATGGGCATCTGTAGAGCACTGACAGGCCGCTCCAGTTTCAGCCACTTGAGCACAGAGCTAAAACTGTAAAACTGAGCATGTGTTAAAATATCTACCAATGGAACTCACCTACAATTGTAGTTCTGATTTATAGATTTTCATAACAAGTGCCCCGCACACTCCAAACGTTGTAAATGGTAATACACTGTGACAAGAATACAATCTGTGAGTCAATGCCACCCCAAAAGTGCCATTTTCGTATCGTCTTTGTTGGATATTGCTGTCATAAAAGTGCAGTGCAGCATGTGTTATTAAATTGGATTCAGTTCAGACACACAGAGAGCAGGTTTAATAAGATGAGCTGCATGAATAGCTCCATCCAAACTTGTGTGGTGCATTAGTCAACACATAATGAACCTTAGCATACTGCGTTTTGCCCGATTGGATTACACATTAGGCGTAATTAGATGACGTTGCAAGTATTTGAAATGAAGAAATTGTATAAGACAAGTGTGGCTTTTTAAAAACAAGCTAAAATCTAGATGGCCACAAGCTGGTGTATCCATTCATTACGTCACATTATCATGTGTCTTGCGCACACACGGAACACATAATGTATACCGTCATCTGCTAGTAGCTTACTGCAATCCAGTTTTAACAGCTTAACAGAAACAATTCAATGACAGGATGCTTTGACGCTGCTTTGTAATTTTAAGAGGCCTGAAGGGACGCAGACAGTGACTACTGACCAGCTCAAGAGCGAGCTGACACATCACATGATGCCAAAGAAGGAAAAAGTAGAACCCAGACGGACAGATTCTGAATGAGGGGCTTTTTATTGAAAACATTTCTGATACATTTCTGAGGCTTTAAGTTGATTGAATATCAGCACATACAGAGTAACAGTACATAGGCCTCACTGTACTTTTGTGAGTGTGAAGTGACAGAGACCATATTATACTATGCATTTAGCGTTTGCATTAGTAGCAGAAAGATAGTCTGTATACATTGTTTCCCATACATTAAGGAGACTCTGGCGGCCTGCCATACTCTAAATTGCCCTGCCATAGTCTCAAAATGAGACAATAACATTGGAACAGTTTATGTAAATTTCTGAACTTTTCTGGGAATAGGTCAGTGTGCAAAGTCTGTAGCAGCTGAGTGAGTGCTGACGTGAGTATAAGGGAAACTCACTGTTGGCAGGCACCACCAGGAGGCCCCCAGCATGTTTTTGATGTTGATGGGGGAAACTGGAGTAAACCGGGGAGTACATGCAAACGCCACACAGAAAGGCCCCGTCCATCTGACAATGTACACCACCTATTTTTAAACTTGTACTAACTGCTGTGTTTGTTCTAAAACAACGTACTAAACCAGGACTAAACCTTGACTAAACAGGAACTGACTTAACCTTAACCAGGACTATTACCAGGAGAAATCTCAGAAACAAACCAAAAATAATCAAGAACTATGTGAAGCCTAAGCACAAAAAAACACTTGAACTGAATTTAAAGACAAAGCCTAGAACTAATCTCAAGATAACTAATCTCTAAGCCAAGATTACACTGAGAATAACCCAGTAATAATCCATGAATACACAATAAGTGAACCCAGAACAAAAACAGTTCTAGAAACTTGACTAATGAGCATTCACCCAAGACTCATTCACTGAATCCGGCACTGTACCTAACAAACAAAAACCCCATTTATTATTTGTGGACACTTTTAGGCCGGTCTCTTTAAAAGACACTTGTACAAAGGTGAATTGGAAAAGTCTGCTGTTCCTTCCACCACTCTCAACACTCTTCTTTCTTCACTCAGTGATTACTGTATGTATTGATCCAAGCGCTGAATACAATCCTGTAATGAACGGGGCTATAATTCGGTTTCTGCTCAGTTAATTTGCTGACGGCCACAGTTCTTTGTTGCGCTAATCACTCCTCCGGTGTCTAATAGGTACTGTTGCAGTCACAAAGAATGTCCCGGCATGCTTTTCACTGCTTCTCTTTTGTCCCTAGAGGTGCAGTGGTAACAATATTGAATTAGCTTTTCATGTTGTAGTGCTCTACAAGAAAGAGACACATTTGAGTTGTCCCCATTGTATCACCCCTTTGCAATTACACAATATGTATGTATAATCATCAGTAATTGAGTCAAAGACATTCATTTCACCTCTTGGACTTGGTTTTTGACATTGGCAGGGGAAACGGGAGTACCCGGAAGTAAGCTACCCGATCGTAGGGGGAACATGCAAAATACACAAGTTTCCTGCGAGAGTCGAACTCTGGCCTTCCTTGCTGTGAGGCAACAGTGTTAACCACTGCACCACCGTGCCATAGATATATACAGTGATTCATGTTTACATTTTCATGAACCCATTGGCTGGGTTCATGAAGAAATGTGTTCCTCCGTGCCAGAGGCACATTGCTGACGATGATCAGCATGAATTTTGTTTTCAGTGTATGGGGGAAGAACACGCGGCCCTCGGACTTTCTGGGGAGTGTGAGCACTGGGTGAGTCTTTTGCCTGCCAAAGTCCTACGTGCCCGGCTCGCTTTCTTTAAAGAGGAGCGAGCCGACTCCCCACTCCAGTTGTGGGGTTCACGTGTTGATCTGACTGAGGTGTAGGGATCAGGTAGTCCTATGTTCCTCGCGCTCTCACCAGATGAGGCAGACACCGGCTCTGTGCTTGGGTGGGCACACTCCGGCGCTTCTCGCGAGCTCATCGATGAAGCCTCATCCCTGGCTTCTGAGGGCGCCGCAGCCTCGGAGCACTCTTCCCGCTCTGAATCTGCATTTGAGGAGCTGCTCGAGGTGGTTACGAGAGAAGTGGCTCGGATGAATATTGAGTGGCCTCAGGAGCAGGGCCCCCTAAATACTCTAAACTGGGTGACAGGTTTCTGTTAGGTGTCCAGGGGGAGGGTTCACAGCGGCGGTCTCTCCCCTTCTTCGGGGACCTCCCTGAGGAGCTGGCACGCTCATGGAATAAGCCCTATTCGTCCCGTGTTTTTGTGCCTTTGACGTCAATTCATTCAACTATCGTGGGCGCACAGGTGCGGGTCTATGGGTTGATGCCCCAGGTGGAAGAGACGCTTGCGGGCTATCTCTCCCCTGGGACATCGTCCTCCCTGAGAAAACCTACACTCCCCAACAAGCCATGCCGGTTCACGTCATCACTGGTGGGGAAGGCTTTCCGGGCGGCGGGTCAGGCTGGTGCAGCACTGCACACCATGGCGGTTTTGCAGGCATACCAGACTGAGCTGCTCAAAGACTTGAGCACAGAGGGTACTGTGAATGAGGACGCGTTTTGTGAGCTACGCCGTGCCACAGACCTCTCTCTCCGTGCAACTAAGCAGACGGCCCGTGCTATTGGCCGCTCCATGTCTGCTTTGGTTGCGACGGGAAGACATCTGTGGCTTAACGTCACGGGCATCAGAGAGAAGGACCGCGCCTTCCTCCTGGATGCACCCATCTTGCCTTCCGGTCTTTTTGGCGACGCGGTAGACTCCGTCGCCACTAAGTTCCGCGAGGCTAAATGCTACGAGGAGGCGTTTGTGAGGTTCCTTTCTTGCCGTGCTCAGCAGCCGGGACCGTCGGCCACCCAGTCCCGGCCAGGTCCAGCCCCTTCCAGAGAAAAGCGGGCTGCCCAGAAGGAGAGTGTGGCGAATTGTACCCCCCCTCGTAAGGACTGGGGAGCGGATTCTCGCGCTGCTCAAAAGAGAACGGACCTGCAAAATATTATCTCCGCCAAGAAGCAGAGGCCCTGATATTGACGCGCCCATGGCCGCGGGGGTGTGCTCCCACCGGGTGGGGTGCAACAAAATCCAACAGAGTCTAAAGACTCAATGTCGACACCCTCAGGAGCGCGCTGTTTTTTCTCCGCCGCCACTGCCGTTTCGGGGAGCAGCAGTCTCCAGCGCAATTATAAGTGTCCGGCCATCTCCTGCCTTGGTTCAGCACGGCGGGTGTTTTACATCCCCCCCAAAAACCGACATGCCAAAACTACTGCCCCTTTCGGCGAAACTGGCAGCATGGATGCCAAATATCTCCCCGTGGGTAATAAGGACTGTGGCCAAAGGGCCATAGAACGTGTTCCCCCACCAGACAAACAATCCGGGTTTTACAGATTTTAGACCTTTGCGGGTTAAACCGCTACCTCAAAGCAATAAAATTCAAAATCCTCACAATAAAAATTTCGTTCAGCCTGGCCTCGTCACCCCGTACATATACAAAATGCATGGATGCAGCCTTGGCTCCTTTGCGACTCCAGGGCATCCACATTTTGAATTAAATAGACGACTGACTGATATTAACTCAGTCTCAGGAGCTAGTGCTTCGACATCTGGATGTTGTCCTAGCTCATCTCATCTCTCTAGGCTTGAGACTCAACGCCGAGAAGAGCGTTCTCTCGGCCGCCCAGAGGACAACATATCTAGGGGTTGTATGGGACTCAACCGAGATGCAGGCACATCTGTCTCCTGAACGTGTCGGGTCAATTCTAACTACCCAGAAAGCTATTAGGGTAGGCCAGGAAGTGACTGTGCACTTCTTTCAAAGAATATTCGGTCTCATGGCATCTGCATGCACAATAATTCCTTTGGGCCTTCTATACATGAGACCGTTTCAGCTGTGGCTCAGAGCCAGGTGATTTTATCCAAGGGCCAACCCTCTGAAGCAAATAAGGGTTACACGCCGAGGGCTTCATATCCTATCTATGTGGTTTAGACCCCAGTTTCTCATTTTGGGTCCCACCCTAGGTCCATGTTGTCGTCGCATGATGCTAACGATAGATGCATGCCTTACGAGCTGGGGCGCGGTCTTAGATGGCCGTCCAGCCCAAGGGATATGGAGAGGTCATCTTCTTGCATGGCACATCAATTGCCTCGAGATGAAGGCTGTATTTCTGGCCCTGAAATACTTCCATCAGCAGCTAAGGGGCTACCTTGTCCTAGTACAAGTAGACACCACAGCGGTGGTCTCTTACATAAATCTTCAGGGCGGACTGCGTTTGTGCCGCTTGAACAAGCTAGCGCAGCAGGTTCTGCTTTGGGCTCAGGACAAGTTCCTGTCCCTCAGGGCAATTTATATCCCCGGGCGCATGAATATGGGTTAGATTTATTGTCCAGACAGAGGCTGTGACACATGGGGAGTGTAAACTCCACCCAGAGGTAGTGAGCCAAATCTGGGAAAGATTTTACGAAGCAGAGGTGGAACTCTTTGCTTCACAGCAGACAGCACAATGTCCCCTCTACTTCTCTCTGACTCCTCCAGCTCCCCTGGGTCTGGACGCAATCGTCCATGTGTGGCCCTGACTGCGCCTTTATGCATTTCCCCCGGTGGCTCTGCTCCCGGGAGCCCTGGCGAAGGTCCGTCAACAGGGGTCGCGCCTCTTACTAGTAGCGCTCCGTTGGCCGACCAGAGTGTGGTTCTCAGACCTAATATCTCTCCTCGACGGCTCACCATGGGCGATTCAGGAGGGATCTCCTTTCTCAGGCACAGGGGACAGTGTTTCATCCCTGGCCCGAACTCTGGAACCTTTACATCTGGCCCCTGAGGGGGACCAATTAAGAGATGTCGGGCTCCCAGTCCCTATTGTAGAGACTATTTTGAGTGCTAGGTCTCCCTCTACTAGGAGAGCCTATGCCTGCAAATGGTGTGTCTTTGATGCCTGGTGTGCTACACATCATACAGACCCAGTCCACTGCCAGATTGTTTCAGTGTTGGAGTTTCTGCAGGACAAACTGTCCTTGGGCACTAATCCTAGCACACTCAGAGTTTTTGTGGCCGCCATTTCGGCTTGCCAGACTTTGCCCTTGGGCTGGTCAAAGCCATTTTGCATCCTCATCCTAACTATCTTCCAAAAGTTCCATTCTCGAACTTAAATCCGGTCATTCTTGAAGTCTTCTGTCCTCCGCCATTTACAACACCGGAGCAGGAGAGACTTCACTTACTGTGTCCAGTACGTGCCCTCCAGACTTATGTCCACCGCACTAGCCAGTGGCGTAAGTCCGAACAGCTGTTTATTAGCTACGGGGGCTGCAAGCTGGGGGTTGCAGCTACCAGACAGACTATATCACGTTGGGTGAGGAATACCATTGCCCTGGCCTATGAGGTGCACAGTCAAACTTCGCCCATAGGTGTAAGGGCTCATTCTACTAGAGGGGTTGCAGCTTCAACAGCTCTAGCAAAAGGTGGCCCTCTGCAGCAAGTTTGGGATGCGGCAGGATGGTCCTCCCCGCATACATTCATTAGATTTTATAGTTTGGATGTTCATGCTACTCCGGGCTTGCATGTCCTTAAGCCATCATCCCAA
Source organism: Neodontobutis hainanensis (assembly GCA_024349245.1). Taxonomy (NCBI): domain Eukaryota; kingdom Metazoa; phylum Chordata; class Actinopteri; order Gobiiformes; family Odontobutidae; genus Neodontobutis; species Neodontobutis hainanensis. The sequence goes on from JALDNG010000064.1 coordinate 812,444, forward strand.
AGTTGTGTTTGAGACCTCTTTTGTGTTTGTGCACACTTCACAACCAGGGGGTCCAGACACTTGCAGTGCGGCGGCGGCGTAAATATTCTCGTTCCCCATAGCATAATGCTATGCAGCATCAAGTGTAGCTTTTGATAGAGAACATCTCGGGTTACTTGACTGTAACCCTGTTCCTTTAAAAAGCGGGAACGAGATGCTGCGCTGCAGTGCCGCACTGGGTGTGTGTGGGCGCTCTTCAGACAAAGTTGACTTGAAGACGCTCCCGCGTCATAATGATAATAATAATAATAATGGATTGGATTTATATTACGCTTTTCTCCCGAGTGATCAAGGGACTCAAAGCGCTTACAGGCCATCCATTATTCATTCATACACAGTCACACTGGTGATGCTAAGCTACAACTGTAGCCACAGATGCCCTGGGGCACACTGACAGAGACGTGGCAGCCATTTTGCGCCTACGGCCTCTTCAACCATCACCTCATACATTCACTGAACATTCTTACACATTCATACAAGGCAAGGTGGGTTAAGTGTCTTGCCCAAGGACACAACGACAGTATGAACTGTGGGGAGAGCGGGAATCAAACCCACTACCTTCCGGTTGAAAGACAACCGCTCTACCACTGAGCCTCTGCCGCCCACACACGCGTCATTTGTTTTTATACCCTCTGTTTAGGTGCGCGCACACGTGCTTCACAACCGGTCACACAAAGAATGTTCCCCCCCATAGCGTAATGCTAGGCAGCATCTCGTTCCCGCTTTTTAAGGGAACAGGGTTACAGTCAAGTAACCCGAGACGATCTATTCACACTTCATAAAAAGCAATAGAACCCGGCAGGAAGAAATAAAACTTAATTTAAATAGTCCCCCCCCAGTTTTAAGGCGATAGAAAACATAGCAAATGAGGCCAGGAACTTCCATATTCATATTGAATGTGATAGGACACATATGTGTCCTAACACTTTCTGCGTTATCCTGCATATGCCTCTTTAGCAACTCATGTTAGAAAATCTTGCACTGACAATTGCATAATTTACAGTTTTAGTCCAGTTTTCTTCCTCCATACACAGTAATAGTGCTAAATCTTAAAACTGAGACTAAACTATTGTTCACATCTGGAAAACTACAGTAGCCTCGGAGAGTCAAACTATCTTTCTCCAATGGGTTTACAAATTGCGCACATACATTTCTGGCTTCAATCTTGAAAAATGTGAGAAATTTTATTGTAATTTTCCCAAGATTATATACAATCTTTCTAGAGCATTTGGACATTTTAGTCAGTTTCTAGGTCATTACCATGACTAGAACTTTAAATTTCTTGTTTTTCCAGGACACATGGGACCCTGTGTTTTGTAGAAAAGCAGACAGCATTTGTTTAGCCTTTTAACTAGCAATTTACATTTTCTTGAGAGAGTTCTACCTGCATTGGCTCCAGCACACTTGCCCTTGAGGGGAAACTTGTTGAGATCAAACAGTTGCATTTAATTGTCTGTCGCCTTGGAAACAACTCATTTGATGCCAAACCACCATGGCTGCAATTTAATACCTTAATTTCTCTTTGCACTCCTTCTCCTTGCCTTTATCTTTTCACTAACCTATGCACTTTTGTACACTCCTGCTGTGGGTGCCTAACAGGTGACTATTATCACAGTGGAAGTATGTTCAGGTTATAGGCTCAACTGGCACAGACAGAAACGTCAAGTATGCCGACACTAAATGTAGGCAAGTGAGCTTCTGAATGCAGAGCTGCTTCACCATTGGAGTGCTGACAAAGTGCATAATAGTCCCTCTCGACTTCAGCCACAAATTGGAAAGTCTAACTTACTGGGATAACTTGTACATCACATCACGTCACATGTACCAGACAAGCTTTTTGGTAAGATCTGTTGATGCTCAGCAAGAAGGTTTTGGGTTTGACACCAGACGACATTTCTTAAATGGATTATTATTGGTCACTGACTGCACCAATCCGAGGACATTAAACTTCAGACAGGACAGGATAGGAGGCATTTTCCTACAATACAAATTATGCATGTACACGTTAATCAATTAATTTATACCGGTGTTTCACAAACTTTTTTTCATGGGACCCAAATTTCAATAGACCAAAAGAACTGTAACCTAACTTCTGACCTGATTTGCCATCATTTGACGATTGTCTGCATTGCTCTTAATGTTTTAAGTATATCCTAATATCTTCCTTTAAATTACTGCTTTACTCATTTGCATCACAGATTTGATTCCTTTTATTGTTCTTCTGATGATTTATCAGAAGAACCCCTCCTCCCAAAACAGCCATGACGAGAATTTTGTCCTTTTAGTTTTTATTAGTTTTGGCAAACCAAACGGGATGTGTAGACACACAAGCAAACAGAAGGTCCACCATTTTTGCTGTGACGTCTCCTTTGTTTCCTTGTATGTGATCGGTTTAAACCTTTTCTGTTGCTGCAAATGTATAAAAAAAATTGACATTGAGTCAAAAAAAAAAAAAAACATTGTGTGAATAATTTGCGCATCAAAATCACATCCAGTGTGAAATGATCTTTACTGGAACTATTTGTACATTATATCACACCACATAACAAGACAGGCTTTTTGGTAAGAACTTGTTGATACTCAGCAAGAAGGTTTTGGGTTTGACAATGTAAATTACATAAAATATTGATGAAAGTGGCATTTTGTCTTTTGGAGGAATTTGGAGGAAATTGGACTTCCTCTAAAGATAACTTTTGAACTATTTCTCTTTTAGCCCTATGGCTATTATCAATATTGTGTGAAGTAACCAGATATGGATTTTTCCCCCCATGCAGCTTGAGTGAGCATTGGTTGGGTTTGGCTCATTACCTCAATATTGAAATCTAATGAAAATACAACATTGCAAACACAAAGGAGTTGGGATAATTGGAAAAAAGCAAAGAATAAAATATGATGTGCATATACAAAGGGTAGATATAGTCCTAAGAAAATGCAAACTGACACGAATCTTAATGAAAGGAAACTTCTGCGTACTTCATCTTAATTCAATGTCAGTGAAGCAGTCAGAAAATGAAATGTTGTTTACTTGGAAGAGTGCCCAGAGTGGGTTATTTTAATTGTATTATTTAATTGTTGGATAAATGCTTGAAGAATTGTTTTACTTATTTATATTATGATAAGGGGACATATCTTGCAGTGGCGCAGGAGTGGCTGTCATCAATATGGTGGTATATTTGCTATCTTGTGCCCAATGCAGCTACATCCTGCTTGTCCTCAACTCTGACAGCGCTTAGAGGGGTGGTGGTTTGAAAAGCAAGGCGTGGCATGGCACAGACAGGTACAACAGCTGATCTTAGTCAAAGTAAACATCATGTGTGTTTGTTCGTTAAAGCCCATTGCAGGTGAATTTAGGTGTAGGACAGCTTATTCAAAGCTGGTTTGCTTTAAAAAAAAAAATGTATACAAATCATTACGCCACAGCCAGGACAGCGCATGGCTAAATAAAAACTTAGCATAAAAATAGAGAAAGCAGTGCTTTAGAAGCAAAACACAGAAAACTCACCAGGACACCGGGAGCATCGCAAAACTTATTGGTGCGCTATCATCCCCATTCCTCATTTCTGCCTGGGCTGGACCAAGTCCTAACAGGTGTAACACCTGTCTGCGGTGTCTGCTCTGTTTGTGCATAAAGGCTCCACTTTGTACTGTAACCCACACAGCTTTCCATGTGTAAAGATGCTCCACAGCTTGTTTTGAACCTGAAGTGATCATGCAGTGCCTATGTGATCAGTCCACTACAAAACTAAAAAAAGTCTAAAAACGCAGCAGTAGGTTTTGTTGCACAAAGACATAATGGAATATTTGCACAATTAAAATGGTCACACATAAAACTTGACATTAAAATCCTAATTCTACCAAAATAATGACAATATATATATTATTATCTAGAGGTAAGTCACTTTTTTATAATAAAATCACTGATAAGAAAGTAGAGGCCTGTCTGAGTGATAATTATTTTTCTAGTAGTTTTCTCATCCAATATTGAAAAAGAAGAGCTTAACAAGAAATGAAACAATAAAAGATAATAGTTGAGCATTATATGAAAGTCCAATGACTAAAATCAAAAAAGTATTTATAAAAGTAAAATAATTTAAAAAACAAAACTCCTGTGACACAAAAAGTCCTGCCTCTTTATACCTGCTCCGGCTCAAGTCTTGTCTCTTTAAACTTGCGCCGTTTCAAGTCCTTTCTCTTTATATCTGCTCCGACTCAAGTCCTGTCCCTTTATACCTTCTCCGGCTCAAGTCCTGTCCCTTTATACCTTCTCCGGCTCAAGTCCTGTCCCTTTATACCTTCTCCGGCTCAAGTCCTGTCCCTTTATACCTTCTCCGGCTCAAGTCCTGTCCCTTTATACCTTCTCCGGCTCAAGTTCTGTCCCTTTATACCTTCTCCGGCTAAAGTCCTGCCTGTTTATACCTGCTCCGGCTCAAAGTCCTGTCTTTTTATACATGCACAAGTTCTGGCGCACTGTATCACCATCTTTACTGTGAAAATTGTGCATTTTGATCAGAAAGATGCAACACCCAACATCATAGTGAACATATAATGTTAAAGGAGAAAGGTATTTAAAAAAGTGGAGATTGTTATTCTGCTATGTAAAGACCACCCATTAGTCAGCATTGGTTTTAATGAGCAAAACCTGCGGCTGAATGAAGCTGACCTCGTGAACCTATCTGAACCAGAGTCAAGCTGAAAAGGAAAATTTGCAAGACACTATCTAAATGATGAAACAAATAAGTATAAATGCAATGGTCAATCCACATCATAACAGTGAACAACTTGCTGAATTTTAATGAAGCCCTAATAACAAAGAGCCAGTGACTTTGTGAGTGGAAACAAAATACATTAATATATGTCAGTAACAAAACTTGTAAAAAAGGTCCTAAAATACAAATACAAACATGCATCTGATGAGTTGTATTAAGTGACATTTGCCCCTGAAAAATGAACGCAGGCAAACCATGTGAGCTCAGTTTATTTCTGGATGTACTGGAAAAAAACTTTTGCTAAAATCCCATGTTGTCTAAACAGAGCCTTGTCAAAGATTGATGCAGAATGATCCATACAGAGATAATAACACAGTGGCATTGTAGACAGCATTATTGAATCTGTCTGGCCACAGCGAAAACTAACCTTATATATTTGTATGGTGTCACTTGAGGATTGCTCAAAAATAGTCCTTTATAACTTTAGTCATTATACAACACTTCAAATATAGATTAAAAGGATGTGTCGGACCCAGTGACCCCATTACCCCATACAAGTTTTTCTTCTCAGATCTGGACAAAGGGAAGAAAGCCATTATTAGTATAGCAAGAAAACAGTTAACGGCTACGCTAATCAAATGGAGGTTGCCATATTACAGAAGAGTAACAGTCACGTGATGCAGTAATGTCAAGTAAAAAAAAAAAAAAAGATGCAGCAGTTAAGAGATGCAGGCGACTTGAAAAACTAATAATGTTTAGGTATTTATTTGGAAACTTTGGTGGAAGTAGTGGAGAAACAGACACACAACAGGACGGATGCCCTACTCTACAATATGGCCCATCCCCTGCATTGGGATTTTGAACAACAGAGAGCAGCCAGTGGACGTCTGAGATCATTGAGCTGCAAGACAAAAAAATGACACAAGATCTCCTTCTTCCTGACTGCCATAAAATGAGGATAAGGGCAATGTATGGGGTATTCTGCCAACTTCACAGGTACTATTTAATGACACTTGGATTTTTGTCAAAACGCTTTTTGCCCAAGGCAATCATAAATGGCTCTTTTAAGTATGATATAATCTGCTGAAACGGGCTGGTAGGACTTCATTGATTACTCACTAAGTCAATCAGTGAGACAGGATATAGTCCCATCAGTGCAGGTAACAGCAGGGTGAGATTATTTTTAGAATGCATCCTGCCAAAACAGCTACCAATGCTTCAGTGATGGGCCTAGTGTCATAACAAATTCATTTTCTGTTGCAAGTATACGGTTTAAAACCTAGGGAGGAGATCATGCTCATCATTTAATCTCATTTAATCTAATAAACCATACGAATCAAAGCAATAAGATCTAACAATTATAAAAAAAAGAGTGGAGGAGCATTTAGAGCCATTAATCACATGCTGCAGTGTGAAGCCACATTTCCACTGTGAGTACAGTACGGGTCAGGTCAGTACGGGACGATTTGGTACAGGTATCCCCTCTAGAGGTCTGCGTTTCCAATGGTCCAGAAGAGGGATGTCTACTACGTAAACAATGAAATCATCAAAATGCACACAAAATTTGTCCTTCTATTTGAGATCTGGAACATATTTGAAGTATTTTTTGAAAGTTGGATGCATTTTCAACATTTAATATAAGTAATGGAATAAATCCTGGTGTGCAGGCGGCGAGAGTCTGGACGTACAGCCCGTCTTTTGCTGCCGTAAAACAATTCCCAGCTTTCTAAACATCTATTTCATAGAGTTGTACCCCTTTCATGCTGCTTTTTTAAACTGCCATATAGAAAATAACAGCATGTTTTCTGTTTGATTATGACAAGAACAAAGGATAATTTATTTGGATATATGTCTGTTTAACGTTTTCTCCTTTTGCTTTTCAATTTTCGCTCAAGTGAGGATTTTCTATAATCCAATAAGCTGACTGCAGTGTTTAACTTAACCCCCCCTAAAGCGAACCACTTGTGACCCTAGGCTGAGGCGTCCCCAAAGTAGAACTGTATGCTTTTTGGGGACCCTTCGAATCCCTTTTGGTGATGGGAACTAAAATGTGCAGGAAACATTTTTTTTTTTTTTTAAAGTAAAAATCTGCCATGAATGCTCTATTCAAACATTTTTAGCCGTTTGAAGCCTATAATATATATAATATATAATATAATATATATACATTTTTTTGTTATTTTTATATACTGTCATTATAAAAACAACATTTATACTTTATCACTTGTCCATACAGATGTAATACCCGATTAATCAGAAGTTCTTTTGTTGTGCAGTGTTGTTTATCCTTCACTAAAAGAATCTGGAAGACTAATTTTAAGCGTTGTATTTATGTCGTGTGGACGGACATATTTTGACAAATGCTCTTTGCTTTGACAAGTCTATTGAAAATATCTCTGCACATGTAGCCAGAGCCTTAATTGATCCAAAACTCTGAATGGATGCAGCTTTGATAGCTCAAGTTGCATCATACATCTAGACTCCAGTTCAATTGCATTCATTTCGCCACAGGGATAATAGATTCAAATGGAATGTTTAACCACTAGTCATGTTTACATTTGTATTACTTAAGATTCATATGTGACACTCAGGTGGCCTCACTGATGTGCAGGAGAAGCAGTAAATCCACGCACAAGTCATCATATAGAGCTGCTTCAGTGCTGTGTATTCATAGCTGCACAATGGGCCCAGCTCCACTTAATCAAGCGACGACTTGTGTTGTTAGTCGACGCTACAGTGGCTCCTGACAGTGAACTAGCACTACGGCTGATGGGTTGTTTGTCTAATAACCAAGGCTGCATTTCAATTTCACAACTCACTGAACAGCCTTCTTAGCCACACAAGACTGATATGACTAAAAAAAAAAAAAAAAAGAGGCTGCGCTGCTTCTACCGGCGATAATAATAATAATAGTAATAATGGTGGAAAGTTCCATATTAACCTGCAGGTCTATAGTCTTCATCTGTTTAAAGCAACCTTGAGACTGGCTAAACAGAAGAAGGCTGCTGTTAAACTGAACACATTTTCCCAAAAATAAATAAAGGAGTTAAAACATATACCCCCTGCATGGTCCCATGAGGGGCCCATTATTTTAGTGGAGCTTGAAAGTGACTTTCCTTTTATGCTCCCCCCTTCAGGCCTAGCTTGCGTGATGCATGCAGGGAGTGCTCTGTGTCTGCTCTAATTAAAGACACTAATTCACTGCCTCCTTCTGTCCCTGCGTCGACAGCTCTTCCTCCAGGTTTTCTCAGTCTCGCTGAACCTACTTTTCAATCTCATGTGGAGTACCTTTGCTGAAATATTAGCCATCAAAGCAGTAATTTGGATGTTTTGAAGAAGGCCCAGGGCATTTTGTATGTTAAAATTCTTTACACACAAGGAGGGTATGTATGGTTCTCAAAATCTTATTATTGATACAAAATAGCAATACCACAGGGAAATGACAATATTAAAAAAACAAGAAATTATTATTCTAATGTCTGTAGTACAATAAAATAGGGCGGCAGTGGCTCAGTGGTAGAGCGATCGTCTTTCAACCGGAAGGTAGTGGGTTCGATTCCCACTCTCCCCACAGTTCATACTGTTGTTGTGTCCTTGGGCAAGACACTTAACCCACCTTGCCTCGTTTGAATGTGTAAGAATGTTCAGTGAATGTATGTGGTGATGGTCGGAGAGGCCGTAGACGCAAAATGGCTGCCACGTCTCTGTCAGTCTGCCCCAGGGCATCTGTGGCTACAGTTGTAGCTTAGCATCACCAGTGTGACTGTGAATGAATAATGGACGGCCTGTAAGTGCTTTGAGTCCCTTGGTCCCTCGGGAGAAAAGCGCAATATAAATCCAATCCATTATTATTATTATTATTATTATATCTGTGTACAGACATGTGATATATGTGGTAAATAAATGAACTGCAACAGAAACGGGACAATACTGTGTTTTCTGCTTTTATATCAGACAAACCTAATGGGAACCTGCAGTAGCTGTCCAAATTTGTCCAAGACAAATTTCTTCAGTTGGAGAACATGAAGGCTTATTGTATCTTATACCTGTGCTTGTAAAAAGAACTGTTGTGAATGAAAGATCAAGAAAAGATGATGGACTTTGAGATTGTTCCTGGAATTCAAAACATTTGTAAGTAGAAGGTGGAATCTCTGGGCATTTTCAATAGCCCTGAGGCTGGGATGGAAACAGACAGCAGTAGGGGATTTTCTGTGTGTTGCTTCTCCACTGAAAAAGAGTGTGTCTCTTTGTGGTATATTAAGTCAATGAAAATATTGTGTGAATTGAATTTGTTATGTAACTATATGTCGGGTTGTCAACTCCAGGCTCAATGCAACAGAAGACCGGGTGTCACTAAATACTTTCACATGTGCAACTCAGTTGGGCTACGCTCCTAGCTTCATTAGACAGTTTACAAGCTCTGCTGAGGCTAAGAGCTCATTCATGTGCTATTTATAATAGAGAAAAAAGAACTGAAACATGGATTGACTTTACAAAAGAAAGGTAATCATGAGTGCTTCCAGGACCACCAAAAAGGTATTTTTAAGTTATAATAAAGGTGCTTTTTGAAAAAAGAAAAATTTTAAATGAAAATCTAAAAAAGCCAACCCTCTCTGTTAAAGTTTGCAGCATGGTCACAATGAACGCCAACAAACGAGTCTCTGAAATTATATAAGCATTGACTATATGAAAATGAAAGTGTCTGACCATGTTGAAAGCACAGAAACACAAGTAAAAAAATGCATCCTAACCTGGTCACTGTGCCGTCTAAAAAGTTTTTTCCTTTTAACCTTTTAGAGAGTCTAAAACCACCGCCTACAACAAGATAGCAAGACACCTTTACTCAGCTAAACCATTTACATGCAGCAAAATTTTGGCTATTATCACCTTTACCCATTTGGACTTAGAGATTTACTGGCATTCGTGTTGGACTCAGATGTCTGCATGCATGACTAAAGTTGGATTAAGGAAATAATTCTTCTATTGTCATGTAACTGCACAGACACGCCATGTGGATATTAAAGGCACAGCATGTTTCTCAGTGATTTTGTTGCTGTCATCGTAACTGTAAAAAATAACCCTAAAAGGCATACTCTCTCTCACATCTTATCTTGTTTCTATGAACATCATGCTTTCACAGTACAGCACAACCTCTTTCCACTCACACTACCTCTCTTCTTTTCCCCAGTGGTCATCATTTGATTTAAATTTAAGGACATATCCTCTGAAGGCATTAAGTTAATTAGACATCGAGCCCTATCTGTCCTGCTCGTTCCGCGTCTGTGGCTGAATATCTTTGGGCTTGGAGAAGTATTGCTGCACTGAGGATGTGTGCTTTCACATGAGCAGTGTGCTGTGGGCCGTCAGAGCCTGTATGTGGGTGTTTTATTTTGCCAGTGCCGCAGTGTAGACACAATTCCTTTGCCCGTGGTTCTTTGAAAAGATAGTTCCAGACTTACAATCCCCAACAAGATGATGTCTCCTCATTTATAACTCTGCCGCATGTTCTCCCCAAACATGGCGGAATCCTCGTCACAGCCTTGCCAAAAGCGGGAGACGTGACTCGGCTGTGTCTCCTGTGTCAATGTCACAACTCTTTACACCACAGTCATCTGAAGTGTTTCCCAAAGGCACAGCTCGCTAACCTTGTGTAAGGAATTTTAAACGAATGCCACTGGAAAGTGAATCTTGACTACTTAAGCCATTGTTTACAATGCAACACTCATTGACTACTTATACTTTTGCCAATTATTTTAAATTGTTATCATGGATTAAAGTTTCAGGTTTTAAGAGATTAATAGATATGTGTTGGGTTGGTATGTGCTTAGAGACAGAAGAACAGCTTCTGTTGCTAATTAGAACAAGAAAAAACATGCTTTATTTGAGAAAACATTGCCATTTTGTATTTTTCTTTCATTGAATGAGGACATCCTATTGACCAATCTACAATCTGCTGTGTTTTACTCCACACCTTTAAAAGCACCACTGATGGAACCAAAAGTCAGAAGGCTACCAAAGTATGGCACTGTACTCTTTTTTTAAATCCTTTGTGCTGCTTCTGCTTTGTACTGACAAGAACTGTACTGTCCCGCTCCAGTGGAATTTAAGATCCTTTTTTAAAAATGTTTTTACAACTTACCATGTTTCAACACAACTCAAAACTGTCTTTAATTCAGTATTTTTGTCTCTTCTTGCAAATAGTTTAGTAAGACAGCCCTGAACTACCTCTCTGCGTGTCAAAATGTCTAAATAATCATTGATCTACAAACTGAGTCATTGAAGTGGCTACATCGCCTCACTCGCATCAAACTAGCAACGGCATATAAATAGGAACAAACTCACACCAGCTCCAAACTGCACACACAGAAGTTGATGACACTGATCATAAGATGCAGGGCATTAATGAACCACACCTAAGTAACTGTGGCTGGATCTTTCGTAAAACCAGCTTAAGACCAGTGACGTAAAACATGGAGATAACCCTGTTTCGTGCTGCAGTAGGCAAGACTGCATTGACAGAGTACAGATCATGTCCAAGACCAGAGAGACTCAAGACCAACACAAGAGCATTACTTGTAGGGATTGAGACAATAAAAAGACCTTGACAAAATTGTTTTAAAATTGCATTCAGAGCTGAAGCTGTGGTGCATGGAATAGCCTCATTTCCACTGGAGCAGCATGTTCTGGGTCGGGTCAGTACGGATGTAATTCCATTCAAACATTAGGAAAATCTGAGATATCCTTAATCGAGTGAAAATTTTAATGAAAAGAAAAACATTTAACGGAAATGTATTTTGTGTTGTTGTCATTGTTAGATTTAACATGCTTTTTCCTGAGAACAAAGAGAGTGATTATTAACCACAACTGTTTCAAGGTTTAAAACAGAGTTGCTGTCCTACGACTTTTGCTTGATGATTTAAAACATTGCATGTACTGTCTGCATTGCATTAAACACATGCAGATCTTTTGACAATAACTTTTAAGTTTCTAAATTAAAGGAAGATTGTTGTAGATCTATATGTGACAATTCAGCCAATGCTATTTTATTCAACTGTGACATCATCAGTCAAGCAGGGGCTGTCAACCTTAGAAAACATATACGTTAAGTTCTAGATGCTTGGGTTTGTTTAGGATTCTATCAACACATTCAGATTGATTTAGTTAATAAACCATAATTTTGTTTTAGTTTTGACTTTAACTTTAAAAGCCTGTCACATTGACACAAGAAAAAACTTGCCATTCAATGCTGATGCTAAAAATGTTTGCGGTATTTGTAACTGTACAGATGTGATAAACAGATTTATAGTAAACCTGTTTATGTTGAAGATTTGATGTTTAATAGAATCATGTTGACCTTGGCACTAGCCCTGACGGTGAATGCGCTGGGCCAGACAATAAAAGCCCATTCAGAATTGATGGACCGCCTGTTGCCTCGTCATTTAACCACATGTGAGCATCATGTATCCAGACAGGAGGACATGCAGAAGCTGTAAACAACCTTACAAACCGGTTTACACTTATTGGCATCTGGCGTGAAATGTGAAAAGATGGATTAACCGTTCAATACATTCTCAAGGTGCGTCAATAAAGACAATTGTACGGCAGCTGAGGAATTGGCAGCAAGGGTATTACATAAAATAGAGAATTGTTAACAGTAAAACGAAGGATTCTTTGAAAGTGGACGCTAGAGCTAACATGGGAGGGATAAAATATTCACCAAAAAACGGCCAAGTGTTGAACTTCGAAAGATGTTAACCTCCCATCTATCTTCCCTCAAGGTTCCGCTACAAGCCAAATCTTAACATCAATATTAACAAAGGAGATGTTTCCATCAGTGCCCCCCCACCAATGCTCTGCTTCTCTCCGTCAATCATACTGCATTAATATTTCATAGCTCCTCTTCCGCCGCCTGTGCTCTTTTCTGTCTTGCTTGCTTGCTCACGAAATGATCCAAAGGAGCTCTGACACCAATAATTAAAGAGTTATTGAAATTAGCAGCGACTGGCCATCTTGCTTCTGCTGAGTGCCAGTGAAGATTCTCCCCCTGCTTTGATCGCCTAAGGTTGCTCTTTATTCCATTAAACTCCTCTCTCATGATTGACTCAGACAGAGATAAATACATGCTTCTGCAGCGCTAGCTTCTGGGCCAAAAATGCAATCACTCTCGTCTGCAAAATAAATGGACTCAATTGCTACTCCAAAGCCAAAAACCAATGATTAGATTTTGAAAATTTTAATACTCAGTTCTAATATTTTTGGGTGTTTTTGGAAATACATGTTTCTTAATGAAAACTAGTTCACAGAAGCATTTGTACCACACTGGTGAAAAAAATAACCTCTCCCTGACTGAAACTTAGTGTTGTCCTCAAGATTAATCTATCTTGGTCCTTGCTCTCATCTATGTTCAGGACATAGAGGTCTAGGGACATTTTAACTAGCCTCTGATTAGCATCTCTGAGGTCTGGACCTTAATGAATATGAAAAAAGGGGGACTGAATGCAATTTCAATTCAAGCTCAGCAGACCTTTGTTTTACTTCTCTTTATTCTATTTAATTTTTCCACATTAAATCGTTTGTCAAACCAAAAGATAGCGCATAGTAGCTGTAAACCATTAGCACATTAACAGGATTTTCAACACCAGTGCTACTACGCTGCTGTTGCTTTGTTATAAAAACATGAGGCCGAGATAACCTGATTTACATACTGTATTCTCTGCTGTGCTGTATCCAGATCAGCAGTCTGTGCATAATTGAGACAATCATATCTAAAAAGGCGAGTAAATGGTAGCTTATGCAACTACTGTAAAATCTGTAGAGTTGATTATTAATTGAATGGTTCCCAGCAAGAATCACACAGTATCTTTGCTTGGCATACCAATTAGTATTATTAGTATTCATACCCAATTAATGATTTTGCTTTGGAAGTTTACTTGAGCAAAAGACACCTAAGTTTCAACAAGCATGAAAGAACCGTTCCAATAGTTTTTTTTGCTGTTTTTCATAAAAAACAGAATTTTCCTGTTCTCAATTACATAACCAGATACCAGTTTATTCATGTTCTTAAAACACCTTTTCCTTGTGTGTTCAAAATATTATGACCTGTGAAAGGCAGAATGATGGTGCCCAGCTGGATGACATCTCCCTCTCCCCACCCTCACATCCACCCACTCACTTGGCACGCCATTCCTCCTCCTCCTCCTCAGTCTTCATTCCAACATCCTCCTATCCCTCTTCCCCTGTCTTTCTCTGATTCACAACGCCTCACATCTCCTGTAGTCTTTACAGTAAGCCGCTTGGCCTTCAACAGCACTTTCCCCATGTTTCCGGTGCGCTCCAGCTGCATCCCTGCGGCCTCTCTTTTGCAGTCCTGCGCCTTTTCTCCCCGCTGTCAAAGCCCATTCTCTCTGTCCTCCACCAGCTGCGTGAAGACGAGGCCCGCTGTGCCAAGTGCCATTTGATTAGCCTCTTTCTGGCAGCCACAGTAATTGTAGCGACATTTTCCTCTCTTCCTTCTTTCTCAGCTGTGCCCGGGATGCATCATCACCACCAACAAAATCACTTCTCTTTTCACTCTCAAACTTTTCACAATCCCCACACAGTCCTACCTACAAAAAAATACAAGCTATAAACCAACATGCATGGATCTCTGTTTAGTTTCCATTCTTGTTCTTTAAATTAACCAGAATGCGTCAATGCAGCATACCAGACTGTCATTTTCATATCTTTCATTTTCTTACAATCGCAGGAGTAAACAAAATTTGTTACTCAGATCCTGCAGCGTATAGTGTGGGCAATGAGAAAGATTTTGGCAGTTTTACAGACAATGGGGAAACGTTTTGGCCTCTTTGATTTAGCTGAGTGAACCACTCTATGCACCACACAACAATAAAGGGCTATCAGGATGTGAGAGCTGAGTCCAGCCTGCTTTAGCCTCCTCAGAAAGTACAGGCGTTGGTGGGCCTTAATAATGGAGGGCTGTGTTGGCTGTCCATGTGAGGTAATTTAAGACTAAATAATACTTCCTAAGATTGTTAGAATACTGTGGAATTATTATATTAGTTAAATCTCTTTTATATGATTATTAAAAAAAAAAAAAAAAAAAAGATTAAAAAAAAAGGTTAAATTTTTTTCTAATTTTGCCATGAGCTTGCCTGATACAGTTGTGCTCATATCCTGGCAGAATTATTATTATTATTATTTTTTTTTCCATTTTTCAGAGAATATGTTAGAATAGTTAGTGGTTGGTTGAAGCCATTTATTGTCAAACAACTGTGTTTACTCTTTTTAAAACAAACAAAAACTACTCAAATTAATTTCTAGATTCTGGCCTGATACACAAAGAGGCTTGAATGGTTACTAACCTCACCTATGATCTGTTTGTTTGTAATCAGTGTGTGTATAAAAGGTCAGTGAGTTTCACTGACGTTTCTGTATTCTGAGTCATGGGGAAAGAAAAATAATTGTGGAATGATCTTCAGGAAAAGGTAATAGAACTGAAAAAAAAAAAAAAAACAGGAAAGGGATATAAAAAGATATCCAAGAAATTGAAAATACCAATCAGCAGGGATTCTTTTGAAACCAAATCTAAATAGACCAACAAAAATAACAGCCACAACTGCCAGGAAAATTGTTCGGTTTGTAAAGAAAAACCCACAAATAGCTTCAGCTGAAATACAGGTACAGCTGAAAAAAAGTGGTGTGGCTGTTTCAAGATGCGCAATGAGGCACTTGAAGAAAAATTGTCTGGTCAAGAAAGCGGTTACTACGCAAATTTCAGAAATGTCACAAAGCATCCACGCCAAACAACCCAGAGACAAGCCTCAAACCTTCTGGAACAAAGTTCTTTGGAGTGATGAGACCAAAATATAACATTTTGGCCACAACCAAAAATGTTACATTTAAAAAGGGAGTCAACAAGGCCTATGATGAAAGGTACACCATTCCTGCTGTAAAACACTGAGGTGGATCGCTGATGTTTTGGGGATGTGTGAGCTACAAAGGCACAAAAAAAGATGAATAGAGCATGTTATCAGAAAATACTGGAGGAAAATTTGCACTCATCAGCCCAGAAGCTGCACATGGGACGTGTTTGGATGTTCCGACATGACAGTCTACAGCTACAGCAGCATAAAGTGAAGGTTCTGGACTGACCATCTCAGTCTCCTGACCTCAATTATCCTGAGCCACTCTGGGGAGATCTCAAATGTGCAGTTCATGCAAGACCCACCCAACCAATAACAATTTAAAGTTTTTTGTGTTATTATTCATATTCTCTGATCCCCCCCCCAAAAAAAAAAAAAAAAAAAAAATCTGCCAGGGTATGTAAACTTATGAGCACAACTGATTGGCCTGCTGAAAGTGTTGTCCTGCTTTGGTTAATTAGAGGTGTGAAGAGGGTTTGACTTTTATTTATTCATAAGATAATGGACTAAACCCATTCCCAGTAAAAGAAATTATTGACGTTTTCAAATCGTGAATTTGATTGCAATGGGATTATGATTGCAAACACCCTAATCTCATGAACAAACTTATTTAGTATAAATCCTGTTCATGATGCCATTTTGAAATATTAAGACTGATTGCAAGACACCTGTCAAGACATTAAGCAAAGTAATTTCCATGTAGAGAAGTGCAGAGTTTGCCAGCTTATATTTTGTTGCCACAGGTATTAGGTGTGTTTGGTTTGCCAACAGCCTGCAGCTCAGAGCAGATGAGAAATTACTACACGGTAATAATACTGAAAATGAAGACATCCTGATTTCAACTTTAATATAAACAGGGTAAAGAAGAGTTCATCAAAAGATTTATGATTGAAATTGTGTTTTAGATTTTGATGGTTAAATCAGAACCACTGTACTTTTTTGATTGAAAGAAAAAGGCCATCTAAGGATAGATAAGTGTGAGAAATTGTGATTATGCTTTTGGATTTTGATTTAGTCTGTGGAGCGTAGGGCTGTACAATATTAGGAGAAAAGACTTGCAACATGCAATACTTCTGTTAAATATTGCAAAAATTATATGACCTGCAATTTTTAAATGTCCATTGGGGTATTACAGTACAAGTGAAATATCATGAAATAATGTGAATAGGGCTTGTACTAATCCACACTCCTACCTTTTTGGTTGCAAAAAGGGAGGAATCTGTTACATTAAAGTAATTGACCAGTTAGACCATCTAATTGGTCAATTACTTTAATGTAACAGATTCTGTTTTAATCATTGCGGTCATGATTTGAATGACAATTTTTTTTCAATAATAATAATAATAATAATAATAATATTTTTTATATAATAATAATAATAATAATAATAATAATAATAATAATAATAATAATAATAATAATAATAATAATAATAATAATAATGCTGGATTGGATTTATATAGCACTTTCCAAGGCTCTCAAAGGGCTTTACAAAGTCCATTATATGTTCCCTCCACAGTCAGACACTGGTGGTGGAGGCAACACACATTCATACACCAGTGCTACAGTCACTGGAGGCAAAGAGGTTAAAGTTTCTTCTAAGCCAATTCGCCAAAATTGCCACATTCTTAACCACAACTCAGACTGTTAAATGGTGGCAAATAACGGGAACCCCGCTTTAGCACAAGTTTAATGATGCAAAATATTTTAATTTTAGAGACCTTTTCTTATAAATCTTTTGTTGTCCTGTCTTCCTGTGAATCAGAATGACTAATTGATTTATTCTCACATTGTACAGTTTATAGTCTGTGTTTTGCAGTGCTGTCACCTCAATTTAGGCAAACTACTTGATGTTTTGCTTGTTTCTGATTTGTCAGACTCACAGGAAGTGCTGTAGCTTTTAATGGTTTTATTTCACAAAGCTTTACTCCGTTCAAACCAACTTGGCAACACTTTTTTTGCTGGTATGACTCAAGGGATCAGGATGAATGTACACTATTTGACTTAGTGACATAAGTTTAATCTATTTTGAAATTAGATTGGGATTGTGACATTGCACCCACACAATACAATGCCATAATGTACCCTTTCATGAGCTCAATAGCAAACAAAAATTACATTAATGTCACTTTCACTTTTGCAAAGGGTGGACACAAAAAGCAAATACTTTATATAGCTGCTCTGGAAGAATATGAAATTTCCCTGTTTAATGTTTGCCCTGTCCTGTTCCAGAAGCCCCTGAAGCCCCACCAGTGAGCTGCGAGCGTGAGTGTTGGTCGAACTGACTTGCCCCTCTGCCTCCTGCCATCCCACTGGCATAACTGTATGGCCCTCATCCACCATGAAAAAGCTTTTTGCTGCCCAACACAAACTGCCACCTGCCATCAGTCCCATTATCCCCCCTGCAGGCTCCCCAGTTCACCTCCAGCCAGATGCAGAACAAAGTCCACCATCCCACCACAGCAGCTCCACTGCTCATTTAAACCGTGTCGGATAATTATGTCAACATATGCAAAAGGATTTTTACAGCTCAATGGATGGCCATAATGCACCACTATTCCAAAGTTGGCTGAGTTCGGGGCTTTTCCAGAGGAGGGGCTGGTTTATCTCTTGCAATGGGATGTGGTGGTGTGTTTATTATGTGGGTTACATTAGCAAACAACAGAGGATGCACTTTTCCAAATGACTCAGAGCAATTAGCTTTGTTTCATTTTTTTGTAAGCAAAGAATAATGTCAGTTTCACCCTGGTGAATTTCAGGAGAATTTCTACAGCAAATGATGTGGATAAACATATTAACATATTATTAACATTGATTGTAGTAAACCCCATTTTAAAAAAGATATATTTGATCCGAGTGTTATGAAAATGGGACACTTAGTACTCAGTATGTTTACCCCATGAATTTAATCAATTCCTTTCACAAAGTCAGATAAAGCCACCCCTTTGCTGCTGCAAAGCTGGTGAAATGTCACTAATGCCCATGAAATGAAGTATGAGAAAAAAATATATAAGGATGCCTTTAAACAACCATCATCAGTTTGAGAATAATCTTGAGGAAATGAAAATATATATATTATAAAGTGGTTGCTCATCCTGCAATGGTGCAATAACATATGCCATGTCTAAAATATTATTTATAAATGAATATAGGGTGACCATTTGTTTGCGTTTTTTACCGGTAATGCCAATAAGTAAGCCAAAGAACTTTGCCTGTAACTCATTTGTCAGAAGACTGTCTGTGTGTCAATCACAGAGTTTCCATGATGACGGCAATATTAACCAATTGGAAAGGATCAACAGTGTTCCAATGTCTGTAACTCTGTACAATCCGTCTGTTTGTCTATGATGTACATGAATTTTATAAAAAATATTAAAAAAGAAGAAGCATAGCAAACATAACAAATGACTATAAACACTCCTTACACTTTGCACTGGCAGACACAGACAAAGTTTAGTTCTTGAGGGATTGCCAAAAAAAAAAAAAAGAACGGCAACCTATGAACCGGCAGCCTTTCAAAAACAGGACACCCCATCCATTTTTAAAAGACAATCACAGCCTCAACTTTTGGCTGTTCTCTAGTGACAACAAAAATAGAAATCAATGTGTCTGGCCCAGCGCCGGAGCCTCGATACGTTAATGTGGAATCAATAGCTAATGTCGCCGTCATTTTTTCTCATCAAACCATCGTGTGCACGAGCAAAGAGCAACAGAAATCTGCAGCAGAGAGAAATACAGGTTGTGTGCCATATCACAAGTAAGAATACAATGACTGACTCACATTTACAACACTTCCAAGATTCTACAACCAGACTAAAGGCTTCTCATAAAATCTAACTTTGCAATAATGCTCCAGTGCTTAAATATTTATGCATCTGTGGCTTCAGTGCACCAACTCTTCTTTATTATTTGTCAGCAAAAATCGGAGCATTTGCAAGACAACTCCTTAGATATATGTGTGCAGAAAATTTATGGGGGCAGCGCTCATTAGTCACTGTGCTCTCTATGCAAGCAGAACCTGTCAAAAAAAAGGGTAAACAAAAATCTTCAGAGGCCAAACAATTGACAGACAGCACTCTGCGGTGATTGCTGCACAGGGAAACATATACTTTTGTGGTGAATGAAGGCGAAGGCTGTGTGTAAAGCTGTTGTGATAAAAACGTAGTCTGGAAGCATTATGCAGTTCAGAGTGGGTTGGATTCTCAAACTTAGGGCTGTCTTTGGAACACGTTTGGTAACAGGAAGTAAATGCACTGAATCAGGCCTAAACCAGACTAAAACCAAAAACTAAACATGGGCTAGGGCTGGGTAAAAAATAGCATTCTACAAAAAAGTTCTACAGTTGTCACTCGCAACCCAGCCTCAACCTAAACCAGGTGTAAACCAGGACAGGCTCCAGTAGCAAAACCAGGACCACTTTACCAATACCCAAGCAAGGACTAAATAAAAAAAATATTGGAACTAAACCCAAACCCAAACTAAACCAGGATCATGATTAAATTAAGACTGAACAAGCCTCGAACTAAACCAGAAAAAAATGAAGACCTTAAGGATCAAATCAAAAACCAATCCAAGACAAAACCTATATTCATCAAATAAACCAACCAAAAAACCGAGGACTAAGACTGTATCTTTGAGATAAAAGCAATCTGAAAACCTTATGCAGCTTTTTAACTTTCACTTGGAACACGTTTGGTGGGTAAGAGGAAGTGACCGCAGCACATTTTGAACATGATGATGTAGAGATGTGTTGGAAAACGACTGGCTTTGATGTTACTACTCAGTCAAACGTCAGTGATTTGTGAAGGAAGTGAGGAAGGAACAAAGGGAGCAAAGAACAAACCAAAAGGGAGTAAAAACAGAGATTTTAAATGGAAACTATTTTCAAACACTTTATCCACATGAACCATACATTAAAGGTACTTATAGTGGATAAAAATAAAGATATGTAATGTGAATTATTTAAAAAGGCATTTTAAATACTCAACCTGATCAGTCTCTAAATTAATTAATCATCAAAATCAAATATAAAACATCCTATGAAAGAAGAGCATGGGGTGAGAAGTAAGGGGTAAAGAGGTATATAGTATACTATACAATATTATATACTGTTATACTCTACACAGAGGGGCTTGTCTATGCCATGCTCTAAAAAATAGCAACTTTTTATTAACTTTTTAACTAAATTTAACTGGTAAGCAGTGGAGAGAGGATAAGAGAGTGATGTGAGCTGCTGGTTCCTGTCAAAGCCTCACTGCTGGACTCAGTTTTGGTGCTTGTTCCCTCAAGACAACATTTTCTCTTTCTTAATAGTAAGGTAAATTTTATTGAAATTTGGGACTTTTGTATTTTGTAAAAAAAAAAAAATTTCATTTTCCAAAACCAAAGTAAACAGTTCTCAATAAAAATGTGTTGAACGTTGTTGGCCTTAAGAATCTAGTCCCAGGGCTGGACTTTAGCTGTGAGAATTAGTCATTAACACTCCTTTAAAGAGTGCACAGCCTCACGGGAGGCAGAAAAATGTGTGTCCAGTTTTTGAGACAATAGTCTTTTAATGTAGTTTTTTTGATAAAATGTTTGACGTGCACAAAACTGTTTCTATTTGAAGTAGATTATTTCCAGTATATTTTATAGGAAATTGAGAAAATGATTAAACTAAATTGAAAACTGATTGGCCAGTCTGGGACTTGTAACAATGGCAGGAGAAAGCATTAGGATGACTGTAGGCTTATTTGTCTGGTCGGGGCCAAAGCACGAATGCAAAAGCTGCTCATTATAAGACATTACTCATTTATCCTCCTCTATCTCCTCAGAGCACTGTGAGCTAGGGTCTCCTAGCCCAGATTACCTAAATGAAATAATCCTAATCTGTATGTGCTGTTAATTATGTCCACAAGAAAACAGTTTGAGTCCACAGCCCTTTCAACAAGCTCGATTGCTATTCATCTGATACTCGGCTGTGACCTTGAAGTTGAAGGGTCCAAGGTCATTGCAACAAATATCTGTGTGGTGTCTATTTTCAGGTTGTCACAAATATCCTTATTGTTCCTCCAAGTAATGGTCAATTTGGAAAGGCTCATCAGGGTTACGAACTGCCTCAAGGTTAAAACAAGATGTATTTATTAAAGTAGAGTAAATACTAAAGAGTATAATGTGTAACTCAGTAGTGTAAGCAAGTGCACGTGTGTAAATGTCAAGACAGACATACAAAAGGCAAAGCAAAAGCTGTGGCTGCTAGGTTAAAGAGAGAGCATCTGAGCGGGCCAGCTTTCTAAAGGGGTGGGCCGCCTCCACTGCAAGGTGCAGGTCCTGTGGTGTTGATTGGCTGAGACCTGGAAAGGAGGCAAATGCCAGCAGCAAGACTAAACTACAATATGTAGACACTACTTGTGCTTGCTAACCATACACAAAACCATCTGGAAGGGCTTCCACGGAAAGCCTTTGCAGAAGACAGGTACTTTATATGAACACTGGAAGATAATTGGGTAAACCATCTGCCAGTAACTACCTATCTGCAGGTTATTTTATTGAATGAGAGTAAAATGGTCACTTCATTTTTAAAGCTAAAACATTCCCGTGAACTCTCAGTACTGCCAAGCCATTGGTCCAAACCAGCTGTGGTTATTAAGAAATCACAATGCCTAGACCAGTGCAAGTTGGGTTCAAGTGACTTAGTATATGTAATACTTTTAAGTGCTGGATTTGACACCATTTAACAATTCTTAACAATTTTATGACTCAAAATAACCCTGATCTAACGGCAAACAATTACTTTTCCAATGTTAAAATAACTTGATAATAGTGTACAGCTGGTTCAATGGCTCCAGTGGCCTCAGGACCTGTCACTGGAGAATTGTCAGACTTTCATTAAATCCAGATATCTACCATTAACCCTGAGTCAGATTGCCAATATCAACTAGAAATCAGTCACACTGAATACACTCTCCTGAATGGCCTCTCCTTGCACCAGATGAAGAAGCAATGGCCTCAGCCTCCACAGTTCCGTCCCCCAGTTATTCTAATCTCCGGCTAGGCCTTGGGAGCGGATAGAATAGTGTAGTTGGCATCCATTAGGACCGCCTATAAATCGCCATATCCACACTTCACCAATCGCCACATAATTACATTTCAAAGAAGCATCACGCTGACCTCCGGATGAGGCTGACTGTCGTAAATAACGGCTTTGATAAAATCACTCAGCTCTGCTCCCTGAAGACCATGTATGTGTCTATGTGCACATGCGTTGTGTGCTCGGACAGGGGGGCAGGATAAACATCCAGGCTGAAAACGTATGCAAAAACTGACATTAGAAGCAAACAAAACTTTAGGTTGCATTCTCTGTTCAGTAGAGGTCAAGGCTAACTGTTACCATCAAGAAAATATACAAATTTGCCTAGTTCGTTCATACAAGCAGATCACAACTATATACATTTACATTTATTCATTTAGCTGATGCTTTTGTCCAAAGCAACTTACATTGTTCTACAGTAATCACCAGTGTTACAGCCACTGGAGGCAAGGTGGGTTAAGTGTCTTGCCCAAGGACACAACGACAGTATGAGCTGTGGGGAGAGCAGGAATCAAACCACCTACCTTCTGGTTGAAAGACGACTGCTCTACCCACTGAGCTACTGCCGTCCCATATAGAGTTGACATGTTTCTGAATTGAAATATGATCAGAATAAAGTGATAAGAAGATGGTGGATGAAGTGTGGTAATGGTTCTAGAGTTGATAGTTGGATGAGACTCAGTGTTTCGTCTCTGGTAGTTCACCCAGAGTAAAGACCCCCCTCCTTGGTTAAGGGGGAAAAAAGGGAACTGGGAAGGTGGGGTCGAGAGACCAGAAACCAGCAGTGATGAATGAAATTGACATGTATAAATAGGGCTTCTGTGAAAATTAGAGGTTTAGGAAAGGTGCTTTTGAGGTGTAGTTCCCATACCTTAGGTAAAGATTAACTTAATGGATAATAAAATCAAAAGCAAGTTGTCAAAAACCTTTTCACTCACACAATGCAATGTCTGTATCCACTACAGTTTTGCTGCAGTTTAGTCAGCCATTAAAGGTGCACTTTTTACAATTATACAAATGGAACACGTTGGACAAAAGTGCATTTTTAATGACACGACATGGCATTTATTTTTTGTTTAATACAATTTCACATGTGGTTCCCAACATTCTAAAGGTTTTGAACACTTTTTACAATTAGCATGCTAAGCTGAAGATAGATAAAATAGACTCCTTGACATCTTTGTCAGTCTGGCATTTGGCTATATTCAAATAACTCCTAATATTACTCAATATATTTAAAGCTCTGTAGTACCCAGTGGAAGTCAAACCAACTGAACATGGATGGAGGGATTGTACATGAACTACATGGATTCTGTCACAAAATCTTATCGTAAACCTATTATCTGACCTATTTCTATTATTGGTGGTAGAAAGGAAAGGTCATGTTGCCACCAGATACTTCCAAAGGTTACACACTACTCCTTAAAGTAAAAAAGATTTACAAAAATGTTAATTAAAATGAGTTGTTCGAGCCGATGCGGCTACAGAAGTCAGTTCTAAAATAGTCCAGCTGGTACATCTCGAATGGTTCGCAAAAGGGCAGGCTGCGGAGAGAGGTATTGTTTACATCCTGGCTCTCCTTCTATATACTATCTGTTTCCCATCCATCAGCATCTGACAAGCTTGACAAGCCCGAGAGAGATAGCGCCTCAGCAACACTGAGAATAGGACAGGAAAGATTCAGCAAAGCCACGCTTTGTGTTTGTGAGCAGAGGCAAAGGTCAGACCCCGCCACTTACCACTTCACATCCTCATTCGCCACTTACATCGACAGAACCGGAGAGACGACACACACAAGGAGAAAAAAGGCCAAAGAGCACTTGGGGAATACATGTAACCGCTTGTGGTTAGCATGTCAGGGTGGAAGCGGGAAAACAAAACTCTCTTCTGCAAATATACAGTAGCAATGAAATGTCAAAAGATACTTTCAGGAATATTTTTTTTGCTGAGGTTTTCTAAGCCCACACAAGTCCCTGAGGGCTGAAAAGATAGATATGACTCAACTATTACCTGCAGGAGGACTGTAAATTATACTAATTAGGGTTAGGCCATGTTAAGGACGTAAGTGGATGATCAGGAAAAGGCATTAAAAGCATTTGCAGCAATAATATAATTGCACTGCACTGCAAAAAAAAGTTACCTTTAGTTACAAATTGTATGTTCTGTCCTTTAGTTAAAAAGAGCTTAATATTTAAGCCCTATAAGCTATATGGTCTTGGTAAACATTACCAAATATATGAAGAAAGAAAAATATATATGTCCATGTGACATTTAGTTGGCGTAGCCTTAGTGCTTGTATAAGTAGAGCAGCACATACCGACAAAGGGTAAATTTACAAAGAGCTAAAGGTGGCAGTTTATTTACCAAAACTGTGCAAGGTTTGGGGCTAAGTTGAAAGCAAGACCATGCTGTGGCTTTAAGCACAGAGACATGAGACTGAAACAGGACAGGAGCGCACAGATGTTTACAGATGACAATGCACAGCAATGTTACCAAATGTTACCATGTTACGCAATTTCCCAATTGTGGGACATATATAGGTTTTCCTATTTTTTGTTATTAAAGAACTTTTTAATTCAATCAATTCAATCAATTCAAACTTTATTAGGGACACAGAACAACTGGTCCATAGAAATAAAATATCAGAGATAGCACAAAAACTACAATGTGGTATTTTAAGAAGTTGTAGCAAAAAAAAAAAAAAAAAAAGAAAGCTGTGAAACTGGAGCCAGATAAGGAAGAAAAAGTACAGCTATACTTATAGGGATATTGAGCAAATCTGTAATCAGTAAAAGATGAATATTATATCTAGGACAAACTTTTTAAAGGAATAAAAGTAAGCCTTAAATCAGTGGTCTTGGAAATAAAAGTGTTTAGCGGGATTAACTGTTCCGGAAAATTACAAGCTCAGGTGCTGGATATGTTAACAATTACTGCATTTTTTTAAGAATAGAAATCTCTGGCAGTGAGTCCTGACTTGGCTGAATTCAGATGAAATGATTATTTTTTTTTTACCAGCACATTGTATTTTATTGCAAGTTGCAAAACTTCTGCAAGTTGCAAAACTTTTCAGCATGAAAATCATCCATCCATGCCTCACTGTGCCAAAGGGCACTGCATCCCATTAGTAAATTAGGAAATTGACACTGTTAGTCCACAAACTGGTTTTGCAATAAAACCTCAGTAAATCTGTTCCAAAAAAGTTAAATAGTTAACGGGTTTTCTTTCAATAACTTAAACACAGGATGGTTCAAAGAAAAATAAAGCTTCTGACTAGTGACTGCTGTGGTAAAGCTTTAGACAGGGAGAATTAAACAGATGCAGAACCATTGCTGGGAAGAACGGGGTGGTTCTTAGTGATCTCAGGAGATGTTTTAGAGAGGCTGACCCTCTGAGCACATTTTTAAAAGGCATCGTCAGGTATAAGGCAAAAAGGCACGGCGCTGCGTTCAGAAAAGCCGCAACGTGGCACCAGCATATGGACTAAATGGATTTAGTGTCTCTAGTCTGTGGCGGCATGCTGCGCAGGTGAGCACACACTCTAAAGCGAGCAGATGCCTCTCAGTGGGAGGTCTGGAGGTGGCACATGAGACTGCAGCGTGTGTATGCTAACTTATCAACAACACGCCGCATCTGTTCCAGTGTGTTTTTGTGCACTTACACCTCTTAACGACGGCACTCACACTGTTTATTTTCAGCATACACATCTGAAGTGCCTGCCACTTCTGCATTGACTGACATTCTCCACATCTGTCACATCGCTAAACATATATATGCCCACAAACTGTGAAAGCCTTTCACACGAAGCATCCAGAAAGTCCAATCACGCTTAATAATAAAAGCAGCTAATGAACTCCACTCATTATGTAGATGTTAATCATGTAACACAATCTTGTAATTTGACACACTTAATTTATGGAGGACCCCCCCCCACCACCACCACCACCACCAGCACCCCCTCTTCTCCCACCCCTGTTCCTGGCTGTACGATCATTTATCCGCCCCCATTTCAACACCCCTACAAAACAAACTATCTTTTAGCATTAACAATCTGTGCATGTCACAGTGTGTAGCACAAGCAGCAGCAAACATGCATAATGAGGTGCATGGGCTGCTGCTATGATGCAAGAGTGAAGAGAGTGTGGGGAGGTTGGAGGGGGAGACTTCGCTGTTGGGGCTGTCAGTGGGCAGAGGATGACAATCTCAAGGTGACTGGAGGGTTTTGGACAGTTTACATCCATGCATATGCAGGGGAAAATGAGTTTATACTACAAAGATACATGGCTCTATCATTGTTTTTTTTTTTTTATTTCAATACTCACATATGGAGTTATCTAAAGCCACAGCTTAATCAAATAAAAGGTATCCTATACAGTCAGGTCCATACATATTGGGACATCGACACAACTCTAATCTTTTTGGTTCTATACACCACCACAATGGATTTGACAGTTTGTACAGTATATGTGCCTCCCATTTTTTAAGGGACCAGAAGTAATAGGACAAGTGGCTGCTCAGCTGTTCCATGGCCAGGTGTGTGTTATTCCCTCATTATCCTATTTACAAGAAGCAGATAAAAGATTCAGAGTTCATTTCAAGTGTGCTATTTGCATTTGGAAACGGTTGCTGTCAAAGCTTAATATGAGATCTAAAGATCTGTCGCTATCAGTGAAGCAAGCTTTCGGGCGTAATAATTATCTATATGCTATTTTTGTTTTGAAAACAGTAAAGTGATATTGGTCACAATGCAAGGGATGTCAAACAAAATCTTGCCTTGGGCACCACATAGGCCACTGAAACCATGGGACAGTATGTGCAAAGACCTTATGGTGCATTTGCATTATGGCCTACACAACGCACAAATAAACGAAATAAAGTAGAGGCCATAAAGATTTTTGCTTGATGTGCCAATTAGCTACGGTTGTCATGATTGATACATGCATTCATACAAATAAATACATAGTTTCCCATCTAGCAATGTGCAGCTGATTTCAGAAAGATTCCAGTTTTGAAAGTGCTTCACAAGGAAGCACAGCTACTCAAACTATCTGTCTTTAACTCTGGGACCTTCATGTTTTGACTTTTGGCATTCTGTGCTAATCTAGCATAACATAGTCCTAAACATTCAATGGCTTGTTGCTGGTGTGGCCTAAATGCTCCATGAGCCACTTGCAAATGTCTACCCACTCACTGACAGCACACACAGTCAGTTATGCTTGTTCAATCAGTTTTATATTAGCTTCTGTGGACTTTTGTAATAAAAAACAAAACAAAATATCCATTAAATCTATCCAGAAAGGGCAACCAAGCGGCTAAAAACAGAATTTGCGGCTTCCACTCAGACTTTGAGTATAAACAATAGCTTAAGCCGCCCGTGGCCTGTTTTGACAGTGTACAACAGGTTTGGGAATAGCACATAATGGTGCACATTAGTGGATGGTGGAATGCCTTTTAAACTCTTGGTAACAATCAGTATTTTGTGATGAAAACTGCATTCAGCTATTGTGTCCCATCCACCCCCCCTAATCTGCTATTACAGAATCAAATCCAATTTTTGTGTCAACAGAGGAGGCATTATCCCACACCATTTAAAAAACTGGCACGGCCGTCAACAGCGTGCGTGCAGTTACAAGTGGCTTCATTTAGGGTTCAATTGATGTTGTCTGTGGATAGATTGAAAGATTAGACTGTAGTAAAATTGTGCATTGCACAGTCTCTTAAGATGCATATAGTTGAAGAAGTAGTATTTAATAGGTGTAGAACTACCCAGGTTTACAGAAAAAAAAGAGAGTTAGAGACGGCAAGAAAACCGACAACCACACTGTCTTATGTTGGAAATAAACAGAGATTTTAATGAGCAGAAAAGGTACTTTCTCTTTTATCTGTCCTTTTCACCATAGGCTCCTGATGCAAACGTCTATTCTACAAATATCAGAAAAGACAATGAGACAGGTGAAGCCCCGAAGACGGACTGACAGGGAAAAGGAAGAAGGATTCAAAGCGCAGAGCTCCCAGTCAAAGTGGAAGGTCGTCTTTGTGTTGTGTCTATGTTTAATGAGGAACACGGAGAGGATTGTCATAGAGTCGATAGCAAGCGCAGCCTTTTATCTACAGTGCACCGGGCCGTCATTGTGTTAACGTGTCATGCTTGTTAGGGAAATAGGGACAAACGCAGTAGTGAGAATACAGCTGCAGTACTATTGACTGTATATCAGTGTCATCAAACTGAGCTTCTTTTTATCAAATATGCATTCAGGCTTTATTTACTCGTAAGATTTGTGTATAAATAAAAAGTCAGAAGGAAAGATTGTGTTTCCTCATTATGAATTTTTAATTGTGTGGCACAAGTGTCATATACGTAATTGCTCACAAGTAGTAAACAAATGAAGACACACAAATTAGAGAGTCATACACAAAGTTCAAAGCCGTAGCTACACCAAAACATTACATAACATTACATAACCCTCAGCTTTGTCGCAACTTGTCTAAGCCACTAACACGCGGTAAATTTGATTTTTTCCTGTAGTAAACAGCGCTTGTTAATAATTCCTATTCATACAATTATCGTCTTAAAATAGGCCAATGTAAGCGAAGCAAAAACAAAATTGAATGGACTCAACTGTGTACCTTTACATTGTTACTGTATCACATTATTATTTTCTCATATACGGTATGAAACTAATATAACTTATAACTCATTCCTATAGCTACTCGAGTTATTATATCTTTGACTGTTTATGGTGATTGTGATATTCTTTTTTAAATGCCACAGTTAGAACCAAAACATGATTATTTCACTCGATAATCTTTTTCCAGACACATAGAAGAAAATGAATCATTAAATGTAGAATTATAAAAAAAAAATAGGTGGCCCATCTTGGTGCTTAAAGTAGATATTTATTTACTGCATTGTGCTTCGAGGATGCATCTATTTCCACTACAAAAAAAAAAAAAAACTCATATGTTCTAGTAGAAATTCCCTGCATGTCTGGGAACACTGCTGCGTGTCGTTCACAGGTTTAGTTCTTTTTTTCCCAAAATGGCACCTGTAAAGAGGGGGTATTGGCAGGATGCCCAACAAACAGTAAATCTCTGGAGTGATGAAGCCAGGCGGTCCATAGACACCCTGTTGCTATGGAGACTGGGTCCTGACTGGGAGCCATATGTCCTCACTGTATGTTAAAGGTGCATAGTGTCAAATGTTGTGGTTTATAGTTGAGCAGAATGGAAGCTTAGCTCTGGTGTTTTATCACTTTAATTTGATAAAACACTATGTCTAAAATAATGTTTAAATTGTAGTCTTCAGCTCTACCAGGTGAGCTACTGATGTTCCACAAAAGTGCGCCAATTTCAAAATATTTGACCATCTTTTCCTTTCCTCTCAGTGGTTTAGTCCACTTATTGATAACACTACACAATATTATTTTATTTATTATTTTATTCAGGAAACTATCCAGAAAAATTGGTTGTAGCAGGTTTAGGTGGGTTAACAAGACTCTATATATTAACTATTACCTATTATTTCAGAAATGAATAGCCTGGTGAGCTTTATTACCTAATCATTTTCTGTTGTACACAGTATCTGTATTTATTTCTAACAAATGTGCGTATGGTCTGAGAATGTCCTCTTTGTTTTTTTTGATCAAGGTTGTAATAATATAAATGGGAAGCGAATTCACAACTGGAACTTGAAAAATTTTTATTCCACAATGTGGTTTTCCAAGTTTGGTAAATGTAAATGTTTTTTTAAGTCAAATCTTATCTTATAAATGTCAGGTGGATTTTAATCTTTAAGAAAATCTCACATATGGAAAGCCAATTTACAAAGACATTCAAAGAAATGCTTTTTATACAGAGCCCTTACAGAAGACCAAGAATACACAGAACAGACTTAAAGTTGGCCGAGTAGTGACAGAGAAGCTGAGAACTATTCCCCAGAGCAGCAGGTTGGGTAAATGAAGGTCAAGACCACAGTAAACAAAGTCCCCAAACAACAACAAAATGGAAGGTTGTAAATGAGTTTTTGGACCATTAAAACAGAGCAGGCACCGCAGACAGTCTGTGCACAGATGTTGAAATTACAAAAAAGAGCTGAAAACTGGAGACAACCTGAATGGAATATATGCATTTTGTCTTTGTGTGACAACTGCCCGGAACGGTAACAAGAAGTCCGGAGTCCACAAAACAACAAATTGAAAATGAATAAACCAAATTATGAATTGCAAACTCAAATCATTAAATACAAACACAAAATGCAAATAACAAAAAAAGGTTATGACATGCAACAACGGACTGTGGCACACATAAACAAATGTTGTAAGGCAAAATAAATAACAAAAGACATCAAGAAATTACAAAAAAAACAACAATAAAACACAAAAGCAAATTTTGAATTTTAATTGTGCTTGTTTGTGGTTAGACACAACAAAGCTACTTCCTGTTTTTATTTTTTGCAATCAGAACCCCTGAGCTTGTACAGTAAAGTTTTTGTTTGTCAAGACTTAAACACTAAGTAGAAGCCTTTGCCATAATGTTATGCAATGACAATAGACATATAGAAAAAAAAATTAATAAAAATAGAAATGTCTTGAAGCAGTAAAACCACTGTCAAGAAGAGTTTATGTAATTATAAGGTATGCATTCTAAATAAGACACATAACAGGAACTGGATTTGTTCTGCCAATTCAAAATCAAGTACTTTTGTATGGACTATGTGTGTTTTACAATTTGCCTTAAATACAAATACAAATAACCTCAGATGTGATGTTCGTTTGGTAGGTTTATTGCAGATTAAATAATACAGCTCTGCAGATAGATGATGGACATGAACCAGAATGCATCAACAGATAAATATATAATCTCAGTTGTTCAGTTTGCTTTGCGTCGTTTTGATGTTGGCTTTGCGGTCAACAAAAATTACGGCTACCTGTACCTGAGTCTCAACCACCTGGCCTCCTGAAAGTGCACACCTTTACAGACCTACGTGCCTGCGCTCCCGTGAGCTCCGCCTCTTCATAACCAGACCAACACACACACACACACACACACACACACACACACACACACACACACACACACACACACACACACACAGTGCACTCATGTTCTGTCTCCTACAGTCTGTTTTGTGTTTTCATTACAGTCAGAGCATGTGAGTGCAGGTCATCAACATAATGCACTGTAACGCCGCAAGCTAATTATGGTTGCCTAGCGATGTCCAGTAGTCTCTGGTGAGGGCAATAGTTGGTGCACGTTGTAACGCTGTCGCTTTTGTAGTCTTCTCCTTTTCATACAAATCGGCTCATACGTGCAGACATTCATTGCGATCCTAAGAATGTACTTCAGACCAACATCTTCCACAATATTAATTGGCCGGCGTTAATGCGCAAGAAAATAATTGTCGGCGTTAATTCATCAATGCGCTCACGTGAAAACAACGTATATATATATATATATATGTTATATAAGTTTTTATGTTATGTGTTTTGCAGTCTGTGTCTTTCGTGATTTGTGTTTTACAATCTTATTGTTTCATTTCAGTTTGTTTTGACAATTATTTTTTTCTATTTCATTTATCTTTGTCTTGAATTTTTTTGGCACTCATTTCTATATTTGTATTTATTTATTTTTACATTTTAGAATTTTATTTCACATTTATGTAATGTTTCACAAATTGTTTACTAAATGTCCTTTGGGATGTTATAAAATACAATATACTCTGTATAATATCATTCTCTCCAACTGAAAACACAAAAAAGTTTTCATGGTTTTTATTTTAGGTTCATTACAAATACCACATTTACTTTTAAGCTAACTCCAAAATGAACTGTTAATATTTTCCTCACTCTTATTTCCGATGCCACCATAAACACTTTGTAGATGTTTTTTATTCAATTATGCATACGCTATTCAAACACAATCTGCTCATTTCTAATTGCCTCCCCTCTGATCTCCATGGCAACAAAGGCTCCCAGCACCATAGTTGAATTTTCCCCTTCTCCCTTTGCTCCAATTTAACTCATTATGGATAAATAAGATATCAAAATAAACTTTGAATCGTTTTTTGACAGCCGTTTGGGAGATTTAACTAGAACATACACAATAAAAGCTTAGAGATTTAAAATGTGTTCAAACTTGGGAAGTCTGGTATGGGTAAAACCAACTTCACACAGAATTTTGGTACAGTTTAATCAACACCAATCCACCATCCATTACGTATCTATTTATCCATCCACGTGCTGCTTCATGTTGTTTTACTCCTCTAAACCACTCTATTGCGCTTCATTTATTTAAATAAAACACAAGCATAACAAGTCCCCTTTTAAACAGTGTGTTTCTATAAATATATGACTAGTGAGAGTCTGACGGCGTCTGTACCTGAGTCTCTATTTCCTCCATTTATCTATTTAAGGTGCATTTATTTAGTTTATTGTTCAGACATAAGGAAAATAAGTGACTTGTATAAAATAACGTACATTATAATCTGCTGTTATTTGTGAAATATGTTTTTTGTCATCTTGTAAATACCTATTGCTTGAGTTCACAGATAAAATTTGCCATTAAAACAGCTAAAATTAACAAATATCAACTGTTCTTTTAATAGGGGCATACACAACTTGACTTGTCAATCTAAAAGAAAACTCTGCCCGACTTTGCATTGACATAATTATTGTCACATGAACAATGTAAGCCAGCATAAACTCCCTCTTCTAAAGCCTCAGCAGAGATGTTCTGGATAGATTGGTGAAGAGCCCAGAGAACATTAAATATTCAGACAGCACAAACCGAACATTTGGCCTGTGCATTCGGTTTAACAACACTCCCTGTGGATATATCTGTTTTCTTAAGTGACACCGGCTTGGACTCGGAATATCTCCTCAACTTCAGATGACTCGGACTCAAACTAGTCTTTGGTGACTTGGACTCCAACACATCAAGGACTTAAGTAGTGTTGCTTTTGTCAATAAACAAAAATAGAAATAAGACAAAATATTGATATCAACAAATCTTTATCAGGTGACAAAAACAAGAGGAGATGTAAATGCTGGTCATGTAACAATGACCATATTTAAATGTATAATGCAGTATTATTGACATATAAAAATGAGACTAAATGTGGTTTACAAAATATAAACTATACTAAAATGTCTCTTAATTTTTATTGACCAAAACAAGACAACAAACAAAATATTGTAATGTTATTTTGTCTCGTTTTGTTGCTTTTTCATTATTTTGCAGTATTTCTGCAACATTTGGAAAAACGTTCCTTTCAAGAAAATGGAATCAAAATCACACAAACCATAAAGTCATCTCAAAGCATTCCATAATAAAATTGAGGTAGGTAATTCAAGACAGTAACATAACGTTACTTTTTATTTTAGAAAGCTAATGCCAACTCACAAGGCTGTGTCTCATTTTAAAGTTAGCTTTAAACATAGGAAACACTGGAGCTGAAAATGTCTAAAACAAACTTCAGACTTTTAGTTGACTGAAATTTGACTAAAGAGTAGGAAAGTGACAAAAAATAAATAAATAAATTCACACAAAGATTGGACTGAAACTAAAATTAAAACAAGCCGCCAAAAACAGCACTACTTGAAAGTGACTTGACTATTACACTGGACAGTACTTCTTATGTCCCTCTCATGAATATACTCTGGTTATTTAGAGCACTGATATTAAAGTACTGAATAGAGTTTCTCAACTCTGTAACATAGACCTTGAATACTGTTCTTTTAATAGATACAAGATTATTACTCTCAAGATTTTGAGATGAACAATAGGAATATAGTCTCAGGTTGCTTGACTAAAACCCTGTTCCCTGAAAAAGCAGGAACAAGATGCTGCATAGAAATACGCTTTAGGCAACATTCTTTGTGTGACCGGTTGTGAAGCACGTGTGTCAAACACGGCAAGAAATGGCTTAACCTTGGTTGGTGACGCAGCTTGATCACCCACACGTACATGAAAGCACAGCTGGGTGTGAGCATGACAGAGGCTTTAAAAACACAAGAGGCGGAAGCATCTTCAGGTCAACTTTGTCTGAAGGACGTCCAGACCCACCCACAGTGCGGCACTGAAGCACAGCATTTCATTCCCTGCTTTTTCAGGGAACAGTACCCCATTTCAACACAGCATTAAGTGTAGCTCGTGATAGGGAACTAATGACACTAAGTTGGAGACAACTGACAAGGTATCATCTCTTAGCTGCTTCTAGTTTAGGAAATGTACTTAATTGAATTGGGTAATATTAAAGACCTCCTTCTAATAAGCCTATTGTATGTTTATAGGATTTACATTAGTTCCCTAATCTCTATTGACTAAGCTGATTACATGTATACATGTATAAATACAATACAATAGCATTAGCCATATACACTCCAACAGATCTGGTTTAATCTCTTGTAATGTAAGACATGTAAAATGTTTCAATGGAACACAACAACTTTACTGACTATATATTTCCTTATGATGGGCTCCTTACAAAGGCAAAATATAGTGAGGTTTAATTAGGAAACAAAGTGCTTTTCACATAGAATAACTCCCTTGCAAGTAACAACACAGTAAGAGGCATTTCTGATCAGAGTAAGGCCATGTTGTTTACAAAGCCATGTCATAGCAATTGCTTTGTCATCAAACGTATAACAGGCCCATAAATGCCAGCACCTGTGTGGTCCAACCAGCTTTGATTCAGTGGAAATCACATACTTTCCAAAGAATCCAGTTGCTGTACAAGACAACATTGTTGGTTTTGTCTGCACAAAGAATAAAATAAATCCTGTCCTCAAATTTAGAAAATCAAAGTAGTCAATGCTCTTATTTTCTCTTGTGTAATTTTAAATCAAGCCTATATACACTTTTTTTAATCACAATTTTTGTTCAATGTTTTTATTTTGTATTATTCATTTTTCATGTTTTAATAATTATTTTAAAAATAAATTAATAAATCCATGAATAAATAAAAAAGCCCTGTCTTTTTTAGACTTCAGCCTCTACTCTGGAACAGCTAACAGGGACCTGTAGAGAATCTAAGGCTGTGTGTTGGCTTGTAAGAAACTAATAGTTTTAGTCATGTGGTGCAAGGCCTCAACGTGCTTTAAAGGTTATTCAAAAGGTGTTCTAAAATGGGCTATTACTTGTTGCATACTGTTAAAGGAGAGAATAAACTATAGACATTGGACTGGAAGACCTATGATATTTGTATGTATTCTACTGTAATAAAATGGTTATTAGTAAGAACTGAAGAGAAACGGTGACTGATTTTTCATCTGTATTGCTAAGCCTTATTGCACAATCTTGCATTTGCAGCTGTGTGTGTGTGTGTGTGCGTGCCCTTGCCTTTATCTTCCTGAACTCACGTTGACATCTACACATCCACCTTTATCCATTCAGCCACATACTCTCTTACATCACAGGCAGTACATGGTTTTTAACCCCCCTCCCCCTGAATGGCTCTGAATGTTGATTGGGCAGTCAATAAAAAAACCCAGCTGCGGTCACAGTGGGCCGCTCTCAACCAGGTGTCTTTTATCAGCCTCTTCCCAGCCTCCAGCTTCAACGGCAGTCGATAGCAGGATGACACTAATCCATAACTGCAGTAGCGGGGCGTCCAACGTGCGCCCACATGATTAAGACCAAACAGTCGGACAGCGTTAACTCCAACATATGCCACGTCAGGAGCGACAGGTGCACTCCCGTGTCATAATCTGGGCTGAGCCGAGAGGTACCAGGTGAAGAGGCAGTGGTTCACACACACAGCTACATATGTGTGAAATGCACATGTTTGAGAGCATTTGACACAGCTGGGCAAGTGTCAAATCTTGCAGATTAATGTTTGTCCTAATGGAACATGGACAATGGAGAATAAAGTTTACAGTATTTTCAAAGTAAAATCTGTTAAAACCAAAGCAAGGTCAGGTAGACCAACAAATAATTTTACCTGAAATAATAGACTGGAAAAGTTGCCAAAAAAAAAAAAAAAAAAATTACAAATTCTGCCAGGGTATTATGAGCACAACTGCATGTGCACTTACATCCATCTTCACAATGCTCCACCATGATTTCACAACAACACAGATGCAGGTAGAGCACTTTAAACAGCCAGCATATATATTACCAAATCACTTTCAAGACTTCAGTGTTCAAGTCCGGGTCTTCCAAAGAATTTCACGTCGAGGCCGAATCAAGTCATCTTTAGTTGTACTGCAAATCCGAGTCAGTAAAGAAAGGTCCAGGTTGAGTCCAAGTCAAACCAAATGCCAAACTGAGACATTGATTGGAATTTTAGTTTTGTATAAGTTTTTTTCTCATTTAACACATTTAGTGGAGTTTTGATTGTGGCATTTCAGTTAAGGCTGTAGCCTGTATAGGCCTGTATTTTTTTAGGCCCAACTTCTGGGTTACATTAGAGAAGCTAAGCGTTACTTGTGAGTTCTTTGTGCTCAAGTCTAAGTCCAAATCATCAGTTCTCAAGGTCAAGTCGAGTCATGAGTCCTTGTGTCTGATAATAAACAATTTCTAAGTTTAAGTCACATACAAAAAGGAAAGTTTGAGTCTGAGTTGAGTCATTGAACTTGACAGTTGAGTCACAAGTTATAAAAATGAGCCTGTTGATTCGACTCGAGTCAGAGTCCAGGCCTTGAGTACTCCATCTCTGCCATGTGTAGAGAGGATGTCTAAACAAAGAGCGAGATAATCCGCCTTACTTCACAAGAGAAAATAAATGCATTGTGAGGTAGGCAGAAAGACATCTGTTTTTTTTTTGTTTTTTTATTGTTGTGGGTAGTCTTTTGTGACATCTAGTGGCAAACCTGACAGAAACAAACATTTTTCATGATAGATTTAGTTTATTGACACTAAAATTTTTTAGTATTGCGATGGCATTTTAACTTTTTTAATTTAATGTTTTTGTTTAGCCTTTTTTGGACACACAATTGCACACTTACACTAACTACTAATGATTATGTGTTGCTTGTTGGTGTGTTGTGCAGAATATTTTTCCTGTACATTGCTTTTCATCTGAGTGAATCAGTGTGCATATTATCAATGTTCACCTATCAATGTTTTTTTTTTATTGGTCAATACTTACAATACAATATATACTTATATGCTACCATACTATACTAAATCAAATATTGTTATTCAGGTTTTCAGTCCAATTAAAAAAGAAATGTACAAAAACGCAAACCTCACCTCTTATGTGTTCATAGGGTAAGTCGTTTATCTTTTGCACATTGATCATTTATTTGTGTTTTTTAGAATTGGTAACATACAGTATATGGTTATTTGAACAGGAAACTGTTACAGTACATTAAGTACATACTAAGTTAAAATGTTTTTTTTGTATATTTCTTTGAAGCAAGTGCATAAACCAAACAGAAAAAAAATGAACCTGAATATATTTCATTCTTAAAAGCAACATCAGAAATGACATTCCCCTACTCCGCCCGCACTGCATCAAAAGAATGTGTGACCACTTCTGGGAGCCCAGGACATAATAGAGTTTGCGGTAGCCCCGGTCCTCAAC
Source organism: Neodontobutis hainanensis (assembly GCA_024349245.1). Lineage (NCBI taxonomy): Eukaryota > Metazoa > Chordata > Actinopteri > Gobiiformes > Odontobutidae > Neodontobutis > Neodontobutis hainanensis. The sequence continues at coordinate 850,706 of JALDNG010000064.1, forward strand.
ATGTGTGCGCCGCGTTTCTACATCTGTGCATTTGTGTAAGGCACCAGAGCCTGCCTGTGTGATGGATGGCTCTCAGTTGCTGCACAGGTTAGAAGGCATCCTTGATGGGATAGACCCACTGTTCATCACTCCCCGGCCTTTCTTCCCTGCATTCATTCTCTCTTCTCACGTTCCGGCACTACATGACAAATGGCTCACGCAAGAAATGCTCTCGCTGATATTGGGCCATTTTTTTCCCACCTTTTCATCTGATTGCTTCTTTCGCTACCTCTTTTTGCCATCCTAAGCGATTTATTTCTCTGACTAGAACACTGGTTAATGAACGTCCAGGCCAAATATTTTGTTTTGTTGCTCTAATTCACACACTTAGCCTTACTTGGATCAAGGGCTTAATCCAAATAGATCATAAAATAGTGCCATAGTACTCAACAATATAAAAAAGCGAACATAAGCTCACAACACAAAATAAAAAAAAAAACATAAGAAAAAGCTAGGAAAAGAACATTTTAATAGCTCTTCGAAGTATATCTAGGTTATTGCCCTAGGACTTGATGCATTCAGATTCAATCTGAGCCTTGTTCTGTCTTTATTTACCACTTCTTATCCTCTCATTTGTTCTGGATGGCTAAAACTTTGACATGAATGTATCTGAACAGCACTTCGATATCCTAAATAGCTTTAGATTATGGAAGAATTCTCCCACACTGATGCATCAGTCGAAGCACATTAATCTGTGTTTACCCCGTGCTGCCAGAGAAGATGCCTTGGGATTTATGCACGCTCTTCCCTTCACTACATGTTTGCTGATACCCATCCACTTATCAAACCAGCAAGATGTTAAGTGAAATGCATTAGGGTACAGCATCACACCTATAGCTTTTACCACTGAAGCTTGTTGTGGGTTTTACTCAGGCGATAAGACCCGGGGATCCAAATTACCATCAAAGAAAATGTCTATTGGAATAGAGATGGGCCCGTCAGCAGGCTTGTTAATGGGGGGGCCGAGTTGATAAACTGAGTAATTCATCATCAATTTCTGTGGCAAGGCGCTACGGAGACAAATCCCCCGCTCTCTGACACGAGGAGGGGGTGCCCTGTCCTTGATGATTAATTTGAATAAACACAGCTACATCAACATTAAAGCTGATTGCTGATTAAGTTCAGATCCATTATCGTGCCCCAACTGAGATGGCCCCCCATCATTTTTCTTTATTCATCTCCTCCTTGACATCAGCTAGTCATTAGCCCTCTGTCTCATTTCCTCGATCCACATCTTAAATCTCTGTGCAACATTTAAAGAGCTTTCTGTTTTCATTAACATTAGGTGCAAATGATCTACGACAGGCATTATCCCATTTTGTATTTAACAATATTTTACACCATTTAAATCACTGTTGGAGAATGTACATATTTTAACATTTCAGATGTTTTAGTTCTTCATTTAACCTGTGAACTTAAGAGGGATGTATTCGAAGTTTCCAAATAACAGGTATTTTAGCAATAACAGTAGGAATTAATATACGTTATTTTACATGAGTCACTGATCTGCGTCATTTCTGAAGAATTAACTAAATAAATGCACCTTTAATAGAATATAAATGGAGAAGATAGAGAATCAGGTAGAGACACTATAAATTACTTACACTAGTCATACTCTATATTTATAGAAACTCACACTGTTCACAAGGGACTTGTTACATTTGTGTTTTACGGAAATAAATGAAGATCAATAGCTAGGTGTAAAACAGGGAATAACCTGACACAAGCAGCACATGGATGGATGAAAAGTAAAGTATCGAACAAACGGACAAAATCTTGCAGCATTCATTTGTTGCTCTACAGCAGGAAACGTCACAGACACAGATCCGTTGAGTAACTGTGCCTCATTGTTGATATATTTACCTTTTGAAAAACTAGAAACTGCATACAGAACGAGGAGCCCATTCTCATATTAAGGACATACCTTTGTTGTGTCCAGTGGTTTTCCAGCTGTGACCTGATGTATGAATGTGTGTGAGTGTGTTTGGTGGTGCTTGGAGGATCTGTAGACAAAAAAATGTCTTCACCATCAGCGTTTTGAGTTTTTTGGTGATAATCAGATTAGCGTCAGAGCTAATGTAAAGAAAACATTAATAAATATGAAAAAAATATATATCTGAATGTTAGATTAATTTTCACAAAAGCAAGTTTGATGGAACAATAGGAATGCTTCTGTGCTGGCTAGGTAAGTGGCTTTTTATGTTTGTTAACATCAGGTGCAAATGATCTGCAGCAGGCAGTGAGAGAAAGAAAATTGCTGTGGACATTGTTTTTGCAGATAATGCCTTATTCAATGCCTATACTGGGGCTGATTATATGTTTAGGAGGCCTCGAGTCGAACACACTGGCATAGCCCCATGTTTATTCTTCCAAGTAAACGAGCTGCAGAGAAAACAAGTCAGACAAGGTTAATACAAGAAGCTGACAATTTATTACAAATCTAGATATGACTAAAAAAGCTACATTCAATTCTTCTGGATTAGTGCAGTCTAGTGGACCATGAATCCTATTTTCAACAACAAAGCAGGCCCTATAAGGAATTATGCTACATGGATAAGGCCTGCTTACACGCATCCCAAAGGACCAACACAAAGGAGATTCACAACTGTATGCACAGATGGCTGACTTAATTTGAAAGAGAAATCCTCTTCTGTGCAGCATCTTCAGTCAAACATTCAGATTAGACTTACTGAATGCATGGCCAAAAGCATTTTAATACAGTCTTATTTTATGTCTTCAAACCTCTTTTTACCTTTGTCTTTAAAGAGCCTGAAGGGAAGTTTCCAAAGCAGACTGAGTCACACCAGCAGTCAAGTTGTTAAAGTTAACAGGGTTGAAAATGCCCACACAGAAAAGGCCTTTTACAAGGGACCTGGTGTATTGACAAGCAGACAAATCAAAGAAGCAAAGGTGGACATAAACTATCCATCCATTTTCTTGCATTTTTTTAAGGTGGGGTCAGAGGGGCACCAGTCTAAGAAGAGTCCCCAGGGCAACCGAGAGACATAAACCTTTATATAAGTGCAAATTAATAAAAGTCAATTCAAAATCAACAGAAAAGCAACAGTTCCATCCAACTGTGAGAAAAATGTGTTGATTTGTCTATCAATCTCAATAAACAAGACCCTGAGATGACAGCTTACAATCCTGTGAAAAGATGAAGGAGACGGCAGACAGCCCTGATGTGCAGACGCTGTGCACTGAGGTTCAGGAGCAGAAATCACATTAACTAAGTATGATAAATATTTTAATTTTCTATTATTTTGCATATATTCATATTTTCTCATTGTTCATTGAAATAGTCCTTTTTATTATTGAGATTAACAGCTGACTGCACGCACCAGTAAAAGGATGACTGCACACAGAGAGAGGACGGCATCTTTGGTTTGCTGCTGGTGGATAATTTAAGTTATTTTTTTTTTCATAAATACAAGAAGAACTCAAATAGACATCGAGTACTTTACTCAAATGTATCCTTTAACCGAACGTATTTTTTTGGAGTTCAAAATGTTTTTGTTGCATGCAGAAATGTAGTTTAGTTTTCTCTGCAGTCGTTGATTTCATAAATGCAAAACATTATAGTTTGTTTATACTTAGCAAAAGGCAAAAACAATGTGCAGTGTTATTTAATTTTAAATGTCAAAAGGGTTTGGTGGCTCCCAGTGTTTTTTTTTTTACTGTAGTAAATGGGTCCAAATGGTTCTTTGAGTGGTAAAGGGAAATTTTGAAAGTGCAATGGTACAGTTTCAGAATAAATCAAGATGGAAAACAGCAAAATAACCCCAAAAAACATCACCTAAAAAAAACAACAACAATATTTGGATTAATATCCCTTTAGATGAAGTCTGTTGAAGCTCAAACACTATTTTAAACTACAGCCACACATGTCAACATTGCCTGCACCAAATATAATTGTTCTAATGTGAAACAAACTATTAAGATTTTTTATGAAATGTCAGTCAGAGTCTCCATTATAAATAATAGGGCAGAATTAGCCATATTTTGGTACCACCTGTTTTTGTCTGCTGCTGTTTGGTCTGTGTTTGAAAAAAAATGTAAATGGCTTAGATGTGCTTGTAGCTGAGACTCAGAGATGTGCTGCTTTGCCATCATTTCCCTAAAGTCCCCCAATTGGGGTCCATGTGAAAACATATGAAAGCTCCCCACCAAGGGGAATATCAAGCAATTTGGAGTGGTCTTTTCTTTATCGACAACTATAAAGTCAGTAGGCTACAAGTCGCAGTCATCAGAGAAATTCCAGTCTGAGTCATTAAATGCCGGCATATTATTTATGACAAATGGACAATATAGGCCTATATTTTTTGTCATTTATTTATTCAACGCACTCACTGAGAGGTTTAGAGTAAAGTGAGCAGCTGTATATGTTGGAACGTGATAGGCCACTTTCATAGGCAAGGCAAGGCAATTTTATTTATATAACCCAATTCATACACTGGGCAACTCAAAGTGCTTTATAGAAATAAAATACAATTTACAAAATTTAGATTTAAAAACATACAAAAAATTAAAAGCATTATAAAATAAGAAGAGTGCAGATAAAAAAGAACATTTTAATTTGGAGTGTAAGCGGAGCTAAAAAGGAATGTTTTTAACCTCCCCTTGAACATTGTTAAAGTTGAGGCTGTTCCAGGTTTTTGCTGCATGAAACTTAAACACTGCTTCACCCTGTTTAGTTCTAACTCTGGGCACGAGCAGAAGGCCTGTCCCAGATGTTCTCAGAGTCCGAGGAGGTTTATAAGGAACTAGCATTTCAGAAATATATTCTGGTGCTAAACCATTTAGAGACTTTTAAACCAACAGTGCTGTTTTAAAGTCTATTCTCTGAGCAACAGGAAGCCAGTGCAGAGATTTTAAAACTGGACTGATGTGGTTGTACTTCCTGGTGTTAGTTAGAACCCGAGCAGCAGCGTTCTGAATAAGCTGCAGCTGTCTTAACCCTCGTTTTGAGAGACCAGTGAGCAGGCCGTTACAGTAATCTAACCTGCTGGAGATAAAAGCATGAATAAGTTTCTCTAAGTCTGGTTTAGACATTATCCCTTTGTTTCTGAAAATATTTTTAAGGTGATAAAATGCAGATGATGTATTTGACATAATGTGACTGGAAATTTAAGTCTGAGTCCATGATGACATCTAGATTTCTAACCTGGTTTTTAGATTTTAGAGAAAAAGACTCGAGGTGACTGCTGAGACTTTCTCTTTGTTTCTGTTGCCAAAGATGATTAGTTCAGACTTGTTTCTGTTTAGTTGGAGAAAATGATTCTGCATCCACACATCAATCTGTTTGATGCAGTGACACAGTGAATGGATTGGTCCATTTTCACCTGCTGTGAGTGAAATGTAAATCTGAGTGTCATCTGCATAATTATGGTAGGATACGCCACAGCTGTGTATTAACTGGTCTAAAGGAAGCATGTAAAGATTGAATAATAGAGGTCCCAAGATAGACCCCTGTGGAACCCCACATGTCAGGGCCATTTGGTCTGATACACAGTTACCAACCGAAACAAAGTACTTCCTGTTTTCAAGATATGACTGAAACCATTTAAGAGCAGTTCCAGAGATACCTATCCATTTCTATAATCTTTGTGACAGGATTTCATGGTCCACTGACTCAAACGCAGCACTCAAGTCTAACAGAACTAAGACCTGCCTGCGTCAGTGTTCAGACAAAGGTAATTTGTGACTTTGATAAGTGCAGTCTCGGTGTCTGCATCATACATCTACTGAGATCCACACCGAACACCAATTGTTTCTGCGTGCCCTTTAATATAAGAACAAAATTCCCCCCCAACTTTCACATCTGGACTCGATCCAGGGACCCTGGTGTCAAGTCCGGGACGGCCAGTAAACAGTTGTCTCTGCAGTAACCTCATGGCGTGAATACTATGCGTCTGCAGCTGAAACCTCTGTTTACCCACTGTTTGAACTTTACTTCTCACAAGTTCCAATTACTGTCATTTCAATATTAACACAAAAATCACACATTTGTTTGTTAACTTTGTGTTAGCTCTGACAAGCTAACTAAGCATCAGCCGAACTATTCATGAGATGTGCAAACATTTACTACATTGCCACCGTTTCTTTGTTGGAATGTAGGAGTCTTAAAAGAAGATTCCTCCTCTTGATTTACGACTTACCACAGGCGCCAGGTTTCTGTATTGTCCAGTCATCTAGTGATGAGCTGACATGTAATTCAATAAATGAAATCATCTGTTTATCTCTCTGATGGGTGTTCACACACAAATAAATTTTTTTTAGCAAGTTCAATAATTATTGGTCTTGTCCATGAGATAAAAGGTTATACACTTCACTTCCATGGAGTTAATTTGTCTAGGCTGGATTTGCGGCATTCTTTTGCGTGTTCACAAGAGACAAAGGGGTGTCCCAATACTAATTTTTCGATCAAGGGAGGGGGCTGTAGAGTGTTAGAGCAAGATTTAGGACAAAATACTCACAATAAACTTTTAATATGCTGTACAACAATGACGGATGTATTATAAGACCATTTCCATCCTTCATACTTGGCTGCTGACCATAAATACAAGTACATGCTAATGGTTTGATGGACAAAAGGACATCATCTGCACAAAGCAGTGATAAGATCCTGTCGTTCCCAACACAACATACCAAGAAAGGAGAAGAATTTATACTCTGCACTGCTAGAATGAAAATTGGAAAGAGTTGTGGTAAAAAATAGACCAGCTTTCACTTTCTCTACTGTTACTTTTATCTTTTTTATTTAGAAATTTTGAATCATGTAATTTCACAGATAAGAGCAGTATAGTATTCTCTCACACTATTTAAATCAGCCAAGCCATCTAAGTCTCCAGTTCATCATGCTGCGATGTGGCAGTGAGTGCTGATCACTTGGACAAAACATGATCTCTCCCCGACACTAAAGCCTGTGCAGGTTCTTAATCTCCAGGGTGAGCCCACCTCAAGACAAGGCCTTTGTCTCTGTGCATACAAATTATGGCACTACTCCGCTCTCATGCTGTCAGGTAGATAAGTGGCTCTGACACAGCAGTCGACACGCAACTTTTACTCGAGGATTCAAGGCAACAGCCAGGGAGGCCACGTACAGGTCATAGCCCTTAAATCATCAACCACAGAAAGCTTCTCTCCACGTGCACAGGTAAAATGGGCACTGCCCCACACGTGGACAAGCAGATGCACCCAAAAGTCCATGAGATATTTGTAATTGCCTCAGAGGAGGGTTCGCTAAAACAGGCAGAGATGCCCTAAGAAATAGAATTCCAGTGTTGCCATGGCGATGACTGAGTCAAGATTTGCCCTTAGTCCTAATGAGCTGCATGGGCTGACATTGAGGGTAACAAGGAGTATGGCAAAAATAGGAGGATATAGAAATCAAACATTCATAGATATTAACCTGATGAACACATGAGTTTTCTTACACTTCACTTGTATGTGACTGGTTTGGGTGTTTTTGTTACGTTGAGTTTAATCATGATTGAGTTCTTGGTTTAGTTCTGTTCATTCCTAGGTTTAGTTTGTTTTAGTCAAGGTTTAGTTCTAGTACAGTCCAGGATATAGTCCTAGGTTTAGTCTCAGTTTAGTTCTTGTGTTTGTCATAGTGTCGTTTTGGGCTTAGTCCTTAATTAGTCTTGGTTAGGCCCTAGTTTAGTCTTGCGTTAAGTTCTGCTTCTTACTTGTTTTTTGCTGGTCTAGCCCCGGTTAACTGATGGGTTTCAGCTTGGTTTAGCTCTGAATTTTACTAGACAACACTACTGGACGTTTCTGGCCTTTGTGGCTGCTTCATTCTTGCTCGAATTAAACCTGACCATTCATTTTAAATTGTACGCCATCTCTATCGTCTGTCTCATTTATCTGAATTAAAAATACTTAGAACAGTAGCTTTTGTCCTTAATCCGGGTGAGTGTGCGTGTGATCATAGATCTATATTTGGCAGAGCTTCAGATTCAATGCTGTTTGTGATCCAATTTTCAGTCTTGCTGACTCAGACCACCTGTAGTACACTTAATACCCAAACTCCCCAAGACTGCAGTCAACAGAACAGACTCAACAAAGACTAATGATCTCTGCTGACCCAATCGCATTTCCTTATGCACAGCCGGCTAACAGATCTGAGAGAGCATATCAAATTAAGTGACTCCAAAATGTTTAAGAACTGTGCAAAGGCAAAGGTGAGATTTCAAGAAAAAAAATGCATCAGCGTTTCTCTGTTTAGTAAGTGAAGAGTGGTTTTCAATTGCACTTTGCATTTTAAATCCCAAAGCAAGGAAAGGGCTCATCAGTCAACAAACAAGCCAGGAAAGACAGAAAAAACTGTATTATGAAGACCCCTCCCAAGATGTACCATTTCAAGGGAAAAATAGAACTTGTCCTGTTGACTTTGTGTAAATAGAGCCACATTTACTAAGTAGCACAATTTTGCTGTGCAAAATTGCACATCATTCTACGTCATTACTCCTACTACTGTAGATGCTCCACTAACCTGCAGCAAAACGAGGAAGGCAGGCACAGTGGTACTGCCTTCCTTGTTTCCTCGTTTTACTTAAATGAAGTTGCAAAATTGTCCTCCATGTGTTACTGTGGGTTTCCCTATCAAAAGTTACACTCGATGCTGCGTAGCATTACGCTATGGGGGAAACATTCTTTGTGTGACCGGTTGTGAAGCACGTGTGTCAAACGCGGCAAGAATTGGCTTATAATACCTCTGTTGGTGACGCAGCTCATCAGCAGCAGCTGTGTGATTGTGCGCACCTGAACAGAGGGTATAAGAACACATGACGCGGGAGCATCTTCAGGTTTCTTTGTCTTCAGATCGCATTGTGTGAAGTGTGAGCAAACATACTCTCTGTGCCAGTACAAAAAAATAATAATAATAATACTAAGAAAAGAAAGTGGAGTGAACAAGTAATCCCTTTCTGAAGCAAACAGTACATTTAAATAAATAAATAAATAAATATCAAGTCCCCCCGTCAAAAAGACGGGGGGGCTGCGCCCGATTTTAGACCTTTGCGGGTTAAACAGCTACCTCAAAGCATTAAAATTCAAAATGCTCACAATTAAAATGATAGTGTCTCAGATCCGATTAGGCGACTGGTTTGTCACCATCGATCTAAATCACATAGAAATCCTGCCACAGCACAGAAAGTTCCAGAGGTTTGCTTTCGGGGGCGAAGCGTACCAGTATCGGGTTCTTCTGTTCGGCCTGGCCTCGTCACCCCGTACATATACAAAATGCATGGATGCAGCCTTGGCTCCATTGTGACTCCAGGGCATCCGCATTTTGAATTACATAGACGACTGGCTGATTTTAGCTCAGTCTCAGGAGCTAGTGCTTTGACATATGGATGTCCTAGCTCATCTCAACTCTCTAGGCTTGAGACTCAACGCCGAGAAGAGCATTCTCTCGGCCGCCCAGAGGACAACATATCTATGGGTTGTTTGGGACTCAACCGAGATGCAGGCACATCTGTCTCCTGCACATGTCAGGTCCATTCTAACTACCCTGAAAGATATCAGGCTAGGCCAGGAAATGACTGTGCACTTCTTTCAAAGAATATTCGGTCTCATGGCATCTGCATCCACAGTAATTCCTTTGGGTCTTCTGCACATGAGACCGTTTCAGCTGTGGCTCAGAGCCAGGGGATTTTATCCAAGGGCCAACCCCCTGAAGCAAATAAGGGTTACGCGGGCTTCGTACCCTATCTATCTGGTTCAGACCCCAGTTTCTCACCCTAGGTCCCACCCTAGGTCCATGTTGTCGTCGCATGATGCTAACTACAGATGCATCCCTCACGGGCTGGGGCGCAGTCTTAGATGGCCACCCAGCCCAAGGGATATGGAGAGGCCATCTTCTCGCATGGCACATCAATTGCCTCGAGATGAAGGCTGTATTTCTGGCCCTGAAATACTTCCTCCTAAGGGGGTAGCCCCTTAGGTAGCTAATGGGCTACCTTGTCCTAGTACAAGTAGACAGCACAGCGATGGTTTCTTACATAAATCGCCAGGGCGGACTGCGTTCGTGCCGCTTGAACAAGCTAGCGCAGCAGGTGCTGCTTTGGGCTCAGGACAAGTACCTGTCCCTCAGGGCAATTTATATCCCCGGGCGCATGAATATGGGTCAGATTTATTGTCCAGACAGGCTGTGACACATTGGGAGTGGAAACTCCATCATGAGGTAGTGAGCCAAATCTGGGAAAGATTTTACGAAGCAGAGGTGGACCTCTTTGCTTTACAGCAGACAGCACAACGTCCCCTCTACTTCTCTCTGACTCCTCCAGCTCCCCTGGGTCTGGACGCAATGGCCCATGCATGGCCCAGATTGCGCCTTTATGCGTTTCCTCCAGTGGCTCTGTTCCTGGGAGTCCTGGCGAAGGTCCGTCAACGGGGGTCTTGCCTCTTACTAGTAGTGCCCCGTTGGCCAACCAGAGTGTGGTTCTCAGACCTAATATCTCTCCTTGACGGCTTGCCATGGGCAATTCCGACCATGAGGGATCTCCTTTCTCAGGCACAGGGGACAGTGTTTCATCACTGGCCCGAGCTCTGGAACCTTTACATCTGGCCCCTGAGGTGGACCAATTAAGAGATATCGGGCTCCCAACCCCTGTTGTAGAGACTATTTTGAGTGCTAGGTCTCCCTCTAATAGGAGAGCCTACGCCTGCAAATGGCATGTCTTTGATGCCTGGTGTGCTACACACCATACAGACCCAGTTAACTGCCAGATTGTTTCAGGGTTGGAGTTTCTGCAGGACAAACTGTCCTTGGGCACTAATCCTAGCACACTCAGAGCCTTTGTGGTCGCCATTTCAGCTTGCCACGCACTGATTGACGGGGTCTCGATAGAGAGACACCCTCTAGTTGCCCACTTTATTTGAGGGGCCAAGCGGTTGAGGCCACCCACTAGAGTTCCTTCCTGGGACCTAGCTATAGTGCTGGAGGGCTTAGTAAGCACTCCTTTTGAACCACTAGAGTCAGTGTCTGCCAAGTTTCTGACTCTAAAGATGGTTCTTCTGGCGGCCATTGGAGATTTGCAGGCCCTGTCAGATTCGCCTATCTTACAAAAGTTCCATTCTCGACCTTAAATCCGGTCATTAGACTTCACTTACTGTGTCCAGTACGTGCCCTCCAGACATATGTCCACTGCACTAGCCAGTGGCGTAAGTCCGAACAGCTGTTTATATGCTACGGGGGCTGCAAGCTGGGGCTTACCAGACAGACTATATCACGTTGGGTGAGGGATGCCATTGCCCTGGCCTATGAGGTGCGCGGTCAAACTTTGCACATAGGTGTAAGGGCTCATTCTACTAGAGGGGTTGCAGCTTCAACAGCTTTAGCAAAAAGTGCCACTCTGCAGCAAGTTTGTGATGCGGCAGGCTGGTCCTCCCCGCACACATTCATTCGATTCTATAGTTTGGATGTTCATGCTACTCCAGGCTCGCATGTCCTTGAGCCATCATCCCAAAATTGTGTTTGAGACCTCTTTTGTGTTTGTGCACACTTCACAACCAGGGGGTCCAGACACTTGCAGTGCGGCGGCATTGGTATTCTCGTTCCCCATAGCGTAATGCTATGCAGCATCGAGTGTAGCTTTTGATAGGGAATGTCTCGAGTTACTTGACTGTAACCCTGTTCCCTTAAAAAGCGGGAACGAGATGCTGCGCTGCAATGCCGCACTGGGCATGTCCGAGCGCTCTTCAGACAAAGTTGACCTGAAGACGCTCCCGCGTCATGTGTTCTTATACCCTCTGTGTATACGCGCAATCACACAGCTGCCGCTGATGAGCTGCGTCACCAACAGAGGTATTATAAGCCAATTCTTGGCGTGTTTGACACATGTGCTTCACAACCGGTCACACAAAGAATGTTTCCCCCATAGCGTAATGCTACGCAGCATCTCGTTCCCGCTTTTTAAGGGAACAGGGTTATAGTCAAGTAACCTGAGACGTTCTCTCCAAGTACTCTGGCTTCCTCCCGCCGTCCAAAGACATGCATGTATAGGTCAATTAGCAACTCTAAAGTGTCCCTAGTGAATGAATGTGAGAGTGAATGGTGGTCTGTCAGTGTTTTTTTCGAAATGTTAGCCCTATGACTAACTGGCCACTGGCCAGGGTGTACCCAGCCTCAGGGCCAAAGCTTCTGGGATAGACTACAGTCACCTGCGACCCCTAATGGGACTAAGCAGAAAAATTGGAAAATTATGAATGTCTTCTTAAATGAACTAAATGAAGCCTTTTAGAGTTCATTCAACTAATCAGGAAATTATATACAAACTGGAGAGATGTTTGAGTGGAATAACAGTGTCATAATACATTATGGAAATAGAACCTATTATAATAGTTGGTATATGTGATTTCTGCTTTAGGCATCATAGTTGAGCTATGGTTGTTAAGGTTACAGATTAGTACCTACAGATTAACAGCCAGCAGTAGGTATCCAGGTGTTTCTAGTAGCTCAGATGTCCATGAGAGGTTGAGAGGGTTGTATAAAGCCCTTGATACCGCCAACCCTGCTAAAATGCCACATGTTTTCTGTTGGGATCAGTTTGGTATTGAAAACAGTTAGTACCTTTGTAAATAAAAATAAAAATTGAGGCTTGAGTTTTAAGATTAAAGTCAGAATTCTAATAATAAAGTCAGAAGTATGGGTGCCTATAAGGACAGACCTTGTAGAAGTTTAGGTTTGATTCTGCTTTAGTTGCAACAATAACATGCTTTAGTGATGGAAATCTAAACACACTTCTGTGTCATTCTCATAAATGTAGCTAAAGCGTAAAATTCAATCAGGGAATGGTAAATGGCATGCATTTATATAGCGCTTTCCTGCACCCTTCTAGGGCACCCAAAGCGCTTTACATCGTGCTTCCACTCACCCCATTCACACACATCCACTCCTGGGGCAGACAGAGAGGGGGGCTGCCACACAAACGGCGCTCAACCTTCTCCTACCACCACCAAACACACCTCTACAGTCACACACATTCATACACCAGTGCTACGGACACTGGAGGCAAGTGGGTTAAGTGTCTTGCCCAAGGACACAACGTCAGTATGAACTGAGGGGAGAGCGGGAATCGAACCTACCTTCCGGTTGTAGGACGGCCGCTCTACCACTGAAGAAGACTCTCTCTTCCTCATTTACATCCTATCACTTTTCTGCCTCTCAACCAATCATAACTTTCCATCTCCAACTTTCACCCAAATTTCAGCCAGTTGTTTCAGTTACGTGCCGCAACAGAAGAATTATCTTTCACCTTAGGCTCAACATCAGCAGTCCTTGCCCTCGTGTCTGCAATATTATGATTGTCCTGTTTAACTAAAGCTACATATTAATGACTGTATGCAACAAACTTTTCCTTAGTCGCAAACCTTAGTAAATCAGGTCATTTTATGTAAACACTCTTCTCCCCAGTTTCTGTGCATTAAAATGGGAACTCCAACAAACGTATAAGCAAAGAAGCCAAACATCAGTCTTTTTTTTTTTTTCCCCCAGAATGTTTCCTTAGTAATTTTGACTCATACTGAAAACCACTGAGCCAAAGACTTATATGTACGTTCTCATAAAACATTAGGATAAAACTCTTCAAATGGACTTTAAAAGAGCATAACTTGATTAAATTCTCTCAACATGAGGATATCAAATAAAACAAATAATTTACTATGCATGAAATTTAAAAGCAAACTCAGTTTTATGTTTGTTGCACGGTCACTGCAGTGCTTTATCTCTATCTATAAATCATACATACAGCAGGGACAAAAAGGTTTATGAATAAAAAGACTTCATCATTGCAATCAACAGATCTTTCCATGAGAGATGTCCAAAACTCTGGGGTTAAATTTAGACATGGAGGAAGCCCTAATCAAATCAGAGTAAAAAGGGAGCCTCCAAACACACTCATTTATTTACATGGATTGCATGAGGCATGAGAGCGGCCTTAGGCAATGTAAAAATCTTAAAATGTACTCAGTCTAAAGCACATTGGCAATAGTTATATCTCAATTCAATTCCCATATCCATGCTGTTTGTCAGTAATAATCTGGAGACATTATCAGATTGAAACGGTGACAACAAAGAAAAATCTTAAATGAATCCTGCATTACTGACTGACTTTTCAATCATAGGATGTTTACTTTCTTTCTTAATATAATACCTGAGTACATAGTAGTATGCATATCTACTTTTTACATTCAATATGCGTTCCTAATATAATTGGATTGAATACAACTGAAAATATTCACATACAGTACATAATACTATACAGTAATATCTTGTGTAGTCTTAGTTTTCTGTAATTCAGTGTGTCTTAGGGGTCAAAATAATGTTTTTTTAAACTCAAGCAATATTTTGTTTTCTATTAGAAATTGTTGCTAAAAGGTTCCCTCTAAAATAGGAACAATGATTGTAATTTGTTACTGTACATCACATATTCCAGCCAAGACAAAGTAAGGACTGAACAAAGACCAACCAGGACTCGAACGTGACCAAACCAAAACTAAGTACAAAAAAATAAAGCAATAACTAGCACTAAGCAAAGCGTAAACATAGAACTACATCAGAACTTCATACTAGACTGTAACAAGAGTAAATCCAGGACTAAACCAGAATGCAGGACAAAATCAGGACCGAACTGGGACTGAACCAGCTCTAAGAAAAGTACCAAACTACAACTACAGCTTGGACAAAGCAAATTGATTTTACCAGTCCTTGTAATAAAGAATGGGACTAAAAAGCTGTAACTGTAGACAGACAAGACATTTATTTTTGTATAGCCCAACATCACAAAGGGCTTAACAGACTGCACTAGACAACATCCCCTGTCCTAAGACCCTTCATCAGGGTCAACTGTAATCATGATAACCCTTGTCTAGTCAGTTCGATCCAATCACCAATTTTAGAACTTAAAACTAATAAATACATGACTAATAGTATATAGGAAATACAATTCTTCACTGTAATTTGTCATGCAATTATACTAAAATACTTGTTATGGGAAAGCTGGACCAAAAACAGAATGTACAGTAATTCAACAGGAGCCCCATTCATGCATACTTGTCATTAGCAGAAATTACTATATTTCTTACGCCACACCATGTCCTAGAAAGATAGGATACAGCAAGGAACGTTGTAAAGATTTTATCCTACCACAGTAGGTTGTAACAGTGGTGGTTATTGGCAGTTTTCCCCTAATGGTCAATGCAAAAAAACATGTGTGTTTAATTTTGTTGATGCAGCCTAATACTTTTTGACAGGTGGAGCATACACTGGGAAAAAGCAGTATATAAGGAACTGTTTGCTGCTTTGTCTGATTTTAATTTGCCACTTGATGGATTACTAATGTTTAAATACAAATCCATCAAGCCAGTGTCGGGAAACATCTGTTTTTATTTGCAGTGGTAGAATGGGGTAGGTCTGAATATCTCAATTTAATTAAAGGCAAAAGATACACTGCTAAGGCCAGGAGTCTGTGGCTAAGGCTTTTGTTTCTGGCCTAGTGTGTTAATTAAATCAGATAGTGAGAGCGCTCAACAGCCCACCTCCAGCCTCTTTCCTGCCCTGTTTGGCTCCTCTCCAACCCGCCACCATCACCTTTCTGCCTTGCTTTGCCACTCCAACGCAATCCTGTCACCTCTATCTCCATGTCCACTCCCACACAAGATCTCTACCTGCAATTTTATTATTCACTTAACCTCGGCCATAATACATTCCCTGCCATTATCATGCTTCACGATGTCCCAATGCCTGTGACTTTCAATGTTCTGCTCCTCATGCCCTTTTCCTTTGTTTTTGTTGCTAATAGAAAGGCTTTCTTAGTGGGCCGTCAGCCGGAATATGACACACTGTAATTACTGAGCTCTTTCTACATCACTCATAGATGCATTGATCAAGTGTTTTTATTGTCACATTGAGTTCTTGTTTACGGATATTGTAAGGCGCTCTGTTTGGCAAGTCCAAATACACCAAAGAGAGAAAAGCTGCACAATTGTATCTTTTATGTATCAACTTCCATTTTTGATACAAACAAAATCAGCTGGGTTTTCAGACAATATTTGAAAAAAATGTGCATTGGCAGACAAATCAACAAGGAAGCAGACGAATGAACTAGTGCTTGGACAAACCTTAGATTTCTGTCACTGTCAAAGCTGTAAGCCTAACAGAAATTATTTCTTATTATTTGTTGTTTGTGCCCAGAAAGTTCCATCAGTCTCATCCAGACACTCAGATAGCCCTAGCATGCACCTAAGAGTAATAGAGGTTGTTCTCTAGTCCTATAAATGTTGTAATATGCATTTTAATGATAAGTCTTAGGTTTGCATGAGGAGCTATGTGGCTATCACTAACAGGATTGCGGTTGTGTTGTAGGAATCCTGTGACTATTGTACCATCAGAGCACATTCATAAGCAAAAGTTTGAATGACAGTTTGCAAGTCTGCAGTTATACACCTCTACTAAATGTGGGATGCAATTGACTCGTTTAGTAAAAACTGCATATACCTTAATACACATGAATACAATTCACAATTTCCATGGATAAATTTCAAGTCTGCAAGAAATGTGATTGGTTCCTAGCTAAAGACAGAGCTTAGGAATAAGTCAAATATGTTGGGAGAACATTTTTTCTTTGTATCCATGGAAAAGCACCCTGACACTTCATATACCCATGATATGTAGAGGAAAATGTAACACTGGAGTCTTCACATGGTGTCAAGCACAACGATGATAATAAGAGAAAACCGTCTGTGAATATTTATAACCGCCGTCTGCTGCAGCTACCTTGTAAGGCTGTCGGCAGGCAAGATGGCTCAACATATCCATCAAACACATTTGTCTCGCAGTGTCTCGGTGTGTTTTGATGTCGGTGAGGCTTGAAGGGAAGCCTCATTAGTCCAGAAATCCCAACACATGCAGGCTCCACGGTACGCATTAACGCGTCCACATCCAAGCAGACATCCGGCTCGCACTGCTGTGCTGTTAGTCAGAATCTAACTCTTGCCATGCACCGTGAGAGTATTACATTAGCTCATTATGGCTGTAAAGAAAATGGTAAGCTGAGCAGTGAGCCTTATCTTTGGGTGAAATGGATCAGAATGACCAAATGTAAATAACAGAATAGAACACACTGAGCAGGCCACAGAAGACTGATTAAAATGCAACTTTTGCGTGAGCCCTAAGAGGAGAAAAAGCCTGATCCTGGCGTAGTGATGAGCCAATGGGACAGCTGTTAAACGTAAGCCATTGGAGAGGGCGTGTATTAATACCGACCCGTTGTCCTCATGACAACGCAGGCCAACAGTCATCGATCAGCGCTGTCTGGCTGAGTGCGTGTCAAGTGCCGCGGTCGCTCCACCTGCTGCAGGTGAAGGCAGCAGAGAGAGGAGGCTGTGGGCCAGATAGCGAGCACCGCTGGCTCCATTTCATGTGTCAGCTCGCTCTTACTCACAGTTAACGGGCCCATCAGGAAGCCTGCATCCTTCACCATGACCTCTACCTCTACTGAGCCACTACAGTGAGAAGATGAGACTGTGCTGCCTTGTATTCTAACACTTACCTATGGTCTTGTCACTAAGGCATGGCTCACTCTCTTTTCTCTTCACCATAAACAGACTAGAGTCAATTATAAAATAACCCTCTGCCTAAAATCTCTTCAGCATCACAATGGTCCATTTGCCTCATCAGGTTGCTGTCAGTGCTAATCCTACTCATTGCCATCCAAATCAGGAAGGTTAACACTTGTTAACTTGTTTAAATCATGGCAAAATGTAAATGCGCAGTTCTAGCATAATCACAATGATCGGTGTTCACACTCAGCTGTTGAGAATGCAGGGCAGCAGGGGCCTGATACAGCTAATGCTAGTATTGGTGGACTATAATTTAAAAAAAAGACTACTTTAACCTAGCGTTTTCTGTAATAGCTCTGAAAAGCTACTGTGGATATATACATGTAACACTAATAACAAAACTATGTCCAGTCTCTAGCTTTTGTCCAATCACAGTTGTCCTAGGTTAAAACAGGTATAAACTAGGTATAAAACTCAACTCTATTACCAGTAAAACTCAGAATTGACATAGTCCCTTGGATGAGGGACGGAATGTCTTTACCTGTAAACCTACGTCCAGAAGCCTTATTTGAAACCTTGTCTTGAATATGTTCTGGATATGAACCTCCACAGACTTATTTCACCAGTGTTTTTATACCTGCTGCAAGTTGTTCATATTTAATTCATAAATACATTGCCATAATTACACACCAAATGTGTAATGTTATCATTCTGAGAGCAAAGATTGACGTCTAAACAGCCTCTGAATCTTTGACTCATACTAGACAAGTTCGGTCTGATGATCATGCCAGACTGGATCGAGTAGTAAACATGCAACAAAGTATGTCAAAACCCAAATCCCTGCAATATACTGATACCCAGGGACCCACTTTCTGTTATGCACATTACAACACAATGCAAAGAAATTGTTTCAATCCAAGTCAACAGTCAATAAGTCCATGACAGCCCTGTTATTTGCCGCCAGGGGATAAAATTACATACATACAGCAAAACACAAACAAGCAGGCTAAAGCTACATTTGCACTTGATGTTTTTTTTTTTTGCGCTCTCTGGATCAAAAATGTTCGACACAAACCTCTTGTGAAAATAAAATTGAACAGGTCTGAGAAAATGGAAAAGTCAAAAACCACCCACAAACACAAGCAACTGCAGTCTGGAGTGGTTCATGAGGAGGTTGACATCGTCTCCTGCCATCTCCAAACCGCACAGGAGTCGCGCATAGTGTTGTGTGCTGTAATCACAGGCTGAGCAGCTCGAATCACGCTGCTATTGTTTGTCCGAAAGCACAATCAGGGGAGTATTGTTACCAGGCGTGTTGTACAAAAAGGCTCTGAAACACAATTAACGGCCCACAGACAGTGAGCGGTAGGATTTGGTGCAATTTCTGTGGACAACAGTGGCAGTTGTCGAGAGAGCTCTGAAAACAGCTCATCGGGAATGGTCTTTGACTTTATGACTTTGTTCTGCATCAGTTTCAAGGAAAAGTTTTGGGTTTATTACAGAGTCAAATTGTAGTCAGTTGTTTTTCTTGTGAAAAAGATCTTTGGCTAGTATTTCTTTAGCTTGCACTTTTAACTAGTGTTTTTCTATAAACCTCTTGGTTGTCTCAGTCCAACTTGCTCTGCCATTGTGCCAAAATAAAGCAAATAAACCCTTTAATGTTCCAACATTGTACTTTGCAATGGTCACCTTGATCTCGGATCACTCTTGATATGTTTCTCCATCCACGTGGAAAAGTTAATGCGTATCGAACCATTGACTTTTCCATTGTATTTGACCTAAAATACTTGCAATGCAAAATGCAATGGATAGCAGTTTCTGCAGTGTAATCTATTGTTGAACATAAAGCACTGCCAAATAAGACACCTCTAATTTGAATGCATCGAGATCTGATATTACCCCAAATTAAGCAAATCATACTTTTTTAAAGGTAGTAGCTGGAGAGTGTAATTTATTATATCCAAACATCAGGTGCTCAGTCAGTCTCTGCAATAGACTCTACCCTTAAAACAATACATGTGATGATGCCTGTGATGTAAGTCTGTGGCAAACACTTACTAATTTAACACACACCTGAGTTATAGTTGTCAAAAGTACACTTGAACACATGGAGTTTATCAATTTTATATTAGTACTGGTCACATTGCACACTTACACATTGACAAATTAACTTACTGGCTTCAGTCACAAGAACTGTTGTGGTGTAGGCTTGAGGTCCAGTCATGTATTTCCTCTTCTGTAAATGCTTTACTGACATTTTCCCTTCTAATTAACCCATCATGTTTTACGTAGAATCCAGTGGTTCAGTCCAATATAAAAATCTGCTCGCAATTCAGGAATAATTATAAGATTGTTTTAGCCTCAACAACAATGCCTATAACAAATAGGGGTATAAAACATAAAATTGATTCTGTTAAATATGTTCATGGCAAAATACTCAAATTGATTCCAATTATGGCTGAATTATGGCACCCTTTGCGAAAAAAGTTTCAACTCATTTTGTTATTATTATTTTATCTTTTTTTTAGAAAAAAAACACCTATTTTGTCATTGCCTAACTGATGCTTTCTGTAAACAGTGGGGTAAAGGTGGCATTAAAAGACAACTGTGTTTACTCTTTTTAAACATTAATGACAAAAGAAACTATTCAAATGACCTTGATAAAAAGTTTACATTCCTGGTAATTCTGGCCTGATAACATGCACACAAGTTGACACAAACAGGTTTGAATGGCTACTAAAGGTAACAGTCCTGACCTGTGATCTGTTTGTAATCAGTGTGTGTGAATAAAAGGTCAGTGAGTTTCTGGGCTCCTGACAGACACTTGCATCTTTTATCCAGTGCTGCACTGATGTTTCTGTATTCAGAGTCATGGGCAAAGCAAAGGAATTGTCAAAGGATCTGCGGGAAAAGGTAACTGAACTGTATAAAACAGGAAAAGGATATAAAAAGATATACAAGGAATTGAGTCAATCAGCAGTGTTCAAACTCTAATTAAGAAGTGGAAAATGAAAAGGTCAAGTAGATAAAAAAAAACACTCAAAAAAGTTGTGTGGCTGTTTCAAGATGCACAATTTGGAGGTACTTGAAGAAAAAAAGGCTGCATGGTTGAGCAAGCCATTACTACGCAAATGCCACAAAGCATCCCACTTTCAATATGCAAAGCACAGAGACAAGCCTCAAAACTTCTGGAACAAAGTTATTTAGAGTAATGAGACCAAAATTGAACTTTATGGCCATAACCATAAATGTTACATTTGGAGAGGACTCAACAAGGCCTATAATAAAATGTACACCATTCCTACTGTGAAACATGGAGGAGGATTTCTGATGTTTTGGGGATGTGTGAGCTACAAAAGATTTTACAGATACAGAAAGATTTTTGTGATATCATTCATATTGTCTGGGCCAAACAATCACAAATGAGCACAACTTTTTAAGATCAGCAACAGTAAAAGTCAGTATATTTCATACACTCCGGCATGTCCTGTGCAAGGTAACAACTAATTCAGTTTAAGTTATTATATAGGAATATTCCATTATTCCAAGTATTGTTTATTTGAAATTTACCCACGCATCACGGTACCCCATGTAACCAGACTCACATGTGCATTTTACTTTTCTGGAAAGCCTCTAAAGCACCTTCAGTTTCTGTGAGGCTCAAGAATGTAATATCATTGCTTGAGTTGGAAAAGATAAAGCTTTTATCCATTGGCAATTCTGAAAAAAAAAAAAAACATTTTCACTTTCATAGACTATTTTAAATTACCTCAAACAATGGGGTGTGATTGATCTCAACCCCCTGTGTTTATATGTCTAGTTTTATTTTATTTTGTATTTATTTATGTGATAGTCTTTTTGCTCTGACTGTTTTATTGTGTTGTTGGAAAAATAACAAAAATGTAAGAGGAATGTAAATTGTTTGTAATGCTTCTTCAATACACAAATTAATAAAAATCAATTCAAAAAAAGAACATGGAGGGATCTATAGCAGTAAAAACGGAGCAGCCGTCAGTTGGGAGGCCAACATGTTGTTGTTCCCAATCAGAGCAGGGGCTGCACATTCAGCCGCTCCCCAGCTGGGCTGATTACAACCTGTTTAGAATGGTGATTACATAGGAAGAAGAGAACAGCAGAATGCTAAGTAGATGAAAACAGAGAGGTGGAGTGCTGGCAGCAAAGACAGTGCAGGCTATTTTGGCCTCATAGTAGACCATTATTTATCATTTTATTGCAAATCATTCAGCGGCATGTGCAGGATGGGGTGATTTGTCAAATTCAAGTGTTGTTGCCTCTGAGACCAGCAATATTTTTTTCATGACTGCATAGACATATATGTCATAAAAGTTAGTTAACAGGTTAAATGACAACACAGCAATCACTACTGACTTTTAAACTTTATATCTGTATGCAGTTGGCCATTGCACCATTTTTATTTTATGTATTTTTAATGGGCTGGAGCCTATCCCACCTACTTTGGCCGAGAATGCACCTTGGACCATCGCCAGCTAATGGCGTCCTGTGTAGGTGTTGACAATGCACAGCTAAGTATAGCTGTGTCCAAATATTAAAAAGTTAGTCATTTCTTTCTCTGTCCTTATTTAACAAAAGCCATCACTTCAGTAATATTTACGACAAACTCAAGTTCGGGGCAGTACATTCTCTCTTGAATAGATATTAAAACTGTCACCTTTTATGTAGCACTAAATTGTATTTTTATAGAAGAAAAAATTACAGATTAAAAAGATATGACAAATGTTGCATTCATAGTGTGGCTATATTTTCAAACCTCAAAGGGAGAATTTATTTGCAAATCTACAGATAGTGCTTCAACAGTTATAGTAGTGTAGACTTTTAAAATCCTCAACAACGTTCTTAATAGTTCTTTAACTTTCTTCAGATGCTTTCGATGTAAATTACAGACACGCTGAATGATTGTGTAATGTAACTGCTGTCTATTGGTAAAATATGTGATATCCCTGTATTTAGTGACAAAACTCTTTAGTTAAAACAAATTTAAAATAATAAAAAGAGGTCTAAATTTTAGTGACTTGCTTATTTTTACATAAAATTAAACTAAAACGTGGCTTAGTAAAGCAGCGTACATTCATCTCAAAGACGGCGCCCTTTAAATGTTAAACCTCCTGCAAAATTTATTTAAACTTAGACCTGATTTACAGTTTAAAAAGCGTTTTAGAGTTTTGGTGCAACAGATTAAAAAGAAATCTGAGTTTAAAAGAATAAACTTGTTGCTGTTTTTATTTGTTGGGACCTGGGATAAAGAGCATGAGAGTATTCTCCTCCAAAGTCACATATAGCTCCCCTATACTTTGCAAATTGTCTTTTTTAAATTCTTTCAAATCTGCATAAACACTTGTGACACAAAGTTAACATTCATATAGCACTGAAATATAGCAAGAATCATTGAATGCAGAGCAAGTATGAAATTCTACATCTCACGTCCCTGCATAGATAAACAAAGGTTTATGCAAATTGCAAATACTCTGCAGCCACTGAATTGCATTGTGGACAACAGGAAGTAGCGTCTTTCTTTTCCCAAATGCAACCCATTGCTATTCCCAGTGCATTTTCAAAGACTCTCCAAATCAGGCAATATAGGTGCAAATGTATCTCGACGCCAACTCTGCAGCAATAAACCTCTGGCATATATATATAGATATATATATATATATACAAAGCCAACACAACAGAGCCTACAGTCATAGAATGATGAAGATGTTGTGTAAGTCGTGTGGAAGGTCATCCACTCTTGTGCCCATTAAACCATGTTACACAGTAAAGGCTGTTTGTCACTGGGGGCTCTCTGAATCGGACCAGTCCATAGTAGCGCCCTCAGGCATTTATCAAGTGCTTCTTGTGGCACAGTGTCCTTGGACAGGAGCCACTGTAAAGGGCTGAGTTCACAGTAGATGTCAACCACAACGGTAGCTATGTACTGGCAAAAGTAAAACTCAGTAAAACTGGAGGAAGAAAGGAGTTAGTTCCTTTTAAAAAGTCATTGTGGAAAATGTAGTTATATAGAACTAAACAAATGTGAAGGTATTATTCAATATTTAATTAATCTTCAAAATAAACTTCTCTGTTTTTTTTCTGCTCAAACATAAGCTTTTAAAGCTCCATAGAACCCATGACTCATTACTGTTCTTTTTTATTTTATTTTATCTTTTTTTAAAGCTGAGCACCGCAAAAGGAAACAGATGCAGTGTTTTATTTAAAACATTATTGCAAGAACATTTATGGTCTTTACAAACCATATTGATGTTGTTTCTGATTTTTAAGGTTTAATCCCCATCAGAGATATTTCCACTATTTTTATTTTGTTCATAGACAGCAAAAGCATATCCGTTCAGGGCTTCCATAGCTGCTTATATCCTCTAAGGGAGGGGTGTGAGATGCTGAGTTGCAATTTGCTCTTTTGTCACCAAAAAATAAAAAGGTCTGAATACTAAGTCACGCTCCTTCCAGGACGACCACATGGCTTCCCCAGCAGTTGTATACAGTATGTATTAAAGTTACTATACCCTACCAGTGGAGAACTGATTTATTCATCACGTGCTTCAGCCTGTGCTTTGCCTGGTGATGTCTGTCAGTCACCACTAGTGTATCTGTGGATCTGTCGGTGTATGTCTTGGAGTGCATTTGACTGGCAGTCACCTGGGCTGTACCCCACCCCAGGCCCAAAGCAGCCAGGATAAGCTCCAGGACATGTTACAATAACAGTTACAAAACAATCTATCTCACACAAGACCTGCAACTAATCTAAGAAACAAAGCATTACATTTGCCCTGCCCCTTTAAAAAAAACAGTTTTAACAAAGTTGAAAGTAGTATGTAAGAAGACATAACATCTCTCTTTGTTTTTTAGTTTAAACAGCTGGCAGTCAGATAAGTCTGTCTATCTATCAAATTACATGTTAGAATATTTTATATTGCAACAAAAATATTTCTGAATCATCAGAGTGGACAGCTTGCAATGTACAGTAGGGAGGGTGCCTTTTCATTATATTTTACATATTTTACAGGCAGTTGTTTTGGAAAGAAGACACAAACACCTGTCAGTGCTCTTTATGACATGCTGCACTGTTTTGAATTCCAAGATGTTGTTGAGGCCACAGCAAAATGAAGCTCTACTACTGTCAGCGGCTGTCAAAGAATTAATAACTGTGAGCCTGTGCTTTTCTTTCCACTGACAGTAATACAGTTATATTATGTCCTTTGTTTGTTTGTGTCCTGACATCTTTTGCACCATTACAAACACTGGTATTACCATCTGACATAAATCAAATAGCAAGTCGCTTGTGTCTGTAGGCTTTGGAGTTGGGGTTTCCAAAGTGCTGGGGTTCCGAAGTACAAGTTTTAACCTTTTCACCGTTATGTGCTCGAATGTCTCTCAGATTTCCCATTTTCTCTTTGTACCTGAATCAGGTCATTATTGACGTAAGGTCTGTCTACAGCGTCTAACGAGCAGTGAAACTTTTCTGGTGCCAGTGTGACAACCCCGTTTATGTCTGTATTAGCCATTTATGTTGTTGAAAGTTGAAAATTATTGTCGATAAGTCGTACATTTAACACACATTTACAGTCCGGTATGTGCCTCTGATGCAGATCCCAGGACAAGCAAACTTAAATTATCATATGTGTCTTGTTAAAGTTTATATCACTAATTATTACCAATCTACAAAAGAAAAATGAGACTTTAGCTGCTTTGAAATATTTTGGCACAGAATAGTTTTCTCTTTTTGTGTTAAAGTTTTGAGAAGCATTTAATAAAATGTTAGATTTTATTGTGACACTTCAATTTACACTACCTTTGATACAATGTAGCTACCACTACTGATTTTATTATCAGTAATATGCAACAATTATAATATTTAACTGAACAAATATAGTGACATCACGTGTTCAAACAAATGATAGATTCCCTGTTTCAGAAGAAAATGACACATAAAAATACATCAATCAAAAATGTCTTAAAAAGCTGTGAATAGTTATCACTTGTTCTAAGTTGTTGTTATTAGTTCTTTCTGTCCATTAATTTCACAACCCTTGCCTGTGTCATGAAGAGACTGTCCTATAGTAAAAATACTCCCCCAGGTCAGTCGTTTCAGTCGGTTGCAAAATAACTAAAACCCTCCTTTTGAACACATTCTTAGAGATTTAAGGCAAAGTTTAAGTTGTAATTGGTGAGACCTGTTTCTACTGGATTTGTTCACAGACAACAGGATGATAGGAAGTTATCAATTTAATCTGTTTGATGTCACTGGCAAGAACAGTTTTACTAAAGGATGTTTGATGGTATTGTATGAAGTAAATATAACTGTATTTTGTAAATACAAATATCAGAATTCTAAAAAAAAAATAGTTCTTTCCTTTTTGAAATGAAGAATTATTATTTACTATACTCTATAGCTTGCTTTTTCTAAAATATACAATAGTTTAATTAATAACAGGAGTATTATGCTTCAAGTACATAAGTACATAAATCAAGCAATGTATGCAAAGACACCTGGACTTGACTTGGACTTGGGACCAAAATACTTGGACTGACTTGGACTCTTGTATAGAGACTTGAGTACATTACTGGTAAACAATACAACAGCCAATATACTTTTACAGAACTCCATCAGTAGCAGACTGAATTTAACTCTAAAAAACAGAATAGAAAACACTGCTGCTTTTGTTTCTGCAGTGACGTCACTTGTTGAAGGGTCTATGCACTAATCTTTTACTAACTTTTGGCTCCAAACTCTTCTTCTTGAATCTTTTTCCCTCCTTATTTCCGTCTCTCTCATTTCTGATCCTCTATTTAGCTGTCTCTTCCCTCTCCTCTGATCTGTAAGTCCGCTCGTGTCTCTTAAGTCGGCCCTAATCTTACAACATCAGCTCTGTAATGCGTCTCATTATGAGTGGTGGGCACGGCAATCAAGACTCATAAACCTGTGCTTGGCTGCAATCCTCGCCGCCCTAAATCCACTTTAAATCCAGCGGCAGAGAAGACTGAAGTGCTGCACCAGCGAGCGGTTCAGCATCATATCATATATATATATATATATATTCAAGGTCTTTGCAGCGACATGACACCAACACACGCAATCCATTTTAATTTTTATCTGACATTCATAAAGATAAACGCGCCATTGAAGCCATTCCTTGAAAATATGGGTTTAGAAAAATAGACAGAAAGCTGGTGTTAGACGTCAATCAGCAACCTTCACACCTGGATAAGAAAAGCACACAGTGAAGAACAATGCTGTGAGCTACTGCTGGTGTCGAGCATGCTGTTAAACACATCCAAGCTTTAATTCAATTCTTGTTTTTTTAGCGCACACGGCCTTCCATATGGCTCATCCTCCCGTGTGACAAAAAGTAAATAAAGCTTTCTGGATTTCAACGTTTTATGGAGATAGTGCTAATTAGAAGCTGCTTGAGAAAGTAGGAAATAGAATAAATTTGTAGGAGGGCGAAGGAAATGAGAGAGCATATAGGTGTTTAGCCATGTGTGCGTCTCGCATACCTGATAATTCTATTCAATCTTAGGGTTTTTTTCCGACAAAAGAAGTGCGATATATACAGTATATATATATATACTTTTGAGTGTGTCTTACCATTGAAGTAAATTTCAATTGGAAGCAGGGAGTGTAATACTAAGACTGAAGGTTCTTAGTCAACCAGGTCATCTTGAAGAACAGATTCTGGACTTAGTTTTCAAGGTGAAGACGTTTTGTCTCTAATTCTAAGAGACTAACTAACAACTAAGAGAGCTGAGCATTATCGCATTAGTCACACTGCCCTTTTATAGCTAACGACTATGAGACCAGAACAACCTGGTCCAATTATAGATAAATAAATAGAGTTAGTCTCAGGTCAAACCCCTCCCTCTAGAGATAAAAGCTCAGCTCTTATACCAGTTGAACTCGGATTTAAGAGACAAAACATCTTCACCTTAAAAAAACTGTGGCGACCTTGACAAAACTGCGGCGAGCAGCTTAGGAGCAAACAACTGAGTACACTTACACTACACGGACAGCAATGAGTTGGACTCTCATGTTTTGTTCACAAAGACTTGAACAAAGACTGAAGAAGGTGTATGATGCAATACTCCATCACTTGTGAATGCTATAAAAAAATCACAATGTTTCTTTTTATTTAAACAAAGGGGGAAAACTGTCTCAGACTCAGCCCCAGACTGAGCACTGAGCCTCAGACCCAGGCGTGAGTGGACAAGACTAAAGTGCGGTGGCCTGTCCTGCCAAACCTAACTGAAAGTAAGGTTGTGACTCTGCTTCACAGCTCGGGATGAGCCAGTGTAGTGTCCAGTGTAGGTGGTGACTCTGATAAAGTCATGTATCATGCAAAGGTTACTCATACATAATATCAGACAGATCCTTCAAAACTGGCATAACATCTATTTTAAGTTGCTTCATCTGCAGAGACACTAGCCTTGAAAAAAAACAAACTAAAAACTAAAAAAAATCATACAGAAGAGCGACACAATGAGGCTGGAAAGAGAAGAAGTGTTGCATAACTGTCTCGTCTAAATTAATTACCTTTCAGGAAGCGGAGTTTGAGCTTTAATGTTCAAGGCACATTGAAACAAAACAGAACTAAATCAACAATTGCCAGTCAAAACCTGTGTACACATTTGCTTACTCTTTGATCATTGCCAAACAAAAGATTACTTCAAGTTGCATTTATCCACATATACTGTATTAACTTCTATACCGAACTGAAATGTTAAGAAAAGTTAAGGTGCAAACGTCTCTTGTCCTCATCTGACATCCAGTTAGAAAAGCCCAACAGCACAATAAAACTTTATTAAATGTTTTTTTTTTTTTTTTTGTAAGGTTTATTTCATTCATTTTGTTCATGTCACTCTCTAGCCTTGCTAATGTCTTACTATCAAAGGCCTACAAACATATTTTAGCACGTTTCTCCTACAGGTCCTTGTGTATTTCACGTGATGCCTAATGTTTCATTGCAGTCTAGCTCCAGTAACATCAGTTTACAAGTTTATACCTGATTAGTTCTGTCTGAACTTCTCATGATGTTATATACCACTTTATAATCTATATCAGTTATTGCTGCCGTGACAATGGCGGAGATCTCGCTCCCAAGCCCATCTTATGCACACACGTTTAGGAGTGTGAGCATTTCTAAGGCTGTTAGCATTTTGAACATAACTTCATCCATATTATCGTCAATGTGCCCAGAGGATGCGTTTGACTCAGTGGGAAGTGTCTGACAAGATGACGGACTTTTATGATGTCATCTGTGCTCAGAAACAGATTCCCTTTAATTGGTTGGTTGGTTTGTAACAAGTGCGGCTATCAATCTTGTGAAAACCCATTCTTGTAAAAACTCTGCTGCATCGTGGCTCTCTCAATAAAGAACACAAAATGTAGTGGAAGAGATTCACATTAAACTGTGTGTGACCACATTGTAAAGCCACATAAATTAAAACCGCCTTCCTTCTCCATAAACACACTTCTGCCTCAATCGACCCTCGTTCAGTGTTCTGTCAAGCACTCGCAGCCCAAATCCTTTTTTGGGGGCCGCAGTGATACATCAGCCTTAGCCTTATAGCCCTGCCGTGTCCTACCTCAGAGCCAACCCTGTGTTCTTCTGGTTTGCAGGCCTTAGTGTCACTGATAACATTCCAGGTCCACCAGCACCCATTTATCACATCCAAGTAGCAATTTCACCAGATGCATCAGTCTTCGGCAAACACAAGGTGACTATATTTCCAATAAACATTCTAGGATTTAACCATCCTGTTATGTTGCAGGTTGACAGCATTTCTGCTGGGCCTTGTGGTTGTTAACATTTGAACCATTTGTCAGTTAGTAGAGTAGTGTTAGTAGTAGTAGTAGAAGTGTTATAAAATACTTGTATGTACGTCCTATAACCATAAGGCTGGCGGTTTGAATCTCACTCTATCTATAGTTCATACTGTTGTTGTGTCCTTGGGCAAGACACTTAACCCTCCTGGTCTCCAGTGTCTGTGGCTCTGGTGTATGAATGTGTGAGGAGAGTCAGTCTGCCCCCACAGGAGCAGCTTACCACCACCAGTGTGTGACTATGGAGTGAATAAATAATGTGAGCGCTTTGAGTCTCTGGAAAAAAGTGCAATATAAATCTATATAAATATAAATTGCAATATTATTGTTAACAACCAACACTTTTTCAAACTTTTCCGATAGATTCTTGCCTCTTGTAACTGACCTGGATTTTTTTTTTTATTTGTGCTATTTTTATAAATTAACAATAAAATATCAAATATAACTGAATTTAAATACTAACTCATGCACACATACTGTTTTCTATTTTGTATGATAAAATATTTTTTTTACTTTCAAATGTTTATGAACTGTTTACCACCACCAAGAATCTACCACTCATGGTATCATTTATAAGTCAACCATCTAATGAACCTGTTTGTCATTGAAACGTTGTCAATCAATAATAATTAATATTTGGAGTAAATGTGCCAGCGTTAACAGTTTTTTTCTGAATACTATAGTCAATAGCCGTGCACCATGGTGATGTACGTATAACTACAAACTGCAGTACTCACAGATTGCCCAGATTTCAGATGTGAAACACTCTTTGGCAGAATATTGATTGCCAGTGTGAGTGAATCGTAAAACACAACATAGGGGCTTTGTAAAAAAAATAAGGCAGTGGGACATGTACGCGTTCATCATTTTACCTGATTTAGCAGAACAGAACACCTCAGATACACTCAAGGCAACTGTGGGCTGATTTCAAACAATGTGCTAATGTAGTAGGGTAAATGTAAGAGGAAGGGAAAGCAAAGAACAAGCCAGACATTCACACACAGCCAGGAAACCTCAAACCAGGAAGGCATGTTCTATCAAAGAATACAGATCACTATAAATCCACACAGCAGTGAGACAGAAACTGGTGCATTAACTATACTCTAGACCCTTGTACTGACACTTCGGGTACCCGAGAACCTGCTTTATGAGACAAGGAGTTGTATAAAATGTCTGCTGAGATGGTAGTATAATAACTTCAGCCAAGTCCACTGTGTAATATTACAAGAGGTCATAGAGATGGTAGAAGAACCTAAAGGCATACTGTCTCAAACAAAAGTTTGACATTTACTCACAGTGTCACATAGTAAATAAAAAAATAGACAGAAGTTTTGGAAGGAAAAAAAAAACTAAAACTTGAATGTTTTAATTAGAGCTGTGCCTTTAATCCCTGAGATTCAAACATATAGAAAAACTTGACCTTTGAAATATTTTAGTGGGAGTCTTGAAGTCTAGTTATTAATCTAATATAATAAGTTCTCTCATTTAATATCAACCTAATCTATACATTAATAAATAAAAGAAAAATAAATACTAGAGTTGTTTTTTTTTTTGATTTTTTTAAAATCTTGATTTATAAAATCTTATAAAAACAAGCTAGTGAAGTTGGGTAACTTTGTGTTTAGATAAAAATTTACCCCGACAAAACCAGTCCTTACGTGGGTCAGTGTTAATTTTGACAAGAAATTTAAATTTAGGTTTAGTCTCATTTTAGTCATCTTATTTGTTTTAGTAACATTTCAACGCTGGGCCTATGGGGGTTATTTAGCGGCGTGCATGGCTATATTGTAATTTTTGTTTTACTGAATTTGGTTGTCAACAACGCCAACAAGAAAATTCCAGTTTGTAAACCAACTCTTACATGCTCTTCAGAAGGGAACCCTACCCAACCAGAGGTAGTAATATGAAGTGACTGTTTATAAAAAAAAATCTAACTTGAAATGTAGACCCATGTATAACAAAACTACCAAAAAAAAAAACTAATAATAAATGACTAAACTACATTGCATAGAATATACACAGCAACAAAACGATGCAAACAATAAAATAACACATAATCTACTCTTTACTCTATTATTTATGTAACGCTGCACATTTGTTTTTTTTCTTCTGATAAGATTTACAGTGTTTTTATAAGCAACAATACAAAATGTGCCAAACATTGTGAGTATTCCTCACAGTCCATATGAGTGGCTGTGCCTGAGCCGAGCGGCCACTGTGCGCTGTTTGTGTGTGCATTGGGTGGGATCCAGGCAGAATGATTCATGGGCCTCATCTCTCCTATTGGGTTCCTTATCGATCAGGCTGCCTGCGCCGCCGCGGCTGACCATGGCCTGGGAACCACCAAGCAGTTATCACTAACAGATACATAGTGGCTGTGTTGTACTGGGAGCTGTTGGCCGTGGGGCCTGACAGGGTGACGGCAGGACTACGCAGTGTCTCCACCATTGCACAATATCAACCTTTAGGTGCAAGGTTATAAACTGCATTACTTTTACACATGTATTTCCCAACCCACAATAACAAATATGGAAAATAGTCCCTAATGCATCATTATATATGATGAAGAGGCCCTGGAGAAAAGGGCATGCTGGATAGACTATTGGCTGACCTGGGATGCCTTGCATTCCCCTGGAAGAGCTAGAGCAAGGGTCAGGGTAACGGAACGTTTGTGCATCTCTACTTTGACTGCTGCCTCCACGACCCAATCTTGTAAAAGCAGAATATGGATTAATGAATGAATTTTTCAAGTGCATTCAACACCATCAGACCATCAGAAGAGTATGGGGATGGACTCATCCTTCATTACTCAAGGTACTGTCCTTGCTTCATTTGCTTTCACTTTATTCACTACAGATTTGAATTATATCTTGGAGTCTGGCCACATTCATAAATACTCTGAAATCTTATTTGAAAGATAAAGAAAAAGAGATTGTAGATGACTTGAAAAACTGAAAGAGAGGGCTGGTTTAATTCTAGGTATTAGTTTTGAGACTCTGGTTGAGGTAATGGAGCCACAGACACACAACAGGTCAGATGCTATACTTAACAACATGAACCATCACCTGCATTGGGTTTTTGAAGAACAGAGATGGAAGGCATGTCCAAACCTAATTTTTTTTCTGATTTTCATGACGAAGACGGTGGTACAAATAGGCAAGACTCGAGCCGGCGCAGATAAAAAGAGTCTGGACTTGAGCCAACGCAGGTGTAAAGAGGCAGGACTTATGTGTTTTGCTTTTAACCACTCACAGGGCTTTCCTCCAGTGCCAATTATTATTATCATTAAAATATTACTTTTATCATTTATTTTTTATTTTAGTCACTGGACTGTGATATTCTCTATTATTGTTTAATTTACTGTCAAGCCCTTCTTTTTTAACATAGGATGAGCAGACAAACCCTAATATTCCAGACAAGCCTATACTTTCTTTTCACTCATTTTATTATAAACAGTCACTAACATCTAGATAAAAATATATTTTATCATTATTTTGGCAGAATTGTGGTTTTTATATCAGATTTATGTGTTTTGTATCACAGATGAGACGACAAAGACCATTCATGGTAAATTTAAAAATGAATCACTTCAGCTTCAAAACAAGCTCTGGAGCATCGTTACGTGCGGAAAGCTGCATGAGTCACAGACAGAGCAGATAGGTGTTACACCTGTCAGGACTTAGTCCAGGCCCAGGCAGAGATATGAGGAATGTGGATAATAGCAGCACCAATAAGTTCAAGACCATGTTTTTACAATGCTCCAAACCCCAGATTCAAACTCCTGATCAGTTATGTCCTGGTCAATTTCCTGTGTTCTGCTTCTAAAGCCCCCCTTTCTCCTTGTTTAAGAAAAAAATTTACTCTTTCTTCGCCTCAATCATAACGTGTATAATTTTATTTAGCCATGTACTGTCCTGCCTGTAGCATAATGATTTTTTTTTTTTTCAAAGCATACCAGTGCTTTTGTGCTTCCATAAAGCATGGTTTTAAAACATATTTACCACCATCTTGATTACTGCCAGGCCTGTTTGTTGAGGCATGTGCAACGATGTGCAAAACAAATGAAAATCAGTTTAAGTTATTAAGTATAAATGCACAAACATATATAACTATCTCTTTCCCTGCTGAACTAAAGTGGCTACTCATCTTTGCTGTTGCACACTTTATGCAGTCTTAATTTTCATTTGAAATAGCCTTAATACAAATCTCCTGGTGTTTCCTAATGAAATGAATCTAAACTTGTGCTGCTGTGGGGAGGAATCTCAACTGTAATGGAAGCTCAGCATAAACGAGGGATGAGGTAATCAACAGAAGGAGCACAAGTCATGTCATGATAGTAACAGTGTCGGTCTGCATGTGACAGTGTTAATGCTACTGGCCGTGGGCAGTTTCCACAGCCAGCTGTTGGTAATCTGCTGTGGCCATTAATTAACACAGCCTCCGAGCGTCACAGCTTCAGGGCATAGAGGCACATCTCCAGGCACTGCTCAAACTTAGCAAAACACTCCTACTGCTCTACAAAACTTTACTTTGCCTTTTCTCTCATATGCTCTTTCCCCTCATGAAGGCAAATCATCCTAATAGATCTGTGATGAGCACGCAGAGCTTTGTAATGAATCCTGAATGCTTAGGTGAGAGGCAGAAAATCCCTGGGAACATGCAAGGAAAAATAACTCAAAGTAGTAATTTGTAATTACTGTAAGTTACCACCCACATGAGAGTGACCTGGTTCCATTAGAAAAAGCTATGCATTGTACCATTAATCTGGCATTTCACCCTCCACAGTCAGGTATGTGACGGTATGTGAGCTATGTTCAGCTTTTACTTAAAAGAATGGTAGTTTCACTAACTAATAATAAAGTCAATCTGTAAACCATTTCTTTTTTCCAAGTTGCACACAATTAAGTTCTGAAGGACTACATGAATACAGCAGAACTCTGCCAACAGAATTGACCAAGCTGTGCAAATTTCTGTGAGGAGATAATTTGCAATTCTGTGAAAAGGAGTGGCCTGTGTAGTGGCAATAATGTTCCACAGCCTGTGAGAATACACTTGTGTGGCAGTTCTCAAACATTGTCTGCAGTGGAAAAGCTTCTGATGTGTGCCTACTGTTCTCCTGGACTAGACTAGGTAAAGCTAACAGTTAAAACTTGTCTTTCTCTAGTGTCCAATTATTTGGCACTATTGTGACTTACAAAGTTAATCAAGCAGTGCATTATTTAATACTTCCCTTCTCTAAAGAGCGCTGCAGCCCCTTTTAATAAATTTGTTAGGCCAATGTTTTGTGTCAAAAAGGACTTTTTGTAATGGCACAATGCTTTAGTAAATCTGACTAATAATATTAACTGATGGCAAAAAAAAAAAACTTTAAAACAAAGGGTACTCAAACATTTTTGGATTAGCTGCAAGGTTTTGATATAGATACATTCATGTGATTGCACAAACTTGGGTAACATTTCAGACATAACACAATCTCATCAGCATGCAAAATTTATAAAGAAAATAAAAAATTATTCACACTAAACTTTTCTATGCAAACTGTTTGTCGAGATTATGTCACACTCTGCAGACATAAACACCACTTCTGTCAAATCAGAACCACAGCCACCTTCACATTCAGACTCAAAAATCTGAACATAAATTCAGGCTAATTAGCAGTTTCTCTAATGGGAGGCAAAATTCCCTTCAACAGAAAGATGAAGTCCTATTTTTAAACAAAATCACACCTGAGCACCGGTGATCTATGTCACTTGTCTTTGATTTGAGGATTAGAGATACAGATTCTTCATCATTGTCTTAACAATTACCGTGAAGCTAATAGAAGCCGACACTGTTAATCTTCCCATGCTGACACCGATGTAGCTCCAGCAACACTCTGTCTCTTCTTTCTACTGTTTAGCCTAACACTGCTCCACCAAATACCCAGAGCGTGCCATCAACATGCCATTATTTACGACTAGTACGATACGATTCCTCAGCAGTCAAGATATTATACTTTAATTTGTGATTTGGAGCCAAGACAGAGATGAAATATTGCAGCGCTTGGTTTGAGAGATTGCCATGTTGCAGATTTCTCCACTGTCCCAAAACAGCAAGGAGATTATCAGCAGAGATAAACATTTAAGTGAGAATTTATCAGCATTAGCAGTAATGATGGCATTTCTAAGCCAAAGCACAGCCAAGAAGATAAATGCATGGCTTTCTCTCAAGGGATAGGGTCAAAGATGTTGTTGTCTTTCCAGCTATTGTTCACATCTGGCTGGATTTCAGGACAATAAAAACAGTTTTCAGGGTTCAATATGAGAATGTCAGTAAATGAAAACAAGCATCAATAGGGAAATGCAACAGCTTGGCCCCAATTAGACAATACATATTGGCAATTAAATACTTGTATATCATTTACCTGTAGTCATAATAAAATTTGAGTCCCAGTTGAGAATCACTGTACTACATGTTTTTTACCAAACCTGCCATTAGATTTTTGCGAGATCTGTGAATTCACAAACATACAAAAGTCCATCTTGTACTCCTCCAAGCAAAAAGTTTGTTCTTGCGCCGCTGTACTTGCAGTACTGACAGGAATGGGCATGTTTTAAGTTTGATGATGTAGTAACCATTTAAACAAAATGCAGTTGGATAAAATTGTGGTTTATATATTCTTACAAATGATAAATTCAATAACAGACCAGGTATTTATTAAATACACCTGCTCCTTGCAAACACTTCCTATAGAAGCCCTCCGAGAGTGTTCTGTGCAACAAACACAGAACCATTTGGTGTGCCAGGCCAAACAGATACAGATAAAATGGTATTTCAAAAATCCAAGAATAACTCTCTGCCTGAACCGATTGTTTTCTCCTTCACTGTTTCCTTAAATGTGCCCTCAATGTGCCTTGAAGTGTACACATTTGGAGTTAGCCAGGGTCACATGTATCCAGATGTATTCTGATCTCTGTGGTGGCATGAATGTGTTGACTCATATTGGGAGGTCTCCTACATCAGTGATTTATTTTTTTTTAGCCAAAGCCCCCATCATAGAAGCAGCAACCAATCAACCAACCAATTTTAAGGCTTAATGGTATCTTTTCATGGGAGTGCATCAGTAAAGCAGAAGGGAACATAACATAAAATATGATCATTACTGAAGTGTTTTAAATCAGAGAGAATAATCATGGAGAAAGTTGTGCCATGGACTTTAACCATGGGTTTGAATGCTTGATGCACATCTTAAAGGGATAATTCAATATTTTGTAAATGTGGTCTTCTGAGGTTCTTGGGTAGTTTCCTACAGTAAAGATTTGTTGGCTCATTAACAATTTGAAGGCATAGAGACAAAGCAAAGTATATGGGTCAATGAAAATAAGATTTCCAATAGTTATTTCCACCTCTTACTAAATATATTGTGCTGAAAGATGGAATCCGGGCAAGCCATTGTAAATCTTTTTTTATTATTATTTACTAAGAATTAGTGAGGTCCCATTTGATTTGAATTTGATTTCCAGGAAGCGGAACAAATGTATACAGATTTTTTCTACAGATGGCCATATAGAGGTGCTATAGTAATTAGCAAGATTTTTATGAATAAGAAACATTCATATTCTAAGAAACACATACAGTACTTGCACTAATGCTAGTTTTTGGTTGAACTAATGTAATCCCAATCAATCAGATGGAAACCAGGCTTTAATGTGAAATAAATATTAATGCTGCTGAAAATTACCCTGCTGAAATCAAGAAGAAAGTCAGACATGAAAAAAGTATAAATTATTCCTACACATTAATCAGACAATACATCCACACTGCTTTTTAGAATGTGATCTTTGTGCCGTAGTTGAGCAGGCCTCCGACACAGCGGAGCAAGCAAGCGGCATAAACGGCGCCTCAAATGGAGCAAATGATTGGCTGTTTAATTGTACCTAGTTAAACCGGTTCCCTGTGGTAGGGCATAAGAGCCAGACGCCTTGAGTAGTAATTATCTCAGGTAGCTATCTCATTACCGGCCTCCTCTAGTATGGAAATGTGACCCCAGGCCCTGCTGTTACGTGGCAAATTGGCCACAATGTCTGCGTCTTTGGAGACTCGGCTGTTTATCACCAGGTACCAAAAATGACTTATTGTATTGCATGTATAGTCTTTGTTTTTACCCCTGTGTAAGATGTGTTTACTTGTCTACCTAATGGTTGGGGCTATCAAAAAGAACACAACGTTGTTATGCAGTGTAATAATGATTAGGAACATTTATGAAGGATTTTATAAATTAGGAATATGTGTAGCATTTCCAGGTTTCAAGGCGGGATTGTTTCTTTACGCTTGATTTAGCTCAGGAAAAAGCGTCTTATATAGTGCTAAGCTTAGGGAGCTAAATGCAAGTAGGAACAAAATTAATACATAAAAACAAACAAAATGGCTTCAAGCATCTACACAGGGGTCTGTTTAAATATTAAGTCACGGACAAAGACTGTGGAGAAATGGCTACGTCGAGCTAAGTCCTCAGCGCTCCTATAAGGCTGATGCCAGTTTTGGGAGTCTTAGTTTCTAAAAGCATTCAGCATTTGAGAGAGGAGCTAATGGTAAATCTAGTTTGTAGAATTACAGTAGCCAATAGAGGACACAAATCCCTCAGCGGCCGATAACCATGTTTGTTTACAAGAAGAGATCATTCAAGCCGGAAAGTTTGGAAGCAAGATCATGTCTTTTGAAACAGTCGGTAATTTTAGCGTATTTTGTATCTTTATTAAATTGTGTAGTAGAGCGGCTCACTCACCTAATCTCTCGTGTGATGAGTCCCCAGCTGAGGATACTGTGTCAGTGAGCTAGGCATGATTCTACAGATCTCATGTCTTAGAACCAACACTATGATTTTGAGGAGATGGAGTATATTTTTGTGTTAAAAGTCATGCAGGGCTGCTTCAAATGCAAATGATTTAGGCGACTCTACTAAGTGATCATTAAATAGCAACATTAGCATTTTGACTTCAAAAGATCTGATTGTAAATAACTTTACTTATGACACGCAATTAAGTCTGTAATAACACGAGTCACAATTTAGATTTTTATTATCATTTATTCTATAAATTCTATGCTTTATTTTTGCCAAAAAGATGCCACCAGTGGATCTACCACATGACTGTGTCTCACCAATCAGATGTACTCCTGCAGTCACATGACCAACATGCAAACTGTGGCGGCATAGTGGCACAAACGCTTCACATGTAGCAGATTACCTCCATAATTTGTTATTTTGTAAAGATTTTTTTTTTTAACTCACTTTTTATTTTATTAATTGGTAACACCAGAATTTGCAAATTATTTTATATTTTTGTCTTAAAAAAAAAAAAAAAAAAAAATGACAATACAATCAAATAGGTACTCAGTACTTAAGTAGACTTTTAACCAAATACTTTTTTACTTTTGAGTAATTTTTTGGACAGCTACTTTTTACTTCTACTTGAGTAAAATTATTTTGAAGTAATGCTACTCTTACTTGAGTACACTTTTTTTTTTTACCTCAACATAACTACACACATTACATTCATAGACACATGCACATGGTGTCTGCAGGGGCCTGGGTATGAAAAGAAAAGAAAGTTTATTTTGATTAAGTCTGTGAAGGTCCTCAGTCATCCAGGACATCTTTAAAAAAAGGTTTAAGTAAAAGCATCTAGACTTTTTCAAGGTGAAGACGTTTCATCTCTAATTCCAAGAGACTTTATCAATTCTGAGTTCAACTGGTGAGAGAGCTGAGCTTACAGTTATGTCGGTGAAATTAAACAACAGCTTCACAAGAGGATGTATCAGCACAGAAAGAGCCAATCCTGGATCCACCATTTGAGAGAGGGGTGAAGGAATCCATTTTTGTGAAAATGGAAAAGTTTTTGTTGAACAGAGGAGGTGGCCTCAGATTCATCTTGTTGTTCATGTTGAGCCTCACCCTAGAACAGGGGTGTCAAACTTGCGGCCCGCGGGCCACATCCGGACCGCAAATGGGTTTAATCTGGACCCAAGATGATTTTGCAAAGTAGAAAAATAATCAAAGTAGAAAATAGGCTGCATTTTCTCAGAGAAAGAAACTGCTGTTCTAAATGTGACCACTAAATTGCGCAAGTACCGGTTCGTAAATCATTTGCTACCGGGCCGCAGAGCAAGAATAACTAACTTACATTATTTCCGTTTTATTTATTATTTGAGTCTGACCAATGTTTTATTTAGAAAAATGACCGGATTCCCTCTATTACATCTGTCTATAACTCACTCTTGACGCTTGTCTCGGTCACGTAATACGTTGCGGCTAAAATTAAACCCCCAAGCTAGCACAATGAGTAAAAAACAAACGGCTTTGGAAAGTTTCTTCGCAAAGAGGAAAAGACTCAGTGAGGAGACAGAAAAGCATACGACTTCCAAGAGAAAGTAAGTTGCATTTAACAAACAATACCAAGAGTCCTACTTAAAATATGGATTAATAGCGACAGGTGAGTCCCGCTCAAAGCCCACTCTGCAGGATATGCTCATCGCTAATGAGGCAATGAAGCCTTCAAAACTGCTTCGCCACTGCATTAAAGACATGTTTATTAATATATTTAGAAAATATTATAGTTTTTGTGCTGCTTGTATCATTTTATTTTATGTATTTATTCGCCACACCTTAAAGGCCAGTCCGTGAAAATATTGTCTGACTTTAAACCGGTCCGTGGCGCTTAAAAGTCCGGAGATGCCTTGTCGTTCTGACAGTCCTACAGTCCTACATCATGACATCCTAAAAATTGGCTTCCACTCAGGATGTGACGCCTGATTTTGATTCACTTGTGAAAACTAAAAGATGCCAGGTTTCAGGGGTAAACTAAACAGTGGGTAAAATGGTGTTTGAGACATTATTAAACCTGACTTTGTTCTGTAATGTGCATAAGTTTGGTTTCTTGAAATTGATCATACATTGTACAGTTTTCTTGTTTGTTTTTTTTCCACAATAAGCCTACGAGAAAGGGAGTAACTCAACTCTCTTGAATAGTTTCTACCTCAGTTTGTATGGTATGGTGGGTTAGCTCAGGATTAAGATTATGACAAATATTGTATTTTATACCTGGAAGAGTTTGTATTTGTTCAATCAAAGGTTGGCTGTGACTTAAAGTTGTATAACCTTGTAGATACACTGAGACGATGTTTAAGTTACAATCACTGAGGCATTGTGTTCTTAAAATTACACTAATTGTTTCTTCATAATTTTCAGCTAATTGGAAGTGTTCTGTCAAGAGGATTGTTTGTGATGTGTACATTTTCAGAATGTGCTTGTACTATTTTGGACCAAACTAAAACAAAGGAAACAATCTGAAGTTGTTGTTATTTTTTTATTATTACGCCATGATTTTACTGGTCCGGCCCACTTGGAAATAGAATTTTCCCTATGCGGCCCCTGAGATTAAACGAGTTTGACACCCTTCATCTAGAACAACAAACACTGCCCCTGAATAGAACAGTGACACTAACAACTCTCACATTTGGAGTCACACTTTCTTTCATGACTAACAACTGTGAGACCAGAACAGCCTGGTCCATCAGGTTTGGTTTCAGGGGAAACTCCTCCCTTTAGAGATATAAGCTCAGCTCTCTTAACAGATGATCTCAGAAGTCTTTTGGATTAGAGACCAAACGTCTTCACCTTGAAAACTGAGTCCAAATGCTTTTACTTTAACCTTTTTTTATTATTATTCTGATTAGGATACACTGCGGGAATGGCTTATAACCTATTGGTAATTAATGTGCTGGATAAAATGAAATTATTATTTTGATAAATGTAAGGTATTGTAATAATGTGAAAATAATATGTTTTTAACCATTGAATGTTATGGGTGTGATGAGTGCATTTATTAATGTAAAAAAAATGGCACTCATTGTTATTTTATACTGGCAAGTGTTCTCCTATGTCAGGTGACAATAGCTTGACTAAAGTAAATACATTCAACTGAGAACCATTCAACTTTAGAATTTAGACTAAAACATTTTTATAAATCTTTAAGTCTGATTTTAGTCAAACCAAAACAATCAATTGACTGTCTGAATGTGCTCTACTTCACTCACATTTCCGAATGGCACATACATGTTAGGATTGCCAAGAATTGTTCTGCAGCAGGTCGAGCAGTCCCATGCCAGCCAAAGCATGAAGAGGCTTCTGCTGG
Source organism: Neodontobutis hainanensis (assembly GCA_024349245.1). NCBI lineage: Eukaryota > Metazoa > Chordata > Actinopteri > Gobiiformes > Odontobutidae > Neodontobutis > Neodontobutis hainanensis. Next base: position 892,337 of record JALDNG010000064.1, read on the forward strand.
CTCTGACTATAGCACACGAGGTTGGCGTTCAAAGCATGGAGGTAGAAAAAAAGAAAACAGGCAAAGAGAGATGATAATCTTCAGAGCCGTGGAGAACAAGGCTTGGAACTCAGACAGACAAAGATGGCTGCCATTTTTTGGACTCACAATGAATTCAGTTATGGGATAAGGATCTTGGCTTCTATCTGTTTGCCAGCCTCTTTTTCTCAGGACAACTATTACATCTGCTCCTACCTGCTTCATAAACCTGTCTCTGAACTTGTCTTTGTAAAAATAAACAAAATATTAACTTCCAGAAAATTAGTTTGACACTGACACTGAGAGGTGTATAAGTACAGATTGTATTGCTGTAAATAAATGGTATATTGTATTATGTACATAATATTGACATTTTAACAAAGGCTCTCAGCATTTACAAAAAAATCCAAACAGCGGGATCCAAACCCAAGCTCCATTAAATTGGGAACAAAATCCCCAGCTGATAAATTGTTCCATTTTTTTTCGGTGTGCTTCAAATGTGTTGGAGCCAACACATGAAGGAGTGTTTGCTGAATAAAAGGACTTCCGAGCTAATATACTATCACAAATATTACAATCACAGTCAATTACCATAACCACCTATTATTACAGTGTCTGATTTCTTGCGAAAATGAAGCAAAAACTTGGAGGACAAACAGGATTTAAACAAGAACCGCAGTGTCTACAAGAGCTCTTTCCACATTTAACTTGGATGTTATCAGGGTTTCAACGGGACTCTCCCCTATGTGTTCATTCACGCCATGAAAAGTCCGGGTGGTGTTACTGAGAAGTAGGGAGAGGGAAGAGCTTAATTAGCTTGACTGATTCAGGGTGACAGTAATTATTACACTAATACTGAGGCACTTGAACATGTAAGCAACTTAAACAAACAGCAGAAAGTGGAGAACAAACAGCTGCAGAGAGTATGAGTGCATGTTTGGAGAGGGCTAAGGTGTGTTAAATTAAAGCTTAATCTTTAGGCAACTCAGCAAACAGAAGGACCACCTCTTAAAGTGCCAGTGTTTTGCAGAGAACAGTGCCCCAGCTGTCAGATGCATACGCGTTTGTTGCAATTATCTCATTTTAATCTTCATTACAAAGACTTTATTATGTCTGTAGAGGTTCTCAGTCATCCAGGTCATCTTGAAAAAAGGTCAAAGCAAAGACATCATTAAATGAAATCTAAATGCTTTGGCTTTAAACTTTTCTTCAAATAGTTTATAAGATATTTTTTAAGAAAAACAATTTTTATTTAATTTGTTTTGACACGTTTTAGATCTCCTTCAAATATACGCCGACTAAAGACTTACTTTCCCTTGGCTCATCAGCTAGTGACCTATTAGCTTCTATGTCCGCTAAAAATATTCTGCCTTATGTTTTTGTTTTTAGTTTTTAATCTCAATAGGATTAACAATTTTATATTTGCCTGGTTAAGACATACTGTATTCTATCTGTAGCTCTGCACGTCGTGGATAATATCTGAACCTTCTTTTTTTATTTAAAAACTGTGCCTTTTTTATATAATTATTTTTTTATATAATTATTTTATATAATTTTTTTATATAATTATTTTTTTATTAGAACATTGGACTGGATTGGATATTGCATTTTTGTACAACTAGGATTTAAATATAAAATATGAAATATCTGAAAATGAACATTTTAGTTTCCAATTAAACTTTTTTAATTAAAAACCTATATTTCTAAATAATGCTTTAGGTGCATTGATGAGTCAGGTTAAAATTGAACAGTGGGCTTTTGAATCAAACTGTGAGAGGCCTTAAGATATATGGAAGTTTATTGCCATGCATTTTATTGCTAGTATTATCTGGTTCAAATCTTTGCAATGAAAAACATAATTAATTATGCTTTATTTATTTATGCAGCCAATGTACCAACTCACTTTTCTTACTACCATTTTCTAAAAGAAACAAAGGTTTATTATCTAAAAATGTTTTGTATGCATTCATTTTGATAAACATTTTTTATTTACTAATGTTGATTTGTAAATAAACAACATTAGTAAATAAAAAATGTTTATCAAAATGAATGCATACAAAACATTTTTTATTTACTAATGTTGTTTATTTACAAATCAACATTAGCAAATAAAAAATGTTTATCAAAATGAATGCATACAAAACATTTTTTATTTACTAATGTTGATTTGTAAATAAAAAATGTTTTGTATGCATTCATTTTGATAAACATTTTTTATTTACTAATGTTGATTTGGTGTTTTTAGGTCTTTTTCTTTTTGTACATTTGCAAGTCTTCTTAATGCATCCAAAACAATGTATCAAATATCCCAGTACACTCGTATAATTACTAGAGTATGTTTCGGGCTGTTCTAAAAAGTGTCAGCAGTAAACTCTGTTGGAACAAAAGTTCACTTTGTGTTTTTTCTCATTACATATTGCCTCGTCTGCCGTGCTGTAGATTACTTTCTCATAACGCACAGTGGCTACCGCAGCGAGACAAAGCTAATTATTTGGAAGCCAGCGATAATACTGACACATCACTAAAGTGAAAGTTGTCGCCTGCAAAATGCTGCGAGCTGGATTTTCAAACTCATTTCCCTTCTGTTTGTGCGACGCGTTTATACGTCCCATTAGTCTGTCCGTCTCTGTCATTATCCTTCAGTGTCATCCTCGTTCCTTTCTTTTTAGACGACGCTGACAGAAAGCGACGGTGCTATGACATGTCAGCATATTTACAGATAAAGCCTGTTTTGTGGTTTGATAAATTCATTGTTCACAGTCACTCACTTTGGGCTGACACAAACCGCCACAAACCAATAAAGTAATATCAGGGGCATTTTCAGAGAAGAACCACTGGATGAAATAGAACAAAGTAAAAAAAATAACAAAAAAACATGCCATTTCAGCAGTTATATCTATAGTCTAGTTTAGTAGCAGAGGAGATCCTGTTATTGTCTGTCGAACCTAACATGATGATCATACCCCCTTGGGTCACGAGCAGTGTTGGGACAAACAGTGTTATAGATAAACAGCCTTAATTTTTTCAGTAATCTAATGAATTAATGTTTCCCCCTATGACAACGCCGTTGCTGATAATAAAATGCAACATTACGATTATTGACCAACGTGAAGTGATTTTCATCCCACTAGGCTCTCTCTCAGTCATAGGACCTGCCTGACAGTGATGGGCCAGTCACAAACAAGCCGGTTCAACGAGCTGGATCTTTAGGTGAACAATGGGAGCCAGCTCCCGTCCATGAACTAATGCTTTTTTTTAATTATTTGTAAAGTAATACAATCAGAATGATATGATGATCTCGGCGCTACATGGTGCTTCTTGCAGTGAGTCAACTGAATTTCCCATGCTGCTGTGAGAATCATGTGAGAAAAGACAAGGATCAAGCAATTAAACGGAGAAGGGTGGGGCTGCGCTCATACACAGGTGTTCTGAACAGGACGGAGGGAGAGAAGTAGTGCGCCAATACAAAAGTGAGCAGCATTTTGATTCATTTGAATAACTGAAATCACAAAAACAGAAGGCAGAATTTGGAAGATCAGGGCATATTTTTGAGCAATTGATATTAGAAAATGTATTGTTTTTTCTTTGCAATAGTACAAAGGATATATTGAATAAAGTGATTTACTGTATGTGTACATACACAAATTGAGTCAAAACAGCCCTATATTTTGCTGAATTATAAAACGTATAAGTGTCTCTTATATTGTCCTACAACATCATTAAAATAGTGTAGATTAGTGTACAATGTCCCAAAAAGATTAGCGGACACTGGTCCCAAAAATAAGGTCTGTGACCCAACTTAAGGCCATCTTTCATTGTACTAAAGGCCTAGAAATGTTGAGCAAATGAAATGACAAACTGTCAAGTAGTGAGGCTCAGGGGTAGAGCGGTCGTCCTTTGACCAGAAGGTTGGCGGTTCGATTCCCACTCTCCTCACAGTTCATATTATTAACTCACTTTGCCTCCAGTGGTGTCCAGCTGTAACACTGGTGAATGGAAGCATAATGTAAAAGCGCTTTGAGTGGCTACTAGGTAGAAAAGCGCTATACAGTATAAAACCTTTGTCATTATGGAGCATATTTAGACCCCACTGCACCTTACAGGCCTAAGAATAGGGGATAATGCATCATTGTTCTAAAACACCTAAAAGCTGGTACGGTGACCCAATTAACAACGCAAAGAACTTCAGACTAAATTTTTACCAGCCTATAACAAGTACAACCCAACCAAGAAGAAGAATAATATCTCTGGGTGATAGAAAGTGCTAATGCATACGGTTCTATAAATTTGTCACTTGTAGGTAAAGTTTTACAAATTGGATACTTGACTAAAGATTAGATTGTTCTACAAAAGCCCCTGTGCCATTTGTTGGCCTAATTGATAGTTCAGCTAAGAACAATGTTTTAAAACAAAATGACTAAGATGCCAACTCCAAATCCAAAATCATGAGAGAGCACTTGTGGCCTGCAGTTGATGAGGATTTGTGCACTCTCTCTGTTTTACTTAGCCCCTTCCTAAATAAGTGTGTTGTTTCAATGACGTTACAGTATTCTAACCAACTCCCAAATTAGAAAGCCATTCATTTAACACTGGCAATTTCATGCAAGTGCGAAACATAGACACCAGCTAAAAATCTCCATTATTAAGTGCACAAGTTGAAGGCTAGCACAGTCTGCAACTTCAAACGCTTAAATTCCATAACAACAAAAGCTCAGCAGAGGCACAGTAGAATTTAAATCCAGACATAATTTCTATTCACCAGGTGCCGCGTTCAGAAGGACATTGTACTGAGATAATAGCAGATAATTGGCAGTGGTTTGTTTGTGTGCACACATCACACCCACTGAGCTGATGAAATCACCCAAACTATTGAGTTGCCATGGCGGCATCAGCACAGCATTTAAATTAACATGCACAAAAAAAAAGCATCAAGAGAACAAATTTAACTCACCGACTTGAGATGAGTCACCTGGAAAGGGGAAAAAGAAGAGAAAAGATGGATTAGTTCACAGGCCAGTGCAAAATGTCAGTTGATTACAGTTGGCAGGACGAGAGAGGGAAAAAGAGTCAGGCTTATTATAGTGTGAGCGAGCGAGAAAGTTTGTCAAACAATATGCCTCTAATAATTGAGACGACGTGGGAAAACAACTTCATCCAGTGTTTACTTAAGGTCAACGTGGGATAAACATGGAGAAGTTCTTTTTTCTTGAAATACAACTTCATTATACTGTGGGCACAAGAAATTGTCTTACGAAACCCCTAAAGGACGCTGGCTGCACTGCACTGCTGGGTCTGTCACATACTGTATGTATTGTGTATATGAATAAAGAAAATGGAGAAAGTTGTATTGATTTAACAAGTCTGGCAACATATGTAGCACTCCTTGACGTTACATTTTCTTCCCTTGTTCTTAAGTGAGAACAAGGTAACTGCTAGACTGTCTGGAAATTTATTCATAACACAGATTGTTAAGTGAAAATTTTCATATGCTGATAAAATACTTTGACATGTTTGTTCCTGTTAAACCTGAAGGTGGTTTACTTCTTACTATGTTTGTTTAAGCTGGTTTCAAATCAGTAGACTGTGTGTGGATTAAAGAATCCTTTTCAATCCTTAAAACACAATTTAGCCTCAATCGGGCTCAGCTGTATGAATCAAGGCACATTTGTGGATTACCAATGAGGGGCATCCATAAGGAGCTGCCTGCTACATTATTCAGAAATTTGTCAGCTCATGGAAATTTTATGCGAGATAGATGATGAGGATCTTGGTGAACAGTAGCTTTTTATCATCTTTTGTGGCAGTTTTTTGCAACGCTGCATCAGGAGAATTAAAAGTGTCCAATGGTGCACTTAACGAAAACCTTACACAAAAGTAAGCACTTGCTTTAAATGTTGGAAAGGCTACCCTGAATGTCCATTTTTCTGTTATTAAAAAGCCAATATGTTTCCACCAACTAGGGACTTAATCAGGTTTGTAGTACAGTTGGTGCTGATGACTGTATAGCCATAAAATAATAATAATAAATATGCAGTGACTTCTCTGTAAAAAACAGTAAAAACAAGTGACAGCAACTTTATGGCTTTGAATCTTATAAAAATGTAAAAATGCCCTAAGATTTTAAAATGACCACAGAGCTATTTAAAGCACAGTGCAGTTAACTTCGGACAACTTCTAGTACTCAATAAGCCAAGAAGAACTCATTTTTATAAACAGGCATAATTTGCATCTGAAATATTGATCCACGCTGTCCAGTGTACTTCTTAATTAAAGACTAAGGCTTCTGCATCACTTGGCAGATGTTAAGTATTAGAACAAGTTTAGAAGGATCAATATGGCTGTGTGTCCAATAGCTGTTTTTTTTAAAGAAGTAAGGCTTTACATTAAGTATCGTTTGTTCATTCCGGTGCATTAAGTGAAAATCTGGTTGTGGTAAGTTGCATCAAACCTTCTTGAGGAGAAGCACACTAATAATGTATTTACTTTTCCCTTTAAACACACAATCTTGAATGTCATTTATGTAAAAGATTGATTTTGTTATCTATTTAAAGTAAGTCTGACTTATTTCCACTGTATTTGTTCATAGACAACAACATGTCCTACTAGGGCTACCATAGCTTATCACAGACTATAGAAGAAGGGGTGTGAGTTGTGGAATTTTCAGTCTGCAATGTTGCCACCAGATGTCACCAAATACCACACACACTGCACCTTTAACTGTCTGTCACAAATGTTTCAAAAAGTATATATACCACAGTCATTGTGTAACGACACTTAGGCCCTGTTGCATAAGGGTTAACGCTGGACTGGCTTTAGAGGATGTTTTAATCCAGCGGTATTAGTATAGTTCTGTAATACTGCTGAAAGTCTCCTTAGACAAGGATTGTATCAGGTCAAAGAGCTGAAGATCTGCTAGACAGACTGGACCAAATGTCACAAACTGCATGCTACTGTGTTTTTCTGTGTAACTGCAATAAGTTGAATAGCATTATGAGTGGTTTTCACACCCTCAGTGCATACCGAAGCTGTTAACTTGTATTACAGACAAATTTATTTAATTTCCCTAAACTCTGATTATCAGATGTTTAACATATACTGTAGATGTTGTTTACTCAAGCCATTTCTAACATATAGGACAAAATCAGAACAATGTGGCTCCTGACGGCTCGCCTTATCAACGGGCCAAATGTCTGCTGTTGCTTGTCCAAGGTGAAAAAAAGGCACATTAACCAGACTGGGACCACTAGCCAGAGCAGATGTGGCCTGAGGTACTTTGCCGTGCAGTTCTTGCCTTGTACCTAATCTACAACCCAGGCACTAAAGTGAGACAGAGCGGCGCTGACCACAGTGGTGGATAGAGGCCATGAAACAAAAGGTGCCAGAGGAATGAGCACAATCAATAAGAGCCATCCTCACAGGCATTGTTTGATAGTAGACTGGATTTTCCCCCGGTTTGGAGGTGGAATCCACTTTGTCGCCTGCTCTGACATGTCCTTACACATGGGACTATAAAGATAGGGATAATAGAGGCTTTGAATCACTTGAAAGAAGGAACCAATGAAGACATAGTTGCTCAAATCTACTCTCCCAGCAGACAACCATAAAGATGTACAGAGCAGCATATGTGTTCCAGTGCAATTCCATGTTGTGGCAGCTGTGTACAAATAAAAAGTTATAACCGGCCGCCGTCTTTACAGTGAGGGAAACGGAGCAGTTTTATTGATGATATATCATTCTAGGAAGGTGATGGGACCGAGGGGCAGGGCTATAAAGTCTCTAGTGACCCCAGCAGTGCAGTAAATAACCCCAGCTGGCATCCGACTGGGGTTAACAATCCGCTGCTCAGTATTTCATGATGGGAAGATAGTCAGGCCAAGGCTGCAGAGCTACAAGGACACTGCTGGTTTCTTTTGAAGGCATGTTTAAACAGAATGCTGTGGAAATGTTATGGTTGAGGCGGTATACAACAGTTTGGTACAGGTAACCCCTGAAGTTCCACTCTGCTGTGTGCAGAAGAGTTGAGTCTGCTATGCAATCAGCAACATCAGTGGGCATTCAGTAGATTAAGTGGGCCTTAAATTTATTGCTATTGATTAGAAAAAAAAGAAGACAGTAAAACTTGATTAGTGGTGAAAGGGAGAGGAGATTATTTCTAGCTCATTCTCAGCTTTTTAAACAACCAAGAAAGCTGAACCAGTTATGAACATGTTATTGCAGTCCAGACAATTAATTTGTTTTCAACTGATAAACCTAGACTAGTAGGACGCAAAAAATGGAAACAGCTTTTTTATATTTTGTGAACAGTTTCTCAGAAGACATGCTTAATTTGAGAAAAGATGTTGTTACCTACTATGAGTATTACTACTGTCAACAGTCTGCACCAAGGAAGAGGACCACACTATTGGAACCAAAGGTCACGGGATCACCAAGTCCGCTGAAATTCAGTATTTTGTCAATAGAAAATCACTTATATTGACCTTTTGGAATCAAGGCACTGAACATAACCTTTTTAACCGTTGCAGCAGTGGGAAAGCAAAGCATGACCCTTGATGATTCCCACATTTCCTTTTGGGATATCTCAGATGTCAAGCAACAAAGCAGTTGCCCCTTACTGCTGTTGATTTAGTTTCCATTTTATTGTGTGCTCATTCATTTTCGAGTTGCTGGGCAACAACGAGATGGTAGAAGAAATATAATATTATGAAATAAAAACTAAGAATGAAAAACTATAAATATATGACCATTTAGACCAGCTTAAAGCTACAACTACAGGTCAAGGGATGCTTCAAATTATCTATATGGAATTGGGGTAAAACATTAAGACCATGGCATATTTGTATATATAACATATTATGAGCCAAGGTTGGTTATCTTGCTTTATCTGCTAATGCTAATAAGATGAAATACACCAACAAACTGTGTTGTATTTAGTGATTTCAACTTGCTCATAAAAATGAATAAGCGGTAACGCTGCATTTGTCACATTGCTTGTGGAAGCTCTACGATCTCAGTTTGTAAATATAACAATGTGGGATATGGTGATATTATACAATGTTGTGATTTTGTTGTTCGATTTTTTTTTTTTTAAGCCAAAAGTCATTTGTCAAAGCAAGCTTGACCACTTATCAGTTTGTGATAAGCGTCTAAGAAAACACCTCAAGTAAAGAACCAATTCTCAACAAAAGTTGTTTTTTAGATAAGATAAAAATGTGTTTACCCAATTGTTTGCTTCTACTTCATTTGCTGGTTCTGTTTTTCTGGTAAACGTTAAAAAGCAACTGCCATTATAAGATGTTTTTGAAAGGATAAAGGTGACAGGTGAAAAGAGATAAAATGTATAAACTTTTGTTTTGCAGCTGGTTTCAAATGGAAATAGAAATGATGATTGTGCATTTAGTGAATCCCCCAAAGCCTGTGGAGAAAAATCTATACTCCCACAAGACAAGGTGACAGCCCCAACCACTGGAATAACTCTGCTTATTTTCCACAAGAGTGAGCAAACAAGGCAAAACTGCTGGCATTCTGCCTTGATCATGATCCCATTACTGCTGTATTTCACCTAATAAGCTAAATGGTTGGAAACACTTACACCGCTGTGCTCTCTGGAGGAATCAAATAAATTCAGACTCAATGCTAGAGGTTTACCGCAGATAGGAAGGGTTAGACATTTCAACAACAGCTTTCAGGTATAAGTGCGGTAGGAAGTATGAAATAAAATGCTGTTCTTGTATTTGGAATGGAAAATTAAATCACAAATGGAAATGCAAGCCTTTGGGTATTAACAATAAAAAGACACCAGACTGCTTGCAAATCCAAATAAAATTAATTGTTCTTGGTTATAAATTATCATAAAATGCAACAATTTAGGAATTTTATGATTTCTGAAACCAGTAAAAACAATAACTGCAGCAATAATGGTCCGTGTACGTAGCAGCCAACACATTTTTGTTTTGATGTGAGAAAACTGTTCTGTGCTGCTACATACATGGACCATTAAAATAACTACAGCAAGAGTAATGCTGAGAGCAGTAAGTCAATTTTATTTATATAGCACCTTTCACAGATATAAATCACATTGTGCTTTACAAAGTGCAACAACATTAATAAAAAGAACAATAAAACTATGATAAATTAAAATCACAAAATAGTAAAAACATAAAAGCCCAATCAACAAAAAGCTTGTATAAATAAGTGTCTTCAACTGTTTTTTAAAAGAATCAACAGAAACGTCCACTCGCAGTGACAGGGGCAGGGCGTTCTAGAGTCTGGGGTCTCCCCGAGTTTTAAAGCAGGTTTTGGGGACCATTAGAAGGTTTTGACCAGAAGACCGAAGAGCGCGGGAGGAGGAGTGAAGGGTCAGACAATACCACACAACAAGATGACGTATAGTAGCAACATGTTTGTGGAGAGTCATCCAGGACATAATCAAGACAAGGTTTCCACAAAGACATCTGGACGTAGGTAGTAGCAGCATGTAAAAGTACTGCTGGGTACATTATATTGTACACTTCTAAGTTGCCCTGTAATACAGTCATGGTAATAATGCTCAAATTTCTCTCTGTCTTTTAGTAAAAACTCCTTCTTCCTTTGCCTTCCTTAGCTGTATCAGCCCCTGGAAAACTCCTTTTATTGGGTTAAGGTCTTTGAGAGTGAAACATACACATTTCAGCGTAACACTATGAATGAGTTGGTCGGACAGGCAAGACTTGGGGTTTTCCACAGAAAGCTTTTGCAAAGATCATGTACTTTAGAATTCTACCTAAAGGTGATTGGATGAACCAATCAAATCAGAGAATTGTTAGTTAGTGAACTCATAAACCTTCTACACAGGCAAACAACAAATGTAGTATTGTCAGAAGGTAAAAAGGATTAATGCAAAAGGCATCTGGACTTTGTTTTGAAGGTGAAGATGCTTCATCTCTTGTCCATGCGGCTTTGCCACTTTGGAGTTCAAGAGCAGAGCCTATCTCTCTCGAGGGAAGAGTTTACCTTGAAACTAACTCTGATTGGACCAGGTTATTCTTGTCTCAAAGTCAATAGTTATGAAAGAACAGTGTGACTCCTTTTAAACTGTTAGGTTTCAGAACCCTGTTGTAAATAGTGGGCAATAAATAGAAAAGAGAAAGCTAGCCAAGTATTTAGCTACAATTGTTATGTGTTCTTGTGTACAGCTTGTGCCATTCAACTTTTTCCATTCTGAATTATTCAAATAATGTAAGGTCATTGGCCAATTGTTTTTTATAAATTGCCATTAAGCCTGTCCTCTAAACTAAGAAATGAGCAGAAAAACAGTGTCCAGCTCAAACTTTTCAGCTTCTTTCAGATACGAATCATATTGCCTTGAGAAGGGTTGTATCATTAAACTCACACCAACAATGACAGGATGGGGCCTGGCTTTCTGGGAAGATTTTTTTTAAAGATTATTTTTAAATCATGAGTCATGTACCTTTTTGGTGTGAAATACAGATGGCTCCTCGCACCATAAAAGATAAACAAAAGAAAAGGTTAATTTCCTCAAAGGTGAAGATTTCTGCCAAGTCTGAGGTTACTGGAGCTTTTTGAATTTGTTGTCCTACACAAGTCCGTACCGATGAGTGGGGATGAAGATTGCTAAAAAAAACATGTGTAACAATGAAGCATTAGAACAGGTTTAAATGTGTCCTCCTCCTTTCTAAAAAATACCAGTAAGCAGGAATAAATGCCCTCCATTAATATGGATAATAATAATAATAATACTAATAATAATTTGACTCGGCACATAGTGCTGCATCACATCAGTCTGAACTAACTCCTAACCCCTTTTGGAAAGAGTAAACGGAAGCCTGACATGTTCATGTTTTTACTCCAACCTGCTGTGTTTTTTTATATTCATCTTCTTCTGCTTAGTCCTGTTAGGTGTCAACAATAATTAGACCCCTGCAGCTTTGGGCCTAAAGAAATCCTGGACCAGTTGGTCGCAGGGCTGACACTTAAATGCAACCATTCACTCTCACATTTAAGCTCTCTTCTACGTGCATTTCTGCAGAGTACCTGAAGAGAACCTTCAGACTCATCACTCTGTCACTGTGCACCCCCTTGCTTCATTAATAAACTAAATAACAACTATATATTTTTTTCAAATGGAACATTATTAGAATATACATTATTTAGAATGTATTTCACTATTTCTGTCTTGTTTCATGGTTTGGCAGTTTGTCTCTTAAAAACTGATTTAGTTCAACTCAATTAGTAAAATGGTTGAGTAGACTAATTGGGGGCTGCAGCTTTATCTAGTATCTCTGTACTCTAAACAGTTACAGAGGCTGGCTAACTCGATTTTAAAAGTTGAGTCCCATACGCTCAATGCAGAGTTTGAGCTGCTCCCGTCAGGAAAGAGGTTTAAAGTACCTGCCTATAAAACCAAGTGGTACCAAAATTGTTTTGTCCCAGCAGCCATTATTACTCTGAATAAATTAAGTATACTACTCTGTTATGTATTCTTTCACTAATCTAATTATTATTTTTAAACCTTGTATGGTTTGGTTTATTAGAGTCATTTTTGGTGCTCAAACTGTTTTTCTAGTCTAGGGTGCTATGTTGTCAAATGTCCTTAGCATGTGTTAACAAGGGTATTTTAGTTATTCACATGTTAAAAACAGAAAAGCAGGAAAGGTTGATGTCATTAGGGGCAATACTTTGAGCCGGTAACTTTACCATTTTTACTTTATTTTACAACCTATTTTTTTAAGCAATACTGTACATGTAAGTGTCATTGAAAAGATTCATGTATAAAAGGTTTATTTTTTGTTTAGAATTTTTTTTTTTTTTTTTGTTGACTATTATTATTCACACTGGTAAAATGTATCTTTATTTTCTTAAGATGCTGTAATATGTTGTACTGTACAGTTATCATTTAATAGTTATTTTCTTTTGTTTTGATACCGCAGTGTCCAGTGGACTAAATGTTTTTTTTTTTTTTTGTTGACTATTATTATTCACACTGGTAAAATGTATCTTTATTTTCTTAAGATGCTGTAATATGTTGTACTGTACAGTTATCATTTAATAGTTATTTTCTTTTGTTTTGATACCGCAGTGTCCAGTGGACTAAATGTTTTTTTTTTTTTGTTTGTTTGTTTTTTGTGACTATGTTTGTGTATTTATATGTATTTTGGACACATTCTTGCACGGCCTGTCCGTCCTGGGAGTGGATCCCTCCTTCTGTGGTTCTCCCTGAGGTTTCTCTTTTTTCCCGGCTGTTTTTTTTTGGAGTTTTTCCTCACCCTGATGGAGGGTCTAAGGACAGGGGATGTTGTCTAGTGCAGTCTGTTAAGCCCTTTGAGGCGGCTGTTGTTGTGATGTTGTTTTGTACATTTAATAACTGTAATTGTGAATTTATGTTGTGCTGATTACACTGTTCAATGTACACAGCTAGAATATTTACAAAGTGACTGAATATTTACCTAAAGACCTCCGAAGTGACAGGCGGCCACGAGATAGCTAATAATTTTGCTCTGTAGTTTTCACGACGTTTCACGGATTTCAAGACTAAACTAAAATGCGCCCGTATTCGAGAAACCATTGCAGTGTTGTCATTGAAGAGTAACAGTACATCCCGCACTCTATCACACATGCAGGTTTTCACACGTTATATTAAAAAAATTGTCGTGGCTGTGGTGGTGAGTTTGCGGTCTGAAGGTGTATGACATGACCACGGTGCTTTTTCAGGACTAAAGCCCAGAAAAGTGGCTGGTGTTGAAGTGTAATTACTGTCAAATGATTTATGTCCACTACATGGCAGGTCGTCTCAGGGAAAGGTTGTGCTTGATGAGTCATTAGCAGTGACTCCAGTTCACCTCGTGGTGGGTCAGTGTTTCTAAAGGTTACACTAGTGGGACACAGACATGGAGTATTTTTTTTTTTATGATCCGGATGGGTCGGCTCAGAATTGCTTTTTGATGGCTTGGAGTAATCTTGTGAACTTATGATTCAGAATTGGACTCAGACCTTGGCACCTGCGAACATGCAAAATTTCTTATAATGTTTAAATTGATGGTGAACATCCAAAATTGTTCCTATTGCATCTGATAATTAGAATGAAAGACTGTAAATATGTTGTAAAAGTTTGTTTGTGGAGGTTCCCAGTCATCCACGCCATTACACACAAGAGGGTTAAAATATAAAAGTATATACCCCTCAGAGGGAGTGGTTTAACCAGGTGTCTGTTACCCAATGAGAGGCCAGGGAGTAGTGTCATTTGGAGCACGTTAGCAGATGCATTTTACAAATCCAAGCATAGGCACAACAAGACCTATACTATTTGGCTTTCATGGGTATTCAACAGGAGTGTGACAAAACTACTCCCACAAAACAAAATATCAGATAGAGTTTACAAGAACAAGACACTCATTACAGATGTGGCTAGTGAGTCAAGTATACGCCATTGTGTTCTTATAATGTTTGTGTGTGTCGTGCCGATCACTCTTTTAGCGTTTTTTATTTCCATTAATTTCCACTAATTTCAACCTCATACTCCATCATTCACCTTGCAAGATCTTCAGGCACAAGGACTTGTCACACCCCTAGTATTTAAGTATGTTTAAATAAATGGAACTAATGCCTAATTGTACTAGGAAATTATAATTATTATGCTTAGTGTGAACAAAACAAACCTTTTTAATTAGTCTAACTTGGCCACATTCACTTAAGATAAAAATGAGTCAATCTTTTATTGACATAGAGCCGGACCAGTCTTTAGTGTCTTGGACTGGAATACTGACAACTCAGTTACTTGGACTCAAAAACTGACTACCACATTCCAAAAAGCTTTTGTTTATAGTAGAGCTTGTTTCACGCAGCTTTTTAGCCGCCACCCACAGAAAGCCCTCTACTCACACTTTTAGTGGCTTCCGGAGTCAACCTTTTAAGCAGTGTTTATGCATGAACACTCTTCCTCTGCTCTTTTATCCCGTCAGTAAATTTTGTCTTGAATCCAGAACTGTCAAATGAATAGTCAGATATAGCTTCAAGTTTTGCACTTTGCTTGTTGTTTTTTTGCACCCTTCTCGGGCTCCCAAAGAGTTTTAAATTTATGATCAGTTGGTAAATGTAATAATTAAAATAGCTGAATTTGTAAATTTCTTGTTTAAATCAAATTAGATATGAACCATAATCCATAAGTAGTGGTGGCTGGTGGTGATATTGGATGGGTGTGCTAATGTATAGATCAAACTACAATAATGTAATGTTAGGGACACTCTTCTCTTTCACACAAACACATTCAAAAATTACTAAATGATAAAGGCCAAATGATCAGATTATCTTTTAATGGTTACTGCAGCTATTTTATAATATCGACGGCAGAACTAATGGTCATTAAAGGGTGAAACAGTCTTTTTGATGTTATCATTTCTCAAAAGTACAGTGAAGCTCTGTACCTCTCTGTAATTTGACCAAATCCAATCCTCTGGACTCAAGACATTTACAACAGCCAGTAATTTAAGGGGACAGGCATTCTTTTGATAAAAAATAAGTTTCTTTTATGTGGCCATCAATTCTTTCAACTAAACATAATTCTATTTTTTTTTTTTTTTTTTACATGTTCGTGAGGAATAATCCCTTGAGATGAATCATCTCGTTTTCGAGGGGGTCCTCATTCATTCACTAGGGACACTTTAGAGCAGCCAATTGACCTATACATGCATGTGTTTGGACGGTGGGAGGAAGCCGGAGTACCCGGTGAGAACACACGGTAACACATGCAGACTCCTCACAGAAAGGCAAGAGTCAGCCTAGAATGTCTGAGTCGGGTGGGTTTTGAACTCCAGACCTTCTTGCTGTGAGGCAGGAGTGCTAACCACTTTGCCATGTGCACCCCTATAATTTATAATTTATACTGACTAAAAAGGGTGGAGGCAGAAGCCTTATTTTTTTTGCCTACCCCTTTTAATATAAAGAAAACACTATGATACAACAAATCCAAAACTGAGAAAAAATAAGAAAAAAAAACAACCACAACAATTCACAAAACACATGAACATTTTTATATCATTAATTAATTATTATTATTTAAATTATATTAGATATTTCACCTTGATACCAGCTGCCCCTGAGCATAACCATACACCTCGACGCACCGTTATACCTTAAATTAAAAAGTCAAGTTAGAGTGAGTCTCCGAGGCTAAACGATAAACGCATTCATCTATAAGCAGTATAGATAGTATATTTGGCCTTCCTCTGCTGTGACTGACCTTGATGGTGCCCGCCTGTGATAACATTGTATCTCTTATTTGTTGCATTTGACCAACACACACACACACACACACACACACACACACACACACACACACACACACACACACACACACACAGACAGCACTGATCCCCTTCTTTCATTGCGCCTGCACATCTTTTTTTCCTGGAGCCCAGTCCACGCTCTAATCCTTTGGACTCAATGCTGAAGCTGCAGCCCGGTAATTCAACAAATCCCCTCCTGCGATCCTGAGCTGTACCTCTCTTCTTGTGTCAAGAGCTCCTTGACAGAGCACATGCCAGCGTGCTCACGCATGATGCACACTAAAAACATGTTAGAGAGTAATGCGTGTGTCATTTGGGACTCCGCCTCATTCCTCTAATGTGATATTCTTTATATCGCCATTCTACAACATGTCATTGAAAAAAATCAAAAATCAAAATTGGATTTCATTAACTGCTTTGTTTTCATTTTTAAAGTGTATCCATTTGAGAGCCTCCACAGGAATAACATGTCATTTTGGCATCCGACTGATTTTGCCGTGCAGAAAATGTGGAGACTAAACAAACCAGAACAATGTTGTTACAAAACTAATAAAATACAATGTCTACACTGATTCACACACAAAAAAATGTATTAAGTTGGCAGTGTATTACTTGTTACTTAATTAAAAAAGGTTGTGAACGCTTGTGTGGTGTTTTTGTCACACCGCCAATTCATGTGTCAGATCCGCAGCATAAAATGAGGTTAAAAAAAAAACCTCATAAACAAATATTCACACTTACAAATATTAAAACTTAACACAAATCTGCAGATTCTACATCCTCTACTCTTACCTGGACAGGCATCTCAATTCTATTTTTGTCCTAGTCTCCTGTCCATTTAGGTTGGATTTCCAGGGGGAAGAACAAAGGTAGGAATTATATAGGTCAACTGACAAATCTAAAGTGTCCCTAGTGAATGAATGTGAGAGTGAATGGTTGTCTGTCACTGTCTGTCTCTAAATGTTAGCCCTGCGACTAACTGTCCACGGTGTACCCCGCCTCAGACCCAAAGATGCTGGGATAGGCTCCAGTCACCTGCAACCCCTAACGGGTGGGAGAAAATGAATGAATAAATAAATGAATGAATAAATACTATGGGTTGCTCTTAGATATGTTTAATACACAAACATGAGAGGCAAGTGGGAAGCTCCAGTGTGTCGCCGTTCGTGTCTCACATCTTACAACTCCTTAATCCTTGCTCCTCAGAACGGCGTTAAAATATTTAGGACAGCGGTAAAGATGGTAAATGGCAAGTAACTTTTGGTTCAATCAAGAAGCCCTTTATTTTATTTATTTATTTATTCACATTTTTTATGAGGATTAATCCCTTGAGATGAATCATCCTGTTTTCGAGGGGGTCCTTTGAGACATTACTGAGACGTTCAGTATATTGCCTGTACCATATCGAACCCTTTGCAGGTTTGAGAAACCTGAACACCTTCAAAGGTAACAGTAATGTGTAGAGGTTTCATCTGAAAATGTTTATGATCGATACTTTAAAAAGCTTACTGGTGTCTCAATGGTGTGGCCATTCGTCTGCACATTGGCAACACTTTGCTAAATTGTATTTGAACTTTGAGCTGAGGATTAGGAAGGTAAAGAAAATAAAAAAAATAAAAAAATAACATTGATTGAAGAGGGAGCTTGTGTTTGAATGGCGGTAGAAAGCATTTGGCACACCATGACTTGTCTGAGCATGAGGGTGAAATAGAAACATGAAGGCCACTTTGAAGGCCCTTCGAGGTCCGACAGAGCCCTGACGCCGCAGTGTGCTCAGTGTTTTCCAAAAAGGTTTAGAAGGGGACTGTTTCAAAGTGGCCTGCCTTCTCTGTGATTATGGCTGCTTGTTCTCTTTGACGAGATCGAACTAATGTTGTAATGTTCAACCCGAGTTAATGGTCTGTGCTTACTGTTGCCAAGCCCGGCTGCTTGATTCAATTATTCACTTAATGTTGGTGTTAGTTGATTAATCTAGCAATTAATTGGCTGGGTCAAAGGAATAAGAACAGATCTTGAGCAACACAAACGGAAGCATTCAGATGAGAGAACCTACATTCATGTAATTTACTACAATCCTCAATGTATTTTTTATAACAGGATAGTTAGCAGGATAGTTAACAACCTCCCAGCTAGGAGGTTGTTAGTTTTTCCTTTCTAATAGTCTACATGTCCTCCACGTGTTACTGTGGGTTCTCTCCGGGTACTTCTGCTTCCTCCCATCGATCAAAGACATGCATGTATAGGTCAATTGGCAACTCTAAATCATCCCAAGTGAATAAATGTCTGTCTAAGTGTCAGCCCTGCGAACTACTGGCCATTGTCCACTGTGTACCCCGCCTAAGGCCCAAAGTTGCTGGGATAGACCAAATCACCCTCGACCTCTAATGGGACTAAGCGAAAGAAAATGAATATACCTACAAAACTCAGTCCGCAAGTGCTTCAAATGTACATGAGACAATTAACTCTTAACATGTTATCTTATATTTAAGTGGAAATATGTGTTAGTGTAGTCCAGGGATGGGCAAATATTTTTCCTCAAGGGCCACAATAAGAGCTGGGACTGTTGTGGAGGGCTGGGCCAACACAGTGAATGCACTTATGCTCAATACAAAACACATACATTTTGCCTATAGTTTAGGTTTAAAGTGTAGGCAAAACAGTATGTGCAATAATCACTGTATATTCAACACAGTCATAGCTGTGTAGTTTTAGATCTACTCTTTACAGTTTGTTCTAAAACCAGTGAAAACTTTCTCTCGCTGAAAATAGAGATGATAGCTTTAGGGAAAGGTTGTTCCCGTTTGAAACATGTCCTAGTGGAATTAACTGATCATTGCAGAATACTGAAGGAAAAGGATAAATATATGCAAATAAATCAAATAATCCACATCCTTATCATTTATTAGTGTTTTTAAAGCGGCACAGTTGTAACTTCAGCCACTAGAGGGCGCAGACGCCTCTACAGACTTTAATTATCTATTAAATATTTGTAAATGCTTGGTGGGCCGGATTAAACAGCCCAACGGGCCGCATGTGGCACCCGGGCCTTAGTTTGCCTACCCCTGGTGTAGTCTATAAATAAGGGTCTTCTTATATTCTTCTTCATAAATATATTTTTTTACATGTCAGGACGAGTAATTATACAAGCAAAATACATATTTTAATAACTTCATGGGTATCTATTTTGTGCTAATACCTTAGTGTTGCCTAAACCCATGAAATCTAATTGGATGCAATAAAACATTTAAGCACATGACAAACTTAAGACAATATAAGCCATTTGATGATGCAGTTTTATGCCTATACAGCTAATCATATACCAAACACAAATCAATTCTCTTCTTGAATGTGTGCAAAGAACTCCACTCATCTTTTATCTACTTACACTATGTAACCAAAAAATATTACATAATCAATAAATACATTTAAATAAAAAGTTTAGTTAGTTTTTTTTTTTATCTGCTTCCCAAAAATCTAAAATGAAAATGCTAGGAGTTTTTTTAAAAGTAATAATAATAATAACAATGGATTTATATAGCGCTTTTCAAGGCTCTCAAAGCGATTTTACAGAGTCATTCATTCATTCCACAGTCACACACTGATGGTGGAAATGTGGTTGCCATTTTGTGCCTACAATCTCTCCAACCTCCAAACATTCTCACACATTCATACACAAGAGCTGTGGCACTGGAGGTAAAGTGGGTTAAGTGTCTTGGACACAATGACAATGTGAACTGTGGGGAGAGAGGGAATCGGACCACCAACCTTCCAATTAGGGGACAACCACTCTACCACTGAGCCACTGCGCCCCTACAAGGACAAAATTTGAGGGGTCAACCTGAAAATTGCCACCTTCCTGTTAGGGTGTGGTCGATAGGGTGTGGTCACCACAGATCTTGCTCATATTTCCATGCTAGGTGTGTGTATCAACCATTTGGATGCAACAAACAAAATTTTTACACCTTCTACTGACATTCATTTATTCATTCATTTTCTACCACTTAGTCCCGTTAGGGGTCACGGGTGACTGGAGCCTATCCCAGCAGCTTTGGGCCTGAGGCCAGTTAGTCGCCGAGATGATATATAGAGACAGACAGTGACAGACACTTTAGAGTTGCCAATTAACCTACACATGCATGTCTTTGGACGGTGGGAGGAAGCCGGAGTACCAGGAGAGAACCCATGGTAACACACGGAGGACATGCAGACTCCTCACAGAAAGACCAGAGTCGGCTGAGAATGTTTGAGTCCGCCGGGTTTTGACCTCATGACCTTCTTGCTGTGAGGCAGGAGTGCTAACCACTCTGCCACGTGCCCCTTCCACTGACATTTTCCACAAATTTAGGATGTTCCCCTGGAATAGGGAATGATCCCCATTGACTTTTTGTTCATTATCACTTAAAAGAAGTGTGTACCACATGTTAGTGTGAGTACATTTGTCTGGAGTAAACAAAAAAATGTTGTAAGCTTTGTACTTTGTAAGTGTGCTGGAGGTCCATTTGTAAAGATAAGATTAAAAGTCTGAATGTCACCATTTGTTTCTGAGTCAGTTTCATAAAATGTTACACAAATACTATATTTTGCAAAAGAGTAATATTATATTGCAGAGTTTCTTATTTATTTATGACCCTCATCAATGTTGCTTTGTTTGGTCAATGTCAGACTTTTAGCAAAAAGGCATAACATCCACATGCGACTAAGTTTTCCTTTTTTGCTTTATCTAAAAATTTGAAGAGAAAATTAATAAAGTGGGTCCAGTGAACAAATGTTGGCTTGAAAATTGTTTTTGTGCATAAGTAAAAAGGCGGCTGACAGGTCTTAAAAAAAAAGAAGGTGAGAAAAGCCTGATGAGCTCATCCTCGAGCCAAACGATTATTTTCGTCCAACGTTTGTGGGCCACAGGGTCTGAATTAATAATTAATAAGTGGAAGCAGTGCAAGAATTATGAGATAAATAGACTAGTGGAAGCATCGACCCAAATCTTCTCAAACTGCAGACATTGCACAACCTTTTGGTCCCTGTAGCAACATTTCTTTGAAGGAAATGCTCAGGTCTTAATCTATTTAAACACAGCTATTTCTGAAGAGCATTTTTGGGATTATTTGAAAACAAAAAAGTGATATCTCCTAATATTATAATAAAAAAACTGAACCACATTAATTTTAGATGAGATGAGCGGGACTGTGAGCATCTTTTCTCTTTTTGCATAAAAACTCTACACATATTTAGCTTTTTTTTCAGCTCAGTTTATTATTTCTCTTTATTATCAGACTGTAAAGCCATGACATGTTTAATCTTAAGGCTTAGGTGGTGGAGAAATATTTCAATTTCAGCAAAAGTGAGGTGGACAAGGTCATTTAAAAATAAATTGAAATAATTTTGTAGTGCTGATTGCCTCACATTTTTCCTTTTAGAGCATGTGAACAGCTCCCAATGTGTAAACATATGTTGCGAGACAGTGCTCTCTGAGACTGGAAACAGCTAATGAGCTTTAAAAAAAGAAAGACAAAAAGACCCCGGTGAACATGTACATTTACACACACATTAAGCGAGTGTAAGCGGTAAGTGTAGCTTGTTTGAAAAAAAGGATTTTGAAATGTCCTGACCATTGTGACAGTTGACCCAGGAATTCTGTTATTTGTTCATGATCCCCCTTTATTTACAATGTTTAAATGTATGTTAAATTAAACTCTGCAAATTATAGAATCATCTAAATGCATTTAAAGAAATATCCAAAAAGCAGCACTCAAACAAAGAGATAAAGTGTATGTCAGAATGAGTTGATGATTTGTTTTGCCTTTACACTGTTTTCCTCTAAATGTCCTCAGGAGGACATAGTTCAATCTTTACAGACTGTGTGAATGTGTTGCAAGTGAAACACTACCTTTAATTGTGCAAGTGAGATTAGTAAAAAAATAGATTTAAGTGCACTACCCAAAGCTGATAGATAGATATTCTGTTTGTCCAGAATGTCACTAGAATCTTTTTTTCTTTTACAAACGCCCACATGTAATAAATAAGGATGCTGCAGAAAACGCTTAATGTCTTATTCATGAAAGTGAGTGTAGTGCATAGAGCCTCAAGGTAATGTTTGTGCCTCTAACTTTCACTTGTTCTCTGTCAAATGAAAGCACAGTCAACATAAAGGTATTCTCCTTTTCTTAATTGCTTTTTCTGAAATCATATTCCTTTTGTAACACTCTACACAAACCTGTAAAGATTTAATTATAACCCAACTTTAATCAGTACAAACTAACTCCACACTGTTTCCAGCTGTTTGAAAGACACTGTTATTTCAGATCAGAGCAAGGAATGTGAGGGACCATGGGCTAATACTTGTGAACATGATGTGTTTTATGTGTTGTCACTATTATATTTTAGTATGGATACGATGTCCACACTTTGTCAGGTGAGTCTGTGACCAGTGGGTCACTTATAGATCCTAGATCCTTTTCTGTTGTATTCTCTATTCATTTTAGTTCCGTAACTAAAGAATTAAACACAAATTAATGATTTGTGCATGGCTCCTAAAGCAAAATGGAATGATACTGATTTGTTGATATGAGATATGAGAAGTATGCATTAAATCTTCAATATATAGATCCAGAGCATAAGGACAAGTCGACCTGTCATTGGTTACAGCAGCATAAAGTAAAGGTTCTGGACTGGCCTCAGGCTCCTGACCTCAACATCATTGAGTCACTCTGGAGAGATCTCAAACATGCAGTTCATGCAAGACAGCCCAAGAATTTACAGGAACTGGAGGCTAAGAAGAATAGGCAGCAAAAGAGTAAACACAATTATTTGATAATTTATGGCTTCACCCAACCACTAACTATGAGTGAATTTTTCTGACGCTTAGGTCACTGCGCATGCGCAACAACGACGCTAAGCGCAGCACGGCGCTTCAGCGACTTAGGTCCAATTTTAAATCTTGCTTTTTTTTCTCTTAAACTTAAGAAAGTGTTGGGGAGCTGGACCAAGTAAGAAGAGAAAAATGATCACTTTCATAGAGAATGGGGGGAGGACTTTTTTTTCACAATGATATTTTCGAAGTGCGTTTGCCTCTGTAAGCAGCTACTGTCCGGACTATGCATATGGCTGATTAAATTCAGTGCAAGTCATCAGAGTAAACTCAAGTAATGACAATAAATGTACATAGTTAATTATGTTGTATTGGCTCATACGTTTATAAGGTACATCAATATACATTGTACATATAAAGAATTCTCAATATATTTGTAAATAAATATGTTTTTTGCATGTTAAGTTTTCAAGTTTATTCAATTTCCTGATACTTTGCTAAACCAAGGCATTACAGAGGTAGAAATGGAACCTTTTTCTGCTAAATTCATTGGCTCAATAGCTATTTGTGACATTGCTCAAAATATAAAACCTGAGCTACTTGAATTAATTCATCACCCAATCCTTCGTCGGCCTAAGGCAATCATTTCTCTTGTGTCATGTAACTGCGATGATACAAGGGTCCACTACCCTAGACTCCTTCCCCTCGCTCTGTCTAACTGCTCCCTGTTTCACACTTTCAAACAGGGGACCCTAATGTTATTCCGTGCGCCTCATTGGCTCCACTCGTATGCTCCAGTGAGCACAAAACCACCCGCTGCTTTGTACATTTGGTGAAATTGGGGGGGTAGTCCAGGTGGAGTATTTAGCACTGTGTGAACTATTTGTCAAAGCTGTGGAGAAGTTGCTTTTGCACAGCATCTTCGTAATAAATTAATAAGCATTAGTCATTGAAGACGGTATTGAAAAAGTGAGATGTTGTAATTTAAATAAAATTATTGATGAAAAGAAAGTATTCAAAGTTGTTAAGCTGAATTCAAAAAGGAAAGCCTTGGTAAGTCTGGCTCATTCGTCAGTTCACCTTGATGTAAAGTGCAGAGAGATGCAGACAGCAGACAGTTGGCGCTGGTTAATCTTCACGAAGGGGAAATTATTTTGGTTCACCAAGCCTCAGTAATATTTTAAAACCTCACACTACACAAATCATCTGCCCAATTAGGCCTGTTCGGAGATAAGATTCAGCGCTTTGATCTGTCCCTCGAAAAGACGCAGTTAAGAGGACAAGGTCAAAGTGACTCATTTGCCTAATATTTAAGGAGGAATCAAATCAGTGGAGCGGGGGAAGTCTGGCTGAGAAAGGCTCAAACCTTTAGCATCCAATGATAACTCTTCATGCTAAGTACTGAGGTTTAAGAGTGTGGTTATCGAGCCTAGATTAAATTAAGATTTTGTTCACCACCAATTAACAGTCTTGCATTTCTTATTGGAACCATCTAAGCAGAGAAGAATGAATGAATATTGCTGCCATACACAATAACCACTGTCTACTACCAGCAGTATAATGTACCAACAGGTACATATCCCGTGTTTAAATTTGACATATATATATACATACATATATATATACATATATATATATATATATAGCTTTTTCACTGAAATGGCATATTCATTGATAGGCCATAGTTTAAAGATTAGTAGAAACAATGTATGATTAGGCAGTTTTGTCAGTCACTCTAAAAAGCCTTGCCATTGCATTTTGCACCAACTAGACCATTTTTAAACTGTCTGACCAAGTGTTGAGAATGTCATTTGACAATCTGTTAAGTCTAGATAACTGGAGCTAGTAGTTGGCAGGCACGTTCTTCAAGCCCTCTTATAATGTTAATATATATATTTTTTTATTTAGATTATTTTTGCCAAGAGAGAGAAAAGAAAAACAGTGCAATTCCATATCAATTAAAGTTTCCATTGGGCAAAAAGGAGTAGGCTGAAGTCTAAGACTTATAACTGCCCACCCCTTTTAAACATTTAAACCAAACAACAACAAAAGTTAATAAAACCGAAAAAAATATATTATATAAAATATATTTTAATTGTGACTGTTTGATACATTTATAATTCATTATTTCACCTCAGTATATATATATATATATATATATATATATATATATATATATATATATATATATATATATATATATTAATGCTAGTTCTTTATCATTTTATTAATTGCAACCAAGTTGTTACCCCATTCATATAACATCCAGACCACTGTAATAAATTGTATTTTCTCCTCAAATGTTACAAAGAAGTTGGTTATTTTTAGCTTTGTATACTGTCAACAAAGTTCCTATTTTAACTAGGTCTTTAAGTGTTAGGGTATATGATTTTAAGAACAGTGTGTTGGTTTGCTCTGTAAATCCCACATTGTGTACAATTCTGATGTTTTTTTCTGGAGCCTGTATAATGTTACTAAATAACTTTTGAAGGTATTTCCCCAGACTTCAATACAGTAAATAATTTACGGTAGGATGAGTGAACATTTAAGATGGAGAGAAACTTCCTGATTTAATACATGTCTCCACCTGCCCATGAAAGCAATGCTTTTAGCCATTTTTTAACAAATGTTAGTGGTCAAATTTGTGATCTCCAACTAGCGGATGCAATAAAAACACACAGCCGCTGTAGGGATTGGGTTTAAAAGTTTAATGTGTGAAAAATAAAAAATAAATTAGGCATTATGATCAAACATTTACTCAGTACTTAGAGTAGTCTTTTAACCTAATACTTTTTTACTCTTACTTGAGTATTTTTTTTAGTGGACTACTTTTTTACTTCTACTTGAGTAAAATTATTTTGACATTATGCTACTCTTACTTGAGTACAGTTTTAGGCCACTCTTCCCTCCTCTATTAATCAAGTACTTTTACTTCTGAAACAGTGATATAGCAATACTCTTCCATGTTTAAATTATTGTGTATATATAAAGTTTAATAGGACAATGTATACTTGTACACAGCAGAGTGGGTGATACTCAAAGAGACATTTTTTTAGGTGGTACTCAGTGAGAAAAAATTGGGAATCACTGCAGAAGACCCTAGCAGAGTCGTATTTGTACAAAATGCACTACCTTTTTAGAAGACATGTTTTTATATTTTTCAAACTTACTGCTTGGATAGTCTGTGAATATGTAGCCACTGATGTAACAAAGCAGAGATTCTGTAGTAGGACCTGCCCTCTCTACCTGCTAAAAGTTATGCAGTGCTTCTTAAAGATTAGAAAAATCCAATTAATAATTTGACCAAGAGGGATTATATATATTAAAAATATAGTCTTAAAACTGATAGAAAGTTGGTTTAGACATTTTACTGAAGACTCCAGGCCCAAACAATCTGTAAGGATAGACTCAATGGTAAAATAATATTTTAAGTGTTTTTTTAATTAATTATAGGCCCCTTTTTACCCAACCTAACACGTTTTAAAAGTAGGTGATGCACGACAGCCTGACTGGGTGTGTTATAATGGTCTTTCCCTTTATTCTTTCAGTGACGCTAGGTGCCGTACTGGTGGTTGGGCTAGGCATACGGGTCCTCACATGTGCATGTGAGTTAGTGCACTGGTTCACAAAAGTTTAGCTTGCACCCTGAGTTACCAGAGCGTCTGCTGTGTTCACTGAGGTAAGTAGGCTGCAGCACTCCTGTGCACCTCTTTGTGTTGTCTGCTCACCACCAGTGGCCCTAGCTAGCTGCGAATAGTTTGTTTGGGAAACATCTTAAAAGTTTCATTCTACGCCTGTTTTCTAATCTATTTTTTTTTTCTAAACTTAGACCTAATCTTTCAATTCTTTTATTGCATTTAATCATTATTTTGCTTCCCACAGTCCCATTATTTATTTTTTGCTCAGAAATTGACCTGTGTTGCCTTGCCATTCACGCTCTTACTGTGGTGCCTGGGACACTTCTCTTCAGGTGGCACAGTGGCTTATTATTCCAACATCACTTTGCTAAGTTTTTAGTGAACCATCCACTCGACACCGCTACACTGACAATTTAAACTATGCAAGTTTAGTTTTGGACCTTTTTTCAAAGACATTTGTCAGTAGGTGCTTTCCCTTTTCTCTTTTGATGACCAGATTTGACTTTCTTGATTAAAGACATATTTCTTTTTCTGACCAGAGGCTAAGCCAGCGCTGCCAGACACCTCCTGCTCCTTGGGCTATCAGTCTGTAAGGGCACTCCCCTGCCCTGGGCCCTGTGTAAACAGTACCCTTTCTCACCCAGTCCAACACCCCTGATGCATTTCTCTTCTAGCAGTGCTCAGTTTGTCCTTTCTGGACAGCTGTAATGGAGGAAGAATGACTATCGATTAGGTCTTATATATAAATATATATAAAATCAATTTAAAAGTAATTTTTGATGTGATTAAACACTATTGAAAGCACGTGCTCCACTTAAGTTTAACTGAATCAATTATTCACTGTTCTATCTTTCTCAAGCATACTGCAGAACGACTGTCCTACCTTTAACAGATTGAATTATTCAAATCAAAGGCCCTATGGGGAATAGCAGGAGGTGCACAGGAGCCAAACGTCTGATGAGTGTACTAATTAACCATATGACTGAGGGACTCTGGGGGAAGGACCATGGCAGTGCTGTCGCAGTACGGTACACGTCTGCACCAGGTGGAGCTGCATCAAAAACAGGAAGAATCACTTGTTATTCTCAACGGAAGTAGGGATCAGACTGTGCTTGTTTGTGTGTGTCAAGTAACATGTCATTGTCTTAATAATTTCATGGCATCTGGAGGTGTATTCAAGTATTGTTTAAAATAGGTGCAATAATAAATGTTAAATAATATTTTATGTACTATAGGTAAGTACACAGAAGCACCTAAATTATGATTGGAATGAAAAGGTGGGTCTGGTTTTAACCTTCAAAGTCCCAAATGTACAAAAAGATAAGTTAATGTATGAGATGTATAACTTAATGTGCTTTAAAATTTGAATACATTTTGGGTAGATCTTGTAATATTGCAACAATAGGACTGATATTTTATTTTTAACTAATTAAGCTCGCCTGCACTCTGTCATATTACTTATGACAGAGGGACTCTCTTGAATATTGGAATACAGTGCTAAAACAGTATCACAGAGCCCTTTTCTCCTGACTCGGCCCGGCCCCTCGACATTTTGCGTGAAGAAGCCCACACAAACAAAGGAGGATGCGGGGGTCCCAGGTTACGCACAAGGCCTTGAAGGAAAAAGAGCTAGGGGACAAGCTGTCTAGTTAATACCAGTTCCTAATAATGTGTCAGTCAATAACAGCTACAAGTCTTTTGTGGTAGTTGTGGATGAGGCTCTTTATTTTATTTATTTTTTCTCAGATGGTAAAGCTGCCCATTCTTTTTGGCAAAAAGCCTCCAGTTCCTGTAAATTCTTGGGTTGTCTTACATGACTTGCACATTTGAGATCTCTCCCGAGTGGCTTAATGATATTGGCTTCAACCAACCACTAACTATGAGCAAAAAAAATTTTTTTATATTCTCTCAAAAATGGCCAGAACAAATTACAAATGCTGCCAGGGTATGTACAACTGCCCAACTGTAGCTGTTTGAGCCATTTGACTGTTTTTGATACATTTAAGGCTTTTATTTAAAGCAGTACACCATAGTAGTGGTCTTCTTTGAAAGGTAATATAGGCAATAATAGTAATCAACATGAATTGTTAGCATTATGTGGGCGCAGTGGCTCAGGTAGAGCAGTCGTCTTATAAAGGTTGGTGATTCGAATCTCGCTCTCCCCACAGTTCATACTGTCGTTGTGTCCTTGGGCAAGACACTTAACCCACCTTGCCTCCAGTGTCTGTAGCACTGGTGTATGAATGTGTGTGACTGTAGAGGTGTGTTTGGTGGTGGTAGGAGAAGGTTGAGCGCCGTTTGTGTGGCAGCCCCCCTCTCTGTCTGCCCCAGGAGTGGATGTGTGTGAATGGGGTGAGTGGAAGCACAATGTAAAGCGCTTTGGGTGCCCGAGAAGGGTGCAGGAAAGCGCTATATAAATGCATGCCATTTACCATTTACCATTATATACTGTGTGTCAGCAATAAAATAAGAATTGTGGTTTACACTTTAGAGTAGGGGGCAGATTTTATCATGATTTCAGTGGTAAATTCATGCAAAAATCTATGAATTCATGCTTGTCGTTAAGTTAGGATGAGAATATGGTAAAACAAATTCATTCCTGGTGATTCATTAGAGTTTAATGCATGAGACCTGCATTAATTAATGCATGAATTCATGATAAAGTGCTACCAGAATGGTTCCATGAAACATTCTGTGACATGTAACTTATCCACTGTAATTTTGGTAATTTATATAATGTTACAAAGTAGGTCTTAAACAGACCAAGCCTTTTCCAAACAGACCCAAAAGAGATGCCTCTGTTCTCCTGTTTTTAAATTCCCACATAGCTCAATAATGTTCTGTCACTCGTCCAAATCCCCTTATTCAATTATGGCAGACTCTAATACATGTGTCAACATGTTTCATTAGCCCACCCTCCTCTCTCAAAGGAGATTAGCTTTTTCTTTTTATTTACCAAATGCAGAAATATTAGGTTCCTCAGGATACAGGGAGAGAAGCCAGGAAAGACAGAGTGATTATTTTTTGTTCATTGCATTTCATTCCAGCCAGAGCTGCTCTCTTCTGCAAAAGACTATTAAATATGGGTCAGAAAATGTACTTATTCAGCTTTCAGTTTTGCTGCGGTCTACATTTGGAGAGAAAACATTAGTGCAGTACTAGAGCTTGCTTTTAGCTCTTTACTTACTTTTTCTTATTGTATGCAAATGATTAATAGAAATAAGATATGAACAGGGACAATAGTTGTATGTGTCTGATTAATTGTTAAAGTGCTTGAGTTTCTTGCGTTTTTATTTTTTTTCTAAGGCGAATGCATTCTATGTAGCTGGCTCAAACCAGACAGAATTAAGTGCAATTTGCTGAATGGGCCTCATGAGAAGTTAGAATGGGTTAAGATAATAAAGTTTTGTCCCTTCCCCTTGCCTTATTTAAAGAGTAATCATCAAAAGAATTAAAAAAATATATATAAAAAAAAACTCATAGCTTATTGTCTTTTGAAGAATGTGTGAAAAAAGAAAGGCCTTAAGACATCACCTTTGCTTCATTATCAAGGCTTTTAGTAATTGCAGATGTTCATTAAAAACTGGAAGCTTTGATAAATCACATGCTCGCTCTCAAATATAGGGGTACTCCCACTGGTCAGCAAGAAAGTAATAAACACTGAAAATATTAAAGTTGCTTCTATAGTCTAGAGGGGGACAAACTAAAGTTCATTTCCAGCCCTGGCTTTGCTTGCTTTTACAAATCTGAATCTAAATCTGACACTGAACATAGAGCAAGAAGTTGAAGAATAGCTCTAAACTGGGTGGTAAAATGTAGAAGTTTGACCTTTTACAGGAGAGGTCTTTAGGTAAATAACAGGAATGGAGAAAAGGAATCTTTACAATGATTTTATAGCTTACAAAGGCAGTTTAATTTAAGGTTGAAAGAGGGTTGGGAGGACTAAAAAAGTGAGATATCAGGTGTGTATTACGCTTCTCCATGTTGTCATCAAAAGAACTAGAGGTAGATTAAAACCATCTATTACCGCCTTTCTAACAGTTTTGTTTTAACCTATAGACTACAGTTTTTGTTTAGACATGACAGACACTATATAGTGCACATGCAGTCATAAGAATCTCCCTGTCACTCTAGAACGGCAGAGAAACAGCTGTGAAAAGGCAGGAGCTCGACTGGTCATTATCATTCTACTCCTGTTACACTCATCTCCTGATGGGTTTCATCTCTCCATCCCCCTCCACCCTCCTCCTGCCTCATCCCCGTCTCTATTTCCACATATCCCTGTCTTCATCAGTTTCCCCTCGTGGGCTGATTTGGCCTCTCTGGAGAGTTGACTGGAGGGATAGCCCCAGAGCGGGTGAGACAAGCCAGAGATGACACACTAAAGAAATCTACAGAAAAATGGAAGCAAAAGCGACTGAGTCTCATTTTTGAAAGCCTTTGAA
Organism: Neodontobutis hainanensis; assembly: GCA_024349245.1. Lineage (NCBI taxonomy): Eukaryota > Metazoa > Chordata > Actinopteri > Gobiiformes > Odontobutidae > Neodontobutis > Neodontobutis hainanensis. Next base: position 923,520 of record JALDNG010000064.1, read on the forward strand.
AGTACGAAGACGTTGTATATTGGGTATGACAGTCCCTTGCGGGCAGGCCCAACTTGTTTTGTGCAGTTTGAGTTTATGTTATTTTTTGATTAGTTTAGCCCGGGGTGTAATATATTTGGTGGATCATCTGGAATTTGAACCTATTGTCTCTCACATCCTAGCAAGACCAAGCTGTTTCAAGGTTCTCTTGTTCCAAAGCATTAACATTGCAACATACAATGGTTTAGTCCGGATAAGTGCAGTAACATCACAAGAGTTTGGAGTCTTGTCTCACTTTATGCAATCAATGGCAGTAAATGTTTATGGTTTAATACACTTTAAATTTAGAGTGCAGCACTGGTTTTCTACATTTTACGGGCAAGTTATGTTCATGTTTTGCAATAGAGACAGTGAATAAAATAATTTTACTTGGCAAATCATGAGCCGCACAATACTGACTTAATTTGTTAAAACATTGTAGGTTTGTGTTTTTTTCTTTGGGCTTTTGTTTTTGCCCGAGGCTTCTCTATCATCCAATCAACTGACTGCAGTGCTCTGAAAGGCAAGGGGTTATCAAAGCAGTCTGGTGAAGAATGCTTTTTGGAATGATTTTTTTGGCAAATAAAAACTGACCTGTAATGACCCACCTGTAACATACTGCTCCAGTGTAAAAATAGGATAACTTCAGTGTCTCTTGATGCTCTCAGATGCATCATTTTCTGGGATTCAGTACAACCATTTAAAAAAAAAATAAAGGATTTGGAATATGTTTTGTCATTAGGTACGTTTTTTGGAAAAGAAATGTTGGTACTGAATGCCATAAAACATTACAAGGTTTTGTATTTTGGAGAATCTGATAATCTGACCATTATCTCTGCACTAGGTTAAGGACTCATCAAAATGTTTTTTTAATCTGTCATTTTTAGATAATAAACATTACAGTTGCACAATGGCAAATTGATTAGTACATGAAAAGCATGAGACACAAATAAGTGCCTGATAATATGCAACTGCCTGGGTGTAGGCTCTGCTGTAAACGGCTCGTGTTTCTAAGGAGTTTTTGCATGTGACTCTCAGAGAATGGACTTTTGTTTACGAAACATGATTCAATAATAATATGTTGTTTTTTTTTTCCAGGCATAGTGATGTTTCAAAATAGAACAGGGATGACTAAATAAGAAAAGAATTTGGATGAGTCCAATAATAAAGTGTTGGGTTTCTGCAGTGACACTATTTTTATTGGGCTTTGAACCAGAATCGCCTATATACTTTTACTGTCACGTCCTATTTAGAGAAAAAAATATAAATAAAATAGTAAACTGTATGATTAAAGCAAATTTTCCAAAGTCTCTCTCCTGTTGTGACTGCTGAAAGTGGCAGCAATCACAACGTATTATTATTATTATTATTATTATTATTATTATTATTATTATTGTAAATGGAGAGGGTTGCATCAGAAAAATTTAAAGAAACATTACCACTTCTATTCTGTGTCTCTGTGTCCCTAAGCCACGCTTCTGCTCTGATCTTCTTTTAACATCTTATCACACCTCCACCTCTCCATAACCGTCTTTTTTTCTACATCATTACAACTCCCCGTCTTCCTGTTGCCCCCGGTGACCTTAATTACAACATGTAAAAACCTGACCTGGATCCAATTTCCAGTCTCCAACCACACTGGCCTGAGATTAATGCCCCTAAGGCTAAATTCAATTACGCTGCCTTCTAAATAAGGACTACAAATGTTCAAACGAGGGAATAATGAACACTAGGGTCATGTGCTGAATCCTGGGAGAAAAAAAAATATTGAGAGAAAAAGATCCTACTAGTTAACAACCACTTCCAGTTTACTGCAACGAGCTGAGACCTACATTGTTTTGAGGGAAATAATGAAGACAATTTATCAATGGGTCAATCATTATTGGCATTTTTGGGATTTCAATTCTAGCACTTAATGGACTGGTATGTAGAAACCAACCACGGAATATCTGAAGAATTTACAATGTAGCCTATATTAATAGAAAATAAGTTTATTTTTATTTTAGACTTTTACTCTATTTACATTTGTACTTTTGAGTTATTGTGTAAAAAGAGATTGCCAATCATTGCTTGTGCCATTTTGTATAGACATATTAAGAAATATGTACACCACTAGACGTTGGAAAAATAACCTTTGTCAAACTGCAGGCTTTATACAGTCTGTGGCAATGTTTCTGGTCTCACTTCGGTTTCCAAATTGCAACATAGCATGTCCAGCCAGAGCCATTTACTTTCTTAGCTAATTGAAGTGGGTCTGGAAGATGAAATCAGTCCTACCTGACCAATCACAATTACCTTTGATCAAGTTTTGTATTTCTGATTTTCTAATTTGTTAATATCAGAGAATTATTTCTGCTGCTGCTTTTTTATGGGAGCAGGCAAACTATAAACTCTTCCACAACCCTTCTCAGAGGGTCGTCTGTCAGCCAAACCAGGTGCCTCTTGTTACATTTACATTGAGGTCTTGGGAGATCTTTCTGGGTCAGTGCCATTTTCAATTGCCTTTCAAAAGCTACACTCGATGCTGTGTAGAAATACACTATGGGGAACATTCTGTGTATGAAGAGTTGTGAAGCACGTGTGTCAGACACACCAAGAATTGCCTTATATAATCTCTGCTGGTGATTTGGCTTGACCACCTGCAATCAGCCAGAGGCTATAAGAACATGCAACATCTTGAAGAGTCTTCAGGTTTTTATGTCTTTAATACTGTGTGTCATACTGTGTGTGTAATACTGTGTGTGTCATTGCAAACCTCAGCTCTCGTTTTAAAAAGCTTTATTTTGAACAAATATTGACAGTAAAAGAACAAGTTGCCCACATCAACCACTTGTTCTTAAAGCCTTATATATACATATGTCTTTTTTATAATATATAATATAACAAGATATCTATTCTAACATGCAGAAATGCTCGGTTAACAGATGTGTTTCTCCGGGTCAAAGGCACATCTCTGACGAGGACACTAATGAATTCTGCTCTGAGTGTTAGCGGGAGGATTATGCAGCCCTGGGTCTGCGGGGAGAGTGCATGCATTGTGAGCAGCTGTCCATAAAGCTGCTGCGACAACCCCCCCCCTCCAGTCTGGGATCTGAATTCTTGATCTTTGCGTGATAAACCGCTACCTAAGAACAAACAAGTTAAAAATGTTGACAATCAAGATGATTGTGTCACAGATCCAGTCAGGCGATTGGTTTGTTACCATCAACCTGAAGCTTCTGCTTTGGTAAATGGTAAATGGCATGCATTTATATAGCGCTTTCCTGCACCCTTCTCGGGCACCCAAAGCGCTTTACATCGTGCTTCCACTCACCCCATTCACACACATTCACTCCTGGGGCAGACAGAGAGGGGGGCTGTCATACAAAAGGCGCTCAACCTTCTCCTACCACCACCAAACACACCTCTACAGTCACACACATTCATACACCAGTGCTACAGACACTGGAGGCAAGGTGGGTTAAGTGTCTTGCCCAAGGACACAACGACAGTATGATCTGTGGGGAGAGCGGGAATCGAACCTACTACCTTCCGGTTGAAGGACAGCCGCTCTACCACTGCCGCCCGCTTTGTTAAATAAAACAATAAAAAGTCTTACAGGACAAGTCCAAACGTCCCTTTTTTTTCTAATTGCATTAACAAATTATTTTCCAAGCGCTTCATGACTGTGTACACTGCAAGTTTCTCTGTGCTAATTATATACCTCCCACATACTGAGAAGAGCCATACGGCAAAGATCTGTGTTTTTATTACAAACTCACAGGAGGGAATTCCAGAGCCAGCCTACACCATTTACACACTGCCCAGAGCCAGACATACTCTATTTCAGTCGGGGTGTTGCTAGCAAATAAGATAAAAACTTTACCTATTATAAGCTTTGGTTTAATTGAGATTTCTTTTTTTTTTTTTTTTAACAAACTGTGTGTAGCAAGTAGTGTTTATGCTGGTGCCTGCTGTCACTGTAAGTGAACCAGCCAATAACAGCGTGTGACTCGACTGGGAAACAGCGCTGGTCATTCTGAGAGAGAAAAGAGATTTGAAACTGCCACCCACCTCACTCTGTGTCATCAGTTCCTCCCCAGGGAGCCTATTAAGGTTACAATGGAGTTGCTTCAGTTTGGCCTCTGTCAATCAGAATTGACAGCTGAAGGTTCCTGACTGTGATGCTGCTATTAACACCGCATAGGCTCTCTAAATGTAATCAGACTTATTTTTTTCTTCCCCTTTTCCGTTCATAACAGTGTTTGTAAAGGGGTTGCAATGGTAGAGGGAAAATAAGTCTGATTACATTTAGAAATAACCAACCCTTAAAGTTTTGAATATAAATTATGATTTGTTACAGTAAAGTCCAGCAATACAAGGACATCCAACCCCGAAGGGTGGGGCAGCTCAGAGTGGGGCAGGAGGGACTGCTTTCCTTTTAGCTAAGAGAAGCTGGGGATAGGCTTTAGAGCAGGAGTTTATTGCATCTAGGACTTTGGAAGTTCTAAAGCCTATCTGCAGCTTGTTCACACTGCATTTTCTGATGCATGAGACTCCTGAAACTGTCCACTGTTCTATCAGCTCTGGTGACAGCGAACAGGGCACAAGAAGGTCCCGGGTTCGACTCCCGGGCTGGCCTTTATGGGTGGAATTTGCAATTTGTTTACCCCAAGCTTGGGTGGGTTTTCTCTGGGTACTCCAGTTTCTCCTATTAACTTCAAAAACATCCTGGGTGCCCCCTGGTGGTAGCTGCTAGCAATGAATTTCACCACAGCAATAATAAAGGAAGCCACGAGTCTACTGTGCTCTGAGGCAAACTGCAGGGCAGGCATGTCCATGTCTCAATGGGATCAAGAGGGCACATGCTATCCAGGACCCAAAGTGCTCTTCAAGGCCACAGTTTACTCTAGCTCTCCATTCAGCCACTAGGCTAATGGTAGCTACATATTACAATATTAAACATCCAGTTGTATATATATATTTTTTGGTTTATTAATTTAATATGAAGTGTTTCCCAATTATCATTTTCCAAAAAAATGGCTAATGTATATCAAAGTTTGACCCCTCTTGCATTAATTGCCTTTAATGTACTAAATGAATAAGGCGTGCAAATTTTTTAACCCTGTGCACATTCTCACACCCTTCTTAGTTTTGCACTTTTTGGCCAATAGATATGGAAATCCGGTGTGTTTGCAAAGTGCAAAATACTAGGGGGGAATATAAAAATCCATTATATTCCAAAAATTGCAAATAAATTTAACACGTTTGAAAAGGACGTGAAAAGATTTTCGGAAGATGGAAAATGTTCTTCTTGCCAGGAGAAGAAAAGAAACCAAAGAATATGCAGAGATTTGAGTATTTTGCACCTATATAAACCATATTATTGCATTCAGTCTATAGGTTTTTTCCTCCTGCACTCTCATCACTTGCTACAACATAAAACAGCGACAAAACCGAGCAAACTCCAACACCACACACTTATCTTGTAACAACAAGACGCGCTCTGATTGGCTTACTTGACTCATCCCGCCCCTTCCACTAAATCTTTCCCTTCTCCTGACTGTTTTTTGTCACAAGTTGTTTTCATTTCGTCTTTTATTTGTTGATCTCAGTCTATTTAGTTTCGTTTTAGTCATTTTGTTGACAAATTAACACTGGTGTACAGGCGTTTTTGTTTTTTTGCAGCATTGGTCTATGCGACTTCTATTATTCTAGAGATGTGTACACCTGGTTAAGACTACGATAATGCTGTTGAGGAGCCGAAACAGCACACACAGCCGCACTAATTACAGGTCTTTATTTTTAAAATGTATATCTAAGCCTTGGCCTCAGAGAGGGGCCACTGCCCTTAACTAAGATCTCTATCTACATCTACAATATCTATGTATTCTTTATCAATATTAACTTTTGTTATTTCATGCATGACATTTATTAAAATAAATAATCTTCAGTGAAAGATTCATTAAGGGCTGGTCTAAGACATACAATTTCCAGGCTGAAAATAAGTCCCACTCCGGCCCTGACTGAAGAACCTATTATACAAACTTACTGTCTGCTGAGGCAAGTGCCGAGACACAATAATGCGACTGTAAATTAGTACATGTAATTTCTCCTCATAGTAGTTAAGGCCCTTAGCATATTCATTGCAGTCCTGGTTTTGCTTGCATTAGCCCTAAAGCTCCAGATCCCCTTCACCATCTTCTCTGCAGAGCTGCGACTGTGCTGCCATAGAGCTCAATCCATTTTGGCCGGCTGCTGTGTCAGGAAAAATTCCTGCCTGAGTGAGGACTTCTGTCATCTGGGCCTAATGTCTCTGCGTTAGCTTCAGCAAGCTTTAAGCCAGACAGCTGACCATATCAGGGCTGCTGAAGAGGCAGGGAGAGGTTACTACACAATTCTAAATAATCCCTTGGTATGAATGATCTGGATGGCTTTTGATAAATGGGCAAGATCAGTGTCTGCAAAAATATTTAATTCATGAGGTGAGGAAATGTTGTTTCAAAATTATTTGTTTCATAAACTTGAGCATTGCAGCTTGTATTTGTCAATTTATGAAGATGTGGTAGAAAAAGTACGGATCAAACTATCTGGCCTCTCTGGCCAAAATGTTGACATTGATGTCCTCAAAGTAGAGTGTAGATGGACTGCAGACTCAGGACCTCCAGGATTGTCTCTTCTGTGCTGATACATCCTCTTGTGAAGCTGTTGTTTTGTTTCATCAACATAACTGTCACTGCACTCTTCACTGAACTGAACTGCATAAACTACATTACTCTGTTTGTGGGGATCTTTTTTCTTTTTTTTCAGTTTTTGATGCAGAGAGTTCCCTGGTTTAAAGTGGACTGGAATGTTGTGTTTGTAGAAAATCCTTTTAAGTTTTTCAGATAAACCAGACACATTAGGGATACCTACACCCTTCCATTTTGTCCCTGGTTCCTGTCTGTTTGGTTTCTGTGTCCTCTTGGTTTTGTTGAAAGTCCATTTGGGGTATCCACAGTCTCTCAGAGATTTACGGATGTGTTGTTCTTCTTTCCGTTTACCTTCTGCGTTTGTGGGCACCTCTTGTGCTCTGTGCTGAAGAGTCCTGATGACTCCCAGTTTGTGCTCCAGTGGGTGATAGGAATCAAACAGCAAATATTGATGTGTGTGTTGGCTTCCTATAAACTTCTACTTGGAGGGTCCTGTTCTAACAACTGCGCAGTCTAAAAAGGCCAGATGGTTCTTAGACTGTATTTGAACATTAAAGTTTGCTGTTTGTGTAAATGTCTAAACACAGTTCCAAAGCGTCTTTGTGTGGGGCACCTGCCTCTAACATTGCTTTAATTGACCCGCCCCTGCACAAACGCACCTATGAGCTTCAGTCACATTATGGGCTATGGAGGTATTCTCAATTAAAAAGCCCAGCCTTTGCCAGGACATTTTAACTTCTGTTAGATGATGTGGCGGAACGGTGGTCAGAAAACTATTCCTTGAACTCGTATTTCTTTGTAATTTACTGTGACTCACCACGCTCACATTAGAGACTTAAATGACAGCGCTGCACAGTGGAGCTCACCTTCGTGTCTTGGAGATAAAATTGAGTAACTGGTCAACAACTGACATTTTGTCTTGTGTCTAGTTTTCCCAAAGGAGACAAACACATCTGGGCAAGTGCAGGTAAAACATCAATCAACTTTTTTAGTCATTATTTTTTGGCATTATTTATATAATGACTAAAAATAATGACTAAAAAAGTTGATATATATATAAATTTATATACTGTACATACATGTGTGTATTTCTCTATATTTGCTCATTTGCATTTGTTTTGTTTAATGAATGAAATAATGAATTAAAAAAAGAACGCACCCTTAACTTTCCCACTACTTGTGCTTATCTTCAGTCACACGTGCCCACCTACTTTGGGTTTAAAAACACCTGTTCAGATTGGAACACAGCACTGTATGAAAATGCACTGCTATTTGTTCGCTCTATTTTAAAAGCATTATTATTATGGAAAACGCATTAGCGCATAGATAATTTACTCTTTTAGGACTTTCTTCAAATGCTGATGTTATTCAAAAGTAGATAATTTTTACCATTTAGAACCAAAACATATTTTATTAAGCCATAACTAGAGGATGTGTGTAAAGTAGTAGATGTTTTAAAATGCTCCGAAGGTGGTCTGAGAGTATTGAACAGCTCATACCAAACACAGAGGCGAGGGGACTCAAAGTGCCCTCAGTGAGCTCTGGCAGCGATGGTTATCATGACCTGGACCTAGTCTATTACATTGGAGGCCAGATACAGATCGGGCTGGATACTCCCTTCATTTTACCCTCATTATCTCCAAGGAGATCTCCTTCAAACATTCCAAGAGACAATCTCCCAGGGCCTGGTTCATTTGATTCCCAGTATATGCATTACACTGGCTTCTCCAAAATAGAAGCTAAGGTCTTAGCAACGGCGAACTGCATTTGCAGACAAACCAAATGATCCGTGGGTAAAAAATGTTGGTAATTTGGAGTCATTGACAGAGATCATAGATTTTCCTAGCAAGGAAAGACACTTATTTTAAATGGGCCGTCTGATTTAAATATAAATGTGCTTGAGGACAGCTGTTGGGAAGAGATGTCACTTCAGAGTATTTAGGGCCAGGACATAAGCTACGCACACATTAGAAATGGCTCAGTACTTTATGGCCAGTACAGTTCTTCATCAAAGAATATGAATAAGACATTTAGTCTCAAAGATTGACTTGCATGTGATTGGTGTGTTTCTATTCTGCACGTACCAAGAGTGAGGGACCATTTAACAGTACTCCAACTATAATGACATAATATATAAGTACAATAATTTAAACATGAGCATTGTTTTTATTGGATTCAAGGCTTTTAAACTGGTTCTAGGTAATTTACCATCTAGCATCTATGCTGCAGTTACCTCCAGTCTCCTGCACTGCTTTCCAGGTGACAGATTTTTGCAACTTGTCCTACATTAATCAGTTTCTGTGTGACTTGGATGCTGGATTAAAAGGTTAATGAGATAACTTTGGATTTAACCCTGGGTTTTAAGAGTTACAAAGGTAGATCTCTTAGGAAAATGTGCCTAATGGCTAACCTAATCCAGAGCAGGTTAAAATCCAGATAGAGGATCCAATCAGGCACAAAAAATCTTCTGCACAGCTGACTGGAATAACCAACATACAGCAAGAATTACCTTTGGCTCGCAGAATTGTTAAGGGATGTCATACAAAGATGTAACTTAAAGGTTAATTGAAATGTAGGCCGACTAGAGCTACAACTAACAGTTATTTTTTCTGTCGTCTAATCTAACAATTATTTTTTCAATTAGTCAACTAAAAATAACTTTTTTTTATTTTTTTATTATTAATTTAGTGTTCTTTTTTATAAACTGTATAAAAAAGTACACTATATTAAAAAACTGTAATGCATTTTAAAATAGGGTAGAAGAGGGTTGCAAAAGTAACATATACAGTAATATACGTTTACAGTTCAATGTTATACCGTTAAAAATTAGCATTACCATTATTATATTGCATAAATTAATAAATTCACAACCAAAACTCATCAGGTAAGAACGCAACAATTACTCCCAAAACTAATTGTAATAATAAAAAGTTACACAGATGGCTCGTCATTTTGAGGTCGGAGAGTGCCAGGATGTTTTCTTTTGAGGTGCTCATGCATCGCAGTTTGGTTTTGCAGGACCATTAAGGACCATTAAGTTTTCCCATACTTTTGATAATCATGGTCTGGGTTTTTGTGATAGAATGGAACTTTCTCGCCGCCATTACGCGGGATGAATATAAACAATGTGACGCGTCGATATTTTCGTAGTTGACGTAATCGATGACGTCGATCACTAAGGCCTCCACTATATAGCATTGTGTTAAGAATAGGTTCATAAATCTGCAGTGGGGCGGCAGTAGCTCAGTGGTAGAGCGGTCGTCCTTCATCCGGAAGGTAGGCGGTTTGATTCCCACTCTCCCCACAGTTCATACTGTCGTTGTGTCCTTGGGCAAGACTGTGTGTCTTGCAGTGGCTGGTTACCACAGTAGAACAATGGAAGTTGCTTTGGATAAAAGCATCAGCTAAATGAATAAATGTAATTCCTGTGATGTTCATTCAGACAACAACTTTTTTTCACACCTGAATGGTGGCTTCAAGGTCCGCACTAAGAACTCACAAAGTATTTGTTTGGTTCAGAAACCTTTTTTTTCCACACTTGTGACATTAGCGATTTACGGCATTTACTGTGGTGAATGTGTTTTCTCTGCAGCGGCTTATTTTAAAGTTGAAATGAAGAAATTTAATAATCAGACTGGAGTAAGGTCTAACTATATTAATATAATACCAGAACCTAAACTTCAAGTGAACTGTCTGAGACAAGATTTAAATTGGTTGGCTTCACAGGAGGCATTAGCCTTAGTAGCATAAAAAATAGAGCCATACAAAAAGTACAATTACGTAATCAATGCCATTTATGTGTTTTTAAAAATATCCAGTAAACATTTTGCTTATTTCCTTCCTCATTTTGCTAACTTTAACCATTACTAGAGGAAGATTTGGTTAAAAACATACGGAAAGTCCAAAAGTCCAGAACAAAGTCTTCTTAACTTCTCCTACCTGTTGATTTGTTCAGTTAGTGTCAACTCCACCTGTTTAACGTGAAAGCACTAATGAAACTCAGGGTTAAATGAATGGATTGAGAACACTGCTTTGTGATACCACTTATCCAAACTAGGATTGTCTAACCAGGTAGAAGAGACATATCCAGTGTAGGTTGACCTGACTGTAGTACAGAGCTCTGTAGTTCTTAGTGTTTTTAAACACTTGGGTGTGCTCTTTCTTTTTCAGAACTGTTTTTATCTTCACCTGGAGTCTATATTGCCCACTATTTTTGCCATATATTTAAAAATTAATCTACAACATTTCTCCACAATCACTTTGATAAAAAAAAAAAAAAAACATAGCGCAATGTTGCACTTGGACTTTTAAACCTTAAAACAGTAATTTCTTAATAATAGCTTGTGATATCAGAGGCTGCTTTCTTTCTTTGAATGGGAATCGGGATATATATTGGGATTTCAACCTACAGTGAGTCTACAATGCACCTTTGTATCAATTTTTTTATTTTTTATTATTTTTATTGTAGGTCCATTCAGGTGTTCATTCTCCTAATGTGTAGGTTTCCATAAACATCTACCTCAAGAGTAAATTAATAAACTTTGGGAAACCAAAAACAGAGAGTTCAAATGGATGTTTTATGACTAACTCCTTGTTCCAGCTTTGTTGTACAGGGTTATAGATCTTTAACAACAACAAACTTTAACAACAACAACATAACTGATTCATGAGAGTTTAACATGTATGAAAGTGTTGCTTGAGACTTAGTTCTCTATATTTATTGCAATACTGTTGTCAGATTCTTTTGTGCAGAGATTTAGGGGAAAGAAACTTGCTCTTTTAAACTAAACCACTTGCTTCAAGGGTCTGTTTGAAGTCTTTTAAAGTGCTAATCAGTCTAATCTTCTACGGCCCCAGCATGAGACCCTGATGTGAAGCTGGCAGTTGGGTTAACATCCAGATAGAGATCAGCCGCCACTGAAGCCTGGGGTTTGTCCTTCCACGGCCGTGAAGGACAGCCTCTGGTTTGAGACCAGACTCGGATTGATTTTCTCTGCCCGTTTGCGTGATGGCTACGGCACCTGCGTGTGATCGTTAACATTGACCCAATAGCGCTATTCATTTTTGGGAGGGGCCGAATTACATGGCTGCCACCCGACACTTCTGGAGGCATGCATGTGCACACACGCCGGCAAAATCTGTTAGGGGAGATTGGGAGGTGACTAAATCCTCCAGTGGAAATCGTCTCATTTACTAACATGTCACACGTTCTCGTGCTTTCCAAATAGCTTTATTGATTTTTCCACTTTAAGATGTAATTTTGGCCTCTCCATCGGGAGCCAACACTGTATTAATTCTGGCTAAAGGGTGATCAATATGAGGCTGCACTGGCTATGTTTAAACAAATAGACATAATCCGTCACCATATTCTGTGCTCGTGTTAGGGCTGTGTGATTATTTTATTGTGTTAGATTTTGAATGTGTTGGATATTGTTAAATTGTGGCGGCATATATTTCTAGTTTTTAAAAAAGCCACAATTAGTTACAGTTATAGTACTTTTCCTGTATGAAGAAATGACAAAATGTACTGTATTTGGTTTGAATTTCTTTAATTGGTAAACTTCAGTCACAATGACCCACAATAAATAACTAATGTTACAGTTTCAACTCAAGTTGCTCTAATAAATAAGCTTTATACAGAGTTGGAACAAAAGAAAGTACACATTACTTGGAGAGCCACAGATAGTTTAAATTGTCTTGTTAATGTTGACATTTTTGAAGACTTCAGTTGCTGTTGTTCTGGATAACACTCTTTTCTCTAATTTCTATTAATTGCATAAATGTAGTTTTATTAATTTTGTTTAGTAAAAATGACACTTTATTTCAGATACATATTATATTACTCATAGCTAACACTTATTATTTAAATCTATAATTATTTTTTTTTTATTTAGGATATGTAACTTATTGTCTGGTATTGTCTGTAACCTGAATTGTGACCATGATTTTTCCATTATATATATTTTTTATATATATTGTACAGCCATGAGGCTAAGCTTTAGTGACTTGTATATTGACAATTTTTGGTGTTTGTAGTAAAACACTGGCAAAATTACTGTGTTCAATTAAAAGGTCCATATATTTTTGTATTTATAAAATGTAGAGTTGTAATTGCAAGGTTAAAAAACTTCCACAGCATGGAATGGTCAAGAAAGTGCATTGCTAAGTGTGCACTAAGGTTGTTTTCACAGTTGTGTAGACTCGGTTCGATTAAAAACTAAACATTGTTACTTTGGGGCATTTTTCTGTTAGTTTAGTTTGCTTTCACTGCACTCAAATTGTTGGTCAAACAAACCAAACCTTCAGATTAACACAGTTACACTCCTTGCCTGTGATGGCAGGAAGGACAAGAAAAACACGGGAAAAAAAAAACTCGCCCATCAAATGCTTTCTTTTCAGCCACAAAAATAAAACCTAGAACATCATCCGATTCTTCCTCTGTATGCCGCGGACGAGACAGCGGCCCGTCATGAATGTTGTTTTTTATTTGTAGCAAATAAGACGTATTTCAGTAACTAATTAGTAACTAACTTTTGTAATTTTACTCTAACTTAGCTTAAATTGATTTGAAACCTGACTTAGATGACTCAACTCAGACCCTACTTGAAAATGTTTTGGTGACTCAGACTTGATACAGACTTGTGATTTTAAGTGCTGATGACTCAGCTCGGACTCGAGTTGAACTAGGACACTGTGTTGATCAGACTATGGTAGGGGTGCTGGGTTAGGAAGCAGACCCTTTCATAACAGTAAAGGTCAGTACATTCAGTAGTTCCCACATTTGTTCACCCCTTTTCTCATATGAACTTTACTTTTACACTTATTTTTTTTGTCCTGTTTCCTAGCCTCACTGGGAGACCAGAGGGAAAGAAATGTCAGAGGGAAAGAACACCACAGTCAGCATAGAAAGCAGTTCAATGCAGTAAGTGCATATAGAGTGCATTTTGGCATTCTGCACAAAAATAAATACATAAGAAAACAGAATTTTCATTTTGGATTGTGATTTCAAAGCAGTCTCTGAGAGATATGTGGAGTGTAAAAGGTCAAAGAATATGACGACGAAAAAGTGAAAGGGAGTGTGGGTGGATGCTTTCTGTAATCCGTGCTGTAACTGAGGTGTTAAATGTAGGCATATACACAAAACAGCATTGACAAAATAGCAACATTTTCAACATTAATAACAAGTCTAGCACATATATAAGCTGAAAATACATGACAACTTTTCCCTCGAAACAGAACTGTGCCAAACAATGGGAATGTAAGCAGAGTGGTGATGAGAAACTCTGCACATTCGACAACACTTTGACCTTGAAGTGTGAAGTGCAGTGAATGGAAGTCTGTGCATATATATGTTTTTGTGACCAGCTAACACATTTTCCAATAGCATTTGGATTCCTTGCTTTGTTTTAAGGCATAGCAGAAAAGTGTTACCTTCAGCCCCGGGGTATCAGGGTCGTTGGGGTCAAAGGTGGTCAGTGGTGAAGGTCCAGGACGTGAGCCATAGGACAGGACAAAGGGGTACAACACACGTTTGGTGGAAGGTCACGGAAAAAGCACGGAGACATGGCGGCGGGGAGGAGGGAGCAAAATAATGGAGCGATATGAGAGGGGAAGGGCAGCAGTAGGGTGACCATACATAATTCTTATTTAACTAGGGCTGTATAATTTTAAGGTTCTAGAAAAAAAAAGCTAAAAACAAACCCTTATATGTCACGACTTTGAACAGTCTCCGTTCCGTTCTTTAACCAATAATTTGTTTGTCTGACCACAAATGTCAAATCACAATGTTACCAAGGCTACAGCAGTTTTAACAGCTGAAAAATGCTGTTTAGTTTGCCCATTGTTTATCTATACACTCTAGGAAAAGGCTGAGATGTTAATTAATAATGTTATGTAATCGTTTTTGAGCAAAACACAAATGGACACACGTTTCAACAATTGTTTTCTAAATAACTCAAACCAAACTGTATTAAACACTACATCAAAAGGCTGACTTAATTTAACATTTAAGATTTCATTTTAATTACTTATTCCTTTTACTCTACACAATTACATTAAACTGAATCTACACAAATACATACTGCATATTTCCAAAATTTAGTATGCTTAAATTTAGTATATTAGTAATTAAGTACAGTTTCTTAAAAGTTGTTAAAAGTCCTTGTTAAATAAACTGAGATTATCACAAATGTGTGCATGGTTAGCACAAGGAGTGTGACAAAATAAGATTATATGCTCATTGCAAAAAAAAAAGTTAAGTTAATTGATTGTGGCAATTCTTTATCAATCAATTGTTCATCAAGATAACTGCAAGCTGTTTATTTTTTATGCTTTTTGGACATTTGTCTAGGCATTATGACTTTGGTCATACTGGTGATTTAAGAAAACAATATATATATATATATATTTTTGGTCCGTCAGTGTGGCCCACTCTGTTCTGTGCGACTGAAGAGCAAAGGCTTTGCTCAACTTGCGCTGTGTCCAGCCGAGAACAGGGCTGTAGACAATAGTTTGTTGAATAATTGTTAGGAGAGTTGCTTTATTTGCGTCAGAGCTGTGTTGATTCAGAAGCAGTGCTGTCTTACTAATACGCTGAACATGAGTGTAATGCTGCAGGGCCGGAACTAGGATTGTGGGGTCTATGGGATAAATCTAAATTTGGCCCCCCTTTGGGGAGGGGAGTTAATATTTTTCTGGACTAAAAATACAATTTAACTTTCTTTAAATAAATGAGGCTGATGCATAACAGACTACTGCCAAAATAACTTAACAAACTGAATTTACACAAGTTATAGATTTTCAGAAAAAAAAGAAAATGTGTTTTGTGGTCTTTGAAAATAAAACCTTTTAAAATTCAACATTTTGGAAAGATAGCTCTTCTTGTCTGGGCACAGTGGGAAAGTGCTTAAGCCCTGATTAATGTTATTTTTACTTTCAACCACAAAAAGTATTGTAAAGTGACTCCAGTATGTTTTAGTGACATTTTCAAACTGTAAACATAATTTTATAAATATTGTGATAATATTGTTAATCACAATTATTGTGGCCAGGATAAATAGAAATTATAATATTGTGCCATGCATAGTTAGCACACATTTTTCCTGGCTAGAATGTCATGGGTTCAATCCCTAGGTCATTATAAAGAAACATTTTGTCAATCAGTGTATGTCAACTGCAACTAGACCCACGCAACCCCGTAACAGGTTTAGCCATAGAAAATTACTAAATCAATTACAGAAATTGTGTTTTTCATCAACGCTATTGCTAAACTAGAATTATGTTATTTTCTAAAGAGGCCCAGCAACAATACAGCGTTAAGCTAATACGAACGCCACCTTTTTTATTATTCTAAGTATTTCCACTCTGATGTAAATTCTAATATGTTGTTTGTAGCAATATCTTTATATTGATCTAAGAGAGAATCCACTCTCTCTGAGCACAGGGAGGACAGACTCTACACTGAAAGGCCAATACCGGCCCACTCAGGGACTGAACCCATGTAGTTTGTTTCTCAAAGATTAGCTTAATTTATGTTAGTATTAAACTGAATAATTATGGCTATCTGACACCAAAGTGTAAGGCTACAATGGCGTTTTTCAAAATGTTAACAACATAACGCATAAAGTTGTGATCTAATTTAGTCTAGCAACAATGCAACTTCTGTAATTTAACAGTTGAGTTTAACAGTCAAATTTAAACTTAAGTTCTTTACTTTTGGTGGTCAGTAGTGGATTAAGTTCTTCATTTATTTATACATTTTCAGATCCTGATATGGGTCGTGGGGGAGCTGGAGCTTATTGTGTTATGCCCTGGACAATTGCCAGTCAACCACAGTGCTAATACATAGAGACACACAAACAGATATCCATTAACTCCCAGATTCATTCAATATGCAATTCTATTTAGATTTGCTTATTGATAACAAATTTATTGCATTTGTATTGCAAGTAAATTCATGACATTAAATTTAAATTCCTGCAATGTTTAAGAATGCATTTAAAAACGTCTTGGTTTAGATGACTGAAAATATGGTCACTCTAGGCAAGAGGGATGGATGTTGGAAAGGATTAAAAGACAAAGAAGGATTTGGGGAGATATGGAGGGAAATGGAGGTAAGAAGCAGAAAAGGAGGTCGGGAAAGCGGCTTCAAAGGGACTAGGGGCGAAGAGTCAATTCCTCTAAAAAAAAAAACTTAACTCAAGAAAAAAAGGAATGAACCCATACCTTGGTCGTTTAACGTCAGGTGCGCCAGACCTTGAGAAGGAAAAAACAGAAAAAAGGAAACAGAAAGAGGAAGAAAAGAAGGTCATAAAAGGCACGGGAAGAAAAAAAGCATTGTCACAACGTTGGACTGCAGTTTGTGACAGACATCCTGGGGCAGATACGGATGTCAGAGTTCAAATCAAAGGTAAAAAAAACGAGAGTAGAGATTGAGAGAAAGAGGTAAAGAGATAAAGAGACAGAGCGAGTAGGAAACGGAAAACAAGCAAACACTTTTTTGAGTGAGGTGTGTGGGGGGTTTAGAAAAAAAAGCATTTTCATTTGGTGCAACCCCCGAAGGCTATTGCTCTCACAAATGCTTTTTTTTCCTCTGGAGTACTTATGGAACACACAGAGATCTGTTTGGCAGAAACGACTTGGATTGGATTCTTCGTCTCTGTACTGTACTCAAAGCAGTAAAAAAAAGAAAAGAGAGAAGAACAGCAAGGTCTCACATATCCAGGGTCAGACCGAGAAGAATGCTACAGCGAAGCCAAACATTATTCCAACACAGCAGCTCGAGGTATTTGCTATTGTCAACACCTCTCAGCAAAAGGGCAAACAAACTAAGCGCAAGAAAAATGGATATGGTTTGCAGAGGCAAACAATAGTTTAGACCATACACCAGCCTACCAAAGCTTCCATGTAATAACATTCCAACGTTTTGGGAAATATCACTGTAACATAATTATTGAAAGCCTACAGCAAGGGGTTTATGTCCAAATAAACCCAATAGTAACAGCAGATTGGATTTGACCTCAGGCTGTAAAAGAATATCAACAACTGTTAGACAAGAAGCCGCAAAAGGTCAAATCCTTTCAAGGCAAACTGTCTTCCACTGATCAATACCATTTTAAACTCCCCCGACAAAATCAGTGCCAAGGGATTCAGAGCTTTCCTAGTTTCAAAAAGCACTATTTACTGGTCAAGCAGAAGTCCAGCATTCAAAATAAATAATAAATGTTGCATTTAAACACTTCTTTGCAAAATGAATCAGTCTATTAAAGGGTGAAAACATCTCTAATTACTCTCTTTAAAACTGAACATTTTGTTACAGGAAATACTCAATGACCCATTTCTTATAATAAAACAGAGATATTTGGTGGCTCTTTGTGCGTCATAATCATTAAATTGCCTGTTATGTGGCTCTTTATGGATGTAAATATTTCTGTCGCAGCCTTTCATGTCTGCTCTCAAATCAAGGATGGTTATACTTTAGAGTCTAGAGGCTCACAAAAGGACAGCCTGATGTTTTTATTTGCATCATGCACAAAAATGTTTGCCTCTAACAGCTTCATAGGGTTATTCATAATTTAAATAAAAGGACAAGCAACCAGTGCTTAGCAGCTACATTAATGCTTGTCTGGTGTAGCTATCTGTATATTTTGTCTGAAAGGGTCCACTGGATTTCAAGAATTAAACAATGTCATGCATTTTTTAACCCAGAATCAATTGTAAATGTAAAAAATGTTTTTGTCATTCAACACTGTTGAAGAAATCTGGCTAACTAGGACAAAATCTTGCTCAAAGTACCATTTAGAACCAGAAATAAACTCGATCAGGATTACATTGAATCTTACGCAAAACCAGGACAAAAGCAACCCTGCACCATTACTGAACATGGACAAAACCAGGACCAAGACCATGAACTTCGGACTAAACTCAAGGATAAATTCCGAGACATAACTGTATAGATTTTTGTACTGTGATTTTTGTTGCAGGGTCAAAATGACTCTACTACAACCATTGCAATCTGTTTGTACATTGCTTTTACAAAAGTGTAAACAACAGCCATTATTATCTTTTACAGATCGATGGGCGTCTTCAACAAAAGTGAGCAAGTTTCAAGTTGAAAATATATACATTTCTGATCTTAAAAGGTGTTTTTTTAACCTAACACAACACAAGGGTTAATAAAAGATTTGCTTTCGACATGCTTCTGTAACAAATAACCAAGAAAAAACATCTGAAAACAAATTAACACACAAATCTTCAGGCAAGATGTTAGTGTTAAATCCACACACAACTTTCTGCCATTAAACGTAGGACGAACCAGGTACAACCCCACCAGGATTGAACAAAACCAAAACTAATCAAAGACTAAACATAGGCCCAAACCTTAAATAATAAACCAGGACTTAACAAGGAATGTAGGACCAAATCAGGTCTTCACCGACAATGGCAGAAATAAGTTAATACTAGGACTAAATCATGGATTAGATTTAGGACTAATTTTAAGACTAACAAATGATAAAATCCAGAGACTTAAGTATTAGCATAATTTTTTTGTTAGGGTCAAATTGACCCTAAAATTAATGTTACCCACTTTTATGAAAATATACACCAACACTGACTTTTTCTGGTCTTTTTAGTAAAATTGACTACGGTTCATTTAAAGTATACTCTCTGCTCTTTAACATCCAAGTCATTTTCATCATCAGACAACACAAGAGTTAAAATACATACTTACTGTTTGCTTCTGTCACGGATAACTGACAAAAGGATTATGTCTGAAAATAAATTAGCACAAAACATCCTTAAGCCAGAAGTTAGTGTGCAACCCACAAACCACCACCTGCAATGGAGTCAGTCAAAATGCAAAGATGATGATGGCCCAAATGACTCTTGATGACAAGCTGTTTCTATTGTCCTGGCTTCTAATAACAGCTGTGATTCTGGGGCTGAGGACATGTACTGGCCGAGTGCTTTTTTTATCTGGCTTCGGTGCATTTCCTGTCGGCCCTATCTAGGGAGTCCAATCATTCTCACTCTGCCACCCTCTGTTTTTGTTCCTTTGCTCATAATCCATTAAGGAGATAAGGCCAAGGCTCCTTCGAACAGCGCTGTTGCTGCATACAAAATCATTCAAATATCCTCCCACCGCAGGGCTTCATCCAGCTCAGGAAAGGTGAAGACATGAGTAAAACAAGGGAAACAACTCTAATCACAGGCAGCTTTGGGAGATTTGGAGACAAGTTAAAAGTAAAGAAAAGATATCCACAATATACAAGATAGAAGAATATGTAAGATAACATTTTGTAGATTCACTAAAGAAGTTGAAATTAAATACCAGGCAATTTACAGCCTGTTCTTGTGTGACATTCCACATTTAGGGGTATATTGCATATACTCTAAAAAATGTTGCAAGGTTTTTGTTGTTGTTATGACCCCTATCTGTAGGATCTATATATTGTAGCTCTGTTCTCTGTTGCTGCTGGTTCTCTTTCCTACCAGGGCTAAGCCAATCCAGATCATAAATTGCCTGTGGGCCGGGCCCTTCAGTTTAAAATCTGGCCTGTTTAGACCCAATGGAACTATCACTCCTGGCATCCATAGCTTTTGTTTTGTCGGTTTGTCCTCTCAGACTCTGTGTTCCAAAGCTGGCCACAGCAACTCTGGGGCGCCCACCGGCTCTGTGTGGTGCGGGTTCCGCTGTGGCTTTCTTTCTATAGTACTTTTTTAAAATGCTTATGTTTAACGTAGTTTCTTTTTTTTTTTTCTTAAAATTAGAGATGACATGTTATGACATGCATACTTAAAAGTAACAGTAAAGTAATCAAATATGTAGCTACTTTCTTCAAGTATTTAAGCCTCTGATGTGGTTCGGTTGTGAACAAAAAACGTTTGTCAAAAAAATATATATAATCTTTTATTTTGTAGTATTTGTCATTTCCTGCTCAAGGAATGGTCTCTTTGTCGTGCCTCCATACCATAAACTCCATGGGCGAGTCCAGCTGAACAGTGCATATTTAGGGGCGTTTTGATTAAATCCTTCCACTTTCAGTTCGCTGGATTTATCAACAGTTAATCTAGCGTTTGCGTACACTAGGACTAGCCTGATACGCACAGTTTCATAAATGCTACGCTCACTCTGTTGTATGGCCACTTTTACGCACAGATCTGCACCGTTTTTACACAACTTTGATTAATGAGGGCCATAGTGTGGACATCCTCTTGATGTGCTCTCTCGGGGAATTTTGTGAGTGGAGGGTATGGCTTAAGTTTGGGGATTTTAGGAGTTGTGTATAACATGATTTTACTGTAGTGGAAATCACACAATATGTAATATTGATACTGTGTGTGTAAAGTGTGTACATGAAGTTGAAAGTAATAATTAAATAAGAGCACAAAAGAATGAGGCATCTTTGCACACTTATGCAGTGCCGGTGACATGACAAACTAACATACACAAAATCTACATGTTTATTCCTGGCACTTGTCCGGAGAATCTGTGAATGCTGTTTATACATGACGCCCACCTGGAGGTTACACTCGGTGGCTTCCTGCAGTGGATTGTAATAACCACAGGCATGTATGAGAGGGCTTAAGAGCCTTCAGTCTTCACGGACCTGCTTAAAAAATCACATCAATTCTGCATCAAAAATGGAGCTCAAATAAAATTTGAAATAAAAATACCACACATACTGGGAACATGTGGAGCTGCATCTTTACAACCCACCATCTCCTTGAGATGGTAGCATTTGATTACATCCTTCACCCGACTGGGAGCACAGATGGGAGTGCCTAACAGAACCGGCAATGATTGGAGAGGGGCTCTGATTGGCTGCTTATGATTGAGTGGCAGATGGAGCGGGCTCATAATTCTGTCATTAGGAGGAGAAATGTTTATGTTTTGATGTGGCTCACTCCGCTCATCCCTTTGTTTTCCATCTTGTCATCTTTTCCTGCTTCCATGGTCAAATTGAGGCTTTCATTAGCCAGCTGCCTCCTGTGCTCTTCTACATCATCTGCCTTTCTTCTTCTCTGCTTTCAACTGTGATGAACACCCGCCATTATTGTTCAATTAGTTCAAGAGACAAGGAAACACTGGGGTATGAAACACCTGAATTAATTCGCCCTGTAGGTATTATTAAACAGTGGTTAGCTTACATGATCTAGTATTTACTCTCAGTATGTCCAAGAAAGGATGACTCCATGGCGTATGTTGGTGGGTTCCTTTACTAACAGCATCTTAATCTAATATTTTTAACATGGTAAATAGCAATAACTTATTATTAGCCTTATTTACTAAGATCTCAAGGTGCTAAATTACATTTGCAGAGTTAAAAATAGTTGAGAATATTGTTGGGTGCTTTGCATAGAAAAAAATGTTTTGTTTACTTTTGCAGTAAATGTGCAAATGGTCCTACAAGTAAACTATCTATTTGCTTGCACTACTCTACGTATAACTACAGTTCATGCATTTATTAATTTTAATAATTAACAGGTTGCATGCAAAATCAGCTGTGTATGGAACACAAACCTCAGAAGACCACATAGTAGATCTGGGGCTGTAGAACACAGTTACACAGTATGGACCAGATTTATTAAGATCTTTAATACTAGTGGGTGCTAAATTTCATTTGCAGTTTTTAAAATTGCCCATGAGGTTTGTGGACGGGTTGCACGCAAAGTCAGCATGAACTATGCTACACCTGTGAGCGATACAAACCTCACTGTTCACGTTTAGTAAATCAAATTATTGTGGTGATTGTCAGGCAAGTAAATGTTCAAGACTAGAGAGGTCTAACAAGTCCAAACAAGTTGCCAATCAAAGCTCAAAGGCAAACTTTGATTTAAAAATTATAATATAATATACAATTCTAACTAATTTCATCAAACTAAAACTTTAACAGTTACATCATCTTTTCACTTCCCATTTGTGGACTCTGTAATACATTTTGAACTTGCTTCAAAAATACCAGGAGACCCTTGCTCCTTTGGCATTTTCACATGATCAAATATGTCCCTGAGAGAACAAAGAGCACCATAGTGCACTTGCCAGACTAAATTGCTAGCTTCCCTTGTGACTAACAGAAGACTGGCCCCCTGTCCTTTGCTTAAAATCTTTGAACAGAAATAAGGGGACATGTACCATAAGACCGTAGGACTGTTCTCTTCTTCACTTTTCATCAGATCAGTTTTAAATATGTTTTCCTATTGAGCCCCCTGGAGTTCTCAAATGGCTCATTAAATAACACAATGATAATAGTCAAAAACTGACCTCCTAAAAGTGCATGGCCTACCAACACAACTGCATCTGATCCCAAAATGCTAGTCTCACACCACTGGTTAATACCCATTTCTTTTTCAGAATACTCTTTTGATGGCTTTAGCGGGAGTCATCATTACCACCAGGCAAGAACTACCGAAGTGTATAAAAGTCATGAAGAATAAAATAAGAACAATAAACGCTTTTATGTGTGGTCTATTGCTCAGAGCACCCATGGCACGAGATATAAACCTTCGCAATATTCAAAAGATTCTACAGATCCACAAATCACAGGTTTTTACTGGGCCAGGGTTCAGATAAAGTTTCACAGCGTAATCATTGCTTGTGTGTGCAGTGCACTGCCAAGAAGCACAGGCCTGGCCCTGGAGGGCTCCGAAAAAAAAAAACAGAGCCATTTGTTCAAACCTCTGCCTCAAAAATGCCTGGAAATTCTGCGATTGAATTGAAACAATATTCATCTTCTAATCTATAATGCATGGTGTCTTTGCACAGCTTAAAGTCATACAGGAAACAGTAGTCAAATTTAAAGCGCTTTAAGAATTCATCAGTGAAAATTCAGATGAGCTGAAAAGGACCTATGGCTGTACAATGACCTCTGTAATCTTGCACAAAGTTCTAGATTTATGTTAACGGCTTCCATGTCTTTCAGCACTTTTGAATAATTCAAATAGAGTGTGGCCTGATTCAAAAGGATGAAACATGTTAGGGTGAAAATATCTCCCTGTCGAGCCAGACTGTGTCTTGCGGTGATTCTAATAGCAGATATAGGCTTTCAGAGAATTCGCTCTGCATTAACCTTGCTTATTATATGCAGTACAGACTATGTGATCTGAGAAGTACTTTGCTATACCACATTTAAAAATGTTTTATTAATGCTGTTGCTGCAAGAAAAATTACAGATTTGTGGTTGGCTTGTCCAGTCTATTTCCAAAAAGATTCTAAAATAATTAGTCTTGTCTCTGGACTTCAGTTGAATTTCCAGGGGACAGTATTAATGCTGAAGCAGAATAAACCTGCCATGCCTCTAGATGGAACTGCATAAACATAGAACCAATGAAAATAATTAGGCACTGCATAAAACCCTTATTTTAGATAAACCGGAAGGTTGGTGGTTTGACCACAGTTCCTACTGTTGTTGTGTCCTTGGGAGAGACACTTAACCCACCTTGCCTCCAGTGGTATTCCAGCTATAACACTGGGGAATAGAATCTTCATATACGTTGCTTTAAGTAAAAGCGTCTGCTAAATGACTAAATGTCTGTAAATGTTCTCAGTCAACCAGGACATCTTGAAAAAAAGCTCAGAATTGATAAAGTTTCTTAGAATCAGAGACAAAAAGTCTTGAAAACTGAGTCCAGATGCTTTTACTTCAATCTTTTTTTTTTTTTTTTATGACTAAATGTAAATGTAAACACTTACAGTTTGTTTGACAAGATTTCTACACAGTGGAAATTGATACAGAGGGAAGGAATTCTAAATGGATTAATAACAAACAAGAGAGTTTGTTGACTGCAGCGGTTTTTTACCCTGACCTTTGAACCCTGCCTTCTGCCTCTCTTTGCTCCAGTCTGACAGGACTGTATAATAATCTTTGACTTGTCGGAGTGTTATTAGCTTTGATTTTGGCTCTAAACATTAGTAGTAACTGTTCTTGCTGTAAGTAATGAGAAAAAGAGATATGTTTTTGGGTCCTTTATAGAGAAAATCTGTTTGGCTGCAATAGAGTAAATTTCTAGTACTTTTTATGTAAATATGTTGAAGATGTTTGAATTGTATAATAATAATAATAATAATAATAATAATAATAATAATAATAATAATAATAATAATACTGTTATTATCAGGCAGGTTATTATTTGTTTTTTCATAATGATAGAATTTGTATGCCGAGATGCCAATGTTTAAATAAAACACAACAAAACACAACGCATGACACTTTGGTGGGTGATTGGCATTCAAAATTGGCATTGCTAGTGCTGGGTAGATCTTTTTTACTATTGTTCATTGTTGTTTATGCATAATTTAAAATAAAAATCCCCCAATGGCTTTTAAGTGCAAACCATAAGCCCAAACGGTGCATAGTAACAGTAGTTCAGCACTAGTTAAAGTTACACAAAATATCTAACTGATTTTAAATTATTTTCCTCTCAGCTTGGTTCACCCTAGTTAAAAAATCCCATCTGTGGGCCTGGTCGAATGACTCACAAAAAATACATATTAACTCATCTTTCACAAATCCAAAAGGTTCCAGTTGCTCTGTTACCTAACAAGATAATGGGAAACATTACCATCTAGACCTAGCAATTATCGGTCAGTAGAAGATAAGATAAGCTTGTATGTGCAACAGTTCATTATACACTGAGTAGTTAGGATGGATATTTCCTTACTGAGCACCTTGTTTCATCTGCTAGCCTCACCAGCCTTGTTGCCAACTCGGCAGCACACAAAAGAAAATAAAATAAAAGTTTACTTGCTGCTACCATAGACATCAGTACCTTGTTGCACACATCAACGTAACAAAGAATCTTTCCAGCTCTGGAGCTTTCCGTTTGCCTCCTTAAGTCTAGCAGACCCTTGCTCTAGTGAGCTGTCAGTAGTCCCCTGTAAATACAACACCATAACTATGGCAGAGCCTTTCTCCCAATGTTTTTGTACTCCACACTCTCGCAGAGAAATGAACAGATCCCAAAGGCTCTACTTGTGTCCATCATTTAAGGTATGCTGTACATGAAACTTAAATTGTCAGTCAGTTAATAGGTAAAAAAAAAAAACAATTAACAAAAAGAACAAGTCTACCAGAAAAGGTTATGGTTAAGGTAATGATTGTTAAACACAATAGCTGAGACAGAGGTAAAGTATTTATTTTTTTTAAGTTGCCAGTTCCAAACTAAAGCAAATGCACAAAACAAACTAAAAAAATACCGTAACATACTTCAAAAAGTAAAAAAAAAAAAACATATGTATGTAACATTGGTAACTAGGTAGTTGTACCTGGATGACTGAGATCCTAGGCGTCTTAGAAATCCTTAGTCATCCTCGCCAGCTCTGTCTTGAGAATAAGTCTTACCTTAAAAAGTTGAGTCACAATTGTTTTTAAAAGCTCTAAGCTTATTCTCTCACCATTAAAGAATGCACATCAAGAATACGTTGGCAGAGAAGTAGTATAGAAGTGAATAGGGTTATTTTCACTTTACAGAATTAGTTTAATAGTTTTTCCTTGTGTGGGATTCTGTGAGTCTGAATAAAAAAAGCTGTGCCTAAAGAGATACTGTGTGTGGGTTACTGCACTGATTCTTGTGGATTTCTTAGAAATACCGCAGGGAAGTGTTGACCTCAGGCGAGCCACTTAAGCAGAGCGACCCCAGCATTAAATTTTTATGGTCACTCGACTTTACACAGCCACTACAGCCATCATCTGTCAGGAGCCACACACTACCGTCTTTGGAGGCCTGTCAAATGATATAACTAAAGTTACTATTAGCCAGTTTTGCGCTACATAATTTAAACTGTGTACATCTATTTTTTTATTCAGTTCTGTCATATAAAATTTTATGCTGAAGGAGTATTGTTTCAAACAAAAAGAATAGCTTTTATTTTTCTGTCTATGTGTGGAGGTTGATACTTTGGTAACAGACATTTCAAGATATCACACTTCTCAAATATCCAAATTAGCAGAGTAATGGCGAGAGAATCACTTTAACTCTCACACTTTGTTCATTTAAACACAGCTAATATATCATGGGAAATGTCGGCAGAAATAAATCAAAGCGTCTCGGAGGCTGGCGAGCAGAAGACTTCTGACAGTGGCTGTTCCGTCTTAATTAAACAGTTCATAAATAAATGGGACCTCCATATGCCGAGCCGGAGAAACTGGACTAATTTCACGTTTGAGCCATTAAGGTAAACACACAGAAGGGTTGTTGATGATTTCTTCAGTTGCAGTAATTTATACATGACAACCTAAAGATGCTCAAAGGAGTTAGGGTGGTTGACAAGCACTCACTGAAGACCTCTATGCCAGTGCAATCAGCTGAATATGTAACATAAATGCTTTGAATCTTTTTATAGCTTTTTACTATTTTTAAACCACATAAGCTGTGAGTGTATTTTGGTTAAAATTTAAGCAGATCACAATTATTTTTTACTGGATGAAACTGCAATAGTAAATAGTAGATTCAACATGAAGCATAAAGTTTATTTAAAATTGTTTTTAGCAAAGGGTATGACGACATGACGTAAAAGACGTAACTAACACGAGGGAAATTTAAGCACAATAAGAAGGTGTCTGGCCAGTGTGGGGTTTTCAGCAGCAATATGGAGAAAGAAAGAAAGAACATTGATGGCCGTTTTTAAAAGAACTGTTTACAACGTGAGCAGTGCTGTGGAAAACATACAGCTCTGGAAAAAAAGGCTTGAGTAAAAGCATCTGGACTTCGTTTTCAAGGTGAAGACGTTTCGTCTCTATTCCAAGAGACTTTGTCAATTCTGAGTTCAACTGGTAAGAGAGCTGAGCTTATATCTCTAAATGGAGGAGTTTCCCCTGAAACCAAACCTGATGGGCCAGGTTGTTGTGTTGTTGGTCATGAAAGGGAGGTGTGACTCCATATGTGTGAAAGTCGTTAAGGCTACGAAGAGTCGTTGGTGACATTGGTCCATACAGGCGCAAGGTGGTAAGTGTGTAATGTATGGCTCAGTGACACAGATGCTTTTACTCAAACCTTTTTTTCAAGATGCCCTGGATGACTGAGAACCTCCACAGACATACAGCTCTGGAAAAAATTAAGAGACCACTGGTGAAGAGCGTGCCAAAACGCATGAAAGTTGTGATTTAAAATCAGGGTTATTCCACCAAATATTGAGTTCTGAACTCTTCCTAAGTTAAAACATTAGTATTGTGTATTGTGTAACTTAATTTGTCTGACAACACTGCATCTTTTTTGTTATTTTGAGCAGTTGTTGCTTTCGGCAAATAAATCCTCTAAATTACATTATTTTTATTAGGAATTTGGGAAAAATGTTGTCAGTAGTTTTTAAAATAAAACAAAAATGTTAATTTTACCTAAACACACACCTATAAAGAGTAAACACAGAGAAACTTTTGCAGTGGTCTCTTTTGCAGCTAATGCTAGCTAGCGCAATCTTGCAGAGCGCTCTGAAAGCTAGCAACCTCCATTGTTAAAGTAGTTAATTATAAAGTTCCCATGAAGACAACATTAACAAGGTACCGCCAAGGTCATAAAAGTATTAAAAATGTATGACCTTTTATGGTGTCAAAATCAGGTCCATAAAATGTTTTACATTTAATTGCACTATAAACTGTAAAAAATTGTGGATTTATCACAAAGGTATTGTGCATCATTGACAGCAAAAATACTTCTTTTTTTTAACTTTATTACATTTCAGAGACTGTACTTTTTTACTTTTACTTAAGTAAAGAAGTTGAATCAGAACTTTTCCCAGAAAAGGTACAGTAGTACTACTTTGCAACTCTGTAATTGACACTCAGACAGTCCACACAAAATTAAAAGCAAAGTCTGCTGCTTTTGCTTATGATTGGCGTGGACTGCCCCGGGTAAAATGGGACGTTTGGTCACTTTACGCATGGAGTAAATTGAATTTTTAAATCTTAACATACATTTTTTTATCTTAACCTTGTTCTTCTGCCTATAGCTGTGTTGACTTGGTTAAAATGTATTATCAATATTCAACAAAAGGATATGACAAGAGACAAGAAAATGTTGTCAGCTGCAACACATCTTTTCCTAACCCACACTTAAGAAACACATTAAACACTTTGAGTTACCCAGTGTATGAATTGTGCTATATAAATAGAATTGCCTTGCCTTGCCTAAACACTGAACTTAATTGTTGTGGAAATGCTTTTTGTTTCACATTTAGGAGACTAGGCTATTTACTATTCTAAATTTTCCGGTTGCTTTTTCCATAACATTTTTAGTTTATAGACACCCAAAGCCAGCCTGGGTTTAGATTGCAAACCAAATAAATTCAGTCCCTAACCTCTATTTCCATTTTACTTACAAGGTCAAAACTAATCATTGGCCTTCAACAAGTTCTAGTATCCATCCATCTGGATCCATCTGTCCTTCCTCTTTCCTCAATGTAATCTTCAGCTGCCAGAGCCTCTTCACCCCAAGTTCGTCCTGTTTTTTCCCCAGCTCTAATTTCACAGAATAAATGCCTCTGATTGCCACTTCTGGACTCCACTCATTAGACAGTCCGGAGAAAATGTACTTGCTGTTTTTTTGCTAACCCCCCTTCCTTTTTTTTTTTTCTTCTTGGTGTTGAAAGCTGTAATTGCAATGTCAGATGTGATCTGGAGGCCAGCAGCATTGATGGAACGAAGGAAGGAAGCAAGCGCTCAAGTGAACCATTAACAGATGGAGCAATACCTCCTTTGTCACAATTACATCTCAAAACATTTGCAACCTCTGCTCGCCTTTTTTTTTTATTTTCAATTGATCTGATCTTCTGATGAGGATGAGAGGAGAGAGGAGATAGTGATTTGGAAGAGAATGTGTCAGAGCAGGATAAAATAGAAGTTTCTTACCACTGCTTTGAATGCAAAGACTTCTTTAATGTTTTGTGTTCGAGTAATAGATGTTAAATGTTATAACTGATAACTGATAAAATGACTTTTAATGATATAGCTGTGAGGACAGTGTTTAATGGTCACAGTGGTTAAACCTGGTTATATTATAAATTCCAACTGTTCCAAAATGTTTGTTGTTTTAATTCCATAAACTATATTAAATATTATGTCATTTTATTTTATGTCTTGTGTTAAAAAGAACATAATACTGTGTAATAGAAGATTTTTTTTAACTCAAAACACTTACTATGTAGGATTATTAAGCTATTCAGATTTTTTAATTGCTAATAAATATTATTAAAGGATCAAAGCAAACATGAAAAAATAAGAAAATCTAACTGCTGTAGTGACCCATCCATTATAAATTTTAATAATCTAAAACAAAAAGCATCTTGTCTAGGAAAACAAATGCACAAATTAAGAATACATTTGTTGGCCACTTTCTATTAATTTAACCAGAATTCAACTCCTTCTTAAATGTCTGCACTTCCAGGCGCTCCACAGATTCCATGCTCTAATGGTGTTTACCCGAGCCAAATGTGCTAAATGACGTTAGCTCGCGTTTGTCTCAGTCGGAAGACATTAATTTTCCATTATGGGTTTGTTGTTGTAGTTACCTGCTGAGGCACACCCCTGACTCAGTGCAGGAAGAAGCTTTGTCGGAAACTCAGAGGGAGCCGCGGTTCTGGGAAAAGTCATTACAAGTTCTCTTCCTCCTCCTATCATGAAAGTACAGCTTACTGCCGTGCTGTTAGTGGAGAGGAACGGGATGAGAGCGAGCTCCTAAACGCCGACTCACAAATAAAATTGTCAGAGTGAGATGTTTAACAACAACAAATGCTTCAGGCAAGATGCTACATTGAGCTAATGTCCCGGTAGATTAGCTCACTCTGAGGGTCGACGATTTTGTTTTTTAGCACAAACAGTCTTTTTTAGATTTTAGACAAATGTGCATTAAACTAAAATTCTAAAGGTTCAGATTAGAACTTAACTTAATTTGTAAATCAACTGAAACAAATAATGCAGTTTGAAACCAGTAAGGTCAAAATAGTTACCAGAAGGCATAGAGAAAAGAACACAATGCTTAGTTGCACGCTAATGCCCAAATACAAAGCTAAAGTTTATTTATACCTCATATTAAATAGTCTACATAATATATTTACTTAGAAATTATTAGTTAATTATGACTGCCAGCTGTCTAAAGTGCTCCTGCTTCAATCCGAGTCTGTCAGTATGTTGCTCGTCCCCGGGGAAACAATGTGTGTGTAAAGCCCCTGTAACTTCTCAATAAACTAGTTATAGCCACAAGCACTCTTAAACTTATTTTGCGGTCCAGATAGTTGGGCATTTCTCACTCAAAATAAGAAAGTGTCCGGATTCTGTTCCGGCAGGATCAAGCTCAGATTAAAATTCAGTTAAAGATTAATTATTTTTTTTTTTTTTATTTGTTTTTTCCTAAAAGTAGGTTGTTTTTTTTTTTTTTGTCCTTTTTAGGGAACAGCAAGACAGAAATGTTCTCAATTAGAATGTGTCCCATTATCATCTCATCATCAAAAAAGGTTCCTTATGTGATGGTATAAACGCCTTCTGCCCGTCGTCCAGATGCTTTTTATTGTATTATGACCTGGATGATGGAAAACCTCCACTGATGTCCTACATCAAAAGTTCTCAAAATTTGGCTTCTAAAAATAAATTCAATATACACGTTGCCCTCAGCCTCCCCGAGAAAGTCTATACCAGAGTACTGGAGAGGAGAATGCGGCCTCGGATTAAGGAGGAACAATGTGGTTTTCGTCCCGGTCGTGGAAAACTGGACCAGCTCTATACCCTCTCCAGGGTGCTGGAGGGTTTATGGGAGTTTGCCCAACCAGTCCACATGTGCTTTGTGGATCTGGAGAAGGCATTTGACTATGTCCCTCGTGGTGGCCTGTGGAGGGTGCTCTGGGAGTATAGGGTCCGGGGCCCTTTGCTAAGGGCTGTCCGGTCCCTGTACGACCGGAGCAGGAGCTTGGTTCGCATTGCCGGCAGTAAGTCAGACCAGGAGTTCAAGTATCTTGGGGTCTTGTTCACGAGTGAGGGAAGGAGGGAACGTGAGATTGACAGACGGATCGGTCCAGCTTCTGCAGTGATACAGTCGATGTACCGGTCTGTCCTGGTAAAGAAGGAGCTGAGCTTCAAGGCGAAGCTCTCATATTATCGGTCGATCTACATTCCTACTCTCACCTATGGTCATGAGCTTTGGGTCATGACCGAAAGAACAAGATACAAGCTGCCGAAATGAGCTTTCTCCGCAGGGTGGCGGGGTACTCCCTTGGAGCTAGGGTGATGAGCTTGGTCACTCTGGAGGTGCTCAAAGTAGAGGCGCCGCTCCTCCACATCAATAGGAGCCAGCTAAGGTGGCTCGAGCATCTGTTTTGGATGCCTCCTAGACGTCTCCCTAGGGAGGAGACCTCGTGGAAGACCTGGGAACGCCTCGGGATACTTCCTGCTTCTAAAGAGTGCAGTCGCACCTCTGCTTGCTCCTGCCAGCTTTACTTTTCTCTTTAGTTATCTCCACATTTAGCATCAACTTTTTACATTACTTTTTACTTTTTTTATTTTTATGTTTTTATGTTCTTACTTATTTTTATTTTTTAAGAACACGTTGGAACTGCTGAGCGACTGGAGTCTTAGTATCTATTTTTCAACATGTCTGGGATAAAAACAACTACTGCAAACTCTTTCTGCCAAAATTGTATGAAATACCAACAAGAAATCAGTGCGCTACAAACAAAGATTTTTTCTTTGGAATCTGAAAGAGGACTTCAGGAGACAATCCCGATCACACAATGTGGTAAGACTGTGAATTTAAACTTAGAAGATACAGTGTCATTCCCAAAGCTGAGCAAAGCAAAGGGATTTAAACAAAATGATGACACCTGGCATAAACTTGGTGCCCAGCCAAAGCAGCACTGGATTAGAAAAAAGAATGCTGGCATCACAAGAGCACATCACCAGACATCCAGCTAAAAAACAGATTTTCAATCACTGATGAATGAACCAGAAAACTCTGCTTTAACTGTAAAACATGGAGGAAATATAACTTTGTCTATGGAAAACAGGAGACATGAATCTGTGGAAAAGCACCAGGCTAAAAGTGACAGAGAATCTATGCCAAAAGTGAAGGACAGAGATATCCTGTTGCTGGGAGACGGTGCTATCAGGGACATAAACTATAGTTGTTTTGATACATGCAGCTATCCAAGTGCTATGGTCACTGATATAACAGCTCTCCTTCCCCAAGTCCTGTCCAAACACACAGGCATTAAACAGCTGATAGTACACCTGGGTGCAGTTGACACCAGGAAGGGAGAATCAGAGGTTTTAAAAAAAGATTTCTCCAGGCTTTTAAATAAACTTGAAAATCTGGAAGTGCAATCCTTTATCAGTGGACCACTCCCAAACATCGACAGAAGGATCATCAAATTCAGTCGGCTGCTTGCATTAAATACATGTCTGTCCAAGGCCTGCGAGACAAGAGGAGTACACTTTATTGATAACTTCAACTTGTTTTGGCAACATTTAAACCTGTTTAAAGGAAAGGGCCCACACAGGGCTAGCAGATAAGGGTTAACAGATAATCTCCTGCACTCCCTGAGACACCTAAATGGTTCTGGTCACCCTCTTAAACAAAGAAAGGGTCTTCTGAGAAGCCATCAGCCACTGAATGAGAAAAACACTCCACCCTTACCAGCTAAGGATCCTCCTCTGACTGGACGACCATCAACACCTCCACCCGGAAAACATCACCCCCAATACCACCGAGGAGCACCAATTCTCTACCTCGGCCAGTACAAATGAGACCCCCGACAAGTGTCCATTGCACCCCTGTCAGACCCCCTCCACCCCCTCCCAGACCAGCTCCTCCCAGACCAGCTCCAAAAGCCTTGGCTAGCATCAAGGCTACTATCAGCGATTAGGACACTGAGGGCCTCTGCTGTTCCAGGACTTTTTGTCATCATAAAATACTTATCAACCCGAGGCCCTGGGAGAGAACACTCCCCCCGAGCTCCATAGCTCCAGTCAGAAGTCACAGACTCGAGAAGAGAATAACAGTTAGATTGTCTAATCAGACAAAACTGATTCAAATCCCCTGCAAACAGATAAAGTCTGGTCCTGCTCAAACAGACTTGAAACTTGCAGTGTTCAATGTCAGGTCTTTGGGAAAAAAAAAAATTTAATTAATGATTTTATAATTTCAAATAAGCTTGATTTTATGTTTTTAACAGAAACATGGTTAGACAGCAAGACTGGAAATGCTGTCCTAATTGAATCCACCCCATCGAATTTCACCTTTGTATCCAAAATGCGGGAAAACAAAAAGGGTGGTGGTGTATGTGCCTTTCTTAGGGATAATATTCTTATCCAGAAACTATCACTTGGGGAGTTTTCATCATTTGAGTATGTGTCATTCAAAATGGAGTTGAGGTTTTCTCCATCTGTTTTATATGTTGTTCTTTACAAACCACCCCAACAATGTCATGAGTTTATTGATGAATTCACTGAAATGCTTTCGATTATCTGCACAGAATTTGAACAAATAGTCATATCAGGTGATTTTAATGTGCATCTTGATAATGTTTGTGACAGGAATGCCAAAGAACTTTCTACTATTCTTGATACTTTTGGTCTTTGTCAGCATGTTAATGAGCCGACTCATAACAGAGGTCACACTCTGGACCTGGTCATTACAAAGGGTGTTCATATTTCAGATGTCACTGTGATTGATGTTGCTCTGTCTGATCATTCTTGTGTCTTTTTCCATCTGTCCATGATTCCAAAAGCTGCTGCTGGACCTACAGTTGTTCAGAAGAGACACATTAATGATAACACCAGGACACAGTTTATGGAGGCAATCAGGTTTGAAAATGCCTCATCAGGTCAAGTTGATGATTTAATGAATTGTTATACTTCAGGTGTTTTAAATGTTATGGACACCATTGCTCCTATTAAGGTTAAAGTGATGAAGAAGAGGCAGAAAGCTTCGTGGAGCAATGCTCCTTCTGTCAGGGCACAGAAAAGGGAATGCAGACAAGCCAAAAGAAAATTGCGTAAATTGAAACTCTTAATTCATTATGAGGTATACAAAGAAAATCTGCATGTTTTCAATCAAACTTTGAAAAAAGCAAGAGAAATATTCTTCTCAGAGCTCATCAACAACAGCAGTAACAACTCACGTGTCCTGTTTGCTACAGTGAACAGATTAACAAACCCTCCAGCTCCATTTCCTCCAGAATTAGTTTCCAACACTAAATGCAATGAGTTTGCATTGTTTTTTTAACGACAAGGTTCAAGGCATTAAACATGCTACAGTCCAAAGGACATACAACAATACTGCAGCCACCTCGGAGACACTTGGTTGGGTTAACACATTTTACACCCATTAATGACAGAACAATTGAAAAAACTGTCTCCAGCCTGAGCTCATCCACCTGCTGCCTCGATATTCTACCCACTAGATTTCTAAAATCAGTACTAAGCAGTTTGTCACCACAATTCACTGATAGAGTCAATAATTCCTTACAGTCTGGAACATTTCCAAGGGCCTTAAAAA
This sequence comes from Neodontobutis hainanensis, assembly GCA_024349245.1. Taxonomy (NCBI): domain Eukaryota; kingdom Metazoa; phylum Chordata; class Actinopteri; order Gobiiformes; family Odontobutidae; genus Neodontobutis; species Neodontobutis hainanensis. The sequence continues at coordinate 958,685 of JALDNG010000064.1, forward strand.
CTGCTATCATTAAGTTTCTCCTAAAGAAGAGCAGTCTTGATGCTACAGTGCTCAACAACTATCGGCCCATATCAAACCTGCCATTTTTAGGGAAAGCAACTTAATGACTTTCTATTGCTTAACAACAGCTTTGATCCTTTTCAGTCAGGTTTTAGGCCCCATCACAGACTGAGACTGAACTTATCAAAGTCACAAATGACATCCGTCTGAACACTGACGTGGGCAAAGTCTCTGTCTTAGTTCTGTTGGACTTGAGTGCTGTGTTTCATACAGTGGACCATGAAATCCTGTCACAAAGTTTAGAGGAATGAATAGGTATCTCTGGAACTGCTCTTAAATGGTTTCAGTCATATCTTGAAAACAGGAAGTACTTTGTTTCGGTTGGAAACTGTGTATCAGACCAAATGGACCTGACATGTGGGGTTCCACAGGGGTCTGTCTTGGGACCTCTATTATTCAATCTCTACATGCTTCCTTTAGACCAGTTAATACACAGCTGTGGCGTATCCTACCATAATTATACAGATGACACTCAAATTTACATTTCACTCACAGCAGGTGAAAATGGACCGATCCATTCACTGTGTCACTGCATCGAACAGATTGATGTGGATGTAAAATAATTTTCTCCAACTGAACAGAAACAAGACTGAAATAATTATCTTTGGGCCACAGAAACAAAGAGAAAGTGTCAGCAGTCACCTCGAGTCTCTTTCTCTAAAATCTAAAAACCATGTTAGAAATCTAGGGGTCATCATGGACTCAGACTTAAATAGACTCCACAGTCACATTAAGTCAATTACATCATCTGCATTTTATCACCTTAAAAACATTTCCAGAGTCAAAGGAATAATGTCTCAACCAGACTTAGAGAAACTTATTCATGCTTTTATCTCCAGCAGGTTAGATTACTGTAACGGCTGCTCACTGGTCTCTCAAAACGAGGGTTAAGACAGCTGCAGCTTATTCAGAACGCTGCTGCTCGGGTTCTAACTAACACCAGGAAGTACAACCACATCAGTCCAGTTTTAAAATCTCTGCACTGGCTTCCTGTTGCTCAGAGGATAGACTTTTAAACAGCACTACTGGTTTACAAGTCTCTAAATGGTTTAGCACCAGGATATATTTCTTCTCCTCGGACTCTGAGAACATCTGGGACAGGCTTCTGCTCGTGCCAAGAGTTAGAACTAAACAGGGTGAAGCAGCGTTTAAGTTTCATGCAGCAAAAATCTGGAACAACCTCAACTTTAACAATGTTCAAGGGGAGGTTAAAAACCTTCCTTTTTAGCTCCGCCTACACCACAACTTAAAATGTTTTTTATCTGCACTCTTCTTCATTTATAATGCTTTTAATTTTTCTTATGTTTCTAAATCTAAATTGTGTAAATTGTCTTTTATTTCTGTAAAGCACTTTGAGTTGCCCAGTGTATGAATTGTGCAATATTAATAAAATTGCCTTGCCTTGCCTTGCCTCGGTATCCCCCCGGAAGAGCTGGAGGAAGTGTCTGGGCATCTCTGCTTAGACTGCTGCCCCCGCGACCCAGCCCCGATTAGCGGTAGAAGATGGATGGATGGATGGAGAAACACGTTGTACTCAGCTGGTAAGGTTTAAAATAGATTGTTTTTATAATTTACATTATTGATAAAGTTTGTGAAATGCCATATTTATTTTTTAAAATTGCTTTTAAATAATTCCTTTCTTGGAACCGTCTTCAAAAGTCTATACAGAGGTTATTGTTCCTGTGATGTTAACATATATAATTATAATGTATAAATGATCCTGTCTGTATTTCAATTTGTCCCAAACATTTTGTTAAAGCTTTTGAAAAGACGAAAAATTGTTATGACCACCCCTAAATCTGTTTATTTTTTTTAAAGCTCAAGTTGCCCACTTTAAGATCCAACAAACTGAACAATAGTCATATTTAGACTATGAGAGAGATGAGCCAAAACATCACATCACTACAGAGGACAAAAATTAACTGAGTCACGAGAAAGTTGAGAACTTGTGTGGCATGTGTATTCTTTAATATATAGTAGAATGGTTTTGATAATGGACTGTATTCTTTACCTATTGAAGCATAAAACTTCACATTCATCATCTAGAGATTGTCTTGGAAATGGCCCGATTGCTTTTCTACACAGCACTTCCAGTGCTACAGATCTTTGTACAGAAGGTGATGTTTTTCTGCCAACATTGAGGAAACCCTTGAATTTGGACTTGTATGATATTACATCCTAGAGCTATACAGAATCAACATCATGTCGCGTTTTCGCTGCAAGTTCAACAAAAGTCTGTAGCAAATGATAAAGATGGCCTGAGTCGTCATTGGTTAAACAATGACACAAAAAGGCAGAGATTAGCCTAAATTAGGGAAACAACACATCTTGGGTTGTTTTCTCCTGTTTAGTTTGAGGCACAGAGCAAAAAAAACAACAAAAAAAATAAATTAACCCGGCTGCTTGCTTTCATCTCACCAAACTCTAATTAGGCAAACTGAACAAATACCAGCCGAGAGAGGAGTCCTCTGCATATTCAAACAATGGGGCTCCTGAGTTCAAGTAAGCAGAAGGAGTTGAACAGAGGGAGAGGGAGCTGATCACGGGAAAATTAAACTGCGCTCGACCATGTAAACAAATATTTCCACAATGTTCAACACGATGTAGGAGAAGTCTGGTTTTGTTGTGCTGTGAACTACGCTACTGGAGATTGAAAGACATGGTTCACAACTGACGGACCAGCAGCAATAAGCACAATGAAGTTAAATATAGTATTGAGTGTTGGAGTATTTTTTTTAAGTAAAAAAATAAAATAATAAAAATCCAAGAAACTAATATTATATTACAGAAGCAAATCCAATCTGTCTAAAGGTTACCCATTGCTGTTCAGGTGCTAGGTGGCCAAAAGCATGACATTCAGCATCCCGACCTTTGTTGGCATGGCAACTGGCTCCAGATATGTTTCATTCCTTGATGAAAGCCATACTAGTCCATCTAAACCCCTTTCATACATTCAATTTTTGTCTGTCATTGAATTAAAAAAGCATGATGTTGTTAGCATAAATTTCTTTACTATGCTATACTATATTTACCTTGCATATCACATGTATTCCCATGAGATTCGAATTTTACTTTTACTAATGCTGGTTCGGAAATGGTGTTGCAGCACTGGCAGTAATGGGCAGATTCTGATTGGAGGAAATGACCTGGTAGTAAGTGTTAGGGGGAAATTTACACCAAAAACAGCATGAACGAGTTTAGTGTCCATTCGTTTCAAGTGAGGGAGCGAACAAGACGAGCTACACAAATCCAGCAATATGAGCAGAGATTTCAGCTGAGCCGAGCTCAACTTTACACAAATGAGGAGCGAAATCCTCAAAGCGACAGCCAGAACAGTATTTGATAGACACTTGAGCGGAATAGGCCCAAGTAAAAACTATTTAGTCTAGTTAGTCTTTGGTCATGATATTGGTACTCTTTGATTCTGTCACACTGCGTATGACCATCACAACAACAGCATAAATCGCATAATGTGACTTTCGTAGGCTTTCTGTTCTTGCAATTTTTCCATATAAACAATATATGAATAGTAGACCTATACCCTGTAGTATTATCCCTATATTATCCGCATGGGGAAATAAATTTTTGGCAGCTGATTGAAAGTGTTTTTTAGAATTTAAGAACCAGATACTGACCTTTTGTACTTGCTCTGACAAAAATGCATTACTAAATTCTGAAATATGTCATGTATTTACACTTCCGATTAAAAATAAGGCTAAAGGGATAGCACCTTTTTGGCATTGTTATATGTTGCTTTATAGACATTTTCTGATTTTCTGCTATTACTATATATATATATATATATATATATATATATATATATATATATATATATATATATATATATATAGTAAAAGACAAAAGTCAAAGTATAGGTATAGACAAAAGGCTGTCAAATTGGAGGTGAGTATATAAAAACAAAAAACAAATTATGCTTCATCTTTCAAGTTATAAGGTTTTACAAAAAACTCTACTTTCTGCTTTCTGGTATTCTACTAGTAATATTCTGCTCAAATAGAGATGTGGGAGCATAATATTCATATTTCACATTTTTGCTGCTGCATATCTAAAATAAGAAGCAGATTAAAACAGCCTGTTACCCTGAGGAATTCTCCGGAGACCAACACAAGCCTCAGGTGCTAGACATCCATTTTATCTCGCAGCCACACCTGATATTGCTTTTCTGAGAGCTGAATGCTAGTACGGACGTGCAAAGTGGTACAAGTGCAGACACCCTCGAGACTGAAATACTGCATGTGGAGTAAATATTGTGATCACTGTTGGCGCTGGAAAACCAGCACTGATGTCGCTGTGCTTTTGGCTGCCGCTCCTACAGTGCGGGATTGCTTAATCAGAGCAGGCTGCTACGCTAGGCTCCACTGATCCCATCTGTCACGACTTCATCCTCCAGCCCGCCGTTCCGTTCGGGCCCCATGACAGCTCTAAGAAAACCACTCAATCTGTTCTTTGGGCTATTTTTGCATCCCGTGCATTGTGTTGCTTAAGAAAAAAAAAAGAAAACAAAGGATTTTGGTTTGATTTAAGAAGATGACCAGGTCTGCCTTGTTGCTCTTCTGAACTTCTCACTTGCAGCACCTCCACAGGGATTTGCCACTAGATCAGTGGGGTTCCAGTTACTCTTGGCACTTGTGACTTTATCCCCCATTGTGGCCATTTCAGACAGTTTGTGTGTGTGTGTGTGTGTGTGACCCCCCGGATCAGGCCATCTCCGTCAAGCCAGGAGGAAACCGGATTAGTGGTTCACAGTGCAATTTTCAGAGAAGCCTTTAAATGTGGTCTTTGTTCCGACCTGTAACTTGGTCACTAAATTACAAGAGGCCGCATAAACAGTTACAGTGGAAGTAACCGGTTATGGATTAGGCAATACAAAATGTTCGGTTCATTGAAAAGTAGCTAGTTCATAAACAGCCATTTTCTTTTGTCACTTAATGAAGCATTGTGTAAAAGGTGGTTATATAATTGAAAGATCACATCAAAATAAAACTCATTATATTTGCTTGTACAGCTTTATAGAACCTAGCAGAAGGAGCCATTTTAGCTGTATTGACAAACACCATCTAGAAATATTGAAAAATCTCATAATACACTTTGTACTGAATATGTGATTTATAACCTTTGGGTGGTATGTTACGGTAATCCAAAACATTAGATGACAATTATATTTAAGCATAGGCTATAAGTCTAAATATCTAGACGTCTAAAATGTCTTAATGTATTGACAATTTAGGTTCAGTAATTCTCTGCCTGTCTGCCCAAAAGCTAATTGCATATTTATCAAAACAGAGAGAATAAAAATGAGCTTTGCATCATCTGTTCATATGTACAAGGTTCATTTTGTGGTGTTCTAGCTGACAATTTTAAACACCCCTGTTTTTGAAGTTGCCTCTCTTTTATTCTTTGTGTTGGTTACTGCAATTTTATTTTATCATATTTTGCTGACATACAACGTAACTAAGCAATGATGCTCCGTCGGGTTTTCTATCAATACATTGTTGTCCTTTGTGATATTGTGCAGTATACCTTTTTAAAGAGAGCTTTTCGGCACTTTTAGGGTTCAATTGTCATATCAGTGGTGATGGTTTTATTGCAGAAAAATATCTTTCTGACTTGCTACTACTTATGCTCAATCTGCTGCATCTGAAACACATTTGGTGAGACGTCACAAAAACTAGCCATTTTGTCAACATGACCATAGCTACTGCATTTAACTGTCACTCGGATGAAATTTTTTTGAGACACAAAATGCACAATATAAAGAAAAAACATAAAATATTTTGTTTTAAACAAATTTTATTCTTGAACACTATCGTTGCATCAATAATTCCACAAACACAAGTCTCTTTTTTCCTAAATAGCAAAACACGCCACACCACACCTCAAGAACAAATGGCCCCCAAGTAAAAAAAAAATCAGCAGTCTCACTGAATTTAAAACGGGGTTGGAAATATTTGTCTCCTTTTGTTTTCTACTTTGAAACAATACTACACCGAGCATGAATGAAGAGTCACTAAAGAACGCACTGAAGAAATCAATGGACAGGAAGCTTGATGTTCAGTTCAACAATATCAGGAAGAAAAAAAAAAAAAAAAACTAGCGGAGGATTACTGCTCTAATCCAGGGTTCTTTATGAATGCTAATGTGGCTGCTCGAGGCACAAAGAATATAAATCCCCTGTGGGCTCTTCACAGCTCTGCTTCACTCACTGAAAATTCTAATTAGGTTGATTCGGATGATGCACAAGAGTGATATCATTAAGATGTGATAATAGTTAGGTTACACTATCTGTTCCAGGTGGGAAAAGACACTGCCTAACATCTCCCATAAGGTTTTGAGTCTCTTAGAATTAGTCCAGTTGTCTCTATACGCTTTCTTAATCGACATAAGGTCGCTAAACTCCTAAATCCAGTTACATGCACACACTGTGTTCTATCGGATCTGAGGGGAATAAAGAAGAGGATACATTCCTCTGAAGTCGGATTTGTCCGTGGTAAATCATTAGGCTAATCAACCTCAATGTTTTCACTAATTGCCCAGAAAAAAAAAATACTTTCCAATAAAAAAAAAAAAAGAAAGCAAAATTATTCAGAACAGAAGTACAGTTCAGTATTTGAATTTAAGTAAAAGAATGTCTAATGTATAAAATAGTTAGGGTTAGAGAACATATTTCATGGAAGAGGACTAACCCTAACCCTAATGACACAGGCTTTGTATTATGTACGGCTCTTGAGGCCAGAGAAACAAATTTCTAAAACGTCCTAATAGATAAACCCAATTCTAAAACCCATTGCAAAAAAAAATATAAAAACAGAATGCAAAATTTTGCAATTCTCCAAAAAATTGTATCCACAATAGAAAACATGAACAATTATAGCTCTCCCAAAGAAGACAGCAGTGTTTTTGAATGTGTCCTTCTTTGCTTTATACAGCTTTAACTCTCATTTGAGGATAAAACTGAACTGTGTCACAGACAGAGACTTCTAAAGTGTTCCTGATCCACCTGTCAGTACAGAATCATATCTGTTTTTTATACTGCTTGAGCCCAAAGATCATGAACTTCCAATACTGACCTTTGACCTTGTCCCTTTCACAGAGATTTCTCCAGATTCTCTTAATCTTTTGATGATATTGGGTCGTATCTTGCGGTGGTGCAGGCCTATCAAGAGGGTAGTATAGGGTAGTATATTTGCTAACTTGTAACGCTGCTACCTCGTGTCCGTCTCCGCCTCTGCCCGCTCAGAGAGGGGTGGTATTTAAAAAAGCGAGGTGTGGCATGGCGCAGGGGGGTACAACAGCTGACCTTAGTCAAAGCAAGGATACAGCCCCTCAAGCGTTTCGCCCAGAAACTGCTTACTAAAAACAACAACCTACAAAATATCTGATTGGCTGATTATTTTCAGAGCCACGCTGCTTTTACTGAAGATAAGGTGAAAACAGCACAGGTGTACTGTAGCTCGCTCTTTGTTTATGGTTATAAACATATCACAATTTATTATTTTTTTTATAATAATATTTTTTTCACCAGTATCTTCTACACACAGCACTGGTGTCCTAATGCGTCTCAAAGTTATTTAAATCATGCCTTAAACAGTGCATATTGAAGTTTAAGCTGTTTGTATTCTATATTAATAGTAACATTACACCAGTCAGATTATTATATTTCTCCAGTATAAATGTAAAATGAGCTTCTGAAGAGACATTCATCACAGTAAAAGCCAGGTACAAGGAAAACAGTAAACTAAACGCTAGGGAGTCCAATGGTTCACTTTTAAAAATTGTAAAACTGCGTAACAATTTGTGAGCTCTTAGTGTAGAAAAATCCCCTTATTTCCTTCTAATCAGGTTAAAGGAAATATGCCTATTTAGCATTTTTTTCTTTCCTTATTGCAACATTTGACACTTTCAGTTCAAATTTATGCAAACACAGATATTGTGATGGTTAAATATTTATATATAGTTTATTTATAATCCATGTTTTAAAAGGATGAAGGATCATAGCATTAGAATTGTTGAGCCTAATCAATTCCCAAATAATCTTGTGTGATTAAAACTAATTGCCCAGCTAAAGGAGGCACCTGAAACCGGGATAAAGATTGATAATGCAATGGATCTGGCTTGGAAACAGAAAAAAAAAAAAAAAAGTCGGGCAGCTGAATCAATAACTGTTTCTGAGTATTTCATCAGTGTCAGTAACAAAAGCATATCATTAGCGCTGCCTTGCAAATACTAAATCAATCAAGAGGAGTATTTTCTTTCTCCACTTTTGCTCAGCCTCATCACTGACAATTCAAGCTGTGTGTTGTTTTTACTTAACAAGACGGTAGCGGTTCAGTCTGCATTCAAATCCACCCGACTCATAGAGAATGTCAGTTTGTTTGCATTCACTTCACAGTTTCACAGTTACAATCAACGGCGCGCTCTCTGGGGGGTCCGAGGGATCTGGGTACAAAGGTCAGCTGAGCCGGGCCCCATCTGCTGTAGCCATCCACAGGGTAACTTAAAGGGGCTTTTTTTTACTGGTGTTAAATGGAATGTTGGTCTATATAAATGCCAGAAAAACCACAGAAAAAAAGGTCCAATATACAGAACTCAAAATTACATTTTTTGTATTACATTGTGTTTCATCTTCAATGGGATTAGATGAATAAACACAGGACCATATCGCCTAGAAAAAGTTTGTGAATTTCATAATTTTAAATAATTTATCTCTAATGGAGCCATTCTAAAAAAAATGTGTAATAATGAAAAAAAAAACAAACAGGTGAATATAGTTCGACATAGTGCAGCAGTAGCTCAGTGGGTAGAGCAGTCGTCCTTCAACTGGAAGGTAGGCGGTTCTATTCCCACTCTCCCCACAGTTCATACTGTCATTGTGTCCTTGGGCAAGAACCCATTTAACCCACCTTGCCTCCAGTGGCTGTAACACAATTACTGTAGAACAATGTAAGTCGCTTTGCATAAAAGTGTCTGCTGAATGAATAAATGTAAATGTCCCAAACCCAGGGGGCATCAAAGAAATCAGCTGGTATGGAAACTAACAAATTCCAGCAGCATGGATGTATACGTTTGTAAGAGGTACTGAGCACTTTGGATTTATAATGGATGTTGCTTAGTTGAGTTAAGTTAATAAGAGTTATTAACTTCTGGGCTTATTTACACATTCTGTGTTTTACCCGCTGCACGTTCTGCGATATCGGTCTTAACCATTGAGCGTAAAGATAGTGTGGGGATATTTCAAAAATGGACTTTTTTTTTTTTTTTATTGTTTTGTTTTTTTTCTACATTTTTTTACTTAAACGTTTTTGATATGAAAATAGACAATACACACTACAAAATTTAATATTTATAGTAGGTTTAGGTCTGGCGTAATTGTGCTTTTATCATATATTTTATGCCAGGTTTATAATTACATAGTCACACTTTTAAACTATGAACCCTATTCCTGTTTCCTTTTTGGAAGTGGCTCTACTCTGTCCAATCACAAACAGGTACTAAGGCCCTACATTTTCCTTATTCTGACTGATTAGGTTTTGAGTTTACCAACATGTTTTTTACTCTTTTTATTTTTTGTGCTTTGGGATTTGTTGTGCTACTGGACCGTGGTAATAAAGTAATAACATATGTACTTTTAGGTATAAACTGTACATTTTGTGAGAGCGGATATTTTATTTAAAAAAGAAAAAAAAAATGCAAATGACATGGCCCAACACCCAAAACTGTAATGTCATTTAAAATCTTAACTTTGTCCAAAATTCAACAAACTGAAGAGAGTCACAGAGATTTGAAGGCAAAGCATTATGTCCCCTTGAAAAAAATAAAAAATTAAAGAGAATATGTTTTATTGGTTACAGTTATACATATTAATGAGCATCTGGTTTAGATGGAGTGTGCTCGTTAAAATGCTTTTAGTGCTTTTCAGACAACACTGGAATAGCACAACAGGTGTCTTTGTGCTCAAACTACGGTCTAACAACAACAATTATTAAAAATGACTGTAATGCCGAAGAACCAATTTACATCCTGCAACAAAAGGCTTTTTAAAAATGACAATCGCCTGAAGCTTCACACATTTCAAAGATTCCCTAAAAAACAATTTGGAGCATAATTCAAATTGGATACAAAAATGGAGCGCCCTGTGTGTTCTTAAGAGTGGACACTGCGGATGTGAGACGGTCTTTGTGCATGTGTGTGGCTCCCCCCCTTTTCTCCTTATCTCCTTCTGCCAGGCCCCTCTCTCAACATACACTCCAAAGAACCCCTTAGTTGTCATTCACGGCTTCACGCAGCCCCAAAAAATGTCACCACAAGAAGGAAGGGCGCAGAGACAAAGAGACAAAGATGCACAAGGAAAGTGGTGTTAGTGTGAACCCTGACGAATGGCGCTGGAACCGCCCGGGGCCCTCTTATCTGCTCAGTCACACCTTCATCCTAGAGCTCCAGTCGAAACTCTTCAGGGGCACATTGCTTGTCAAGTTTGCTAAGTGAATTAATGGGCAACAAGAGCATCTTTAAGGCTTGTCACTACACACTGCACTGGCTAATATCACTTTATTGTTAACCAGATTCTGTTCCATAGTACCTTCTGGGAGGGCTTTCTATAGAACATGTTTGAAAAATTTAACTTTAAATGAAAACCAGATTGGTGAAGTTAAAACACGCCCATACCTGTCAGAACCAGTGTTGTATTTAGGCTCAACGTCTGGGTCACTTTTAGTAAATTAAATTAAAGTTATTAGATACAAACATACTCTGCAGATTTTCAGGAGGGAAATTCTTGTTGTTGGGCAAATTTTAGTATGGAAGTAAGTTATTTACCTCATATTGAGTTAATTTTCTTTGAATTTACTGTATAATAAAGAGTTAAAGTGAAGAGTTTTTCAATTTAATCTGTATGATTCAGGTAAGTTTCACTCAAAATCTTTTAACCCACTCTCACTTCCTTTTCTCATCACTGCTCACTGTTCTATAGCCCCTGTTGGATTATAAACTCTTGACTCTGTTTGGACTTTACATTGTTTAAAAAGTAATTTTAATTAAATTGTATGTGCAAATTAGTTAAATACTACATTTTGAGCGGTACATTTTCAGCAATCTTTCATAACCTACTTCTTATTTACAATAATTATACAGCAGTGATGAGGATACCACCACAGTCAGCCACAAGTGACTCTTGAGCAGAAACTATCTTCAGACGAATATTAAATCCCGGTGCTTGCATGTGATCAAAACGTTATCAGTTTATTTTGCTGCCTCTGTGACAAAGGCAGCAGAGCCCACCATACAGTTATTCACCACAGCTACTTATCTCACAGGTTTGAGCGAAATGCCATTCGTGCAATTACAATCTGCAACACGCGTCAACAAGTGGACGCAGCCATAAATAACAGCTCCAACTCCGTCCCACTGTCAGGTCGAGCTGCGCCTCGTAACGGGCCAGAGAAAGCAAGAAAAACACTAACATATGCTGGCACACAGAGACAGTGATTTATAACCCTTTTACCATCCAAATTCAGGTGCACAGCCAAGACCCCCCCCCCCCCCGAAAAAAACAAAAAACAATGTGTGACCCGAGGGAAACTGTTGCATTTATAAAAATTTGACATCTTTCTGACAGCAGTTTGCAATATGTGGCTAATTAATATTTATGAGCACACATTTGAGTATGTTTGTACATTTTGCTCCAGAATCAAATCTTCCTCAAGCATAAACGGGACACCCTGTCTCTTTTCCCGCCGCCGGGACAGATTAAAACATCCCACAGATTTGACTTGACGGACAGTTCCATTACGATTTCTCTCAAGCTCTGCCGCTTGCATTTGTGCGTGTGCGACTCAAAGACCATCTGTTCACCCAGCTAGAGTCGATAGCTGAGAGCTGCAGCTGTAAATGCAGAAGACACTCCCGATAAGTCATTTATTTCCTTTTCCGTCATTTTGGGGGCGCTGAAGGAGCACGTTGTTGCAGATAACGCTAAGTGGGATGCCTGATGGTTATCGTCTATATTTGCTGTGAAATATTTTGGAAGCAAATGAATTGTAGTGGTTATGCTTATCTTGTTTAGAAATATATCCAGCTATATCAGAAAATCAGATACGTGCATCCACTTCAAATATTTCTGCAAAGTAATAACATTAAACTATTATATCAAAGAGATATTGCAAAAGAGAGTTTATTAAGATACTCTGGTATGTGTAATATATTCCCAACAGCAGGTAATAGTCAGCATTACTGTACGGCTGCTTATATTGCCACATTGGAAAAGTTAGTACATTTACATGCAGGTAGAATTATTGCTTTAGTCTGATAAAAACCAGAGTTTTAAACTGCAAACCTGGAAAATGAAGAAAAGGTTAAAGAAAAGGCATCTGGACTTGGTTTTCAAGGTGAAGATGTTTATACCAAGACTTTTTCTATTCAGAGATTACAGAATTGCAGGGGAGTCCTGTTGTACATGTTATTGATGGTCAGGGAAACCATAGCACACCTACACAGACACAGGGTAAACATGAAAATGCCACACAGAAAGGCCCTGCGTTGGATGGGATTAAAGACCTTCTTGCTGTAAAGCAGGAGTGCTAACCTAATTTCATTTTATTTGCACATTTCCTTTACGTCCTTATTTCAGGCTGACTTAGAAGCGGACTGAGACCCTTGTTTTTAGGCAGTCCAGTATTTTATTATTTAGTGTGCTGTGCATCAGAGTTTTAATGCACATTCACACCTCCCCACTTTCCAATGACCTTTCAATGAACCCAACTTGGCTACAGTGAACATACCCTAACACTTCAGAAACTACTTTAAATGCAAAAATATCTCACATAGGAGGTCATTTACATGCATCCTTTTAATCGTATGACTGTTTTTTAATCTGCTCCCTATGTATACACATTCTCAGAATTTAACACTCCCCAGTTGTACTGAAGATTATGTTAATATCCTCTATAGACCACTCATTAAAATAGACACTGAAAAAGCCATACTGTGATACTGGGGATGTGGTGACAACTACGTCCATATATCTGCATTTTGGATAGCTACTTTACTCCCTACAGTGGAGGCACAATTAGAAAATACTCAGCTATCCCCATAAGGATTAGATTTCCTGATATGTGACATTCAAGATAAGAGATCACATTATCATTTCATTCCACAACATGTCTCACTGTGATCTTGCTTTCTTTTTTCCATACACTCTCAAAAACCCCACAGGTGATTCAAGGGGGATGAAAAGCTGATCTGCGGTGGGACTCTTTTGGACTGCTGTGTAAACATAGTCCTCCCTAATGATGGCTCCTCTCAAGCTCGGCGCTGTGAAGGGAGACCTTTGGCCAACAGGCGAGAGATAAGATAAGACACTGTTTATACTGCAAAGGTAGAATAAATCCCACTATGAGAGCATTACAGTGGTCCAGAGGTGTCACGTTGTCAAGTAGGTCTGAGCCCTGTTGTGACTTTGGGATTATTATCCCAATGTGGCCAGAAGAGTCTCATGAACTATAGCACAAGGAAAACATCATGAAGCACATTCAGTTTTAGGGCATGTCCAAAAGGCTGGCGCACAACATAAAGAGGCTGGACGTGGTGCCCAATATTGTGGGCTTAATTCTTGTATTTGAAACATTATGTTGATATTGATGTTTTTTTTCTACAGTTTCCGTATGTTGTATAAATGAATAATTCAAGCTATTTATCCCCACAAGTCTTTTATTTTTGACTCAGCTAAAGCAAACAACAGCCATCTCATATGAAGGAAACGGGTGCTGAGTATTGCTGAATCATGATGTACCATTATGTTAATGCTGCAGGTTACATCTGTGTACAGTCACCTGCCGCTGGAAAGACAAATTCACACAAGAGTCTCTGAAGATGTGCATCACACGTGTTAACACCTGCAACCAGTCAAAAACCAACATAACATTAAGGCTTTCTTTTCTGGAGCAGAGTTTGCGATAAATGGATTTAACAGATAAACTAGTGACAGCTTGAAAGACACATTAACAGAAGACTCTTGTTTACACTCGTTTACAGCATTGATGCATCATCATTTAATGAAGCATGATGGTAAAAACAACAACACACAACAACACAGGTATTCAACAGGTATTGACAGTTGATATTGTCCACAATTTCCACGTGTGCACATCTTTTTTAGGTCAAAACACCTCACACAAAGTACTTCCATTAATTCAATGCTTTACATAAGGCCGTTCAGTTCTCTGATTGGTTAAATTTAATAAATGTGCCCTGTCCAATAGAAATTGAATTATAAAAATACACTTTATTTAAGGATATTTTAAAATGTTTATACAACATTTTTGTGCACTGCTTATTATTTAACCTATATTTCTGCAGGAAAGTCCCACTGAGATTACAGGGGAGTCCTGTCTCATGTTGGGGGTGGGGGACTTTTGTACATGTCTTTAGAGGTAGAGGAAACAAACCCAGGACCTTCTTGCTGCTAGACAGGAGTGCTAACCACTCTGCCACAGTGTGGAACAATGCGGAAAGTCCACGACTGCACCAAGTAAGGACATCAAATTCACCTTGTGCCATTAACTATATGCTTCTCGTTGGGTGCAAGATTGGAACCTATGTGTCTGAGGGCTTAATGATGGTTAAGCAGAGTTTTAACCATGGTACCAAAATACTACAGGCTCACATCCCTTTGCTTTATTCTTCAAAGTCCTTCAAGACTTAATGACCGTTATGTAAATCGAGGTTAAATGTCAAGGCTAGCATTTGTGGGTGCATATAGGACAAGGTCTGACCTCAGTGTATACACTGTGTATTTACCCAATGGGAAAAAATGTAGATGTATTCATCGTAAAAAACTTCACCACAACACAAGGAATATTTATGAGTTTGAACATTTGCAATCACACAGATACAGCGTGGCGTTGAAAACAGGAGTCAATTAGAAGCAGAACTGACACTGTGGGTGTCTCTGGCTCGTTCAGATTTGGAAACAGAGAAAAGCTACTTTGACAATAAATGCTTTAAAGACAAAGTGCATAGACAAATTCCTTTGTGAAAGAGGAAATCTCTCATCAAGTGTGGGCTGATGGCTGCAGTGCATTTTAAATGGGAAATTTACATGGAATTAAATGTGTGGGCTTTCAGAAGAGACTGTTCAGTATTATTTATTCTAAGCTGGTGCACACACAGACGACTGATGGATGTGTTATAGCAGCCAGCCTAAGGACATATATGAGGAAAAGTAAGGAGCAAGAGGTCATAATTGGTTTAATCAGAGCACAGGCTTCCTTAAGCAAAGAGTCAAGAGCATTTGATTTGAAAAGCACTGGCTGATTAATGCTCTTGTCGTGAGTGAGATTTCTTCTCTCTTTGTACGACCGTTCATTAGCTATTGCAGAGTAAGAAAACATCTGTAACAGCCTTCAAGGTTCTTAGGTTCTCAAACAAGTTTAAGTTGAATTCATTGATGATTAATTATTGCAGACTCTTATAAAATATACAGTTACTGAGCAACGATGTATCTGTGTTTGTAAGAAAGTTAATGAAATAATTTATGAGAACAAGACAATTGTTTGTGCATTGCTGTGTGAACCAAAGACTGATATTATTATTATTATTATTATTATTATTATTATTATTATTATTATTATTATTATTATGACGTTGTCCATTTCTGAACATACCAACTACTGTGCATATAATTATGAAAATTGTGTGTTATTAGTAAATGCACATTTTTAGATTCACCTGTAGAATCTTTCATGTTAGCTACAAAGACTGACGGACACTGACTGACCCTTGTAGACTTACTTATAGAAGTAAGTGAGCTCCAGTCAAAAAAAATTATTAGTCAAATACTGTAGTCACCATTTAAGCAGAGCATGAACACAAGTGTGTATAGATTGCAGAGGAAATGTTCCTGCTTTCAGTCACTATATACTCTTTTCAGCAAATTATCAACAATGTTACTAGGTCTTCATCTGTGATATTAACACAGCTTATTTTGTTCTAGCGCTTTCAACACATCACCCAAATAGCCCATTTTGTTAAAATGCTGTAACTTTGCTGGCTTTTGTTTTAAATAATTAAAACTGGTAAATCACCTAATAGCCTATTGTAAAAAAAAAATTTAAAAAACTATTTAGGCTTAAAGTAGCACTGAGTAACATTAAGCTTGTTGCATTGCATCAAAAATATACATTCTCACATTGATTTAATGATTCTTAGACCTCCGATTTGTAGAATCAATCCTATTTCTCTGACACAGTACCCTCAGATGGACAGAAAACTACAATATGAATTATATTAAGTTCCATGCCACCTGATGAGAAGAGCTCACCTGAGAAACACACTCAGCAGCTCAAACAGACGGAGCAGAAATAGGCCGATACACTGGACCCTAGCAGAGCTGTATTTGTACAGAAGGCACTAAAATCTCCATACCAATTTAGAGACATGACATTAAAAACTAAAAGGAGGAATAGATGAGAATGTTCAGCACAATCACATGCTTCCATTTTAATAAGGGACACTGCCTTTGAATATTTGAATCAATGGTGACAATTCTACTGGGGAAGTACAGCTCCTTACACATTGGAAATGCATGCATGATTAATAAGACGGACATAAAAGAGGATTGCATTGTTTTAACACTAACCAGTTTAGTTTAGCCGTGCATCACTAGTGTCTGCCTCCGGGGCCGGGTTTACTGTTGAGGTTATTTGCTGTCACTATTTACTCTAGGTGTCAAGTTGTAACTTGGAAAGAAATAGTGCAGAAAAAGTTTACAAACTTGTATCCAGCATGTAACAATATCATTGTTTTGAGATCATGAGAGTTGTAGAGCTCATGTTGTGGCTGCTCTTAAATAACACAAGCTATTATACACAGGTATAGAGTAACAAAAGTCCTGAATTCATTCTAAAAAAAAAGAAAAACAAAATTTAACGACAGCCCCTGTGACAGAGAGCAGTTACGTGATCTTACATGACGTTGTCAACATTTCCTTACTCGCTTCAAGACCAAAGACTATTCGCACTATTTCCCTTCAGAGTAAACAAAGGATAACCGTAACGCACAGCGACAACGACTACTGCACTCAAAGTGAGCTGCTGTCACACCAGCGAACAAGGCGCACAAGATAAAAGCATGTTTAAATAAGGATCTTGTCACGTCATTTATTATAAGTGTCTGAAGCTCTGATTGCCTTCCATTTGGATAAAACAAAAGGCAAGCTTCAAGCTGCTTGGCAATACCTTTTAAATTAAACACGGCTAATTTGGGAACTCCTAGATACTCGATGTCTTGCACACATAAACATCCTAAGTCACAGATCCATAGTTGGTCGTGCTAATAATGTTGCTGTCTTCCTGTCAAAATTGAATCTAAGTCAGGGTAAATTTTGCAGCGCTCAAATTTTTATCATATTTCATTATGGATCTTCAGACTACACATCCAGTGTGGTGTTATTGGCTCATATTGGATTCCTGTCACTGTGCATTTCAACCCATTCATTTTGCACGCTGGCGGCTGGGAGATACCCATTCAGACGTGTGAGAAAATAAATAGGACACAGGCACAAGTTGTAAGTGTCTTTGCATGTCTGAGTACGACGGGGGAAATGTGCGAGGGGCACACTTATAGTGTGTATGGGAATCTGGGACAGCAAGATAAAAAGAGCAAAGAGACAAAAATAACTGTATGACACATGGATTATTGTAAAGATGCAGTAACACAAAGACTATAAGCACCTATAGACTGGATCTGCAATGCTCCAAGTTGAAGAGGAGAGTATTTATGTTTTTATAGCTGCCATTATTTGCACAGTGCTAAGGAAAAGTTATGAAATATTCATTGAGTAGCTGATGTCATTTTGTGCAGAGAGAAAAATGCCAGGTTGAAAATAGTGCAGGTAAACAGGGAATAAAAAAAAAATCAAAAAAACTTTGAGTGACACCTGGCTTTATTAAAAACACCAATGGGGGTTTCCGTGCAGAGCTGCGGATGCAGGAGCTGGGACTGTCATGTCTTCCGCCCACCCTTGTTTGCATTCTCGCGGCTTCTTCCTCAATCTGACGTCAGCCTCCTCCACCGCTGTACTGCGCTCACAGGATACGTCCCGTTGCATTGGTGGCCTACTTCAGTGTGATTACTACGCTCAGTAATAAATCTCAAATCTCAAATCAACAAGACAATCTGACTTGTACAAAGAACAACTGAAGCTAACCAGCAAAATTAGCTCTATTATTACTATTTATTATAGTGTTCCCTGAATTCTTAACGTCTTGATGCCTCAATTTTTTTTTACTCTTAGACCAGGTTGGATGCTCATCAAAATGTATATTTATTGTCTTGTCCTTAATGTTTTCTAGAGGTGCAAAAAGGCACTGTGTTGCAATATAAAGTCAATGGACAGAAGTAGAATGTTTTCCTTCTCCCAGTCGTCATTCCTTGTGATGCATTCTTGTGATACAGAAATATTCTAAGCTCCTATAAGGGAGAACAAGTTTATTGAAATAACGGCAGTCCACCACGCTTGCCTCGACCTGCCTCCCTCATAACTCAGACCAAATCCTTGCTTTTAAAGAGGTTGGCAGCTCAGGTTATAGAAAACCAGCTGCGAATTTGATCACGGCAGCACAAAGCTTTTTAGATGTCTAAAGTCAGCTCGCGGTGTGAAATGGCATTAATATCAGAGGAAGCGGCTTTGACAGGGCACTAATGACCACATGAGCTCTACACAATTCAGGCCCTATTGCTACTAACTATTAAGACATTTCCACAAAGCGGGGCTGTACCAGGCAAGTTTTTGCAAATAACCCCTGAAGAATCCAGAGTTTTCACTTTACTGTGTTCATGGACAGTTAGAGGCATTTCTACATCAGATATGAATAGTATTTGAAGCCTTCTTGCACAACTTTGAGGATGAATGTTGCTTTTAATTATAATATAAAAGAAGTCCTTTGGAGCAAGGTGGCTAGATGTCTAGCATAGCATTATAAACTGCTGCTAGAAGATTGTGTCTGGTTTATTCCAAACCTTCTAAAGCTGATCAAGTTTTGTACATTATAGGGATTTTCAAAGTCACAAGCATTGCCTAATTTAGCTTTGAGGTCTCAGATAACCCAGTTACATATGAATATTATATACATGTATGGTGAATGTATCAACATATAAAGTGCTGATAAAGCAATAGTTGCAGTTTATTTGGTAATAATAATATTATATATAAGATATGGGTTATCTGGGTTATTATATTTGGTAATGGACTATGATTCTTCTTGTCATTTTTTTGTGGTTATGTTTTTAAGCATAGAAAATGTAGATGGTTGTTTAATGTTGTATTTAAATGTATGAATGAATATTCCTGTTGGTTTTAACCAGTGTGGAAGTCTATTTAAAGGAAAAAGCAAAGACCCCTTTATATATTTATTTTTGTATTTATTTATTGGATACAATATGAAACAAAAATACATTATTCATTCATTCATGAATGAATGAATGGTTTTAATAATGTCCCCATATTTTTACAGCAAAAACTGTCTACTAAAGCTGCCAGTATGGGTAAATTTTTTGATGATGTACTTTAACAGCAATAACTCTGGGCCTCAATCATTTCAAAAATCCCGGCTATGGCCCTGGCCCAGAGTTATGCTTGTAAAAAAGAATTCAGACACCAAATCAAGTTTGTAATTCTTAAAACAAGAGCTGTAAGATTCCAACTCCGACTACTAGCTTTGTTTTCAAATCAGTTTGTCATTATTTTTTTTCTTCATGGAATATGACCTTCATGGTGTTTATCATGACAACAAATAGTTTTCTCTCGTGAGCTGTTGCAAAGTAAAGTCCTAGTAGGCCTTTTTGGGATGCTTCTTACCTCTTTTTAAACTGGCACCTTACACACAAACAAACTTCCTCCTCACCAGTCCACAATGACAAACAATCAGCAGCAAGGAGATTTACCAACAAGCCCACATTTGAAAACGACTTTCAGAATCGGTCATGATTCAACACCTACACAGTTACTGTCGGACACTAATATGTGGTGCTTTCCGCAGAGATCTAAGCACGGAATTTTGTTGAATATTACATTTCCCATCATTTTCTATGAATTAAGATTTAAGCTCCATCTATTAAGACTTATTTTACGAGTGAGATAAACAATGCAGCTGTTACTTGGGAAGATTAAGTCTTTAGATGTGCTACTTGGAAACGCCTTGGGATGTCTTGATAGGAATTTAGCAGCCGTGTATGTGAAATGCACAGAAAACACTAACAGCAACTAAAAAAAAATTGTTAGATACGGGATGACAGCTCTTTTGGGCCTCAAAAAATGGAGGCAGTAATTAAGCAGAGAAATGGCTTTAACAAGACGTGCCATTATGCTTTGTCTATGTCTCCCATTAAGATGTTGTTGCGGTAAATAGCAAGTAATTTGGTCTCTTCTGGGTCTTCAGAATGGCTTCCCCGACTAACGGTTATCATCACTGCTTCTACCTTTGGATACTCCACTGTTTAAAATTCCAATTAATTTCTGTTAAAGCTTTCCAGTTTTTGCAGTTTCTCCCATGATCCCAACTTTACGCAGTTACCATTCCAAGAACTTTTTAATGAGAAAAAGTTCAGAGGATAATGAACACTGTGCAGTACGACACATTAAAGAGATCTAATGTCGAGTGAATTGGATAGACATTGGCAATTGCACAGAAAAGGCACACCCCACCTATTAAATGAGTACAATGAGTCCTTCCTGTTCCTCTTAAAAGGATTGATGCAACAAAGGACTAGGATCAATATGAATTTGGTGAAACTCTCGGCGCACGGTGTTACAAAACACAAAAGACCACTAGTTCCAGCCATTATTGGCATTAACCAAAGCTCCAGTGTACGATGCCAACCCATAATCAGCATAAACCAGAGTCGCACAGCTGGGAGAATGAAAGGGCAGGTGACTTTTTTGCCTCTGCATCAAAAAAATTCCACCTGTGGCTTGTTTTAGTTTGAGGCTGTGGAAGCACAGATTGGGCTTCGAATGAAAGCACTCTTACTTTTATCTGCGCTGCTTAAAAATGTGCAAATGGCTACGAGCATCAAAAGGACAACCATTTTCCAGATGGGTGATGTGATTTCCTCACCACTGTTTTATTTGGTTCATAGAATTTGTTTGTTCGAAACGCATATGGCTAATTAAACACCTGATCAATATGACTCGAATATATACTGTATGTTCTCTAGGTTAAAGTAAAACAGTTCATCCCAGTTCACATGATAAAAAACTCACATGACACAATCTGTCAGTTGCCAATATGTTTGCATTGTTGCATTGCGCTCAATCAGGAGCTTTGTTGATATTACTTATTAACAAAGCTCCTTATATCAAAGCAGAAAATTTATTTTCTAACACTTAGTCCTGTTAGGGGTCACGTGTGACTGGGCCTGAGGTACACCCTGGACAGTGGCCATAATCACAGTGCACTTTTAGTGTTGTGTAAATAGTATAAAACAGCAGTGCAATATGTTTTTAATCTACAATTACTGAATTGGGAGTTTTCCATAAACCTCGTTAACAGTGGTACAGTCCCTTTAATACTTTTATGCTGCAACTGCTGGTGCTGTGATCTTACTCACTCGGATTAATACACAATCCTAAAGCAACCCATACAACTACTCGGTAAATATTCAAACTTTCAACTTTACTTTAAACTATAACCGTACTATCCAAAGGAATTCAACATGTCTTTGTACTATTATCTTGATACCACAATGACTGGGAGCTGACAGACAAGGTTTTATTATAGTGTTGACATAACTATTTCGGCCAGTTTACTAAAGAGTTGTGTCATCACATCCTACTTAGAGCAAAATAGGGAAAAGGAAAAGTGATTTTATGACAGGCCTCATTGCCGATATATTTGTGGGAGTTCCCAGAAGTATTTAAATAAGAAGCACAGCATTATTTGCTGCAGATTGTGACTCAACAGATTGCGAAATAACCCTTTGCATTCACACGATGACTGATACACACAAACAACCACAGAAATGTGTTCCTGCATTTTTGGAGATAAACAACAATTTTACATATAGTCAACATTTTTGCTTTCAATAATGGATTTCACAGGCTTTATTTCTTTTATAAATGATGTGGAAGGATTGCTGGTTTGATATCAATGCTCACAACTGCAATAATCCAACTTTTCTATATGGATGGGTTTGTGCAATGTTTTTTATCTGAGTAACTTTATAATTCTAGTGCTTTGTCATTATTACTCTGTAAACATGTATATACAGTATTACACATTGTAATTGAACTTTTTTCTTTATTCAATTTTATTTTACTATTCACTTTTGATTTTTTATCAATTGATACCCTTCATGTACTTTTTGTACGAAAACTGATGATACATTTTCCCGCCATGCTAATGAAGTCTTATCTGATTTAGTGTTACTCTGAATAAGTAATGCATTATATATTTTCGTAGCGCTGGAAGATTTCTGAGGTTACAAACTAAAAAAAATCCATCTTGGACTGCTCCAAGTAAAGTATTCACTTCTGAACCCTGGCCTTACCGGCTCGCTCTGATCAATATTGTAGCAGCACTGACAGGTCCGGGCATGATTTAGGTTTGAAGATAAAGTGACCATTTTACCATTACAAACATAAACATGCTGTTGCTCTGATTGAAAAACTGCGGATACCCTGCCCTTTGCAAAAGCTTTTCTGTATGGATTTGTGCACTATTTTTAAACCAGGTAACTTTGCAATTCCTTTGTGTTTGTTATGTTCTAAATATGTAATTTACACATAGGGTAAAACATTTTTTTTTACCTCATTCCGTGGTAATTTTCATTTTACTATTATATTACATTCTTCTATTCGTGTGATACACTTTAAATGTATTTATCTGTTTACATGACATTATTGTACATTTCTTTTTTTCTTATGTAAACTGATTTTGAGATGACAATTGAACTCGCCATGGGATCACTGAAGTCTTATCTGATCAAATCTAAGTAATACATCACATATTTTTTTCAGTTATTTGCCGCGGGTTTGCTATGCATCATGCACACACATACATACCCTCATGTCTTGAGTGGGCTGCTCACTGTTACGTGCTTCTTCCATTTAGGCTAAAGCACTGTTTTAGTAAATCGCCGGCTAAAAAGGCCACACAAAATCATATGCTTAGTATATTTGGTCTTCAATTTCAATTGTCGATTCACTTGCATGCAGGACTACTAAGTTCAGATTTAATTTTTAAGCATAAGAGACAGTTAGGTTAGGTTATTATGCTCTTTCATTGGTGCAGTCAAATGCCATGTCAAGGCCTTAGCTGATTTGTGTTAATCCCATGCAGTTGTCCTGGAGATGACAGCCTTAAACCACTCATATCAGACAGTAGGTTTGTGATGATGTGATAAAACCAACTTGGAGTCTGTCTGTCATGTTATTACCTAATCAGGGTGTCTTTATTAAGGAAGGAAAAAAAAAAAAAAAAAAAAAAAAAAATACAACCTTTTTTTATGTGCACAAAGACATGCCATTATCTGGGTAAATAATTGTTCCCAGTGTGTGTGAGTGTTGATTACAGCCTCCCCCCGTTGTGTGGAATAGAACGGAGACAGTCACTCATCAAATATGGATGAAATGGGTGTTGATGCGCTCCATCATGCCACTTAATCATAGCCTTCAGGAAAAAGTAAAAGGAGGCGAGATGGGAAGTGGTAACAGTAAACGCTCGGGTAGCAAAGACCGACTTGTTTGTTTGATGGGCGAATTGTGGGAAAGCGGGAAAAACGCTGACCTCAGACAGACGGTTGTGTTCTTTTTCCCCACCTGCACCACCGTCCCTTTGAGTACACGGCGCTCAGTGCAATGACACTAACAGGCCTGCGTTCCCCTTATTTAGCAATATGTTTATCATCCCCCTCCATAGATTTTCTCTCTAGCTGAATGATGAACTGGAGCCAGCTGCAAACAGCCACACACCCAATTACTACTTATCGACGCAGAGAGAGCAGACGAACACAAACCAGCGTCAGGGAAAGGAAAGGGAAAACTAAAGAAATCCCTGTATCACTGGAGTGACTAACCCTTTGATCCACACTTGATCTTTGCTTGTCTTCAAAAGACAGGATCAGTGTCAGGCTGAGGTCAGAAAGTAAAGGCAAGGAGCCTATAGGGAGAAGGGATGAGTTTTAGCCCTGAACCACAAGATTGGATCAAGTTCAGACAGAGGACAAATTGGCAAGTAAAAGAGAAAAGGGAGGCAAAACTGAAACAAGGACTGGAAGTAGCGGATGTGAAAATAAAATAAATATAATCAATGATCTTTTTTTTTATAGCCTAAGCCTCACATGACAACAGCTTTATTTATCCTCCCAATTTGATAATTGACAGGTATGATGACCCGCCCCCTTGAATTACAGAGGGCTCGGGCTCTGATCATATCAAACTCCCAAGCAGTGACCTAGGCACACTCCATAGTTGGCATGTTAGGAGCTATTCTCACTTCTGTAAGGAGAAGAGATACAAATGTTTAGCGCTTCCTTTCTTATCTCCTCTGGATGGATCCATTCCTAAAGAAAAAAATGATTTACTGGTATCCCACTACCACCTGAGACTTCCAGAATAGGTCTAAAACAGGCTAAGCTCTTTGTGTATCCAAGAATTTTATAAATTCTCCTGCATCAATGATTACCTGGTAAATATTTGGTTAAACTGTTAATTAAACACATTGCCCCACAATCTTATGTCTGACTATTCTAATAATTTATTAATATGTGTTCACTTTGCACACATTTGTAAGAAATTAAACTTAAAGCTTCGAGGCTAATTTGTAAATCTACCATTTATGCAAAACAATGAACAAACCTCTATGCCTGGTTATACAATGATGAAGATTTGATGGATTACGTGATCAGACGAGAACCAAACCAGGAACTATAGCTGGATTATCATGCTGTTGGAGGTGTGTTGCTGTCAGTAAATACCTGTGGGGTTCACAGTTATAGATTCTGGTGGAGGAAAATATGCGCTGTAGTCCATCTTAGATTGTTGTATTTGTGCTTTAGAGTGCATCAGCTTAACTTTACAAATTTACCAAACACAATTGATTCACCTCTCTACACTCCTTAAAGACGCTCCTAACTCTGTCTGATGACCTCATGACATTGTTCCCAGAAAGAACGGACCGTGGTATTAGCAATATACATGAAGTCTTCTTCTTCATTCCTCTGATAGAAAGCAGAGCTGGAGTTGAGTCTCTGCTGTGAACTGCTCAGTGTTTCCTGCTGTGTCTTGTGCTTCACTGACTCTCTCTTGCACAAAGCAAAGAATAGCTATTGTTTTAAATTTACATTTACATTTATTCATTTAGCTGACGCTTTTATCCAAAGCGACTTACATTGTTCTACAGTAATTACCAGTGTTACAGCCACTGGAGGGTTAAGTGTCTTGCTCAAGGACACAACGACAGTATGAATTGTGGGGATAGTGAGAATCAAACCGCCTACCTTCTGGTTGAAGGACGACAGCTCTACCCACTGAGCTACTGCTGCCCTGCCTCTGTTGTCAACAGAAACAAAGCTGCACATTTTTTTTTTTACAATGTCAAATGACGCAGAGTCAAGCAGCGCACCCGGGCTGGAGGGTCACATATAGAATAATAATTGCCTGTTTTTTGCCACACGGCAGGAATTCTGGTTAAAATTGGCCTTTAGTCATATTGAGTACTTGTAAGTTTGATAGCAGTAGCAGAAATGTTGGTGTTGGTACTATACTGATATTACTGCATTTTTTAGCCCACCCAATATCGCCACTGGCCGCTATTGAATATAATTAAATCCCAAACTGTGAGACTGAGGAAATCTGTAAAAACTATTGAATACACAAATGTGTGGCTTTTTATGGAGTAAAGTTCCTCAACACAAAATTCACTCTCCAGCAGATAATTACTATGCAGAAAAAAACTAATGCCTGCTGAATGTGCTGGTGTTTATTTTAAAAAGCCATTACGTAAGTAATGAATATACGGTGACTCTGGGGGCTAGTGGCTCAGCAAGCTTAGTGTTTACTCTGCTGTAAAAGGGTGCTGCTTGCACTGGTGCTAATTAGAAGCTGCTCTGTATTCAGGGGAAAATGGGTGATAGTAAATTAGGGATTTGTGCACTGTTGACTGAATTAGAGCATGATTCACAAAGCATGTGTAGTACTATGTGAGTCCACACCTCATTTCATACTTTACGTCCTTTATTACCCAAACCATAATCTCTATAACCACTTTATATGACAATTAACATCTAAGATTAGTTAAAGAATTGGAAACCAAGACACTCCAACAAAATAGTTATTCATTTATGGAGTATGAGGAGCTTGCACATTGTTTGTTAAAGAGAGTATTAAACTGTTACTGTGCATGTTAGTCTGTCAGCTCTAATGATAAAAGAGCTTTGGTTATTTTCTCTAGCCATTGTCATGTGGAAGGTTTAATCAAGTGAAGAACAGTCCAGCAGCGAACATGTGTCTCCATCTAAAGCTTTACAATATTTCAAAGCGGGGTCAAAATTCTGTTTGAGTTTGTTCTTAATAGATAGCATCAGTGCTGCTTAGTGTTTTCCAAAGATTAACATACACGTAGCCTCAAGTAGACATTTCTGATGAATGTGTTCGTTGTAATTCTACTACATTGTCAATACGACTCTTCAATTCATATCAGCTGGGCTTCTTTTTTTTTTCAACAATTTTCTCTCTAATGGCGCCTGTGAAAAACAAAAATACAAAAAAACAGCTGAAGGTGTAAGCCACTCACTGTGAGACTTAGCATTGCTGCCACGTCGACTGCTCTGACAACTAATTTGCCATAACATTTCGGCAAAAAGGTCAGACAACCCTCAGCCCAAGTTTATGAATAGTGCATAGGGGCAGTGGCTGACAGAGACGAGGAACAGCGCGAACAGAATCAAGGCAGGTGGACGCTCTCTTCATTGACCTGCCTGCTCTTGTCAGTGGATCCGTGTGGGAGCTGCTCTGTTTCCTCCGAAACACGAGCGCTTTTCTGACCTTATCTTACTCAACTAGGCCAATCACTTAAGGCTTGGGATTGCTGTGTTTACACTGCTTACCTCTTTTAACAACAGTACCTTTGATGGTGCTAAAGATTTTAACTGCAAATAAGAAGGATTCCTCAATTCCACCAGCGTGCACAAGCAATACCCTAAGGCCGTTTATGCGTTTGACTTTGGTCCTTGAGGATGTAAATAAATACGCTTTCTCGTGCTGTTCTATTTTCATATCTTAAGGGAACTAGAGCTGCAGCACATCCCAAGACTAGCTAACTGCATTTGAAGTTGTGGCTCTGACGGTAGAGAAAGTATTTAAGTATTGGTGTAATTTTAACAGATGGCAGTACTAGCCACCAACTATACTTGGCATTTAGAGGGAAAAACAGAAAATGGTAGGACACACACATTCATAACATTGCCTCGGAATGACACTAAGCTATAATGACTTAAATGGTCCATCCAGTTAAATGAGTGTCTTCTCTTTTTCTGACCAGCCGTAAGCCCATATAAAAAAAAAAAAACAACAACATCCAATTCCCTTGATACCTCCTGTCCAGATGGACCAAGCCAGCAACACTTGTTCAATTAAGAGCATCGAAGGACACCTAACCACTTTATAATCTTCAAGCTGGTCCACCTTGATCATCATGTCTGGCACTAGTCACCACTCGACTGTGTGACAGCTTAATATGGGCAATGGGCACGCACAAGCACCGGCCATCTTGTGCACAGGCACAGGATCATGAACAATCTGAAGTAAGTACATGCATGAAGGAGCCTGGCCTTTCCCTGTCCTACAACCATCACCTTTCTTTGTATCCAGTTCCCACATTCCTTTTGTGCTCACTAAATAATCACATGCTGAGGAAGCAAGCACGCCTGAACTAAAGTGAGCTGAGTTAGGGAGCACTGAGGGTCCCTCTGATCTGTGGGAACCAAAGACGCAGGAGTAGAATTAATAAGAACCGCATAGAAGTGACCGGATTTATCGGATTTATTAGTTCTTACAACATCAGAGCTATTTACTATAACCTAACGTGGCACATACACTTTTCTGAAAGCATATCGGATATTTGTTTTAAAGATAGTTTGAATGTTAGAGAGTAGCGCAAGGAAAAATTGCATTTACTGACAGGTGATCCGTAAAATCACTGACCTGCTATTTATACCCTTTGCAAACTGTTTCTAAGGAAGGCCTGTAACAGACTATGTGGTAAGGCAGGTTACAATCAGGGTTGCTTTCGGCTACCAAAGATTGTGACTTAATATCATCCTTTGTCTTTGTCACATGACAAAAAACAAGACGAGATGCAACGTAAATGCTGGTTATGTCATGATGTCTATAATTAAATATATAATGCAATATTGTTGTTGAATAAAAACGAGACTTAATGTGTTTTACAAAATTGAAATTATGCTAAAATGTCTCTTTATTTTCAGTAACAAAACAAGAGGAAACAAAAAGTAAAAATGTTATTTTTTCTTGTTTAGTTGCTTTATTATTATTTTGCAGTATTTCTGTTTCCTGTGCCTGCATCACGTCACTTTCTCAAGTTCCATTTGCAGCGTTATTTAGAAGACAACAACAAATAAAGCCAGTCAAGGTTCATCTTTGGAAGAAAAAAAAAACAACTTTTGGAAAAACTTTTATTGCATATGAGTGGAAAAGAAAATGGGATGTCTTGTGGAAAAAAATGGCGATAAATTCGGCCACAAAATCACAGGAAAAAACACCACAAACCTTAAGAGACATCTCAAGGCATTCCATTATGACAGACATTAACCTAATGTTACTTTCTATTTTAGAAAGCTTATGCCTTATGGTTCTGATTAATGTGTCTCATTTTAAAGTTATCCTTAAATGTTAGCCACTGGAGCTGAAAACAATCAAGACAACTGTGTGTGACTAGCGCATGTGTATATTCGTTTGTGAGACAGTATAAAGTGTTTTTTTTTTTTTCATCTTTCATTGTTATCAGTTTTTGTCAAATAAAACTAGACAAAATAGTCATGGATGATTCTGACTAAGATAAGACTAAAATGTTCAGACTTTTAGTTTGGAGTGAAAATTGACTAGACTAAAAAAGTATGAATGTAAAATAAATCTAATAAAAACTAACAGCTTCACACAAAGGCCGCTAAATCCAACACTGGAAGGCAAACAAAAAATAATGCATTTGTTGATCAAGTGCAACATTTGAAGCTGGAAAAGTACTGTCATTTTTTCAAAGACTAGGGAATTTACATTTACAATTTACATTTACATTTACATTAGCAAGTACTAAACGTGTTATCTCAGAAGCTAAGTAATCATGACATCAAGTTGACACTCCAGAACAGACATGTCCGGCAAAGTCCGGCCCTGGGGCCAATTGTGGTGCAAGGTGAGATTTTATGTGGCCTTCAGCTTCTGAGATAAAATGTAATGTTTATGGGTTAGGTTAGGGTCTACTAATGTATGTTAGTGACAGGACTACTAACATTCAATCAAATCCAAAAAAAACCTGTTCAAATCACACTAAAACCAGTTAAAATACAAATAAAACCAGTTTAAATTAGACTAAACCAATTTAAACCTGTTCAACCCCTACTAAAACTTGTACTTGTGCGTAAAATAATAAAATCAGCACAGACTTTTTCACAGACTTTACACTAATTAAATGTGTTCTTCTTTGCAAAAGTTTTGGACACAACTTTTCCAGACCCTGTCACTTACTGTTTTGCTTAGAAAAAAGATCAATATAGAGATAGATCAATATAGATATAGATAGATCAAGCTCTATTTTTCAAACATTATAAAATGAATGGCACATGCATTTAAGCACCCACTAATGGAGATCAAGTTAATCATGCTCCAATACCACATTAATGCTGCATTAGCCTTTGCAGAGCTACAGATACACTGATATGTGATGCAGTCGGGCTAGACTTTGTATATCTGGTGTAAGTTGCACTTGGAGAAGGAAACAAACTAATAAAAAAATCCTGGACCAAAGAGTTAAGCAAAAATGATCAAGGCTGAGGTCATAGAAAGTAAACACAACTGCCAAAAGCCTATTTCAAAAATATATAGCGTGAAAAAAATGGACAAATTTAAATCTAAGCAGAGTAAAATTGGAGCAGAAAAATCATTTATACCCAAAAGAATGTTAAATTCAAAGAAAGGTCCTCAGAGGCAAAAACAAGTCCACTCGACTGTTACCATTTTCCAATTATAAAACCAAGGGATGGCAGTGGAGAGAATGGCTATATTCCCAATTTCCCTTCTTTAATTTGTCACTCTTTACTCCTTTTATATTTTCTTATACAGACTATTGATCTCAATTTTAGCAGCTTACAATATTCTATATTCAAACCAGGCCTGCTAAGTGAATTATAGACTACAATTGGCAGACAAATATGAAACAACAAGGGACAATTTACTGTTTAAGTAAATAACATCCACAGTCATTTTGATATGAAATACATCTTTATAGTAAACATAGTCAAAAAACGTCAAGATCAACGCTTTATTTCAAATATTCCATTAGAAACCAGAAAAGTCCTCCTCTTTGACTATTCAGGTCAGTTCACAGGGCAGCCCCACAGGTAACACATCTAGATGAAGCTTGTTTCTGAAAGTAGAAGTCAAGTCAAAGAGGGAATTTTGTTTTGAGCGTGCTCAATGTCAAAAATGTTTATGTTCAAGTGGGTTTATTACTCGACTCTGGTTGAACTCTACACTAAGTGGTTACAGCAGGATCTAAGTGAGTGAGAGTCCGCTAGAGAAAACACAGAGTTGGCCCTTAAAATCATTTTCATCGTACTTAGACTTGAGATCAGTAGAAGCGTTCGTCCTATAGCCGGAAGGTTGGCAGTTCGATTCCCTCTCTTCCCGCAGTTCATACTGCCGTTCTGTCCTTGGGCAAGACAGTTAACGCTTCTTGCCTCTAGTGACACAGCACTATAATAATAATAATAATACACTGGTAATACCTGGCTTCTAGCAGAGTAGTCTTTGTACAAAATACGCTAGAATGCCCATTTTAGAAGACATCTTTCTTTCAAACTTGCCGGCTTTGACAGTCTCTTCTTATAAACAAACATGGCTGACAGAGAGGGATCTGTGTCCTCTACTTGTTAAGGGTTGCGCAATTAAAGCAGTAAAATTAAAAGGACTTAATGGTCAACTTTATCCATCTTCCACTTAGACTTTATTCTCCAGGGAAGTCAAGAGGGAGAGCTTCCACAGAGAGCCTTTGCAAAGGGTAGGTTCTTTAGATAAGATCCTTGAGGTGATTGGATGAACCACCTGCCTATATTACCAATTTATTTTATCCAATCAGAGTAATGTCATTTTGTTTGCATGAGTAGCTATGTCTGTGAACCGAAACCAATCCCATAACTGCATGTACTGCCACAACGTTGGTCCAGACAAGATAGATTTCTGAGTATGGACCCACAAATTTTCTGAGAATATAAAGCAGAAATAACTGCTTCTTTCTTGCAATTGTAAGACTCAAGAAATTCTTCTTCGGTGCCCCTACTATACACTAGTGGATTGGGGCAAAAACTTTAGCTTACTTATGTCTTTGCGTGTAAAATGACTATAAATTACCACGTAAACCTTAATGAAAAAAAACAAAGTTACAGCATACCCTTTCCTCAACCTTTTGGCTTTACAACAGGATGAAAGTGAGTGTTATTATTATTTTTTTATTCTTCTTACACATAGCTGTCTGCTGGGGGACAGTCAGAAGATGGAGCTTTTCAGCCAGACTCTGCCCAAATGCAATCTCTCTTAGTGTCACCTGGTCAGCATGGACTCTCCACTGCGCAGTCAGTGGCATTTCATGGCATAATTGAAATCAGAAAAGGCTGCAGTCTTCTAACACTGTGGAAATAATAGCAATGTTTGGGGAGAGAGGAATGAATGAAAAAAACTCTTGAGCAATAAACAAATCTAGTTGTGAAAGTGACAGCAGGTGGGAAATGGGAAAATGTCAGCTTCCACATATATCTCTGAAATGCACCCTGTGGAAAACGGACAAAACAATGGATAAAGGGGAGAGCAGGAATGGTTGCAATGTAAGGCAGTTGCAGCATTGCTAATAGCTCAAATAAGCATTTGAGTTATAGCAATGATATTCATTTAGCACATGTTTAGTTAGTTGATCTTCCGGTCTTGGAAAAAGCAACCACACCATTCCTTCTTCAAGAATCATTGTTTCATTGCAAAAAGTTTTTTTTTTTTCCCAATGTCAGAATTGTTGTTATACTTTTTAAACTGTTAATGTGGGGAAATGTTAAGCCATTAAATTTTAAACAGCATTGTCTTTGCTACTAACATGTGGAACTAGCATGTGTCCAATCTAAGGAGTTTAGCTGGCAGAACTAGTTTTTGTATGGCTGTCAATGTACAGTGCAAAACAGCAGCTGTCTCTACAGCAAAATGTTAATGCTTGCCAGAACATACTGTAACAAAAGTGTACAATATTGTACAACAATATTTTATTAGGCATGTTTAGTTCAGTTTGTCATCTCTGGGCTCAGTGAGTTTGTTCTCTCTCAACACTTGTAGTGTGGAATTAATCAAATTAATTATTTATTACTACTATAGGTATATTACTATAGGTACTACTTCTAAACTTAAAAAAGACATTTATTTATTTATATATATATATATATATATATATATATATATATATATATATATATATATATTATCATTAGCGATATTAGCAGTCGTTTTGTAACAACGTGGTGGGTTAGCCATAGTATTTAGTTAATGACTTAGCTTATGCTATCCTTCAATTTTTTTAAATCATACAAAAACAAAATAAAACAAACAATATCCTATATGTAGAAAGGACAATATTATGTCATTTTAAAGAATGTACAGTATATACATTGATAATATACACTCACCTAAAGAATTATTAGGAGCACCATGCTATTACTTTGTTTGACCCCCTTTCTCCTTCAGAACTGCCTTAATTCTACGTGGCATTGATTCAACAAGGTGCTGAAAGCATTCTTTAGAAACGTTGGCCCATTTTGATAGGATAGTATCTTGTAGTTGATGGAGATTTGTGGGATGCACATCCAGAGCACGAAGCTCCCGTTCCACCACATCCCAAAGATGCTCTATTGGATTGAGATCTGGTGACTGTGGGGGCCATTTTAGTTCAGTGAACTCATTGTCATGTTCAAGAAACCAATTTGAAATGATTCGGGCTTTGTGACATGGTGCATTATCCTGCTGGAAGTAGCCATCAGAGGATGGGTACATGGTGGTCATAAAGGGATGGACATGGTCAGAAACAATGCTCAGGTAGGCTGTGGCATTTAAACAAGGCCCAAGTGGCACTAAGGGGCCTAAAGTGTGCCAAGAAAACCTCCCCCACACCATTACACCACCAACACCAGCCTGCACAGTGGTAACAAGGCATGATGGATCCATGTTCTCATTCTGTTTACGCCAAATACTGACTCTACCATCTGAATGTCTCAACAGAAATCGAGACTCATCAGATCAGGCAACATTTTTCTAATTTCTAATTTTGGCCAAACTTCCTCTGCAGGTGACCTTCTGAGTCAAGGTGAATCTGCAATTTCCTGATGATGGCAAGGTTTGCATTTTCAGACTTTAGTTTGAACTTATTCAAAGCTGCTACCAATTTTTGAGCTTCATAGGTGAAGGACTCATTGCCAGGTAAAAACTATTGTATACTGTAGTAGCATAATTTTATCTGCTCTTATAGAGTTTTAAGCCCTACCCTGATACCAAAAACCCCTCGGGTAATGTAGATTAGAATATTACAGTCTCTATGATCATATCCCACTCCCCTCCAAAGGGAATTATAATGCTTTAATAAACCTTTAATATAGAGAAGTGGTATTCAATTAAAATGTATAGAGGTCAGTATTTACTGGAACATCATAACTCCATGTTAGGAGACAGTATTATAATAGGTTTTTATATCTAATGTGTGCATTTATACATTGTTGTAAACTCTACCAATAGACCTTTCATATTTCCTTTCACACCAGCTGACTCTTCTCTTAGTGTTTCTGACCCTATCATCTCTTTTCTGTTTATGTCAGTACTGTCCCGACTTTAGCAAATCCACTTCACTTTCCTCATCCAGTCACATTTCAGTACAGTTGTTTATAGCATGGCCAAGGGCTGCGCCTCATATTTCCGAGTTTTGGTCTTCCCCTTTCTCTATATCCCTTTGAAGAGACCATAAACCTGCATTTCACAGCCTCCTATAGCGGTGTCTCCCCAATAAGCCTCTTAGCGGCAAGCGATGAGTTGATCTGCTCGAGGAGTGAATGAAGAGTTTGGCAGAAGGAATAAGATGTTAAGATTACAGACAGGTGGCACCAAGATAAAAACAAAACGGCTGATTGATGAGGCAGGAATAAAGCTGCAGAGAGTTGTAGCGGTGTGTGTAGAGATGGAGGAGGAAAGGAACCATACACCAATAGATGCAGGAGGATCAAAAATACAGGATTACCCAGACTGCATCCCTGACCGGGCATAAATTAGACGGAGAAGACAACCCGATGAGAGATGAGGCAATATAAACTCCAAATACCCCATAACCCTCAGATCTACTGGGAAACACTGAAATGCTATTTTTCTTATTCAAGAGCAAACAAAGGCACGAGGATATGAAACATGTTTTAATTTTAGTACGCAGGAGACAAGCGTACTCCAAGGAGTCCCTCCCAAAGGTGACACTGATGTCTCAGTGGACAACAATAGAAATGAAGGCTCAGTGCAAATGGAAATGTCAAATTCTGCTACCCTGTAAAAATAATACTGGTGATGGTAATACATTCAAGCCACAGAATTAGATAATATTTTGTTGATAACTCCAACCCTAACCCTAACTAAAGATGAATTATAAAATCAACCAAAGGTAACTGTGTTCAGTGCCAGTGCCAGTGGAGCACCGCCCCTTTGTGCAATTTGTCAGTATTTGGTTGAATGTTTGTTTTTTATTCTTTTACACATTTATGCTCCTTTATGCTCCCATTATATACAGAATAAGATTTGTCTGTTACAACCGTTGTTATTGTCTCTTTATACTTTTATGCTTTATCGAGATTATCTGCAGTGTTATGGTAAACAACTTGTAGGGGGCAATAGATGAAGTCAAAAAATTTTGAAAATTACAAAAACAACAAGACGAACTAGAACAATAACAAACATGACAACACAGGAGGAGGTTTTTATTAGTGTACAGTATATCTTAAGAAAGAGGCAAGAACAGCGTTGTTCTGAGCAACCTTTGAATACATCACGTCTTGAGAATGGGAAGTTTGTTTCTTTCATTCTGCTGCTGAAAAATTGGCAACAAATGTATTTTTTTTATGCTTTAACTTTTGAGTAGACCACCGCAGATGCTGCTCCGTTTGTCCGTTTTTCCGGACAGAAGGCTCCATCTGTATCCAAATGTGTTTCTAACTTAGAATATACACTCACCTAAAGGATTATTATTATTATTATTATTATTATTATTAGGAACGCCTGTTCAATTTCTCATTAATGCAAGAATCTAATCAACCAATCACATGGCAGATGCTTCAGTGCATTTGGGGGTGTGGTCCTGGTCAAGACAATCTCCTGAACTCCAAACTGAATGTCAGAACGGGAAAGAAAGGGGAAATTAAGCAGTTTTGAACGTGGCATGGTTGTTGGTGCCAGACGGGCCGGTCTGAGTATTTCACAATCTGCTCAGTTACTGGTATTTTCACGCACAACCATTTCTAGGGTTTACAAAGAATGGTGTGAAAAAGGAAAAACATCCAGTCTGTGGCAGTCCTGTGGGCGAAAATGCCTTGTTGATGCTAGCGGTCAAAGGAGAATGGGCCGACTGATTCAAGCTGATAGAAGAGCAACTTTGACTGAAATAACCACTCGTTACAACCGAGGTATGCAGCAAAGCATTTCTGAAGCCTCAACACTTGAGGCGGATGGGCTACAACAGCAGAAGACCCCACCGGGTATCACTCATCTCCACTACAAACAGGAAAAAGAGGCTACAATTTGCACGAGCTCACCGAAATTGGACAGTTGAAGAATGGAAAAATGTTGCCTGGTCTGATGAGTCTCGGTTTCTGTTGAGATATTCAGATGGTAGAGTGAGAATTTGGCGTAAACAGAATGAGAACATGGATCCATCATGTCTTGTTACCTCTGTGCAGGCTGGTGTTGGTGGTGTAATGGTGTGGGGGAGGTTTTCTTGGCACACTTTAGACCCCTTAGTGCCACTTGGGCCTTGTTTAAATGCCATGGCCTACCTGAGCATTGTTTCTGACCATGTCCATCCCTTTATGACCACCATGTACCATCCTCTGATGGATACTTCCAGCAGGATAATGCACCATGTCACAAAGCTCAAATAATTTCAAATTGGTTTCTTGAACATGACAATGAGTTCACTGAACTAAAATGTCCCCCACAGTCACCAGATCAAACCAATAGAGCACCTTTGGGATGTGGTGGAACAGGAGCTTCGTGCTCTGGATGTGCATCCCACAAATCTCCATCAACTGCAAGATGCTATCCTCTCAATATGGGCCAACGTTTCTAAAGAATGCTTTCAGCACCTTGTTGAATCAATGCCACGTAGAATTAAGGCAATTCTGAAGGCTAAAGGGGGTCAAACACAGTATTAGTATAATGTTCCTAATAATCCTTTAGTACACTATTACACAGTAACGGTCAGTAAAAGGTTTGCTATGGGTGTAAACAAAATAAACTGAAACCGTTACCTATATGTTCACATGACGATAGTTCAGAGGAACAGTACTCCAGTCTTTATAGACTAAAGACTCCCATTATAGTTTTTATTATTATTATTGTTTACTTATTTTAAATGAATAGTTATGCAACATACAGTTAAAAAATGTCCTCACATTTACGTTTATTAAACACTGTGGGTGTGCGGATCATTGAGGCTTTCATATTCAGTACCGCTCAAGAATTACTATGTTCAAGCACTGTATCTATTACATCTTTGTCTATTACACGACACAAACAATGTCTGAACACATTCCCAAAAGTAAAACCACCGTTGCCATGTCCACGGATGACTTTCACAACGCCTCAGGAGAGTGCACACAGTCTGCCAATAAAATAATTAAAATTAAACCATTTACAAGAAAGTCTCTATCCCCTCCTTGTTGATGTCACTCGACCCACTCACTCAACAATGTGTTAAAAAGTGTAAAAACAAGATACTGTGTTGCTTTCATTTCATTTGGTGTTTTCATTTTATTTTTTTTATTTTTTTTTACAGTTTACCAGTTAATGACATGAAATAGAGAAATTGCGTTCATTTGACTCTGACTGTAAAAAGAGAGCTAAGCATGAATGTCACCAGTGTAGATTTCAAGCTGTCAGAGTTCAGTTAATTACACATTGTTATTGAGCTGTACGCTGCAAAACTTTAATAAATCAATATACTTGCCGCTTATCATGTACCTGATGATTATTAAAAGAGCCTGGACTGATAGAAAAACCTTCTCTGTTCCAATGCTATTATCTTTCAGCAGCAAGGTTTGTAGGTCAAAACATGTAATACTGTAATGCAGCCTGGCATAATTGGTTTAAATTTAAACAGAGATCACTCCTCACATTTAACCACTGTCACCATGTTACAACATTGTCAAGCTACAAGTGATAAAAATATAAAAGATATAAAAGTGTTTAATCCTACATTTGAGATGTTAAGAACAAAGGATTTAAAACAGACTACACATTCAAAAAAAAAAGAAAGAAAATAAAGAAGTAATCTCTTGCATAGCAACACAATCTGGCAAAGCTAACCCTCCTTCTGACAAACATGGCACAACACACAAACAGTGCACAACCCGAGCGCTGCAGGCTGTGTATTGTCCAACCCATTTCCCTCCATCAGAGCAAACAGCAGGGCCTGAGGCCACACTCGCTGGCTTCCGAGCATCTGGAGTGGCTCACAAGTGGACGCCCACTCCATCCCTTTAAACTTCACAAAGCAAGAAAGAGAGAGATCGAGAAGCAGTGCGTGTGATTGTGTGGAGGGTGGAGGGGGGGTGGAATTAACGTCTTGTGAGAACAGGCATGGCTGGACTTCGGTTCCTCCAGGACCTGTCGAGGCTTAATCTCGCCGCAACATCTGGCAGAAGCCGGGTGGGTGCAGGCAACATCAAGGCATCCCAGCTCAAAAGAAATAATAATAAAAATAAAAAGAAGACGCAGTTTAGCTGTTCTTCACCCCTCTCCTCCTTAGATATACTATTTCACACATGAGCTTACAGTGTGAATGTTTGTGTATGCATACAGCCCTTATTTCTCAAATGTTGGCCAGCAATCTTCCACAATCGATTACTTTGTTTGAACATTGCAGCTCTCAAGGAAAAAGGCCCAGTTAGGCTTTTTTGTTTGGGAGGACTAAACAAATACAGGTTATACAATGTACCAATTTTTCATTACAGTTTGTCATCTTTACAACAAGTGGTATTCTAAAGATTAAAAAAAAGATTCACACAAGCATTATGCATTCCAGAGACAGACAAAATCTAGGTTAATACCACAATATTATCAAAATATAATATTTATTTTGCTCAGCATTTTAGCCTTCTGTTGCCTTGAAGCACACTGTTTCAAAAGCAGAAAAGTTTTCATTAAATGTTTATACCAACCAAAATCATAATCTGGTTGATGTGATTAAAATACAGTACAGTAACCACTCAAATCCTAATCCTATCTTCTTTTACAGCATCATATATATTTTCAGGGGTGGGATTATGTTGGAGATGGGCTTGGCTTAAAAAGAAAAGATCATTATTCTCGATCAGACTGATAATGATCAGCGGGGGCCACTCACCCAAATAAAGTTCTGAGTCACAGTATCTATCAGCCAGTCTTACTCCCAACGACAACCTGATTAGATCTGATCTAATCAAGTTGGATTCATTTAGAGGCAAACATGTTCAAAGTCATACTTGGCCACAACAACACTATCAACCTTTAATTTGGTCATCGTTGAAAGTGCCACAAAATAGCTGCCACACCTCATCAATGTGAGCACTTTGAGTGGGTAAGGAAAAAAGAACGATATCAATCGATCCATTTTTATTATTATTATAATTCTTCTTCTTCTTCTTCTTCTTCTTCTTCTTCTTCTTCTTCTTCTTCTTCTTCTTCTTCTTATTATTATTATTATTATTATTATTATTATTATTATTATTATTATTAATGCCCAAATAATACATCAAATTTACACAGCAATTTATTTATAATTTTTTTTCATAAAGAAATGTTGTCTGCAATATACTGTACATATATGTCTAAGGTAGCCCTTGTGCTTATTGTTGCCGTCATTTGAGGTAAATCTTCACGCTTTTTAACTTGTCTCCAGTTTGCACTAGATGATAGTTTAGATGATAACTGCTAATAACACTGTGTAGGTTGTGTGATTCATATACAGTATTTCATTTCTTGTGACAAAACCTAATACTTCAAATTA
The DNA here is from genome assembly GCA_024349245.1 of Neodontobutis hainanensis. Classification (NCBI taxonomy): domain Eukaryota; kingdom Metazoa; phylum Chordata; class Actinopteri; order Gobiiformes; family Odontobutidae; genus Neodontobutis; species Neodontobutis hainanensis. Next base: position 998,308 of record JALDNG010000064.1, read on the forward strand.
ATATTTTACATCAAAATGTGGTAAATATTTAGGGATTTTGGTGGTCACGTTGTTGCATTATGAATTATCTGCTTTCTTTTGGTCACATGACTTATCATGTGCTTATCAGTATTTATTACAAGCATCTGTGCAGTTTTTAGTTTATTTGCCTGATGAAGATGCTCTAGTCGAAACATGTTTTAATAAAGGACTTCCGTTGTCACGAGTAGCCTATAGGGTATGTTTTTAGCCTACTGGCTATAATATGAGAAAATCTAAATCAGAAAATGGGCTATTTTACAAATAGCCTTCTGAAACTAGGAAATTGTAACTCTTGTAATTACTTTTTTATTTTTATTTATTACATATTGAATTAATTATGAAGATGAAACACATCTAATATTTGTTTCATCTTCATACATCTATTTCCTAGGGCAGGTGCGTGGGAGAAGGAGGAGCTAGCCCAACACATATCAACAAATCAAAGACTCCTGCACACTGTCCATACTTACAAAAGTGAGATTAAATCCGACTCAAACATAATGATGAAGGCCTAGTGCCAAAACATCGTTTGTTTGAGTCTGAATAAATCTCACTTTTGTAAGTATGGACAGTGTGCAGGAGTCTTTGATTTTTTTTATAATGTATTATTAAAATGGAAAAATAAAATGTTACAAGGTGTTTACTATAAGCCTACTGTAAGAGGGTCTGGCGTAAACTGTTTCCTAAATCCTTGTTTCTGATTGGTAATTGGAAAACAGCATGTCCCCCAATTATATTTTTGTCACAATAGGGTTTCATTTGACTAAACTGTGCTTTTGAAACTTGAGTATAAATATACGTTGCATAACTTCAAACATGTTGTAAGTGATTTTAAACTAGTTTTAAATTAGGCACAGTTTAATTTATATTTGACTTGTTGCTGCAACTGTGCCTAAAATCTAAAATAAAATGATCATGGTCAACTGCAGATAAAAATGTGCTGTTTTTATAAAAAGAAGTAAGACTTAAACCTTGAGTCCACAGTCAGTAAAGTAAGGGATGTAAATAAAATTGTCCTTCTGCAGTTGTCTGATGGTAAGTGAGGCAGCACTGTTGTAGGCCAACCTTGTTAGTTTTCTTTAAAGTCTACCAGCTTTGTTTCATTCCTTTATTGGCCTCGGCAGCGGGCTACGAGGTAAACCTGTAATTACATAATGAAACCATACATCACACATGAGGTCCTCCCGGAGGAGGACCAGCACGCCTCTCTCTACACAGATGGCAGTGTTCGGCTGGTGCGCTGTTAAAAACGGGTCAGTGTCGCAGGCACATCATCAATCGAGGCCCTACAGTGTTCAAGCGAGGGCCACCGGCCGCCTTCGAGGGCCAGAGCCATCTCCTGGGTGTTCAGTGTCTTTACGCATCATCAATCTCAACCAACCTTTGAACACGTGATCAGCGACACTAATTAGAGCAGATACGGTCACTAGTAAAGCTTAAAAATAGACATATTATGTGTTGAGCACCACTCTATGGGAAATTGTTAAACAGACAAGAAGGGGTTTTATACGTTGGCACTGAAGGGTAAGTCACAACAACAAATCACATGCACAATTACAAATAGTAAAAGCACCAAAATACAAAACAAATTACAAAATGCAAACTCAAACTTCAGAACATGAAAATAAATAGCAAAACACAAACCAAACACGGAAACAATATGAAAAAACACAAAAACAAATCTTAACCTAAATTGAACTGGAATATGATCATAATTAAGTGATGGGATGATGGAGGACGACGCGTTAGAATGGTTCTAGAGATGATAGCCAGGTTAGATGAGACTCAGCGTGGGGGTTCCGTCTCTGGTAGTTCACCCAGCCGAGTGGGGTCTTCTAGTTTTGGGAGAGAAGATGTTAAGAAAATAAGTAGAACAGAGACGCGCAGGGTCCTATGAAACTGCTGGGGCTTCTCAAACTGCTAGGGCTTCTCAAAAATCTTGTTAAGCTACGGTATAGCTATGGTGTTTTTGAGGCTTAGTTGAGGCATGGCCTTACACCCCAGACCTAAGTTAAAACATCCCTCCATGGAGTAAACAAAGCTGATGAGGAGCGGAGATAGTAACTTGAATATACGTTGCATTTTGCCTCAGTTTGACGGAGCATTAGACGAGTGACATGCAAACTGAGATCTCTCGCTGCATTAAGTACAGTATGTTTAACCAAAGCACTGTGAGGTGTAGCCTACACAATATTACCTAACACAGACAACACAAACAGAAATGAAAAAAATGAGAAAATGTTTAAAATGCATGTGATATTTATATATATATATATATATATATATATATATATATATATATATATATATATATATATATATATATATATATATATATATATATATATATATAATATAATAATATCATATAACTAAAAATATATATAAAACATGTAGATTATATTTATTATATCTTTCAGTTGGTTTTAAAAAAAATCTGATATTATATATTATATTTTTAGATTTTCTGATGTCAATGTGCAAAAACAACAACAAAACAAAAAAACAGAAAATGGATAGGGTAGAATCTTAGTATTTGATTGTGATTGGTCAGAACAGAGCCACTCCATGTTTGTTGTTCACAAAGCACACAAGACATGACTTATCCCATATATTTGATGTCGAATGCATATTTACTAATTTACACAGCCTGGGTTCCTGCTTGTGAGCAATCTCAAAGTACGTTTCATGATTTTGTTTCTGTGTGTTTTGCGTTGTCTCAGATAAAACTATCATTCTGATGCTCAACACAGAGTGAAGCGAACAACAAAAACACTGATTCTGAGAGCTTCTCCAGTGGTTCATCCCTCACATATTCTAATTGTATTTTTTCCTACCTGTAAACTCAAGGACTTCTTAATTTTACTACTAGCAATGGAAATGCATTCACCCGAGCATGCACAAGGTGAGCGATTGTGCTCTAAAATAGCTCAGAGGCTTCATGACAATGCCTGTCCTTGCCGAGTATTATCCATAACTGTGCCTCAAATTAGATGCTGAGTTTGCCCTCCCTTCACTTAAGCAAAGTTTGCTCCAAATTAATGAGGGCCATTTGAGTCATCTACAACCATTACTGCGGCCTCTTTTTTCGTCGGTTTCTCTGTACTTGCACAAGAAAACCGGAGTTCTATCACGCTCCACCTCTCAGTTTCCTGACGCTACATTAGTCCGGTGGGGACACGGTGTTAGACAGTGTTACAAGGGGAATGTGGGATTGTCTACAACCACTACTGTGATCTCTGGTTGCCTCTGACATTTGAACCTCTGAGGATTTTAGCAGCACTGACAAGGTCAAGGTCATGAGCACTCTGTGGGATACAAGAATGTACTGGAGTCGATATGTGTTACAGTCACAACGTTTACATGCACAGCGCAGTCAGACTACATTCAACTACCTTCAGTAGGTAGGCCAAATATCCAGGCTTCTGTCTTTGTCCAGGTTTACATGTACAACACAGTCGGACTATGCAATGCTCGTACTATACTCAATTAGGCCGTTTAACTGGACTTGTCTTGTTGACTGAGTTTACATGCACGGAGAAGAATCTAACTATTGATGCATTCATGTGGTGTTGGTATCTTATTAGCATGTAGCCTTTGTTATAAAGAGAGAACGGTTATATAACGTGAAATACTAGGATACATCAGAATGCAACCAAAAGGTAATAATAGCAATTCCAAACTCAATTGCATGTTCACACAACAAAGTCAGAAATCTTGGCAACTGTACCTTTCAAGGACCATCATGTGTTTGCTGGTCTTTGTGACTACATTTTTTTTCATAACAAAATACATGAAGTAATAGCTCAGCTATGAATTGCATTATCCAACTACGTATTTGTCCAACCAAGAGAAAGTCAACTTAAATCTTACTGCAGTAGGACTTCAAAAATTGACATGCATTATAAAAGTCCAAGCCAATTATTTACATTTCTCTAGCTGCACGTAACCACACAACTAACCTACTAATGTAGGATTGTCAAGAGCCCAACCATTCTAACAAAGTGTCACATTCCTACAGCCTATTCAGAGTACTAGTGACTTTGTAGAAAATAATACTGCATTTTGCTGCTAGGGTTTAGAAAAACAAAAAACAAAAAAACATTTTAAGGCTGCTAAATGCAATGCATTCCATACATATTACAAACCAGAGCGGGGCCTTAAAATAAATAGAACTTAACCTCAACGTCCAAGAGTAGTACTTCTCGTTTTAAAAGTATTTCAAAGAAATACCAGGCTGACCAAAAACAATTGCTAAGCAACCTTTAATAAAGTTAAAAAATGTGTTAGACCTAGCCTTAGACAGTCTTAGATGACGTAACACAGCTGTCATATTTTAATATATATGTCAGCTGTAGAGACTGCGAAATAAGTGCAACATTTTAGGTTTGCAGCTTGTACTTGAAGAAAATCCAAAGCAGGATAGTGTAAGTTATAATCATTCCCTGAGCAGTTTCAGAACGGACGGTATGTAATCCATCATCTCAAACTGGGCTAGACAAGAGTGCTACTCATAAACATACCAACACACGCACAGCTACTTTCCCAGTCAATTTACTGTATGTTGTTCACTCTAAGTGTCTAATCTTACTGACAAAGACACTAACAGTGGTCTCACATCTTCTCAAACAGTGCATTGCCGAAGCACAGAAAACCTGTAGAAAAACAAGCTAATGCTGATCTATCCATTAAGCTTGCTACATTCAGCAGTGACTTAGTGCCTGGCCCGAGGGCTAATAAGGCCCCTGAGGGACCCCACCGGCAGCCTTCACTCACTTTTGTTAGAAAACAGGACGAGTAAAATGTCATGTCTTGTACAAAATTGAAAAATGCTGCCTTGACATTTTCCATATTCTGTCACTATCCTTCATTTGTGTGTAACCAACCAAAGAAAATACAGGCAAAACAAAGTCAAACTCAAAAGACAGATAAACAGATAAAACTGGGAAAGGTTGGTTTGTGCCGATTTGTCTCTGCTGGAAGTTTGGGAAATTTGGGCCCCTGGACGTCACTGATAACCGCAGTCCAAACTGACAATGCCCCTCCACAGAAAGAGGTCACACACAAGCTGCCAGCTTTAGCATCCACGACGGCATAAAGAAGAGCCATCAGAGGAGCTGAGGAACAAACATCAGTCTTACCTTCGACAGCATACTCCTCAACTTCAGGGGGGAAGTCCACAGGGAGTGCATTTGAAAAAAAAAAAAGAAAAGAGAATTTGAGTTAGTTACTTAAAAGTTAGTTATACAACAATAACAAACTTCTTTCAGCTGCTTCCTTCAGAGATTTATACAGCCAATCATCTGGTAAAAATATGGTTGGAAAACACTTGGATGATCCTAACCCAGTTTTGGTTAAACATAAATATGGCTGACATTTGATATCAATACATTTAAATACCTCAGCAATAATAGCAAAGGAAGCACTACTAAAACGAAGAGCTCTCCCAGTTAAGCACAGGATCTCTTCTGTGTATGGTTTAATAATACAACGAGGGAGAGTTGAAAAGATCAGTCTACTTATCATAAAAAAATAAATATAAAAAAGCATGTGTAAAACCGAAATGAAAGGTACTATACCAGGTAACATAAAAGAGCTTTTTTCCCAAAAGAGACAGTATGGTGTGCTAATGTGGCTGCTCGACCAAGATCTTTGAGATAATGTTGCAGGACGTTGCATGGTTAGATGAGATGAGTATTCAAACTAACATAAGCCACTTTCACACATCCACTGAGATCCGCACTGTGTACTGATTGCATTTGCGTGCCCTGGTTGTAAGAACAACATTTACATTGTAGTCTCCACCGTGAGCTCATGCGTCTGAAGCTGACTTTAAACTGTTCGGTTAAGCTCCTCACATTTTCAGATAACTTCTGTGTGTGTGCCAAATTTCATTTCTACAACAAACTAATTTGCAGCGTCCCATGCAAAAATTGTAGGTGGTGCTGGAGAGCCATTTTAAATAGTTATATTGCCATTATATTGACATATTGAGTTCAGGGAGTCTTTGTTCATAACTTCATTCATTGAGTCTGCATACATTTTTTGATGTTTGAGAAAGTTAAGGGAGGTAGAACAAAATTGAATGGGCCCTGGAAAGCTTTTTTTTCACATCCTTATGTTCAGAGCATCACGGTCAACAATTTCTTCATTGGTTCAGACAAAGTCTGTCAATGTTTGAAAGAGTAAGATTAGAGTTCAATTCTTGCCTCCCATTCATTTACATTACAGATTTGAGGTGTTGCCATGGCAACACGGTTGGAGGTAGGGGCATGTCGTTTGACTTTTATTTTCAGGGGCTATGAGGGATGTGTGTACCAAATTTAATGTGTTTACAACAAACTAAATTTCAAAGTCAAATTCAAGATTTGCAGGGGTCGCTTGGAGGCCCACTTCAAAGGGTAAGCCATTATATTGGCCTATCATTGTGTTCAGGGTGTCGTTCTGCACAGTTGCCTTTTTGGGCTCAACTAAATATGTTGATATTTGAGAGAGTTAGGAGAGGATGAAAAATTACCTCAAAAATGAACATAAACAAATTTGGCGGGGTTGCTGGAAGGCCATTTTAAATGATAGCCATTAAAATTGCCTTTGTGCACTTCTTCACTGGGTACAACTAAATCTATCAATGTTTCAGAGAGTTTGGTGTGACCAGCCCAAAATGGTCCAAAAATATGGATTTTTTAGGGCACTCTAGGGCCATTTAAAAAGAGCTATTGGCATATGGCGTGTTCAGGGTGTCAATGTTCAACTGTATATTGGGTCAGAATAAATCCAATTTTGTTTGAAAGAAATAGGGGTGGTTGACAAATCACCAAGTAAACTTGAAATTTTCGACAGGGCAGTGGGAAGACTCAGAAAGAGTAGCAAATTTTTGATGCCCCACTTCTATAGATGATGCTGAGCAAATTTGAGCTAATTTTGTCAGACGCCCTAGGTTAAGTGCGTTAAAATTTGACGGGAAAGAAATTTGCAACTTCAATCTGAGATGGCCGCCTTCCTGTTGAGTTAAGAGTGGAGCCATAGTATATTTTTGTTTTTGCCTTGACTTGGCCTATGTACTTAACAAGTTTGGTGTGCCTAGAATAAATAATAATAAATAATAAAAAATGTCAATGGCCTAATGTTTTTTTTTAATTTTCCAGGGCTTATCACTGGGCCAATTAGGCAATATATGTTCTTGGGAACTTAATTTAAATTTGTTTGGAACTTAATATTAATCAGTCTTTTTACCAAAAATCATGCACGGTGCATTCCACATAGTGACAGTTGCTTTCAACATTATTATTTGATGAAAAGTGAAGCTTTTTAAAATGGGACACCACTGGGAGTAAGTGAGTCAACATATTTCTCAAAATGGAAGCCAGTTTAATGTGAATTGTGTAAATGCTTTGGTACATAGTTCTGACATCTGTCAAACAAAAATTTTCTATTTCTGTCTATCTTTAAAAGATAGATGCGTTAAACTCTATATTACACAGTGAAACATCCATTACTTCCGGTTCCTACTGAGATGGCAAACTGAGCACACTCAAGTTTTTAGGCTTTCACACTTATGCCGTTTGGTCCAAACTTACTTTCTTTCAGGTGTATAAGCTCCTGAAAACAACTGTTAGGTCAGATGAAAAGATAAGGACCAAGCAGAGGCTTAAAGACCAAAAGCAGAAAGTCACTTTGTCAAACAGTAGAAAAAAAATATATGTCTAAAATTATAAAATATTATCAATAGAATTACCATGCAGCATGATGTTCTGAACATGTAATAACAAATATTATCTTCAGTTAGGCATTGTTAGAACATATTTTATAGAAAGTACTAGCTAACCATATTTATCATAGTATACTATTCACTATCATGTTATTACCCGACTATTGTCGTGCTATTAAAGAGCTGGAATATACAGTGTAATTATTAATAGTCCAATTGTGTCCAGTTATGAATAGTTCCTTTCTGTAGATTATACATTTTAAAGAGCACTGAGTGTAGGCATTCCCCAAGCTCAAACAAGGATCTGTTCCAGTGAATTAAAGAGGAGAAAGTTGTATATGACACTCTAACACACTCCCCGTTCTCTCGTCTCATCTCGGATCACAGTGCATCGGCCTCTTTACAACAAGGCTTCCTTGTTACCCCTCTCTCTCCCTGGCACTTTTCTTTTTCTCTCACCACTGCTCATGACACTGCGTTTCCATTCCACTAATCTCTAAACACAGTCCTGCTTCCTTCAGAACTTGCTTTTCTCTGTCCCTCGTTACGACCGGCTTCAACTGCTCTTCAGAGACAGCCTTTGCTCAGATATCAAGAGCGGAAATAAACCATTCTAAAGCCTCGGACTGTCTGGAGTTTTTAGTCTGTAAAATGAATGCAGCCTGATGTTGCATAGGAACGGCACCGAGCAACTAGACTTTTGTACTTCTTCATTCATTATCAGCCTTTTTGTGTATTATTTTATTTTACCAACATTAAACACTAGACTTTAACACCCATTATATGTTTCCCACAGCTATTTTCCATTGCACTGTAGCAAGAGCCTTGAGCTTTAAGCTGCGGGGAGCTCTGTCTTTTCTCTACACTCTGTGATTTATTTTTGAAAAACACTTATTAAGAAGAATTCCTGCTGTACGTTTGCTGAAATTAACAGGTTTCTCCTAAATTGCAGGCGTGTTACGCTCTCAAACCAAAATGACAAAAACAAACTCAATCATCAAAAATCAAATTGTTGATTGTTCCTTTGTTTTGTTGTGATTGTACATTTCTCGCCTAGATTTTTCTGACTGGGACGGTCCTGGGCCAGTGGGTACGGCTTTGTAGTCCATTCTGTGAGCGAGTTGAGGTAAACACTGCAGTCAGCTGATTGGATGATAGATAATCCTCACTTAAGTGAAAACAAGATGCAAAAGGAAAAACATTAAACGGAAATATTTTTCAAATAAAACATGCCTTTTTTTGTGATAAAAGTCAATTTCAAACAGAAAATATCCTAAATGTTGTACGTGTTTTTTTGCTGACAACAAAGCTAGCGTTTATTGACAACAGCTGTTTATTGTTTTGAACAGTCAGCGACGTACTACTTGTTTCATGAATTTAAACATTGTATTGAACGTCTACACACCATTAAACGCAAACAAAACTCGTGACACAAATATTAAGTTCCTAAATTATAAGAAATTGACGCAGCTCTATAAATTTTTTATGACAATTTATTTTTTTGATGTAGCAGACATTTCTCTTCTGGACCCAGCAGAGTGAAAATGCATTCTTCTTTAGGGGTTAACCGCAACAAACTGTCACATACTGACCCGACCCAACCAGGACCACACCCCACAGTGGAAATAAGGCTATTATTCACTTTTAAAATAAAAGTCCAACACATATCTATTACTATGGTACCTGAGAAAACTGCCTGCTTCTGCTTTAAAGACTTGATTGTTTGTGTTGATATTCAAGAACAGGAAATTACAAACGTCAGCCAATGAGCACACATCAGGGTATTTACATGTCGCACCACGCAGTAGCATCACTGTTATCTGTAGCTGGACCCTACAAAACCCAGAGGCCAGTGTGTCCCCTCATATTACGACAAATTATGTTTGTATTATGCATGTAGTGTTGAAATTAGTGGCGATCACTGTGTATTCAGTACGTTGACCTTGTTGCCCTTGAATGACTTTTAAGGAAGTTATAAACAGAACCATGGTCAACAGACCACCAATGGTTTTAAAAATTATACCAAAATGATGCTTAACAAAACCAACCATTCTAATTCATATGCAAACATAGGATGGCTGCATAAATTCACCAATAAATCCCTGAGGCCTTTGGAGGCAAATAAGAGACTTTTCAAAATCTAATCCACATCAAGCCAGCAAAAGGATTTACCAAAACCAGAATAGAAATGTCTGTACTATCACCATTTATTCACATAGGAACAAATGCACTCTCATAATAACTGCAAACGAATCTCTTTTTAAAGCATCTTTAAAAATATTATGTGTTTTTGCAATTTCAAAACTACACAAATAAGATTATTAATATTCTCTTAAATGCTCACTCGTAAACAATCTCTCATCTCGTGCAAAACAATCTTGCGATGCAGACTTCTTTGAGTGCAACCATCTCTAATTGTCAAAATAATCTCCTCATTATAGATAAAGGGCTGGAGCGCACAGAGGGAGTTCAAGCAGAACATCACAGACAAGACGCACGTCACTTTGTGGAACTTTCATAAGCATGGATTTAAAAACCGATAAGCTGTTGTTTGTTATCAAGAAAATATAGAGGATAGTCTCAGCCTTAAGGTTTGTCCTGTTTCTGCCCTGATTTTAAAATTACTACTTTTAGTATGTTTTAGATTTAGTCCTGGTTTGTCTTAGTATTAGGCCTGGTTTAGTTGAGGTTCAGTCCTTTTTTTTTTTAGATGGTCTAGTTTTGGTGTAGTTTTAAATCCAGCCCTTTAATTTAGTCATGGTGTATTAATCAAACACACAGTGTGAAAAGTGCTTTGGTTTTGTTTAATCCTAAGTTTAGTGCTGGTTTGTTTCAGATTTAGTCTGTTTAATCCCAGTTTACTACTAGCTTTCATCCTAGCGTTAGACTGGTTTATGCTTTTACTTGTCACATGCACAGTGAAATGTATTTAAACAAAGGTGCCCCTGAGCAGAGTCACAGTAATCAATAAGTTTGATTGGCTTCTTGGCACTACACCAGGGCTGTGGCCGACCCTGACAGGGCTAATCTGAGGAGCTTGCTAAACCATCCAACCGGTAGTAGTGATGGAGTGCTTTCTCCTCTGAAGCATTTGGTCCGATCAAAAGAAACTCAAGTGCAGTTAGTGTGGTTGAGCAGCTCTGAAAGTGGTCCAGCGAACACTGGTGCCATGGTCTCCGTCTGCTTTCAAGCAGTCCCCAGTGCAACAAGTTTGTGGTGAGAACACGACCCAGCCTCCATCCAGTCCAACTACTTAAATATCGGACCTTTATGGACCCAATAGGCTCCTTAGCGAGCTGTGGGGTAAATTTTTAAGCACAAATGACAAACTGAAGGCAGACAATTTCTGGAGGATTCAGGTAAACTTATGACAACTGATTCAGGGCATTGGAAAAGTCAATTGGTGCTGGGTTTGTACAAATCAAATTGACCCAAACATATACAGTGCAACAAAATGATCAACTTTGGTCCCAACTCTATTCGTCCAGGTTCAGTTGAAAGTTTACCTTTGTTTTGAGGTTTAGTTTACTAGTTTATAGTAAATATAGTCCTAAAATATGTAGTGGTTTTATCCTGTTTTTGAACTTTAATGTCATTTCATTTTGTTTTGGACTTTGCCTTGGTTTACTCTAGTATAACCCTGGATAATCCTAGTTTAGTTCATGTCATGTCATGCGGAGAAAGCTCATTTCGGCCGCCCGGATACAGGCGGCCGAAATGAGCTTTCTCCGCAGAGTGGCGGGGCGCTCCCTTAGAGATAGGGTGAGGAGCTCGGTCACTCGGGAGGAGCTCAAAGTAGAGCCGCTGCTCCTTCACATCGAGAGGAGCCAGCTGAGGTGGCTCGGGCATCTGTTTCGGATGTCTCCCGGACGCCTCCCTAGGGAGGTGTTTCGGGCATGTCCCACCGGGAGGAGACCTCGGGGAAGACCTAGGACACGCTGGAGGGACTATGTCTCTCGGCTGGCCTGGGAACGCCTCGGTATCCCCCCGGAAGAGCTGGAGGAAGTGTCTGGGGAGAGGGAAGTCTGGGCTTCTCTGCTTAGACTGCTGCCCCCGTGACCCGGCCCCGGATAAGCGGTAGAAGATGGATGGATGGATGGATGGATGGATAGTTCATGTCTAGTGAACCTAGTTTAGTCCTGGTGTATCCCTGATTTAGTCCTTGGTTCTTGGGTTTGATCCTAAATTATTTCACTTTTAGTCCCAGTTTTTGTTCTGGTATAGTATTGGTTTTGTTCCAGTTAAATCCTAGTAGATTTGAAAACATTTATAAGTAAATTGAATAAAATATGGATGTGACACTAAGTGCACCAGTTCCAGACTCTGGAAAACATTAAAGGCTGCCAGTCAGGAAAATCTCTCAGCAACTGGCGCTTCATAAGAGTGGGTCTATTTCAATGCACAGTATTACAAACAAATGTGGTCAAATTGAAAGATATCTGTTCAGCTTAAACACACATTATAGATAAAGTGAGCATAATAATACTGCATTATTATGATGCATTCACAGACAAGAATAGAGATGGGACTTGTGATAATAAATGTGTATTATAGATAATAACAGAGCCACTTCATCAGCAACACTTCAACAGTTTGCCAGTGACTTGATCATCTTTATTCATTGAAGTAATTTGCTCTAACTATAATTGCCATACTCCTTCAGCATATTTATATGTTTTCTAATTGTACAGTTAAATCCAAAGACTCTTTGGAGATTAAAAATAAGATAAGACTTTATTAATCCCACATTGGGAAGATTCACTTGTTACAGCAGCTCAGACAGGTAAAGTGCAAAAAATCCTGCATGAATTCTGCATCAAACAGACAGAAATGGTACCTACTAAATGTTTCATGTGGAATAACAAAGTAGCTACATAATATGTCTGCTATATCAACACCCTGGGCCCTGTGAAAAAAGAATACAGAGAAAATGTGTAAAAGAAATTTCAATAAACAACTTGCTGAAATTCAAAAAAAGAACTAATTTACTATACATTTTTTGATCTACTTGTTCTTGCATATCTAGTGCTAGCAATTTATCTCAATTCTGCCTTATCTTCTGCATATGGTGTTTTATTAATATAAGCTATACAATCTCATCTGCTTAAGCTGCATGTGGTATTTAGCTGCAATTAACATATTAAACAGGCACGTATATATACGGAGTCACATTCATGCCAAAAATTGCCTTTGTATAGCTGGGCAGCACTTATCTGCTGAGAGTGAAATATTGGGAGACAAAGCAAAGCCCTGATGGCGGCGTGTCATAAAGCAGCAGGTTTCAGAGGGAGGTCACGCCGAGCTAATAACACCTGAAATGAATGGACCCGCAGCTCTTCTAACAATGTCAACACAGCACAGAGACAGAGAGCCGCAGGACAGGCCATGGACAACTGTTGACATACATCAGAGCGCTCGCACAAGGTCAGACAAAGACATGGGGAGAATCAGCACGGATGGTTGAAAATGTTTTGGTCTTTATAGGATAGTGGGATGAACAGAGAGCACAATGTGTGCAGCAGGCATACAGAGAACATCATTCTTTATTTAAGTGCAAAGAGGTGTAAAAAAAAAAAAAAACTAACACATAATTAAATAATGTGAAATGCTATTGTAAATGGTTGGCTTGGATTGTTACAGTTTAGATTTTTCTGACTAAAGTTGTTCTTTGATGAGTTTATGTTTGTCCTGTGGTAATATTATTGTATTTTACTTGTTTAATGGATCATTTGTTCATGTTTGAGTTTAGTTTTTTTTGTGTTTTTATTTATATATATATTTTTTTCTGTTGTGGCTTATTCATCTGTGCTGCAACAATTTTGTTGTGCTTTTCAAAGCCTGTCTTAATGCTGGCTTAATGTTGCTTGTCACAAATAAAGATTGATCTTTGTGTTTTTTTTTGTTTTTTTTTTTTTTATTATTTGTTTTGTGTTGTAAATCATTTATTTGCATTATTTATTTTGTGTTGTTATGAGCCATCTAGGCCACTGTAAAAAAAATAGTTTTTCCATATTTTGCTTTAAATGTGCTTTTATGATTTGTACTTATCAGAAATCCACCCATCAGACATTGTTAAAGTAAGTAAAGAAAACTAAGATTAAAGTGAGCAAAAGGCAACAACACAGAGCATAAAAGTTTGATTTGTTGCGGGAAAAGGGAGCAATGAGCACACAACAGCACATCTGATGGCAGTGTTTTATTAAGTCTGCTGTCAGTGGGGGATTCCTGCCTCTCCTCCACAGCACTCTCTGGAATTCTCCCTGTAGGACTGCTCAACACTGTTCATGTAAAGTGTCAGCTTGAGTGGACTGTGACAACCATTGCTCTTTGATTACAAACAGGCCAAACCAAAAGCTGACATTTACTTTAGACGGGTAAAATGTTTCATGCAATTACACAGCTCTCTAGCAGTGCTGCATTCTCAATGTGACATTTTGTCATGTACTTTTTGGACACGTGGCAACACACGCCTGCATGGAAACAGTGTGGTGTTAAGACCACTTCTGTCTGTCTGTTCAGTTTCATTCTGTTTCAGCTTTTATGATTTCACTGATTATTGCCACTTTCAAGGCTATTGGTCAGAAACAATCACATACATTAAAAATCAATAGCAGAAGTATATTGACAAAAAAAAATGCAAAGATGATATTGGTTATAGCTTATTTTTTTTTACGTATATGTTTATTGTAACATCTCAGCAACAACAACAGTGTCTTCTGTATTGGACATTTGGGCAATGCTTTTTTCTTTTTTCACTTTACAGATTTTAGTTGAGAATTTTTTAAAAATATGTAATTTTTTTCCCCATAAAGTAAATCTTCTAAGACAAATGTCCCTGGGTCTCCATTGGGTTTAAAAGCTTAATCTTCTACTAGTGATTTTGTATAAGCTTAATCTACTACAAGGTTTCTTCTATCCAATATATTTTTTATTTACCAAACATTTAATTTGAGAAACATCTAAGTCTCGAGGATCTTGTTTTATATTTTTGGTTACACGTTCGAGGCATTGCAACATTGCAGGTAAACCAGGCCTTTGGTCCAAGGCAGAAGGGTGAGTGGATGACCTATATGAAAAATAATTTTGCTTATAATCATAATCAATATGTTTTATGTGCTTACAGTTTACCTCCTTCCTGTGACAAATCTTTTTTTTTTTTTTACGGGATAAACTTGAACATGTTTACAACAATCTAATCCTTTATCAGATTATTTATTGTCAGAAACAAAAACAAGAAAACTAATGGGCAGACTATCAAACAGAACAGGCTTTCCTTTTTTACGTAATCAAGTTTTAATCTACTGGTCCATGTTGTATTCTTTACTTCGGAATTCAATCTCTAGTTACAAGATGTTAGGGTTTGATTGAACACAGCGTTTATTGTTGTGTAAGTTTCCTTTCATCTAGGTCATAATGTTCTAGAAAACTGCAATGTTCAGTTGACCACCTACAAGCTAACCCAGAAAATTCTCCAAACACAAATATTAGGAGGAACTTCTCCCATCAACGTTCCATTATTCTTGTTTGCCAATTATGCTCAAAAGGCAACACAGTAAAATGACAAAGCACTTTCCTCTTTTTATGTTGTGCCCTGATGTTCATTAAAAAAAAAAAAAGAAAGAAAGAACTGACTTCTAGTGTGACAAACATAATACACAACACGCAGAAAGTGGTATGTGAAGTCAAAGCCAAACAGCACATGGACCACATGCCACACGCATGTGTATCCTGGATGAGCCCCTCAAAAATGATTGTGTGATTGCCACTGATGTTGACGGTGTCAGCGTTTTGGACGAAAAAAATGAAGGATCTGGTTACATAACCCCCTGGTCATAAGACAAGAATATCCTATAACACAAAAAAGGTCTTTGGAAAGACATATATATAATATTGCTCTAAATCACACTGTGAGGAATGACATCTCGCTGGTATTATCTGTGAAGCCTTCAGTTATTTCAAGCTCGACCTGATTAGACACCAACTGTAAGGAAGTCTGGCACACTTCAGAGACATAACTTCTCTGCATTTCCTTTATGTTCACAGTCTGTCTAAGTGCTGTAAAGTCAAGTCAAACGGCTCATTTGACGTCATTTGAAGTGCTGCGGTGACATTCCACCCTCTGGGTTCAGCATCTCAAGTCTCAGCCCTGTGGCAAAGACACTTTGAAAAGTTATCTCTGTGTGTTTTTCTATAAACTGAACGGGGCTGGAGATATGGCTTCCATCAGGGTTCCCCGGGTTAAAAATACGCCCTCTGATGATGCTCTAAGGTGGGTTGGTGACACATACAGTAACACAGAGTTCAATCAGCAGCACATATCCACCTCATTGATGTCACTAACTGTTATCTGGCAGAGGCCCCACTCCCTAAGCCCAACTACTCTGAGCAAAGACACATCAAACCACATTAAGTGACATGTTTGCTGCTCCATTTCTCAAGCAGACCTCTGAGTGCCGGCCTGCTGCATCATGTATTATACTGCGCTTCAATGACGCCTTTTAAACTCTTTAATCCAGCTTGTCTACTTTGAGTTTATTATTTACACAACCTATTAATCATTCAAACTGTGCCACTACAATCTGGCCAAAAACTAAAAACTAAATAAAAACACGCCTCTGTCACTCAGCATTGCAAATCCCTCTTTGAAAATGTAATCATAAAGAATATGTACATGTCATTTTTCCGTGGGGGCGGCTGCTGAAAAAAAAAGGTCAGCGGAGGAGTGGTGCATTATGGGAAGAGGGGCTCTGACAGTTCATCAATGGCAGCAGCACATTAGTATCGACACAGAGAAGTCACTGGGGAGAGAAAATCTTATCGCAAAGCGGGGAAGACAGGAGAGATACGAGCGAGGGAAGATAATGGAAAAAAAGAAGAGTGGGAAAGAAATGGGATGGGGGGGCAGGGGAGATATGAGATGAAGAAACCTTGGCAGAGGTCTTATCTCCGAGAGGATGGAGACGGCTCTCAAGGGTGGGCCACTTGAGCCAAAACAGCAGAAAAATACAGATAAAATACAGATAAATAAGAAAATCCACTGTGACTCTAATTTCCTGGTAAAAAATTCCATAATTTTTCATCAACTTCATTAAAACAGAGGTTTAGAGCTCTCAGGGGGCACCAACCTTTCATAAAGAAGTAAAACAGAACATTCATTATGTTCTAAAGTAACTTTTTGCAATTTACATTTGAGTTTTTTCAGTGTTTTTTGTTTTTTATTCATATTTATGTCTTTTAAATAGTGTTTTTGTATGTCATGATTTATTTCTGTTTGTTACGTAATTTTGTTAAAAATTTTTAACCCTTTGTTTTTGTGTCTAGAAAATAGTGGAATAATGAAGTGATTTTGACTCTCAGAGAGTAATCTCTATACTTGCTGAAGCAAACGCCTGAAAAAAAAGAGGCCTTGAAGACCAACAGCATCTAAGATGGATGTGCCAACATAAAAAAAAAAACAAAACATAGAGAAGTAAGAAGAAGAAAGAGCAGGGTTGGGAGGGGTGACAAATTTCTTAATCTCCCTGTAGCTCTGTTTGTTCTGTGCGGCTTCTGGCCTCGAGTCGCCGTCGATCTCCCCTCGTAAATTGCCAATGTCGATGGAGCCTTACAAGCTTCCCCACACTCCCTGAGTTCCTGTTAAAACGGTCACGCCAATAAAAGCCCATTCACTTGTAATGAATCCAGAAAGGAGCTAAAGACTAAAGGGGCTGGTTTAGTGACAATTGTTGATGATCCTCGATTGAGTTAGGATTGAGCCTCTCCAGTCCAACAACATGGCTGGCAATGAATGGGATCTAGCTGCCAATTTTGATTCCTTGGGATTCATCTTGGGAAAACTGTACTACAAAAGGAACATCGGCACTGAGACGCAATGAAGTTAATCTGGAAGTGTAGAATTTGCATTTTTCATGTGACTTTATTAATACAATAGCACACCCAACAATAGACTCTTTTATGTTTCTTTATGTTATGTTGGTGGGGATTTCTCTCACAATATATTCCATCTCAATTGTACAAGTGCTCCACTCTGCAAGCCACTGTCCACTTTATTCTCTTTTCGTCCTGGCATTCCGGAAACTGACCCTTATCAGCACGGAAGAAAAAGCAGCACCTGTCAAATTTGATTCATTGAGATGTGAAGTTTAGTCAAAGTATATCACCATGTCTTAGAAAACTGGATACATCAAGGTTCATGTAATTGGCACACCACTGTTATTTCAGTGATTGGTATAATGCATTGATACGCTGATTAAGATTTCCAAAGAGATGTCAATACATTTGAATGCATGGTAACCAGGACATAGCATGCATTCACAAAACAATTATCAGAACCACACTTTGCACTAAAGCTACCCCTTTAGATCCAATCGGGGTTAGACTCCCAGGTCTGAAGAGGGCCTTGACTGCTGATCCCCTGCATGTCCTTTGGAAGCTATGTTGTATATTTGTATTTGGTTAATATCTGTATCACGAATGCACTGCTGATGCTGTAATCTGCAGGTAAGCTGTTATAATGCCAATGCCCTCTGCTCCTAACTCAGCGCTGTGTGCCTGCAAGTCTATTAATGTTGACCGTGGAACTTGCAATACACCACAGCTCCCCCCTACCCCTTCCTCCTCTCCCCCCGAAGCCGATTACAACTGTGAGGTCAAGAGAAGCTAATGTGACTTTGTCTGGAACTGCGAGGTGCTGAGTGGTTGGATTAAATGGGCAAAAGAATCCAAATATAAAAAGGTATACAACGCTAGAATACAAGTTAAGCAGAATGGGAAAAAAATCGGTTTGCAAAATTGACAGAAAGCAAAGTAAAATCCTTATGAACACGTATAGGCTAAAATCCTTGTTGTGCCTAGTCTTTCTGTATCAGCGCGGTATTGATTTGTTTCTCTGCGGCTTAGAAAAACAAGGTGTTGTGTGCACAACAATGAACACCTATCATTTTCCACTGCCTTGTCGTCTACCACAGAAAAACAAACACGAAGAAGAAGAAAATGTCCAAGTCTGCAACTTTCATGGTAAGGTGCCTTCCAAGGATCAACTCTGCCTTCTGAAAATATAACTAGCCGCTTGAATGTGTGAACAAATAAAGAATGTGAAAGCTTGTCTTGAGAGAAATGGAACACCATGACCTTGGACATAGTTTGACCACGGAACACTAGGGATCTCAATGTGACGATGTAAGACTATGGATAATCTGTTGATTTGGATAGATCATTTAATTGTGCACTTCTATTTGATGAAGTTTTACCCAGTTTATTAGTCTGTGTCATGGTTCTACTGACAATGAGCCGACTGTAGAGTTTCTGCTCCTTCCCTCCAAGTTCTCTGCTTTACTAAGTTAGGCCTAGTCAATGTTAAAAGCTCCAATAATACAAGAAACAATGTCTATTAGGTATGTTTAAGATTGAAGGATTGTAGATGAGAGCAGGCAGCTGCAGCAGTGGGTGGGGAAAAACACCTGCAATAAGTCAGTTTGCCAATTCAACAGTTGTTTTTGTTAAATTGTCCATTTAAACACCCATAAACATATGAAATATCAACAAAGTCATTATTATCCTCTGCTATCCTCTAAAAATAAAGAATTGAGCAGTCATAAGGACATTTAGATCATTTTGTGCCGCTGTAACTGCTGCAAAAGGTTAAATATTTGAAATGTTAAGTAAGTATAAGTTAAAATTTTATAAAAACATCTGATACTTGCTGTGCTCAGAGCATGCTCAATGAAATATGAAATAAAATTATGTTTTGTTCCCCATATTTGATAACAGCCTTCTGTTTTAACTATTTTAACATTGTAGATTAAAATGAGTAAAGTGGAAAGTGTCAGCTCAATACTTAGGTCCAATCAGCGGTCACTGCTCATGCTTATAGGACATCATTTACCATCATGCACTTAGACCTTGTAGTCTGTGCCGGCGAGTGCAGTCGGTACAAGGCAGCTGCGGCCGTCTGCCTCAAAAACCTCAGCCACCTTCAAACGGCTGCTTACATAAACAAAGAATCTTTTTATTTTCAGGAAAACACCTTGCAGTGTAAATGGCCAGTCAGTTCATTACAGTGAAATCACCGGTTAAAGGCAATGTCTGTAAATAATCCAGTGTTGACATTGTTTAGAGTTTCAAATTGCAGCCCTCTAATACCTAATTTTGATATACAGTAGATTCTGTTTATACAATGCTATTTATGAAGGTCTCTAGTTTTGTGTTGGAAGCATTTGTATGTGTTATTGCCAGTACACAAAATTAACATGAACTATAATAAAATTTAAATTGCCATGAAAAAAATGAATAAAAAGGTTATATGATATTTTCTCATATCACCCACTCCTACCTAACACCTTCAAATCCAACAGAAAACAGTACTTAAGCTTCTATAATGTGTCTCAATTAAGTTACTGCTTTTTATCCCCAACGTTGAATCATTTTCATACTTGGCCATAAATAAAAAAAAAAATCACACTATGCTCCTTTCATGCTAGGACAAAAGTAGAATCCACCCGCAGCTATCATTATGTACTGACATCTTTAAAAGCTTTTGTCAGTTTGAGCTGCGGCGAAGCTAAAAAGTGTTGAGAATGCAGAAAAAAAGCAACCACTGGCTCTGTGAGTTGTGAAGCCACAAAGGGAAGTCAGTGACATGGCGTTGTCAAAACGATGGCTTCACAGTTTCAACAGCTCGACAAGTGTCGCGTCAGGTGCCGGTGTGTTCCCAGTACACACTGGGTCTCTTTTTAAATACGGCTCTGCAATGTGCACAGTAAAGGTAAATGCGTGATGTTTCAAGAAAGGCACTCAAGATGTACTTTACCATATGACAGAACATCGATACTTTGTGAATATCCGCATGTATGGTGCATGTCGGTCAATTGCATGCTTGGCTTCAGGTATGTTTTACTGCGCTGAGGCTAATCCTGCGAACCACATGGGGATCCGTACAAGACTGAAAATGGATTGAGCTGTTTGAGAGACAGAGAGAGCAGCAGAAGCTTGTTCCCCAGTACAGATCAAGAGGTCTGGTAATACAGCTGCCATCTTAAATAAAGATGATCAGAGATGTTATGAAGCAGGATCGAGACTGGCTCCAATAGGTCAATCCAATAGGTTCTGCTAAGAGTTAAAGAAAGGACACTGTTGCTCTGCCAAGTGTTGTTATGGTAGCGACAGAAACAGACTTGGTTTGTTTGCTGCTTGGGCTATTTAACAGAGTTAGGTTTCGTCAGAAAACTTTGAAACAACTTCCGCAAACAGTTTACTTTATCCAAACTGGAACTAAGTTAATCAAGTCATAATTGTAATTGTCATTTAGGTTCTCTACTGTCTAATACACAAACATCTGCAGTCTATCAATACGTAATATACTTTTAAACTTGTTCACTTTAAAAAAAAAGTGAATCTTCGTCAACAGCAGAACACGCCTTAGATTTTTATATATTATAAAATCAATGTCATTTTTGAATGTGGTGACATTAACTCATGGAACATACTGTATAACTCTGTAAAAAGGTCAGCTCAACGGGCTCCGCGTGAGTTCAGAGGCAAATTCAGAGGCTTTTAAAAGGAGTGGAAATAGCTCTCTGACTCCAGAAGAAGAGTAGAGGCATCTACTTTGTCCTAGACAAGAAATAAACAAACAAACTGGCTGCCAGGCTATCAGCACTTACAGCCCACAAGCAGGGAGCTGACAAATCTCCCTCATATCTCTGAACCTGTGCCAGGTATCATGCAGGATAGAGAGCTGGGCTGCCGGAACAACACGGGCCTGCTGACAATGGCATTTTAGCCTTTTTTTCACATTTGGAGCGGTATGGTAGGGTTCAGGTCAATACGGGTTAGTTTGCCTAGTCAAGAGGGCAATCCTTTTGACTAGGCAAACTAACCCATACTGACCAGAAAAGTGTTCCCCAGCTTTTGGTTCCATCAGTGTGGTCCATTTTCAAACAGGTGCAGCTCAATTTGTTGATTGGTCGGTACAGTATCCTTAATCCTTAATGAAATGGACTGGAAGAAGAATTAACACTGAGCCATTGCATTAAGATGCAATGGCTCAGGTGGTCGTCCTATAACTGGAAGGTTAGTGGCGCTCCCCACTTTATACTGTTGTTGTGTCCTTGGGCAAGATACGTCCCTCTCCTGGCCTCCAGTGTCTGTGGCACTGGTGTATGATTGTGTAAGAATGGTTGGTGGTGGTTGGGGAGGCCATAGGCGCAAAATGGCTGCAGATGTAGTTTACCACCACCAGTGTGTGAGTGTGGAATGAATGAATAATGGCCAGTGAGAGCCAAGACAAAAAATAAAATAAACATGACTCAGTTTAGAAGATGTACAGAAAAGGTTATTTCTAGAGAGGTATCAAAGTGAGAATAGGAGCCCAATAATCAAAATTACAATTAAAACCTATTTTTGATACTTGGTTATTTGGATTTGCACGCTTGCATGTTTAATTTTATGTCGTTGTAAAAAATTGCACATTGCTGGTCAGGGTTTGGATAAAGTATTCAAAGTATTACGTTTATTTTCTATTTCAACTGCCTGACATACTGTTAACTACTGACTATATTATTTTTGCACTGCAGTATGTTTCTCTGTTTTATGAAATATTCATATGTACAAAGAAACTTTACTCATTCTTTCAGCAGCTTTTTCAGCCTTTAGGGATTACCGTACCAACCTGTGCTTGTGTATCACAGCATTACTTGTTAATGTCTTGTATGTGACTCTCTTGACACGGCACTTTGAACTGTTAGCACTAGATTTATCTAATTGCCTTTTACACATGTAACATCAGGTGCCTTTAATCATTTATACTGCCCTGGCTAATAATATGTGGAGATTCTAGCTCTTTCTGTGAATAATACATGTGCGGAGAGCGCTAGAGTCTAGCCATGTCCAACGCAAGTCTAAGCATGACAGTACTACTAATGCTATTGGCTTTTGAAAATCACCAGCTATCAAAAATCTGAATATTTAGACAAAAACTGGACTCATCTGTTACCTAAATGTATTCACTTTAATACGAGCAGATAGAGATGCCTTAAAGGTGTTACAAAGAATGTTTGGTTTTATACATTTTTGCAAAATTACTTGAAACTTTACTTGAAAATTACTTGCCTTTTTCTAACTGATAACAGACAATTTCTTAGGTGTACAGAAATTATGTAGCATAATGTAGCTCCGGTGCTAAACCCGGCTTTTATTTATTGCTGCTCCGCAGGTCTGATCGCAAAGTTGCAAAAAATTGTCTCAAGAGTGTCTTGGTGATTCTTTTTTACGATGCTGGGCTCTGAAGACACAGAAAGGGCTACTGACGCGTCCCACACCAAACTTCTGCTGGACTAGTAACTTTTGTTCATTTTTTGGTGAAAATATTAGATATTTGTGAGTTTGGGAAAGATACAAACTTTTATTCTGGCACTGTAAAGCAACAGGCATTACGGTTTGGTATTGGTGGGAATAGTATCAAGCAAGTTAGGGTTCCACTATTACTCGTAGATTTACCAAAGTGCTTGTTTGTATTTTTCCCAAACTAACATTTTAATTTATACTACTCAAATATTAAACCAATAGCAATGATTCTAAGCAGTGAGTCTGACAGTAAATCCACAAACGTGACACAGTGAATGCCAGTATTAAATAAACAGTTGTGTTTTAAAGCTCGTCCATGAGATTTGGGAAGCGTTCACTCGAAATGAGCTGTGAAGGAGGGTGGCTCTTTTTATGTATGTTTTTTTTATGTACCAGACAATGCCTGAGACATCATCAGTGGAGTTGTTTCCAGGTTACGGACGCAGCGTCTTGATGCCCTACTTATCAGTGTACATATCAGTGTATATTAAACAACATGGACCATCTCCTGCACAGGGCTTCTGAACAACAGAGAGCAGAAAGTTGACATCTGAGATCTGTGAGCTGCAGGAGAACGACACAAGAACTCCTTCTTCCAGACCGTCATGAGACTCTAATGATAATTAATCAGTCTGTGGAAGAGGAAGACTGAATCTATTAAACTGAAAATGCCTAACAACTGAATTTCCCCTCGGGAATAAATAAAATGAATTGAAAATGGACTTCTTTGCAGTGATAGTGAGTAATGCACATGTATTTATATGTGTATTCAAGGTTATACCCTAATATAGCAAGTGGGAAGTGCAAACAGGCTGTGAGGCTTCTGTGCTTTGTACACTATGTCAACAAGACACCCACTACTGATGATCCTTTAGAGCATTTCCAGACATGGTGGTTCAGACATGACAACCACCTGTGTGAAAATCTGTGGTTTGTAAATGTGAGACAAAGATTTATTTAATCTGGAAGTCTAATTTCCATTTTCTCATATCATTACAAAGTGTGACATTACTTCTGAAAGACATTACCAAGCGGGTAAAATTGGCAAAATGCCAAGAGCAGCTGCTATAATGGGAGTGCAAAACATCTGATCATTTCTACAAGTTCACACCAGCCTCCACACACTAACCTGGAATCTCCCTCCATCACCTTGAAAGGTCACCTGCCAATAACTTGCGGTTAGGTTTGGGACATGCATGAGCCGTGCGTTATTACTTTTTGGTTCCACTCCACCACTGTTTATTGTAATCCCATTAGCTCAATCTCTGTTATTCTAATTACACAGACATCTTCCGCCGCAAATAAAAGTTAATGAGCTTTTATGAAAATGGCTTGACGTGACCTTTTTATTTATTCATTTAGATCGCCGCCTCCACTGCCACCTGTCCCTGTCAAATATCATATGGAAGGACCCATTTACTGCTCAGTTCTCAAGCACGCACAAAACTGACTCTTTACAGTCAAAAAGGCTTTTATTATTTTTTTCACATTCCTGCCTGCTTTCCATAGATCATTTAGCCTTGTCATCCATAAATCTGTGAAATGCCCTTTTCAAGCTGCTCATAAACACCCTCATACATCTTCAAAAATGCCACCGCACTCTAAGGCAGGAGTCGCTCGTGAGTCCACAGTGGTTCAACTGCCAACTGTCAGGGAGTGATGAATGTCAAAAACCAAATGTGTACATTATGGAAAGCTATGCAACAGCAGGAAAATGTACTATGATGCTGATTAGGGCATTAGAAAGGTAACTTTGGGGATAAGGTTTTTGGTGTCACAAAGCTGGTTTATGTTCAAGATTTCTGAAGAAAATTAACCTAGAGCTCTGGAGCAGGTTAAGGTCCATGTCAGATTCAGTTCACAGTGCACATTGTTTTGCAGACTGAGCGATAACAGTGAATCACACATGTGATCTTTCACATTTAAAAAGTCCATTGGGTCTCTAAGACAATAAAATGTCCCAAGAGAATGACATGGCCCCAGCACAGTAAAGAATTTCCTAATGATGTTTTTAAAAGTTACTACTGTTTTGTAATGTTCTGATTTAGGAATAGAAAGAATAATACACACCGAAGGTATGGTTTATCCATGAAACAACACCTTTATCCTTGTGCTCTCTTTGGTTGTGGCCCATATCATTGTCCAATCAACACACTTCCTGTGCTGTCATTGGTCATAGACTGGCCCAGATATTTAGTCTGCTAGAGATTTCTTTGGATGTGCCAATAATTTGACAAATGCCTTCACACAAGATAATGCATCAGATTTTTTAATTGGCCACCAAACCTTTAAAATTGGGCTTAAAATCTTTCAGTCTGAAAAAAGCATAAAAGGCTGTACTTGTCTGCATTATATTGAAATTCACTTATTCAGTCTAGAGTGTCTTACATTTTGCAAATAGGTTTTTGGTCTTGTCATGTTAATTCATCTCCGTCTGAGATAAGTCATTTACTGTGGACTCTGCCTGTTTTACAAGAACAAGTTCACAGCTCCACTAGAATACTAGTCTTGAACAACTGATACCCTGCTTTATGATACCACTGATCCTGACCGTAAGTGTCTGGTTCTGTATGACCGGGTAGAAAATACATATCTGGGGCAGGTTCCACAGGCTAGTATTAGCCTTGTAGTATTAGGCCCAGAGGCTGTAAAAATGTGTTTTGTCATAATATCATTTACATTTTAACCCATTGTTATTACCTCTAAGTCCATCATGACTATCTATTCAGTGTGTTCTATCTCACTTCTGTACAAGTAATTATTCTTATCATAATTGCAGCAATTAAAGTTTCATTAATAGTCTTTATGATCAATAGATACAGTGATATAATGAGTAAAGGCTGCTGCTTTTACTTGTTCATCTCTGACCTAACAGAAGATAAATGACAGGGAGATAATATAGATCTCACCTCAAACTTGTCGTGGACATCTTACTTCCTAATTGCAATAGCACTACTTTTGTTATTTACACTTTGCACAGTGTACCAGGAATTGCATTATACCCTAACTGGATGCGAGTGGTGAACCATGCCCATAAACCTAGACTGAGCTGACTTCTTTTGTCTCTGGCAAAGTGGAGTAGACACAGTGCATTGGGCAAACACACAAAAAAAGAGCCCTCATTAGTTTGGGTCCCAGACATTCAGCCTCCAGCCTTTTGCCCAGAAACAATTTAGCAACCACCTATAAAATATCTGATGGCTCATGTTTTTCTTCTCCAGGGAGTGTCGGTTTTAATAGTACAAGATTTTTTTTTTTATATAATACTTATACATATAGCATATTTCAGGAATCAAAAATTTGATACTGCTGGGCATAGGCTTATCTGTAGGATGGGTTTCCGACAGTTATTATGCATTGTATTTGCCAAAGCAGTCGGGAAACACACATTCTCTTTGGACGTGTTTGAGAAAATAAGTTTTGGCCTGTGGCAGCACTGTACCCAGCTCTTACAAGGGATTTGGGACATCCATTTTGGCCAGCGATTTATGCATTACTGTCCCGAAATAACCCCATGACCCCACGTCCCTCCGCTCGCTATCCCCCATCCAACTCCAACATTCATCATTTCCTTATGTGGCTTTAGCAACGGGGACACGTCCTTTTCTCCATTCCTCAAAAAGACAGTATGCATTGAACCAGAAAGAGCGGAATAGGAAGAATCTGAGTTGGAGAAGGGCGGAGGGAAGGGGAAGGGGAGTCTCAAGCCTTTGTTTTAGTCATGTTCACCAGAGGGAATACGAAATGGGCTGTGGGCGTTATGCAAAGGGACACTGTGCAGAAAGTGAGTCACTGACTGGCCTGGCTTTTCTGTGGGACTTAGTGCAGTGCACTTTTAAATCACATCCAGAAAAAAAGACGGAGCTGAAACATACCCTGTTGACTTTTGACCAGTAGTCGTGAATTTATTCAACTGTACAGAAAATGTGCACTGAGACATCTAACCATGTTACCACTATTTTGAAATTGATTGGTTTTAAGTTAGGCAGCTATTCATTTTTTATCTTAACTTATCTTCCGTTTTATCTTATCTTCTTAAAATCTTTTGACCATACTGATTTTTCTTATGTGCATATCCATTTGAAGCCAGCATGAGTCATATTTCCACAAAAGCTGGTATTCTAAAGATTCTAACATAATACTTGGGGTATATTGGGGGCAACTTAACGTAAAATACTTACATAAGCTACATATGAAGACAAATGTCGAGATTTATAGATTTGTAGATGTCATCCACAGCAGGGATGCGTGACTGCAAATGTATATTTTTTATCAGTCGTAAACATCAGGTGGACTTGCCTGGGAACAAAACCAAACTACTCTAAAGGAGACAGAGCATAAACTAAGTGAATTTCTACATTTCTTAACGTTCACACTCCAAAAGCCTGCCCGCTCATGTACGCAGGTGAGACAGGGTCAAGCTTGTAACGGAGGTCTAAGCAACTAAGTACCAAAACACAGGCTTTAACCAGCTGTTAGCTTCTTTTTTTCCAGCATGTTGTCTGCCTCTGCTAACCCGTATTTGTGAACACACACCGTAAAAACTAGTTTACAAATTAGCCATTATAGGGTCTATGGTTGTTTTTGAGGATGCCATCTGTTTTGTTTAACCATTTTTGTCTAAAGTGCTTGAGAAAGAATTTTATCCTAGAATCTCAAAGAAACATTTTTGTGAAGCTCATCGTGTATAAGCATCAATATGGATTTAGAAAAAAATGAAATTGCCTAATAAATATAATTCAAACAGAGCTATGTTACTTTGAGGGTTTCCTCAAGATTTCATTTTGGGTCCACTGTCATTTGTAATCTCTACTAATGATCCAGTGGGTGTTTGCAGAAATGTACTTCCTTTATGTTTGCAGATGATAAATGTCTTTCAATGACACATAATAAAGTGTACAGTGTTGATCTTTGTCAAAAAAGAACGTTATCTAGAACCTTCAAACAAATTTTTTAGAAGTCATAGATAGAAAAATAATAAAATGATAAAAGAATAAGAAAAAATATTAAAGTGATAAAATCAATTGGTACTGTATTATTAATAGTTTGCTGTTTTATGAATAATTTTAACATTCAAAGTTTACACAAATGAATAAAGTGGATCACAGATGGTCTGAGAAAAGGAAACAGTGGCAACTCAGAAACAGAGACATTGTTCATAGAACTCATTTTGTTTGTTCTTTAAAATTGATTGAAAGCCCCTCAGAGGTGTAAGTTCAGAAAGTATTAACTCTGTTTGGAGTGCTTTCCAGGCTGACGGTGCGGCATAACAAAAAGCACGTTTCACCAGATCAGTCCGAACCTGAAAACAGACAAATGATAGGCATCTTATGAACGTAGAGAATAGAGGCTGTCATATCTCTGCAGGAGAGTGCTCAAGTAAGCAAGTCCACAAATTACTTTATAAATCAAGGTCATCCAATGAGTAAATCTTCTTGCAATCAAGGCAGGCCACTTTGCCGGGTGTACAGTTCAGATTAATGCTTAAGGCGACTACAACCAGTGACAAATCTAAGTGCACCGTGATACAATGTATTTAGAGAATGGAGACATAGAAGAGCATTCATATATAGAACATCTCCCCAGTCAAACAATGGAAAGAATGTTACAGATACAAGACATTTAAGAGCTCTGAGGGAGAAACAGGGTCTGTTTCAGTAATACAATCCAAGCTTTATTTTGAATTTGCTATATGCCACTTTAAAGACAGGTTCTGATCCAGGAGGAAATCAAGATATTTAAAACTTTAAACTTTCCTTGAATGGTTGACATTTGAATATTTTGTGGTAACTTACGTGTATGTAAGCATACCATGATTTTGGTTTTATCTGAGTTTAAAACCAACCCAACCACCTAACCCAGAGACTGAACTGTCATGAAAGCAGACTGTAAAAATTCAACAGCTTGAATGAATGACAGAGAGCTACAGTAAAGTACAGTGTCATCAGCATAAAAGTGATGCATAACAATGTACTGTATAGCTAAGACTAAATTGCCATAGTAAAAGAATACAAGTGGTTTTAACCATGCTCTGAAATGATGATTGTCCAGGACATACTGTCGTATCCTGTCCAGTTCTAGAGCCACACAGATGCACCTGTACAAGATTATGTCCAACACACGGGGAACAACAGTGTGCGGTCAGCGTTACCTGCAGCATTTCACACTAGGCCACTCCAAACAGCGTAGGAGTCCAGACTCTTTTATTTCCACCTCAGCAGCATTGTACCTGCTCACTGGTCCGCTCCTGTCCCTGCTGCCTGCCACCTGTGCCATGTGACTCATACACTTACACACCGGCCGACACACACCTCAAATAAAACCAGGCCAAATCTCAGCAGTTACCCGGCCCAGGACTGAGAGGGGACTGATCCATCTTCAACAAATGTGGTCTGTGGCCAGTTTACAATAAAATATGCTACTAAATCTGCAAGTGCTAAAAAGTAGGGCAGTTCCTCACAAATCTGCAAGGAAACTCTACATCTATAATTGTCTCTATTTTAGTGTATCCCGAGTAACATAATCCAAACTGCTGTTTTACATTAATCAAACATATTTTACAGTGTGTTTTGTCTAAATGTTGAATTACATCTTACTTTTTATCACATTTAACTTGTTTTTGTATCTGACAACCTTGCAACCTTTCTAAATGGAACCATTCTGTGTGGCCTCAATATTCAATATGCACATGCACATTTTACCTTTTTGTAGGCTATAATTAATTCTCTGCAATTTGTATGTGTCGTATTATACTTAGAGAATAGAAATCACTCTTCATGAGTAAACATCCAATCCGATCCCAGGGGATCTAACGGTGTCAGGTTTCAAATGATAGTTTAACAGCGAGAGGTAGGAAATGTAAGGTACCTTTGCATCTTGAATTAGGTGAGAATAGGTGTGCATGAGTTTCCATATGGTTTTCTGTTGGATGCAGATCACAAGGCTATTTAATTCGGTCAGAATAATGTCATATTTAAAAGATTAATTTGCCTTTAAACCTATAACATCTATAACAGTATTTCCCAGCCTCAACCTTTATGAAACACTACTCTGTTACTGAAAGTAAAATAACTGCAAGCACAGAGGCTTTCCCTGACAATAGCCCACAATGACAACAGTGTACATTTGCTTTTCACTGTCTTATGTGTGTCAAAGTCATATAGGCCTCATATTCAGAGCTCACTGAGCAGAGATATTGCTGTAAATGTTAGGATTGATGGGCTACTAGCAGCTATAACAAGCAAGGGCTAAGACACACCTTTTCCTTTGGAAGTGCTATACTTTTATTTATTTTTATTATCTCAGGGGGCACCCAGCATATTTTTGATGTTGGTGGGGAAAATCTTAGTACCTGGAGAAAACACACTCAAGCAATGGGAGAACATGCAAACTCCGCTAGCTTTTAAGTTAAATTAATACATTTAGAGCTTAAAAGCCTTGAAATATTAATACAGTAGAACACTACAGAGAAAAATTGAACAGAACATATAGCAGAACAAAAGAACAAAACTTGTATTGCAACAAGGTTTACCTGATTTCTTTGATCCCTATTCAATACTGAATCAGGAGAAGACATTCTCAAGGGATTTGTACAAACATGAGATGTAACCTCTAGACAGACAGCACTTACCAAGGACATTTATTACTGCCTCCAAAACATTACTACACTTTCTAAAGTTGTTTAACTGACAAAACAGTGAATAGAACACCCTCACTTTAAGCTCACTCACAAACATTCCTTTTTTAACACCCATCTGCTCTCACTTTCCAAAACTGCCCAGAAAGTCATTTAGCAACGCTTGCGTCATGCTTTTGCTCTCAAAACTCTGGAGACAGGATAATGCAGATGGTGTTTGTCAAAGCTTGTTGTATCCGTAAGCCAAGATTAACACTTCTGTGGGCACAGATGAAAAAGAAAAACACAAAACATTTGGCTGTATAAAAATAGATGGCAGTGATGGGCACCCCAGAGGACATCAGATGCTGTTGTAAGTCATTGCGTTGTCAGTGCAACACTACATCCAGTGTCAAACGAGACAGGAAAAAACTGGTTATCTTCAAAACAGACAAGGCTTGGGTTATAGTAAGCAGTGTGATATGGGCACTGTCAGAATGGTCCAACCTGAAACGCTAAGGCCTTGCGCAGGCACATAGGGTAAGTGACAGGTAGGAGGTGGGCAAGACCATGACAATATGTAAGAAGTGACCAGTAAGAGTTTAACATCTAGTATAGAACTTAAGAAGGAAGATATTAAAATTGGTGTCCTATAATCTTGTCACTTTGACTTGGTTAGTCACTGTTATAAGAATTTTAGTTTTATAATGTTTAGAGTTACTGGGGGCTTATAGTTCTCTTCAGGTCATGTCAAATTCTTACAAATAACTAGACTAAGACATGGCTCGTCATGGGACTGGCACCTGGAGCCTGGTGAACGCCTCCCACCAAGGTCGTCACTGTGTTGTATAAATTATCATGTTACGTTTACATCTTTAAGAAAAACTTTCTGTGTACACAGACCAGTTTTGGGACAACAGTCAATGGACTACACAACATTTAGTGGGTTGGAAGTAACAAATAACTATTGAAAAGAGTGAACGGGAAAAAGAGTAATTGAATGAGAAACATGATAAAAAAAACATTATAAAATGATAAACTGATTTGTAATGTCTGTGAATTGTTTAACGCATGTTAATAACAAATTGGCCTGAATAGACAAAAAATGCAATGAGCTGATGGAACGGAATTTGTGGTATGTCAATTATAAAATCTATGCATCTTATTAGCTTTTTTTTTTTTTATTACATATTGATTTAACCACATCCAGTTTTACTAGATATCAACTGATGGCACCAGATACCCATAGCCATAACTAGAAGCAACCTTACAGAGCATAAGAAAGGCCACATTTTGGCATGGACTAGGTGAAAATAAAAGGATTACATAAAAGTCCAACCTGTGTGAGTACCAAAAAAAAAACACCAGACTGAGTTCACTTTCTAGAGCAGTGTAAGTACCACAAGTTGAGTTGACACCAGGGATTGAAACATGACTTAAAGAAGTTAAAATTACATATTTAAGACACCATTTAACGCTAAACAACACGTGCACTGTGCCTCAAAGTAGTATTGGATTAGAGTATCAACCTCAATCAATCCTCCCCATAAGATATTCAGCGGCAGCTTTGCGTAGGGCCGCAGAATCGTGTAGCTAAAAGTTCACCAGGAAAGATAATCCACTCTGGTGTCTGTACAAGCTGGCATCCCTCCACTGCTTTGTGTTCAAGGGGAAATAAAGAGGCTGAGATTTATAGGTATCCAATCGCACACTAAAGCAACGGCCGTAACTGGTGATTGCTTTCGGGTAAAGTGACTGTCAGGACTTGCTTTAGAAGCTCCACGAAAAGAGGAAATTAAATCATACTAAAGCCAGGCCGGCCTTTTCAACCCAGTAAAAAAAGGGAAGCTTGCATTATCCTCTTGCAAGGGAAAAAAGGAGAGGTGAATTGTCAGTGCGTAATAGACCCGACGTGGCAAAGTGTTGAAAAGGTCAGTGCATCTTCCAAAGTTAAACCAGGGATAGCGGCTTCGGTGACAAAAGCGTAATAGCGTTTTTCGGCTTGATCAGACATGAGACGAGCAGAACAATTCTCTTTGGAATTGGGATTCTTTTATCCCCCTCGCTCCGTGCTAGTGTTACATATTCATGAGCCATTCTGTACTGGGCAGCCATTCCAACTGAATTTCACATTTGGTGACTTTGTATGACTTTGTTGTGAGGGCAAAGCTAAATTAAACCAACAAAACACTCTGAGTTGTTAAGGCGTTTAAAAAATGCACGGCTTAGTGGTACACAGACACAACAGCTGGCAGAGAAAAATGGGACTAGAAGCTTATTGTATAAACTTGGCGTGAACCACTGGCGTAACAAGATTAACCCTGTTTCCACATGAAGCCTGCATTCTGCTTTAAAACAGTAAAATGGTGTAATTCCTCACATTCAGTGCGACCTTCAATCTGATTCTAGCCTGTGGCCTAAGTTATCCCCTGGCAATAAGCCTATCACGAGATAAGGAGCAGATAAAAAGTGACCATTATCACGTGCACACAATTCCTCTGGCATTCTACGATTTACAATTAGTGTGTCCTTTGCCGACTCTGAGGCCTTTAATGAGAAGACAGTGAGTCAATATTTACCTTCCCCATTCGGCTCGCGAGTGCTGACGCCAGAGGATGTGTGTCAATGTGTTTGTGTGTTTATGGAAATGCACGATTAAGTCCTTTTTTGCTGCAAAAGGATGGCCGTGAATAAATGCAGCGCTATGTTGTGATGACAGCTCCGAAAACATGAAAAGACTGAATAATTGCCACAATCATGTTAGAATAATAAAATATGTTCTCTTGCATTACATTATTGTATATTTACAGTGCTGAAAAAAAAATAATAATTGGGTGTTGAGAACGCATGCATACTAAATGATTAGTTTAGTTTATTGGGATCCTCATTAGCTGTTGCCCTGACAATGGCTGCTCTTTTTTGGGGTCTACATTAAAACAACAATATTACCATTTCAATAGTTCAGAAAAAAAAGAAAGAAAATCCCATTAAACCAAAGACATACATTGACTTTAAACTGAGCTGGTGCCCATCAAGTCTTTGCAGGCTTTTCTGCTCATAACATTTTAAATTATGCCTTTGCATCCCGTTGAACAAAATAATTTACTAAATTAAAAGTGTTACTTTATTTTACAGATTATTTTATTGTTTGCTGAGCAACATGTCTTCCTCAAAGGTGAACACATATTGTAGTGTGTTGTGCGTTGAACCCTGCATTGTGTTCTGAAAGATGAAACACAGAGAAAACTGTAGTTACGTAATAATAGATGTGGCATATTTGTGACAAATGTGTCCACAATAGTGTGCAGTTTACATTTTATAATGACATGATTAGGTTCTACATCAGAAGAGCCACTCCTCTGTGCCGGCACGAAAAAATGGGTCTGAGTGAAGACATTAAAACCAAAAGATGAGGAATATCTTTTTTATGCCTAGAGCCCCGTTTTTGCCTACTTTGCCCAAGACAAATTTCCTTTCGTGGGATAATAAAGTTTACCTTACCTTACCTTACCTTTACATTGCAGGACATTCATATGTTTTACTGCATCTAATATGAACAATGAGGGCTTAAAGTAAAGTGGTCCCCCAACATTCATTTAGCTATCAAGATGGCTCGAGCACATATGCTTTTTGGATAACTGATGACATATTAGTGAATGTACAAAAACAAGAATAGCATTTGTGTCTATTTATGCAGCTCAAATAGCTACTTTTGTTTTCTAGACAATTCCTGGGTTCAAAGGAAGCAGGTGTAAAAGAGAACCGTTTCTGGCATTTCTTTTTTTTTTTTTTTTTTGCCGCTGTCTTTCTGCTTACTAGCTTCAAGGTTGTAACTGAAAGTGTCTTATTTTTCTATATGTCTCATTTCAGGCTTTCATCAAACAAATAAGTGATGCTTCGTCCACAACTAATTTTACAAATTATAAGCGAAAAACAAACTTGTTATTCATTAAAAAGGTCAATGTCTGGCCTATCCTTCATCAACAACCATTTCCAACCTATGCCTCTGCATTTTGAGAATGATTTGTTCATCTCAAACTATAGAGACTATCGCCTGTAATCTTTCTATTCTTGATCTGAGGCAGTAGACATTTTCATTGGACAATAATTAAAATATCCAATGAGCTCTCCTTGACTAATAGCAGACCCATTTACAGACAGGCCTAGTTTCTGCCTGATCCAAATTCAATACATTTTTGATAAATGTGTGTCTGCCCACCCTACAATACACAGTTGGTGCGATCTAATACAACGGAAAGGTAACCTATTGTACTTTCTGTGGTCGAGGCAGCATTGTCAGTATTTCCATCCCATCTGTCAGCTGCTTGAGAGAATGAGATGCCATGCTGAAGCCCTCACCGTTGAGCCCTCCCTCCAGCTGAGCTCCACACTCCCTATACACACTGACTAATTGCAATTCTATGCATTCCCACAGACACACAATCTGCATATGGGATCATTATATGCTACACACCATGCACCAATCACACCATTCAAACTGTGAAGCATTTCCATTTCTTTACCATTTATATAGACTGTTTACCTGCTCTGCTGCTTATATCCCCTTTTCAGTAGTTTTCCTTACAGAACTTCTCACAGCCCAGACCTTAACCACATTATTGCTTCACCTGTGGGAGAGTAGCACAAAGTGGAGCTTTTCATTTTGGTGCTAAGATAAACCGTTTAGAAGCTGGATGGGAAGAGCATAAAATAAACTGTCCAGGCCAGGCTCCAGTAGCAATCTAGTTACAAGGGGCCTGAGAATTGTTTAACTAAAATTATATAATAGACAAATTAAACTACTGCCCCTTCTTACAGGCAGGGAGTCACAACATGCCTGTAAACGCTTGCAATCACAGACCGTTGTGTCTAACGAGTCATACTTTCAATGAAAACATACTGTATGTCTTTGCCACAAATTAAGATTAATTTAAAAAAAATGTGTCTTAACGAGCTAATAAACTAAACCCACTTTTTCTTAGACGGCATTACCTCATTTAGCTAAGAAAAGCAGCAGTATTTGTATGTTTAATTAATATTTGTTCATTTGCAAAAACAAATTAATGCAATTTGGGAAATCAGTGAACTAAGTTTGCAAATGAACTCTTCAATTGTTCAATATAGTAATGTTGACATGAAATATAACACTTTGGATCATAGACTCGAGTTGTGCTCAGTTTTCATGTCACTTGCTTATAACCTCTGTTTGCAGGTCATTTGGTCATTTGCCAAGTGATCCAGGTCTGAATGGTTCTGTGACTCAGAGGCTGGTTTGGTTTAGGCCTTGTTCTGGACTCTGCAATGTACAGTGAGTATGTGCAGCTTGAGGCCATGGCAATTGATGTCAAAGTTGTGAATGAATTCGAAAAGAGCCACAAAGGGTAACTCTAAAATGCATTACTGCGTTGAGGTTTTCTCGAATAAAAGGGTTGTGTGTGCCTGTGAAAATCTTAGCAGAACAAAGTCTGCATTAGATTACTATTGCTACAATCAAAATGGAGGGTGTGGGCTTGCCCCTGAATGCTTTTAGTTTTCACTCAGCGTCATGGCGGGAGAACACTGATGAGCCACAAGCACAAACAGCTTCCAATTTGAGTGACGGCAGTACAGCAGCAGGCACCTCGACAATCAGACCTCATTTCCTGGCAATCTGATTCTGCTGGAGCTGTATTAACTCCATAGGTGGGCCGTCTGTTTGGAGCGCTGCATAAATATATTAACATGCAACTAGTCCAGCTCACAACAGATAGAAGAAAGTCACAATAAATGTCACCCTGTTAATGCAGTCTATTTAAAGTGGAGTATTTGTATTGCCATATTGGTTTCAGTAGAGTTTGTCTTTTCTACTAAAAGTGGTATATTATATATTTTTTGATATTATTTTGACTATTATGACTATCTTTAAAACGTGAAAATGAATTATTATCACATAATAAAGCAGTGCTTGCAAGGCGTGTCAAATAAAAATTACAAATTATTTTGGGAAACAACAATAGAGAAGTCCAACCGTAAGAGAATTTGAATGTTTGTCATAACAGTGAATAACTTTAATATTAATGTACATTAGTCTCTTGTGGTAAGCGCTCCTGCCTCATAGTAAAAAGGTTGTGAGTTCAAAACCCAGCTGACTTTCAGTTAGGAGTTCTCTCCAGGTACTCCAGCTTCCTCCCATCGCTCAAACACATTCATGCATAGGTCAAGTGAGATTCAGATTTTGCTTACTTCCATACAAATTTCTTACCTTTGGGAATCATGTGACTTCCTGAAACTGGGCTGACCTATATCTTTTATATGTAGCCATCTCATACATTTTTTTATTAAATATATTAACTGTCAGCAGCCATAATGTTTTAGATATCCTTTACATTTCTTATTAAAATAAAACCAGAAATGGTTGTGATGCTGAAATTGTCCACAAAATGTAGCTTCAAAACAGTTAATGTACTAAGTTGTCTTTGTTTCTGGTTTCTGACTAAAAAACCTTTGCTGTTATCTTCGGTTACTTCAGTTTTTGTGCTGCTGGTGGTGGAATAGTGGGGGAATAGATTCAGCCCCACAAAAAGAAAAATTAACCGGAAAATATTTTTAAGACAGGTGGTCCGCTTTAGAAATTAAAGAAAACAAAACAGAAAATAAATCAAACAATACAAAGAGAAAGAATAAAAGAAAACAAAGAGGTTCCACAAGTACTGAAAATTAATAAAAAAAATTCAGAAGACATAATAAATTTAAAGACAACTGTGGTTCTCTAATTACAAAGCTTTCTGTTTAACCAAGCATTTTGTTTGCAACAGTGTGGTAGGGTTTCTAAAAGTTGAGTCTGCAGTCTCAAAAAACAAACAAAAAAAAAAAACATAAAAAGATACCCAAGGCCTAAATATCAAGTTTTTGTGTAGATTGGTCAGGTCACTTTATCCAACCTCAGGTCATCTGACTATGGTTTCCAAACAGTTGGTTGGACGGTTCAACCGGCTGCTCTTGAAATTTGTTAAAACAGCAACACCAAGACCAAAAACAACTTTAAATAGAAATAAAAGGTCAAAAAGGAGCAAAATTATAAAAAAAATGTATAAACATTCTAAAGTTTTTGACACAAAATATTTGGGTCTAGATTCATTTGGGGTTTTGGAATATGGGTCCCCACAAAAAAAAGTTTGGTAAGAACTGTCCTCTGACACCAAGGTCACATCCCAAATGCCACCACAGATGAGACCTTATTACAATTTCCACTTCGTAAGCGTAGGGAGACTTGAATGGTCAATGCTGTTACACTGTTGAGTGTTCACTGTCTCCAGGTCCATATTGATGGTAAATATAAACTCCTGCATACCAAGTCTGCATAATTTGTGCATAAATCTCCTGCATAAGAGCATCCAGAAAGTCTTCAGCTTATATTTTTGTGTGAATTGTCTAAGCTCTGAGGATAGCACAGAATTCCCCAACACCACTATAAAAACCATTGCAGTCACTGTTTACATTGCATTAAGCATGAGCAAAACTTGTCAAGTGTAAAATGTGTGACTGCAATGCATTCCTGTTTCTCTATTATGCACTTGTTCTTCTCACATCTGCAAATATGACTTTTTCTGAACATTAAAAGGCAGTAAGCAAAATGTTTTCTAAAGGTTAACATCCCCGTCAGAATGTTTGTGTTACTCTCCACTGTCCCAGACCTTCAGCCCTAATTTGGACCGACAGCAAGTGACATCTGACAGGGATGCACAGGCCAGACCACCCG
This sequence comes from Neodontobutis hainanensis, assembly GCA_024349245.1. Taxonomy (NCBI): domain Eukaryota; kingdom Metazoa; phylum Chordata; class Actinopteri; order Gobiiformes; family Odontobutidae; genus Neodontobutis; species Neodontobutis hainanensis. Next base: position 1,036,732 of record JALDNG010000064.1, read on the forward strand.
CTCACTTTACACCGACTCCAGTGACAGCCGGTGGCCTGAGCCCAGCCTTTAATTACATGTGACGGCTTCTCGTGCTGTCAGAGAACCTTTGAATCAGTGAAAAACTCACCTGGAAAACAACGGGGAAAAGGTGTTGGGGTGGAAACATCGGTCGCTCAGCTGATTGCGCTGAAATCCTACCAAACAAACGTGTCGGGAATGAGCTTAACATTTCTTCACGGTCTCTCCCAAGTCAAGGGACTTAGCCTCACACACTAATCCATTAATGCTCCCTTTATGCTTTAGCTAAAAAAAAGCAAATCTGCATAAAAGTATTCACGCACTTCAAAACACAGCCGAGACTTATGGCATTAGGGATTAAGCAAAGTCCGTCATCTGTAGCAGTTGATAATTTGTGTCTTATTTTATGATTGAAATAAAGATGAGGTCATTTACAAAGAAGAACAAGGGTAATTTTGATACTTTCCAGCTTTTCTGCAACTTCTCTGTCTGATTGCAAGTACTGGAAATACATCAACGAGAGAACTTGAATAAAAAAAGCCACAAGTGTTTCAAATTTTGCGCAACTGATTGTTACTGAACAGATTTATTTTTTATGAAATAGTATTTAACTGCCTGACTATTGATTGGAACTATTGAAGTATTGAATTGTTTACAGGTAAACTGTATTCAGTTTTGAGATACTAAATGCCCTTTCTGACCTTGGATTGTTCTTCCTCTTAGAAAAAATGTGACAACTGGTTTGACAAACTTTTGCTTTTATTTTGTGCAGCTTTTAGTCTATCTAGGTCTCGGCCTGGGCACAAAATATATATGTCACGATTGAAAATGATATAACAGAAGGCGGTATGGAATAAAATGTCACTACTAAGTGTCTATGTGAATATTGTTAAGACAGTGGATTAGTCTGGTCTGGCTAAGCAACATCCATCAGGGGAATAATGTGACCGTAGCTAAGTACGTTAGCCTAAGTAATTTGCAAACCAATTTTATTATCCCTGTGGGGAAGTTAATTTGTGGCAGCTGCCACCAGGGGGTGCATAGGTTCCTTTGGTCATGTCACAAACTGGAGACAAAAGCATGTTGTGAATTTGGTGGGGAAAACATGAGTACATGAAGAAAACCCAGCCAAGCACAGGGAGAACATGCAAACTTCCAGGTGTCGAACTCCGTACCTTCTTGCTGTTAGGCAACATGCCAAGGTACAGCATGGCAATAACAGGGCCATCATAATAAGATTCTAAATTGCCATATTATTGCGGTCATATAGTTCTTAAAGCATGTTTGGGCAATAGTGGCACTATAAATTCTGGAAGATTCAAAAGACAAAAATAATTGGTTGAACAAGTAGAGGCCACTATCTGGCAAGCAACAAGTCATGAGTTTTCTATTTCTGACACTAAACCATTTTACCAAAGAATAAATTTATTGTATTCCATTTTTGTAAAGGAGAAATTTATTATTATTATTTTATTTATACATCGTCACCAAAAGGATTCTTTAAATAGTCTCTGCCCTTTCTTTATAAGTTCTACTGATTATGCTTCAAACCAAAATATGTTTTACTTAATAATAAGTTGTAAGCCTTAATTGTTTTTCATAATTTAACCTTAAATAAATATGGCTGGTTTCATTCTCTAATTATTATTTATTCTTTGTTAATTAGTCATTTACACTATCTGATTTGGTCTTGCTTTGCCTTAACTATAAGTATAGAGGATTAATGAAAAATGTTTGACTGGAGGCTAAAATGCAAAGGTGCAACTTTGAACAATAGACTTAAGTGAATTATTCCATTCTTCTGCCATCTGTCGCCTCCAGGGGAACAACAAGCACAAAAGCGGGTTATTGCTCCATGGGAAACTAGATAAAGGAAGGAGAAACAGATCCACCGTCACAGACAGATAACTACAGGTACCTTGGAAGCGTGTAGCAAAATCCCAGCCGCCCAAAGCAGCAGGATAGAGCACAGCTGCGCCAGCAAACATCACAACACATTTTTAGCATCCAGCACTGACAGATACCTGAAGCATGGACATCTTCATTAGACCTGATTGGTGGTCGGTGTCAGGGAAAAGAGCACAGCCTGGATCGTGTTAGTTGCCATCGTTGACATAGTCCTGATAAGGTTATCGGAGGGAGCTCTTCAGGCAGCCCACACCATACAAGTCCTGCCATTGGTGCATGTTTCTTTTATACATAAGGAGTTAATTGTAGGTTCAATTATCAGGCAGTGTCCCCAGACTGCACTGCAAATACACAAACACATATTGTTCCCCCTCCCTCTGTAGTTGCCTGTGGGAGAATATCCCAATTATCATCATGATGCATGACTCTCCTAGGTGTCCCCTGCACTTTGGCCTGGACCTGCTCTGCCCTTGTCCTGCCCCAGCTAGCATTATTAAAAGTCAACATAAATTAGGGCCTGACTCAGCTTCCTTTTTGTGACTGAAGTACCTAACGTATAACGGGTTCACTGCAGATTTTCTGTTGAAGTCAACATTTGTGGAATTGACTTTTGTGTCTGTTGAGTCGACGTTGACTTTAAATTCCTTGACTAGAAAAGTCTAACAACTTTTCTAACATCTCCGGTTGTCTAATGCTAATGATGAAGTGTCCTAAAATGTCTGAGTGACATCAAGGTTTAACTTAGTTTCTAAATTTCTTTCTAATTACAACATTTGTATTTAGTATATATGTTTTTTATTTATTTATGCACAATATCTGCTCATTATTTTGACATTTAAGACTTTCAGGGCCCAATTTTCTTTCTGAACAGCTGCGTAGTAACCTTTCCTGCTCATTTTATATAAAAAAAAATTACAGCAGACCAATTTTCCACCATCAAAATACTGATACATTATATTAAACCGAAGTTCTGAGCTTACCTTGATCTTGAGTTTACCGTTAAGACTGTAGTGATCCAGTAATTATCTCCACCTCGTTAAACATTGTATCAAAGCATTGCCAACATTTATCTGTTTAATTTTCTCTCTTTGAAATTTTTTTGAGCTGTTTTTCCATGCAATTAAATGTAATTTGAAACCCATTTCTCTGCATTATTTGCAGACGTTCCTTGTTGACATCAATGTCCACCAATGGGAGCGCTCCTTTATACAGAAGCGAACATGTGATTGGCTGTGTTATTCCCACTGTGGGCTGATCATTTTCATTTATTAAAATCCTTGATAATAAAGATAATAATATTTTTTCACAAATGATTCTTGTTACAATAAGCTGTTAGCTGATTAAACGTTTTTTTTTTTTCTTAATTTTTTTTATATAGCGCTTTTCCACCTACTGTAATAGGCACTAAAAGCGCTTTACATTAAGCTTTTATTTACCAGTGTTACAGCTGGAACACCACTGGAGGCAAGGTGGGTTAAATGGCTTGCCCGAAGACACAACGACAGTATGTGGGGGAGAGCGGTATGTTATGATGTTTTTGGGATGTTTCGAGTGGGGAATGAACATCCCACCTGCTGGTTGAAGGATGGCCGCAACCTGCAACAGTGTGCAACACGCATTCTTACAGTACATTATCAGCCAGATATTCTGTCACCAGACAAACTTGGTAAAGGGTGTAATTAAGCCTTAAGCTGCTGTAAAAAAGAAGACTTAATTGGTGTTGATTGGATTTTTGAAAACATCGAAACATATTACAATGCATTACTGACTTAAGGAGACAAGCCGAGACTCTATTGTCTTTAATGATGCGTTTATTCAGAAATAAAAGGGGATGAAAAATAAATTAGCTTTTGAAAATTATTGTGCGGTGGATGACTTTTCTTTTTCTTTGTCTTTTCTCATTCTGTTACAAGTTTTGTTTGTATTTATTAATTATTCTAACAAAACATTGTTGGAAGTGTGAATACTAACACACCTTACACTACACACATTGAGTTACTTTGGTAAAAAATGTGCTCAAGAAATACATTTTCTTCTTTTTCTACCTCTGTAGCACTCTCATAAATGTCTGGGAATGATAATGCTTGTGCTGTGCGAGTGGCTCTGTGTGTTTGATAAAAATGCGGTGCTATGTACAGCTTTTGCGAGTCACAAACATAGTGTGAATTTTTGAACAGTTAAACAGGAACCCTCACAAATACATAGACAATGTGACCAAATTCTAAATTAGCATCTCTTTCTTTCATTAACTAGCACACTCCAGCACTGCATCCATTTAGTCAATCTGGAAAGTGTCATATGGGTTTTGCAAAGCTATCTTAAATCTGTCTTAAAATGTCAAGTGTATGTTAATGTACAACCAAACACTAGCCCAAAGTCTGCAGTATCTAAATTGCAAAGTTCATAGGTGCAGTAGTGTTACGAGAGTGTTGAGGGAGGCCCTTATCGCCCATGAATTACAAGCGCTGATAAACCCAGATTACCCCGGCCTGTCAGGGGAAAAGCATATGTTCATGGCAGACCATTTAAACCATCACCACAGGCGATAAAAAAACCCAGTGTGTGTTGTGTGAAGCTGACACTGAAAAAAACTAGGTCTGCAGATGGAGGCTTGCTTTAGGTCACAGCAATGTACTTTAAGAAGACAGGGTGCCTTCCTGACATATAGGGTCCAGGGCACTTAACACAAGACTCCTGAGGGACTCGGGGTTTCTGCTTTATTCAGATGTATAGTGAAAAGTGATGATGAAAGGGAATTGTAGTGTGCAGAGCGGTAATGAGCTAAGTGGCTCTTTCTGAAGGCCTCTGTATGTGGCAATGCCAAGTGTAATAGAGCGCCTGATCAACCCTGCTAATGCGATGTTTGTGCCAAAGCCACAGCTTATGTTAATGAATAAGACTGTTTTTTCCAAACCCTACAGAACTATTGTACATAATAGATCACAAAAGTTGCTGATATTGCTGATGCAAAAAATGGCAATACAAATTTATATATATATATATATATATATATATATATATATATATATATATATGTATATTTGTTTTTTTTTTTACGTTGGATGACCTCACAAGAATCCCTTAACCTCTTTATTTGCCCTGTCTTTATCTAAAGGTCAAAAGAGAACAGAGCTCTAGTTTAAGAATCAGCAGCCTGATGTTGCCCATAGTGGTTAAATTACAAGCCTGGATGGTAAAGGCTTTACAATCTTTAAAACACAGGCTATAATTAAAAAAAATAATGATTAGAACAAGGAAGATACCCTTAATACCCTTTTATATGCCATTGTTTTTTATAGGTTAACACTGCAACCGGTTGCATCCTGTCACCTCCATGTCTCAGCTCCATCTTGTCAAAAGTTTCAAAATGCCCATCCTTGTCCGATCCCCTAACTTTGAGTTATTGTGCATTTCTGTGTTGGATTAATAGTCTGATGTGATTAGATACATGTTTAATACCTCTTTATACTCCTGGTACCACTTAAAAAATAAAAGTTAACTCTGCGCTATTCCTATCTTAATATGGTGCTTTTAAAATAGAGTTGTCATGTTTCTTGCCTTTATATTTGTGTCCTTTATTCTATATTGTAAGTTTGGCTTAAGTTGCTATCTATCAGGTGAATGAAATCCGTAATTTCAATAAGGGACCGTCAAATTCAGCTCAATACAGGTCTAAATTATTACACTATAAAGAAAATACTATGGTAATGTTATTTCTTTAAAAATCTCCAAAACCAACACCTGCAGTGACTTCATTGAATCGATGTTTTCCTTATTCCACTTTGTACTAAATATGAGTGTTGTTCTGTTTGAATTTGTTTGCCAAACTGCACTGAGGTCTGTCAGAGAGCTGTTCTGGAATGTGTAGGATTTTAAGTTGGATAATGCAGTGAAGATCACAGGGTCTGCGTTCGGCTCTTTCCTTTTACTATTTGTGCTGGAGGCGCACTTGAAAGCAGCCTCTTGTGTCAGACTCCATTCTCTTCTGGGATGTTCTAATGTTTACATCAAAGCTGGCTACTTCCAAAGCCTTGAGCACAAAGCAGCTACATAAGAGAAACCTCTGATCACTGTACTTTTTAAACAGTCGCTACTCTTAACTCTGAAGAGCTAACACAGACAATACTTCACAACAGCCAAAAAGTGAGGCACAAATCAAATGAAATACATCTGTTCTATTTAAGAAATGGTACTTAAAAAGTCAATTCTGACCCATGTTGCATTATTTAATTCATCTTTATGAAAGTAGTCATCAAGCTTGCATCACTGTTTATTTGTACAGATGCACAACCAAGATTTTAGAGCTACTGACCTGGCTCTGTATCGGCCTGTATCCAGTTTTTAATACCATCCATTGAGCATCAATAGTCTACCTCTGCATTTGAGACACAGATTTATAGTGGGTCTACAGTGAGGATCTACAGGCAGGGACTGTTAGATAAAATTCTTGGCTTGCTGTTAATTACTCGTGTACTTTTATAGAAATTGCATTTGGCAGTGCTTCATCTTCAACACTAATTTAATTATTGTCTACTCTAGATGTATGATTGATTGAGGCCTTCATTTTGAAATGTATTTCCTATAAGGGGTCTATGTTCCCACCGCCTTATGTTCACACATTTCTAAGAGTTTTTTATTTTATATTTTTTGTGTTTTTAATTCTTTTTTTATATGTATGCAGGTCTGGGTTAGGGTTACGCCTAACCCTACCCTGGGAAAATAGAGCTGGGGAAGAACACAAGGCTGTGAGAGTTTAGAGCTGTGGCAACATAGAGCTGTAAGAGCATAGAGCTGTAGGAACATAGAGCTGTAGGAACATAGAGCTGTAAGAGCATAGAGCTGTAGGAACATAGAGCTGTAGGAACATAGAGCTGTAGGAACATAGAGCTGTAAGAGCATAGAGCTGTAGGAACATAGAGCTGTAGGAACATAGAGCTGTAAGAGCATAGAGCTGTAGGAACATAGAGCTGTAGGAACATAGAGCTGTAAGAGCATAGAGCTGTAGGAACATAGAGCTGTAGGAACATAGAGCTGTAGGAACATAGAGCTGTAGGAACATAGAGCTGTAAGAGCATAGAGCTGTAGGAACATAGAGCTGTAAGAGCATAGAGCTGTAGGAACATAGAGCTGTAAGAGCATAGAGGTGTAGGAACATAGAGCTGTAGGAGCATAGAGCTGTAGGAACATATAGCTGTAGGAGCATAGAGCTGTAGGAACATAGAGCTGTGGGAAATATTTTTGTAATCCCTGATTGTTCCACATACAGGTAACTTGCTAGCCATTGATAAACCTTTTTTTTTTTTTGCAGAGTTGCTGTAGTAAAATAGCTCCATTGCCATGGATGTATGATGTGCGTATGACTGCTGACTCAGTATATTTACTATATTTGAGTGAAGAGTCAGTGTACTGTGTCTGCTGCTGATGCATAATTTAGCACCCAAATATTATAAATGGGTACCATTATAATGATGTAGAATACAATCATCTGCATGGTATTGATCTAGATATTGTTCCTGTATCGAGGCTGGTATCAGACACTAGAATTGGATTGGTGCATTCATGTACACTGCATGAACAAGTAAAGGACTAGGGAGTGAAAAAGGAGCCATCCCTATTTTTTTCTGTGAGATTACCATCTAGCCTGTTCTGCCCTTTAATCACACAATGCATTTCTTTATACCTGCATTTACGTAAGCATATAGAGCTTTTTATAATGTTCAAATGTAGCACATTTTCTGATATACAGAATTATTATTAACACAGAATGCTTTTCAATTATGGCTCCCTGTATAGATGCTCGAGTGACAGATCATGACTTGAACTAGAAACACACATATAATGCTGCTGCCATCTCTGCCAAATCACATTAAAGAGTTCTTCATGTGACGAGTGCTCTCTTTAAAATAGCAAGCATCAGGCTATCAAAAGTGATGCTTTCCTTTACCACACCACAAGGCAAACACAGTAAGTCACTACAGAAATCTCCAGTGGCTTCAGCTAAAAGGCAGAGATCACAACAAATCCACCCACATGTACTGCAACTGAAGAAACACACCGCTCCAGTTTACAGTCAGCCATAATGACCCAAGGACTATATATAGTCCTTGGGTCATTATATATATATATATATATATATATATATATATATATATATATATATATATATATATATTTTTTTTTTTTTTTTTTCAATGTCTATCCTTCAAAAGCCAGTCAGTATAGCACTGCATTGATATTCTACTTCAATGTGATTATGCACATTTGAAAACTGATTGACGTAAAATTGCCCCAACCTGAATAGAGCACAAATAGCCTAACTCTGTGCTGGTTCTGGTTTTGACTCTAGTTTAGTTCCAGGGACTTGGAACCAGGTAACAGTCCACTGCAGATGGAGCAGGACAGAGGCAACGATAAGTAAAAACTACTGATTTGTAACTGGCGCTATATGTATTTATTATGAGACCAAAACCAAACATTAACTAACTACATGTTAACAAAAAACAAACAAAAAAAAAAAAACAGCGGTTTAATGAGGATTGAAAACATGACGCCATGGTTTGTGGAACCAACAGTAGTATGGTTCGGAGTGGAGACCATCAAGTAAATTTTGGTGTGAACTTGTCAACAAGTGGCCTATGTAAAAAATATTTTTGCGCCACAAAGGATTTTTTTTTGCTGCAATACTTCAACTGGCCACTGGTGGAACTAGTGGCCGGAGAAAAGAGAGGTCCACCATTCAGATCAGATCAGATCTTCTTTATATCCCTCAGAAGGCGTGGTTTACCAGGCATCAGAAACCCAATGAGAGGTCAGGACTTGAATCACTCAGGGTCATTAGCAGGTGAATGGGCTGTGGGAAAGTCGTTCCTCTCTGTGGGCCATTAGAATAACTTACTCTCTGAAGTTAATGGCTTATTGCTGTTGTGGAACTGTCTCTGTCGGGGCTTTAACACACAGTTGTAAATACAGAAGATAACAGACTGTTCACCTCTTCAGTTTAGAGAGGGCTATCCAGAACCAGAAATGTTTTCTGTCTCTTAAGCTATGTCCAGATGCCTTGTTTTTAACCCCTTAGTGTTATGACTACCCAGATGACTGAAACCGCCACAAACATCTTTGATGTAAATGGTGTCTAAAGACTTCTGCTCTATGCTTGCTCTGGGAATAAATAAATAAATAGCAGCCTCTGCATGCCTCCTCCATAAACATGTTGCCATCTTATTATAGCCTACTATGGTGGCAACATAATACCGGCTCAATTTTGCATCTACTGTGCATATTGTTGGTCTGTGGAAGTCACCAGAACCAGCTTTGAGCAATCCATTTTATTTGCAAAAAATGCAACATTGACCCAAACATAACCTCACCTTTATTCATGTTTACTGAATAAAGACAAACATGAAACAACTGGAAATTGGTCCGTATGTGTTGCTACTAAATAATCAGATCATATAGTGATTATTGGACTCTGTTGGCAGAGAATGCATCTACTCGTAAGGTTTGGAGATGCAGAAAGGATGAAGGAAAGTGCCGGGAGATAAGTGCAGGAGGAGGAGCGGCGGGGGCTGGAAGTGCTGACAGCGGCTAAAGGTGAAAAAGAGATAAGTGGAGTAAGGGAGAGAACTCGGGAGAGACAGAAAGGACGATGAGCGATGGAAAACGCAGATAGCCTTGAGAGGAAAAAAGGTAGGAGGTGGTTTGAAGGGAAGAGAAATGCTGTGGGGCGAAACAGAAAAAGATGGATGAACTTGAACTGGAGCAGATATGGAAATGCTGCGTGTCAGTAAGGCATGGAGGCTTGAAACAGAAGAGAATTTGACAAGAGCTGACAGCACTGGAGCACATCCCAAGAGCAAATGAAAGCAGGAGCAGGGTGCGCCACAGACAATGGGTTCGGAAAGAAGGAATGTGTAGAGACGGAATTATATTGAAAGTACAATAGAAAACTGTAGCAAAAAAAATAAACAATAGAATGAATAAGTGAGTTCCAAGGCAGACCTTTACTCATTTTGCATTTGAAATATTCTTTTCATACATTCAGCACCTTTGATGTTAAGTATTGTTTTCAAAAAAGACACATTCAAAGAAGCACCTGTGCCATGTCTGGAACTCGTATATGAGTCATTTAATCCCTCAGACAATTCTACATTCAGCAGCTCGATGATTTTGCTATCAACAACCTTCCTCTGAGCAGTTCCAGTATCAACGCTTAAGTGCTGAAAACAGACTTCCAGACCGCAGCACAAAACCATTGAGTCATAATAGACCTGTTTCCAAAAAAGTGCCAGAAATGAGTTAACAATGCCTTACATATGTCTGTTGGTGATATTGGGTTTTAACCAGGGGTGTAGCATGGAATTTCTTGGCCCTAGGTACAAACCATCTTGGTGGGCCCTTATACCATATTATGTATATGTAACCTTAAGCAAGAAATATATATATATATATATATATATATATATATATATATATATATATATATATATATATATATATATATATATATATATATATATATATATATATATATATATATATATATATATATATCCCTGTATGTTTTTACAGTCTATTTTATTTTTCACTATTTTAACTTTATTTCCGCCGGTAGTTTTATATAACGCTGATTTACTCATTTCATTCCCCTCCCATTTGTAACTCTGTACTCTATAGTGTTAATGTTTAGTGCATGCTTATTATATTGTGAAAAACATTTCATTAACATCATTAACATCTTTATTATTTCCAAAAACAATAGCTGTTGTTGAATATGTTAAGACAAAGCCAATATATTTTTGCACTGGGGACTTACATAAGGTTTTTACATTATAGGATACCACAAGATTAAATTTAAATAAAATATTGTACATTGTATATTGTACAGAACTATATGTATTTCACCCAGCCTATCTTCCGCAGCTGTCCCTGCCCAGTAGTGTGGCCAGTACACAATGTATTAGAGATGTCAAAAATCCAAAAGACAATCACTTTGACCAACTCTAAACTTAGATAATACCAAGGGGGGCTTTACAAAACAGTAACAAGAATGACAGATAACAAAATATCATGTGATATGTCTTACCTTCTTTGCAGTACTTCCCCTTGAAGCGGGTGTGGGTGCAGTCACAATGAACCTCTCCGTACTGAATGGAGCAAAATCCTCCATTAAAGCACGGGTTCTGTTTGGTGCAAAGATATTCCAGGTCGCTCTGAATTCCTTGGCTATTTAGCAAAGTTGGTGGTGTCTCCCCAACTTTCAGGTTGGATATCAACCCCTGGAAGGGAGGCTCATACTTGACGGTGCTAGAAGTCAGTGCTGAAAGGCGCACGTCAGGCGGGATACCACCCACAAACAGATCACTGACCACTGCCATCTCCTTCCGCTTAGACTTAACCTCAGCCACTTTGGTCTCTCCGTCCACCATCAGTAGGGTCTCCCTGAAGTTCCTGGTTAGAAGAACCATGTGCCAGCGGTCATCATTAACACGTGTCTCCATGTGCAAGGTGGCAGGCTCGGCACAATGAATGGCAAAACGCAACTGGAGGCGACCACCGGCGATCAGCAGCTCCAGGAAGTCGCAGTTGCCGCCATCGTCTAAGTAGAGTACCAGGGCTTTGCTGATGTTGGTCTTGAGGCTAAAGCTGAGTTCTCCCACTGATCCTGCTTCCCAGCGGCCATAGCGTGCCCATTGACCAGGTGCCCCACCAAATTCCAACATCCTGACTGTGGTGAACAAAGTGACAAAAGCTAGAAGCCACAGGGGCCTGCACAAGAACCTCAACCCTCTTGTCATGCTTACAGCTACCAAGTTTATCCTTCAATATTTGCTGAGGATAAAAGACTCGGTTTGCAAATGTAAATAATTGGGATACGATGCTCACTGGCTGAATCTCAAAGGCTTCAATCAAACTGAATAAATGAGCAATTTATTCCTCTTTTGCTGATGCTCTAATTCTCGTCCTTATCCTGACTCTCTCCTTTGTTTCTCCATTGGTTGGTACCTCTGGGACTTTGAGGAAAAGAATGAGGAACAGGGGAAAAGTACTAGAAGGCAAACTACAATAATTTGAACACAGCCGTTTCCTTAAAAGACTATTGACTGAAAATAGAATCTAGCTTTTATTGAATCCAGATCGCGCTGTAATTTCCAGGAAATCTCTTCTGCCACCAAAAGCTTGAGGGAAGAGTTATCTTACTGTTCTTGCTTTTTTTTTAGGGCGAATGTGAGCAGAGGAAAATGAGAGCAGACCGGTGTCAGAGCGCACTGCTGTCTGCTGGAGCATAAGATGCGTTCATTGTTTTCTGCATAAACTCCTTCTCCTTCACATACCATGGGGGTTCATGAGGGTGAGGACTCCATTATTTTCTAGGCAGGTGGTAATCTGTAAGAAAAGAGACAAAGCCGTGATTTAATTACATATTTCAGAAGCATAGTCAAGCTAATCAGCAATTACTTGATAGCTTTTTATCGTGCGATTCCATTTCTTTTATCTTTGATTTTGGCTCAAGTTTTTAGAACATGTGCTAAATATATATTCCCTGCACTTATTTCAGTTAAAAGCTGACACTTCAAAACAAACTTTGTCTCTTGAGCAATGAATAAGACTTTCCGGTTCTGCATCTATTCTCGTTAAAGCATATCATGCCAAGTAGAGACACACTTTTCAAAATCAGCAGTAGGGTACATTTGGCAAGTCACATCAATCCACTGTTGCACATACACACACACACACACACACTCACACTAAGGACATGTATATGCAAACGCTCACATCATTAAACAAAATGGGATTCAGAGTGGAGCACAGCCGAGGAGTCAATAGCTGTATGAATAGCTGGTCTTGACCCTGGGGCAAGGCCTAATCCTTTGCCATTATTTCTCAAGTGAGATTTAATTTCCAGAAAGTCTACAATTAAAGCAAGATACACCCCTGCAATCGGCAATTGTGACAACAATAATGATGAAGGGAAAGATATTAAAGATATACATAGAAAAGCAATGACAATAATAATAGGGCAGTAGACCCATTTGTGCATTTTGGCATTTTGTCTAAAAAATTAGACAGAAATACTTAAACTACTACTAATACTTATAAAAAAAGGCATTAGCCACCAAGAATTTTGCATAAACAAGATGATTTTGGAATAACTGAATCCGATTATGTGTGTGCTGTCTGCAAGAACATTAGTGAACATTTGGGAAAAACCAACTGAGGGCTACAGGCTACATGCCACAAGGTGTTGATGCAGATGTTATGCCGGGCTCATAGACGGCCACTTAAAACCACATGGAGGTCCGAGAGTTATACTGAAATGGGTTTAGAACGTGCTTCCTCATCAAAGACTGCTGAACCATAATGTGCATGATGAGAGTAGCATATAGTATGCATTACTAAAGCACCAAACCTACATTGAGGTAAAATTCACATTGACTGTATGGACACTGTACAAAGGCATATTAACACAAAGTATGATATATGAAAGAGCTCATGGGAAATATGTGAAGGCTATAGGGTCTTAGATGGAACGCTACAATAACTCCTTCACGACTGCCACAAGACTGTACAATCTGTCTTCTAAACTTTTCCCTGCGGGATTAATAAAGTTAAGTTAAATTGAACTTTATACTAGAATTTATCTTGACTGTGATTTAAATAAAGTGAAAATACTGGGCCTTTTTAAGTTAAGTCAAATGTACACTGTAAATAAATCACTTGAGTGACTAAAAACTGCCTTTAAACTATAAATTCTATGGAATTTAATTCTATAAGCAACTGGGAGGCAGGTCTGATCTGCTTCTGTTGTTTTCAATAAACTCACTCTTCAGGGGAGGCATTATTTTGACTAGAATTACATTTGGGACTGTACCTTTTGGTTTTGTATGAAAAGTACTGATAAATATGTGTCAGTGATAAAAACACACATCAGATGTTTGAATGGTAATAGAAGAAGTTTTTTCTGTAAATATGTTCATTCTAGTTCTATGTTTTAAGCATTTATGAGTAACCAGAGAGCAAACATGGACAAAGATCATGAAATTCTGAAAATATTAATGTCAACATGCTAAAACTTTATTTAGTGATTTCAGCTGTTCTTTAATCCAAATGTGCCATCTTTAAGGACTTCCAATGAATATTTATTCAGATTGTTTTGTGCTTGGAGACTCCCATGTTGCAGATGGATCAGCGTGGACTATCTCTTTGCAGAGTGCTGTTTTTACAAAGCTTTACTATGTTGAGCCTCAGTGTATCCTCCGAGTATTGTGTTGCTAGTTATCAGGGTGTATTGGCAGGCTTGATGCCGGGCCCGAGGCCTGATAGTACAATTAAATCCCAAGGACACAGAGGAAACATAACAAGCCTCCAGAGATACTTTGAGCTCCGAGGGCTGTGCTGTGGTGTGCTTAGGAGAGAGATTCAGAAGCATGAGAGGCTCACTAGTTTATCAGCGCTGTGTGACAATGCATGTATTACCGAAAGGGATAATAATGCTTTTATTTTATGACAATTTTCATGACAGTGTGGCTGCATTATTGCTATAGCTGGGCAATTAATCAAACTTTAATCATAATAACAACAATTTGTGTTCACAACAATTATAAAATAGACAATCGCAACAACTGCCACAAAGCATCTTTGAACAGAAGGAAGTTAAAGGGCTGTGAGGTCCAGACAGGCCATGTTTAACCTGTTGACTGTCTCTAATGCCACCAGTGAATGATTTTACAGTTGCTTTGGTAGAATTAGCTTGTCTTAAGATTCACTCTCCAAGACATTATTCTCCCCCAAACATTCATTCATTCATTCATTTTTTTTCTAACGCTTAGTCCCGTTAGGGGTTGCGGTTGACTGGAGACTATCTCAGCAGCTTTGGGCCTGAGGCGGAGCACACCCTGTTTTGAGTCGGCTGGGTTTTGAACTCACAACCTTCTTGCTGTGAGGCAGGAGTGTTAACCACTCTGCCTTGAGCACCATAAAGAGTAAATATCATTGATACATGAATAAAATAATAAAAATGTAACCATCAATGAAATATTTTGTTGCCACGGGTGTTGGTGCACTATTTGACTTAAGACTTCTCTTAAACTAGATTTGTGACTATATGTGTAGCACAAGCACACATCTTTAGCAAGTAAGATTACAATAGCATTAGCTCTTCTTTGCGTAAAAGAAGTTACATACAGTAGCATGACTACTTAGACATTTATAGTTTTTTGTGAAAATATTGTGCCAACCGTCTTTTAGCTGGGGCAGCGCCCACTTTAATAGTTACACAAACTGTGCACAAACACAACATGATGTCATCCCAAACGCAAGGCTTTGTGGGTAGAGACTCCAACAAAGCCGAATAACCTTTCACTGGTTTTCTGTATTCTTTTGTTTTTTTTTTGGCAAAAGAGTAAAGATATTGCAAGATATGTTTCTTTGCTTTAAGTGGCATCTGTCTACCTGAACTCTGTCTTCCTTCATAGCAACTCTGCAGTTTGTCTGAAGAGCCACACCAAAAGCCTCTGCAACTTCTTGTTAAAAAGCAATGCACCCTGGGGACATTGGCATGGTCATAAGCTAGTGCCGACCCATTTCCTCAAACATTATCCCATGGGGAACATTGGCACAATCTTGACGGGAACACTGCCTCAGCTCTTCAAGAGACATCCGATGCATGCACATTATTACTTATACAGTCCGGCTTTTTATATTTTTATTCTACTATTTGGGTCACAGACTGAATATTGTTATCTTTTATACTGCTGTTGTGAAGGCAAGTGGGGGCATAGATGTATACTTCTTTGGTCAACTCAACCCTCATCCTTAAAGGAGACATTAAGTGGTCCTTTTTCAATCAATTTTCAAATCATTTAAAACCAGGTGTGTTCAAATGCATGTCTGTCTGACAAAAGGCACTAGTCCAAAACGTCACATGTGGTGATTAAAAATAATACAAAAAATAAATCTGGGACCTTGTGTTTGTGAAGTGGATGCAGCCTGTTTTGGTTTTACAGGACACTAGAAAACTCTCTCTGAAACACTCAATTTTGAGCCCTTTAACTGAACAGAGTTCATTCCAAGGGCCTTTCCCATTTCCTCTTCATTCCTTAGCTGCTGTCATAACCAGGTTCCACTTGTACAAAACTAATTGTTATTTTGAGATTTAAAACATTTATGTTGAAATGAAAAGTGCCTCATCAAATCAACTTACAAGTTTGAGCCAGAGCTCAAAAACGGTGATTGCTGGATCTGTCTACATATTGCCTAACCAATTGTAACAGTTTTTATGTGTTGAAA
The DNA here is from genome assembly GCA_024349245.1 of Neodontobutis hainanensis. Lineage (NCBI taxonomy): Eukaryota > Metazoa > Chordata > Actinopteri > Gobiiformes > Odontobutidae > Neodontobutis > Neodontobutis hainanensis. Next base: position 1,052,926 of record JALDNG010000064.1, read on the forward strand.
TGACCATTAAACAGTACATTTTTACATGATAGCAATCTAATGTTGCTACACTGTATAGTGAATAAAACAATAGGGTGGATGCTGTCTGTCCTGTAAAGGGAAGTGACGTGAGGAGAGAGCCCGCCTCATGTGCCTGTGATGTCACAATGGTAGAGTTTAGAAACAAGGTGCTTTTGTGTGGAGAGTGTGTGCCCGATAACGGAGAGATCCCAAAGTTGCTTTGTTTCACACTTTGTGAGTTAGCAGAGCCCCCAAACACACAATCGCAGGCACAAAAACAATGTAATTTTTTTTTTTTTTGCATGGAATGTCCCTTTAAATTCCTCCTCTTTCTTTCATACGACTTGTAAATGGGCCATTTTTCAAGTGCAATAAATATTTACAAGTGCAGATTTGTCTCATGCACAAACACACCTATGTGAGTGCATTACAAACAAAAGGCACACACACACATTTTGTATCAGAGTGAGGCTTGAGCCATTAATCCTGGCCTGTGAGAAGCTCAGCGGTGTGCCATTCGTCAGCGTGAAGCCGCTACTGCCGCTGTGCTCTAATTAACCAGAGAGGCACGCTGAGCCACTTTTAATATCCCCGGTCAAGATGGCAGAACAAGAAGATGTGGGGAGGGACGCAAGTAAAAACTCACAGTTGTCACTAGAAATGCTATAAATATCAAGGATAGGACAGATGACTACAAAGCAAACATAATCTTATAGAGGACTACATTTCCAATCAAGCATGTCTTCATTAGTTTAAACAGGAATTAGAACCTATTCATAATAGAAGCTGTATATTTAAAAGACAGTTAAATACAGTCTTTGTTTAAATTCTTAGTCTTAGTCTGCACAAGACAATTGATGAAGCTGTTGATGAAGCCTCCTCCCTCCAGCCAAGCATAATCTTACCTGATTACCTTAGTTTTGTGTAAAATCTAAAACTGGGCATTAAATGAGGTGATGATGCACTGCTTAGTCAAAATGACCTCTCGCAATAAGTTGCAGTGATCTAACTTCCACTAAAAAGCCAGAATGTGTGACTTTGTAGCATGAGTAACAGTGCACGCAGGGATGATGACACAGACTTAAATGACTCATGCAATGAAAATCCACATTTCAAAGACAAAGGGCATAATTAAGCTGGATGGAACAAGCTATATAAATCGCAAACGTTGCTTTCTTTTCATGCATGGTGTGAGCTCACATCCAGGTGAGAGTGTTTCTTTGATCAGCCTCGTCATGTGTAAGCCACTACTGACGAGCTCTTGCTGTTGGTGCTAACTGCGTTTAGCCCCGATGAGGAGATGCTAATGAAACAGATCAAGGGCTTTAGCCTCACTGTTATCAAACGGATTAATAATGACTCGAGTCAGACTGCTTGTTGCACCTTTCGCCATCATGCCTCGACAAGGTGAGTCCCAGAGAGCAAATGAATTGACTCTGTCGTGTTTAAAAAGTTGCGAAAATAATAAAAAAGGGTAGATTTGGCGAGGAGCAGACACATTTTCTTTCATGTTCTAGAGCTCAGCTCAATGTGCTTTAACAGGTCATACAGCCTTCTCCTTCTTTAAGTCAATCATTTTCTTTTACTGGCATTAATAAGGGCCTATTAGAGAAAGACTTAGGCATTTTTGTTTAGCTAAAGGGCTGAAACAAATGATTACTTTGACAATCATTTTGTCACCCTCTTCAAGAGCGACTCACAAAACTTGAACATATGCAAAAGCTATAATAGATGTTGTGCCAGGTTCTGATAGCGCAGAGATTAATAAAACAGTTGTCTTTTGTGCTCCACATATTCTGAGAAATAAAATATGCTCCAAGCATTAACACTGGCCCTGAATCAACACTTTGCTTTAAGGGTAATAAAAGCAGTTATCAAAAATAATGAGGCTTTTTTATAGTTTATTACAGCAGCAAATACAATGTGACCACTTCGACCACAAGTCATAATGAGCCCTATAAGATGCCATTTTTACTGCCGGTTATCAATATCGGCAGTAAGCAGCAATGGCAACAATGAGTGTCAGTAATAAATTCTAACAATGGTGGGATTTAAATTTGTAATTATTTTTCTTTGTTGGACTTTATTACAACTAAGACAAAAATGCCACTGTTAAAATAGATGTAAGCCACTTGTGTGAGCAGGGTGAGTCACACTAATTGACAAAATGCACTAGGGACTGTTTTCAGTTCATAAATATTTGTTACAACTCTACCATTCAACCATTCTATGTGAATAGGCTTTATAACCACAAATAGGCTGTTTATCACAATAATGCACTGATTAGAGCCAACCATTTATCTGATATTTCACTACGGTTACATGGTTAAATGGCACCTTGTAGAGGTCATTATGAACTAAATGAGTGCTCAGATTTTCTTTGCTGAGTGTCACTGTGATGGTAGTATGGTAATGTCATGAATAAGGGCTAACATTAACTACAAACATGTAAAAGACAGCTCTGCAAACAAAACTTCCTGGACACATTATAGCAGACAAGAATGAATGAGAAGGATGCGCATGAACTGGAAAACACATGAGCATTTATTCCCTGTTCTGAATTAAAATTATTAACTGACACAAAGGTTGCATATATATATACTGTATATATTGACAGTATATACACATTTGATAAAAAATACATTTTAGTATGTTGTAGCATAGCATTCTCAAACAAAAGTGATGGATAACAAAATCAAAATGGCCGGCAGCTTAAGTAAGTAGCACAACAAAATGGTCATAAAAGCCATCTAAAAAAAGATGACAGTGACAATCAGCCCTCCACACTTCTTGAAATGGAATCACATCGACACATGGTGCAGCACATGCACTCACTGACAAATCATCTTCCATCCAGCGGCGCCATTAGCCATGTGCCATCAGGCCGCCTCATCATACGCAGTTTAATGTAGCAATCATAGTGTGACTCCGACAGGGAATCTCCGCGCACACACGAAATATGACCGTATGGCTGCATGCTCCACACAACTCTGAAGCTTTCATCCTCCTCACTTCTCCTTCTCTGACACTAACCGCTCTTCTGACGACGCACATTTCCCTCTCCCACTCCCCTTCACTTCACGCAGCCATCCATCACTATTCTGCTGTGGCTGCAAACTACATCTAACTTTGCCCAGACAGAGGGTCTTACATACAGGTGTAGACAGTGCTGTGCATTTAAATACAATTCGATGTTTGTGCATGAAGCAGAGTGAGTTTTGAGGTGGGTTTGTGCCCCGGGTTAAACCCTGTCATGATATCAGTTTTTTGTGGGTGTGATGGCAGTCCCAGATGAATATCTAGGCAAACAATTACAGTAAAGTGGGTGAAAATATCTGCAGTGTCATTGCCTTTGGGGATGATTTATTTGTTTATAAAAAAATAAAATAAAAACACAGAGGATCACCCATAAGTGCCAAATGTGGCTTTAGACATTGACTGGAGTTTAATTAAAATGATGACAGTGACTTTAAGGGTCACTTACACCAACAAGGTTTCATTTAATCTTCGATTATTAATAATTTTGTAAAACTGCATTTCTTAACACAAAATACACACAATTAAGTGTAAGTTGAGTATTTGTGACAACGTAATTCATTTTTACAAAGCAATAGTCCAACATAAAGAATCATTATTAAAGTTATAAACATCATTAATGTATTACTTTTTTAGTCGTAAACAATGAGCAGGACTTTAGCGTAGTTACATCCAGTTTAATCAGTCTTTGTATGAAAGAGAAGTGTCAATAAAACAAAGTAATAGTTTTAAAGTACAATATTATAGAATACAATATTGTCTCCCAAGTGTTATCAAAAGGCTCGATCATGTAAGTGGTAAGTGGCTATGCTGCATTGTTTACACTGGAGCTTGCAGCTTGAAACAGGTTATTAATGTGTTGATGGGACACACAACAGAAAATATTTTAGTAAGTATTATGAGCATGACACCTAGCATAAACAGTCTGACAAATCAAACAAACAGCTGACCAACAGTGGTCTAGCAAATCTACAGCCGGCTGTCAGGGACAGATCCCTCACAGTAACAGCTGCAGTGGAGCTACAGCTGCATTTCTCTCACAGTCTGGCACCTAGTAAAGTCTTTCACTTAAAAGGTCCAATTCTCATTCTTAAGAGACATTAAATTGCATTACAGCCATTACAAAGTTAAACGTCATCCAGAGTGTGTTTTTAGTATAGTTTAGGGTAGAGCATATTGGTAAAACTGGAAAAAACAAGTAACTTTATAATAGAATAGGTTTAAATCTTGGTGCAAAAAAATTTGAAGTTAGGGTGAGTTCACACTTGCCATGTTTGGGGCGGTTTAATCTGAGATCAGAGATCTCAGTGCTTCCTAATTAACTCTGGCACAGTTTGATTTAAATGTGAACCCTAAACAGAACACAGCACAGACGAGCCCAAACAGGAAGGACCCCATAAATCTGTGACTTTGCTGAAGGCAAAAAAACAAAAAACAAAAAAAAAAAAAAATATTATCCCTCTATAAAATAAAATGTGTAGAGTGCAAAAGTTGGGCACTGAGAAAGTAAAATGCTGTGTCAGCTTTTGGGCTAACAGCACCATCTACAGTATTTCTTAAGAAAGGCATTGTTTCTTCTTGTTTGGTCCGCAGTTTAAAATGCCAGCAGTGTGTGCGCGAAGTTAAATGGATTTTTTTTTGTGTGTAAACATGGTACTAACCTGTTTTTTAATTTAAATCCCATTGGTGCAGCCAAGTCTAAGTGTGCGGGTCGGCTACACAGTTCTTTGCAGGCGTGAACTCTAAAATGTTGCTTAAGGCATGTAGAAGCGTTGTTGATTAAGTTTTTGCTCCGTGCGCCTGTGTGGATGCCCGGCAGCATGCGGGTGGCTGTCTTGGTGCCTGCAGATGTTTTGGTGTGACGCACAAGGCTCACTGGCCAGCCTGCAAGACTCTCTCGTTCCAATTAAACAGCCCAGCAGCTTGCAGCTGCACGGGCCTTATCTGGAGAAGAGACAGAGGCTCAAGAGGAGGAGGAAGTGATGGAGTGAGACAGGACACTGGAAACAGACTCACTGCACAGTCCAATGGACGGGCACAAAAACAAACAAGATAAACAAAAAGAAAAGATGTCATGCAACAGCTGCCATGTATTGCCCTTAAGAAACTTCTAGAAACTTTACCTCACGTCTTCATTTGCCTTACTGTGGTAAAGAAAATTCTTACAAAAGCATTAGTTTGTAGAGAAGATAACTCATTTTGTGCTGTAGACTCAAGTTCTCATGTCTTGTGTTTCTGTGTATACAGTCTATATCACTGGCACATTCAACTAAACTTTGTAAAATCCTAAATGGAATGCCAGTTTAAGAAAATACAAGTTCTATTATAATGCAAAGGATAGAATGGAATGTAAGTACACAAACTTGAACTTAATTTTGTCTAAGCTTGCAGACCATTCTCCATCTGAAGTATGTCTGCTCAGAACGTCTCATGTGGATTTAAACTGCCATATTTGTATCTGTTTGTGCAAAATTACAACTTTGCATTCTAAAAGTTTCACCGTGGGACTGCCAGCACAGAACAGTAACGACAAAAAGAGCCCATTAGAGTCTGCCGATGGTAGTCCTAGTCCAATTTTTCCTGCCTGTTAATTGGGCCAATGGCAGGTGCAATTACAGACCATTTTCAGGCTTCCCTGCGCAAGGATTAGTTCTACAACAAGCAATGCAACATATTTTGAGAAACGGAATGAGGGTTCAATCCCTAATATTTGTGGAAGTTTAGAGGCATATTCCAATACAGGCAGCAAGGAAGGCACAACTCAGTCAAATGCCTATGTCCTTCAATCTTTTGATTTGTGAAAAGAACTAATTGTTTATGGTAAAGTTGATTGCCAACTTAAATATACAATCTGCTTCACTCCCACTACAATTTTGATATTTGCACGTTTCGCCTTGCAAAGCTTGCATTAACCAGCAGAAAAGGGAAGAGGAAAGTAATGGGGATCATCATGTGACACTAGTCTGCTGGACTCTGCTGGGTTCCATTGATAATGGGCTTTTTATATATGCACTTTTGTGATCATTACAACCTAATATTCAATCATCAATTTCCGCTTAGTCCTGTTAGAGGTCACGGGTGACTGGAGCCTATCCCACCAACTTTGGGCCTTATGCAGGGTACACCCTGGACAATGGCCAGTTAGTTGAAGGGCTAACATTTAGAGACAGTGACAGACAACATTCACTCTCACATTCATTCACTAGGGACAATTAAAATGATTCTAACGTATTAATAACAACACCCTTTTTTCTTACATTTTTTATTACAGCAGTGGCCAACACTGCCTTAATACATCTCTACAAGTACAAGCAAATTCATTCACAATCTACATGTTTGTTATGCAAAAATGTATTTTAGTAGTTTTTGAGATCAAATGTACTTTCACAAGTCTTAGAATGACCAAAGCATGCTGAATTCAATAAATTTCCACATCTGCATTTAATAACAAAAAATGTGACATAATCACCACTTAAAATGTGCTAAAATATTTTCTAAACCTGGTGAAAAAGAGTTTCTGCATGTGGTTACCATGATTTAATGTACATAGAGTTATTGCTCATTTCAGAGCAAGGGAGGAGCATCAAGAATTGCACACAGATTGCGCCAAGGACTGCAATGAAAAGATAGCCTGGCACAGTGTTTTTAGATGCATTGTGGTAAAACTTTGGGTACAGTACATTTGAATCCACAAGACATTAAGACACCCCTTCAAAATGTGTGTACAAAAGAATCACTTCATAGTGCATAATGTAGTTTCAGACATTCTAAACACTAAAAAGCTTAGGCTAATGTTGGAATCTATGTCTTTTGTTGAAACAGGACATGTGCACAAACAGCATTTAACTATCAAGCGTCCCATTAAAGCTTGGGGAATAAAGCAACAATGGATCAAGGTCTTAATAGTGCATTAGATTCCATTCCATTGGCGTTAGGCCACTGATATTATTACTGCAAATCAAGGCCCACTGATGTCTGCAGCAGGTGAGCAATGTGTTTAATTTCACAGAGCTTGTAGACCTGCTCAGCTCATTATTGGCCTCTCGATTCACTGTGCGCACTTCCTATGGCGGCATATTGATCTGGACAATATGGTTGAAAGCAGTGTCTTACAAAAGACCTCTCACTCAGCTCCTCTTGTGTTTAGTCTTTAGTATCAGGTCTCCCTTTTGAGAGTGGTAGGGAAGGAGGAAGTAACTAAGAATAACTGATGGAAAATGGAACCGACGCCACTCTGAGAACATAGATTCAGATGTCCGTTAGTCCGGCTCTAAATCTGAAAGAACAAGAATGTGCGCAGGCATGCAGCACCGCTTTGTGTCTCGGAACAAAAAAAAATAAATTGAAAAAAATAGAAGGTGACATGCACATGGGGAGCTAGAAACACAAATGGAGCTGTGAAAATATTGCAGTCTATGAATGTATTTGCAAGCCTCTGGGTAGAAGTAGGTTACGCAGAAGGGAGAGGAGAGAAGACAGGATGGGTCTTGTGAGGGGGGGGGGGGGGGTGTAAGTGCGCTCAAGAAGGACAAGATTACGTAAGAACTGCTAATGCTCACTCGCTTTCCAAAAACAGAAGATGCACCAATGCATTCAGGATGATTTTCTTGAGCGTCTAACCTAAATTTTAAGAGTAACCTCCCAACAACCTCAATTAATAAATTTTATTTGCATTACATTTTTTTTCATTTATTGCCAAAAATCCCCAATCTGGCTTACTTGAGATAGAAAAAAGAAATAAAAAATACAGTTTATGTATCTACTGTGCTTAATTTGAACAGTTCATGGGCATTGCGTTAGCTTGGCCAACCATTGTATTTTTAATAATTATTTTTTTCTATTCTATGAAAAAAATTTGTGAACAATTGGATGCTGATTAAAACTTCTGCAATTGGATAGAAAAACAACTAATCAGAATTTATATATCATCCCATACAATTTTAGGTAAATGGTTATAATTGGTCGGCTGTATTGAAGTCAATTGAAGTCATGGCAAATGGGAAAGGTTCCAGGTCCACTTTACTTTGCTAAAAATGTGAAAGAGTTAGGTTTGGCTAGAACTGCGTAATATATTAAGTGCTTCACAACATGTCTGGTGCAGTAACGACAGAAGCGTAAACTACATTGCTGTACAATCATCATTATTAATAACCAAGTAGTTCAAAATTGAATAGCCTTGTAATTCATCATGTACAACAGCCTATCACCATTGAATGTCAATACAATAGGATTTTTTGTGACTAAATTTAATTATTGTTATTCCAAAATCTTGTTCAGGGGGTCTGTACGTACTGTGTAACACAGCTATACCATTTTTCTTGCACAACTTGGGGGGACTTTATAAACTCAACTCCAAAAGCGTCTGTCTTGGAAAGCAGCTGACAAAATGCATTGGCTCAAGATTTAGTGGGAGAAGGAAAAAAATATAGTGCAGCGTCGATACGGCGTGCTCTGACCGGCGTGCTCATGACCTTGCATAATGTGCAGGAGGCATCTCAGGTGTGTTTGTTTAGTAACACAAGATGCTGATCATGACGTTTACTTGGGATCAATATGCTCACCTACGATATCGATTCAGCATCATAACACAGTCCTGAGTCCTGCTGTAAATGTACACTCGGGTATTTGTGCTACACTGAATGCATATGATACAGAGGTGATGCAGAAGGTCAGGCAAACCAGGCATTTGGCTAAGGTCCTAAGGTCCTAAATGTGGGTCCCAAAGATGAATTGCATTTATGTGCAAAAAAAATTAAAAAAGGACATTGCATATTAAATTAAGATTCAATTATAATTTACATATGTAGACAAACAAAACTTGTGATTTAAAGGGGGAATTTAAAGGATTGGTTCATTTCCTGCATTCACTGGGTTTTACTTATAGCATTCAGTCTCTCAGCAGCATATTGTAGAAACATTTAAAATTACATTGTTGTTTATATCCCCTCCTTGAACAGCCACCTTATTGTGGTGGAGGGGTTTGAGTGCCCGGATGATCCTAGGAGCTATGTTATCGGGGGCTATATGCCCCTGGTAGGGTCTCCCAAGGGAAACAGGTCCTAGGTGACAGGTCAGACAAAGTGCGGTTCAGAACCCTTTATGGACAGTTTAAAATCAAGGACCGTTACGTCGGCCGGTATGGCGCAACCGAGGCCCCACCCTGGAGCCAGGCCCAGGGTTGGGGCTCATATGCGAGCGCCTGGTGGCCGGGTCTTTCCCCACGGGGCCCGGCCGGGCTCAGCCCGAAAGACCGACCTCCCGTGTGCCCACCACCTGCAGGAGGAACCGTAAGGGGCCGGTGCAATGTGGATGGGGTGGCAGTCAAAGGCGGGAGCCTCGACGACCCAATCCCCGGACACAGAATCTGGCTCTAGGGACATGGAATGTCACCTCGCTGGCGGGTAAGGAGCCTGAGCTTGTGCGGGAGGTTGAGAGATACCGACTAGAAATAGTCGGGCTCACCTCCACGCACAGCTCCTCAAGAGAGGCTGGACTCTCCACTACTCTGGAGTTGCCTGCGGTGAGAGGCGGCGTGCCGGTGTGGGTTTGCTCATTGCCCCCCGGCTCAGCCGCCATGTGTTGGAGTTCACCCCGGTGAATGAGAGGGTCGCTTCCCTGCGCCTTCGGGTCGGGGATAGGTCTCTCACTGTTGTTTGTGTTTACGGGCCAAATGTCAGTGGAGAGTACCCGGCCTTCTTGGAGTCTCTGGGAGGGGTGCTGAAAAGTGCTTCGACCGGGGACTCCGTCGTTCTACTGGGGGACTGGCAGCGACAGTGACACCTGGAGGGGCGTGATTGGGAGCAACGGCCCCCCTGATCTGAACCCAAGTGGTGTTCTGTTATTGGACTTCTGTGCAAGCAACAGTTTGTTCATAACAAACACCATGTTCAAGCATAAGGGTGTCCATCAGTACACGTGGCACCAGGACACCCTAGGCCGGAGGTCGATGATCGACTTTGTAGTTGTTTCATCTGACCTCCGGCCGTATGTCTTGGACACTCGGGTGAAGAGAGGGGCGGAGCTGTCAACTGATCACCACCTGGTGGTGAGTTGGATCCGATGGCGGGGAGAAGGTGGGACAGACTTGGCAGACCAAAACATACTGTGAGGGTCTGTTGGGAACGTTTGGCCGAGTCCCCTGTCAGAGAGATTTTCAACTCCCACCTCCGACAGAGCTTCGACCAGATTCCGAGGGAGACTGGTGACATTGAGTCCGAGTGGACCATGTTTTCCACCTCCATTGTCGACGCAGCCACTCGAAGCTGTGGCCACAAAGTCTCCGGTGCCTGTCGTGGCGGCAATCCCCGAACCCGGTGGTGGACACCGGAAGTAAGGGATGCCGTCAAGCTGAAGAAGGAGACCTATCGAGCCTGGTTGGCTTGTGGGACTCCTGAGGCAGCTGATAGGTACCGGCAGGCCAAGCGGGCTGCAGCCCAGGTGGTTGTGGAGGCAAAAACTCGGGTCTTGGAGGAGTTCGGTGAGGCCATGGAAAAAGACTATCGGTCGGCCTCGAAGAAATTCTGGCAAACCGTCCGGCGCCTCAGGAGGGGGAAAGAGTGCCCTGCCAACAGTGTTTACAGTGGAGGTGGAAATCTGCTGACTTCAACTGGGGACACTGTTGGACGGTGGAAGAAATACTTAGAGGATCTCTTCAACCCCACCGACACGTCTTCCACTGAGGAAGCAAAGGCCAAAGGCTCAAAGGTAGACTCGTCCATCACTCAGGCTGAAGTCACTGAGGTAGTTGGGAAGCTCCTTGGTGGCAAGGCACCGGGGGTGGATGAGTACCTCAAGTCTCTGGATGTTGTAGGGCTGTCTTGGCTGACACGCCTCTGCAACATCGCGTGGGGTTTGGGGACAGTACCTCTGGACTGGCAGACCGGGGTGGTGGTCCCTCTTTTTAAGAAGGGGAACTGGAGGGTGTGTTCCAACTACTGAGGGATCACACTCCTCAGCCTCCCCGGGAAAGTCTATGCCAGGGTACTGGGTAAGGGGATGCGGCCGATAGTCGAACCTCAGATTCAGGAGGAACAATGCGGTTTTCGTCCCGGTCGTGGAACACTGGACCAGCTCTATACCCTCTCCAGGGTGCTGGAGGGTTTATGGGAGTTTGCCCAACCAGTCCACATGTGCTTTGTGGATCTGGAGAAGACATTCGACTGTGTCCCTCATGGTGCCCTGTGGGGGGTGCTCTGGGAGTATGGGGTCCGGGGCCCTTTGCTAAAGGCTATCCGGTTCTTGTACAACCGGAGCAGGAGCTTGGTTCGCAAGCCGGCAGTAAGTCAGACCTGTTCCCGGTGAATGTTGGACTCCAGCAGGGCTACCCTTTGTCACCGGTCCTGTTCATTATCTTTATGGACAGGATTTCTAGGCGCAGCCAGGGGCCGGAGGGAGTCTGGTTTGGGGACCACAGGATTTCATCACTGCTTTTTGCAGATGATGTTGTCCTGTTGGCTCCATCAAGCCAGGACCTTCAATGTTCACTGGTGCAGTTTGCAGCCGAGTGTGAAGCGGCTGGGATGAGGATCAGCACCTCCAAGTCTGAGACCATGGTTCTCAGTCGGAAAAGGGTGGCTTGCCCCCTCCAGGTTGGTGGAGAGCTCCTGCCTCAAGTGGAGGAGTTTAAGTATCTCGGGGTCTTGTTCACGAGTGAGGGAAAGAAGGAGCGTGAGATTGACAGACGGATCGGTGCAGCTTCTGCAGTAATGCGGTCGATGTACCGGTCTGTCGTGGTGAAGAAGGAGCTGAGCTGTAAGGCAAAGCTCTCAATTTACCAGTCGATCTACGTTCCTACTCTCACCTATGGTCATGAAGTTTGGGTCATGACGGAAAGAACAAGATCCCGGATACAAGCGTCCGAAATGAGCTTTCTCCGCAGAGTGGTGGGGCGCTCCCTTAGAGATAAGGTGAGGAGCTCGGTCACTTGGGAGGAGCTCAAAGTAGAGCCGCTGCTCCTTCACATCGAGAGGAGCCAGCTGAGGTGGCTCGGGCATCTGTTTCGGATGCTTTCTGGACGCCTCCCTAGGGAGGTGTTCCGGGCATGTCCCACCGGGAGGAGACCTCGGGGAAGACCTAGGACACGCTGGAGGGACTATGTCTCTCGGCTGGCCTGGGAACACCTCGGTATCCCCCCGGAAAAGCTGGGGTAGGTGTCTGGGGAGAGGGAAGTCTGGGCTTCTCTGCTTAGACTGCTGCCCCCGTGACCCGGCCCCGGATAAGCGGTAGAAGATGGATGGATGGATGGATGGATGGATGGATGGATGTGTGTGGATATGACATAAAACACCTCTAAATAATGTTTTTGCTCTATATTCAGTTTTACGACACACAACATTATGTTTCAGTCATAACATAAGTTTGTATCCACTATTCAGAATGTTAATGATGTTGGTCCACCATCTAAGAATAGATTTGAAATGATGGTGAAGTCCAGATTTCACACAATTATTCACACCATTAATGAACATGCAAAACAGAGACTTACAGATTTGAAGGACAGCTAAAGCACCTAAATGCCAGTTGTCTATTATTCTGTTATTTAACAGTGTTAGTAGAACAGTGTTTTAGGACATATTGATCTGGTGAATCATCTGTGTACAAAGTGAAAAGCAGTTCTGAACTCCCACAACCCTGAAGGGCACCAACATCGGTCGGCTGGAATTATTTGGTGTGAAAGAATGAATAGTAAATCAATTATGGGTTTTACCCCTGGTCTGTTACTTTTGAGATAGAAAATGGTAGCTTGACACTTCATGCATCCACATGATTGGATTTATTGTTGTCTATAGCAACAAAGCTGTACAGCAGTCTACCTAACCCAATTAATATTTATGTACCATATGGCCGGACAGTGACAAAGTGGTTAGTCCTGTCACCAAGCAAGAAGGTACTGAGTTCAACCCCCAAGCCCAACCACTGAGTGTTATTTACTTTTTTTAATGTTATTTTTTTGCTTAGTCAGACACTGAGTCACAATGTCATGGTACCATATTCTGTAGTATCCATTTCCAATTTAAAACACAGCACATGTTTATGACTAGATGATTAGATAATTTTTTTGCAATTTAAGGTTTTGGAGTGGTTAGGTTGTGAGTTCAAACCCTGGCTGACTCGAACATCCTTGGTCAACTCTGGCCTTTCTGTGAGGAGAAAATATTTACATAACCATTTCAACTTTGCTTGGCAATCCCATCCTCAGCCAAATTTTGGATCTATACGCTGACTAATGCTTTTTAAGTTTTTTTTGTTTTGTTTTTGCCAAGTCAAACATTGTGTCAGAATGTCATGTTGGCATCTTTTTTAACAACCTTCCCCAAACTGTCATTGTCAAAGAGAGTTTAGAGAGGTATTTGTTGGTATGTGACATGTTGGCCCGGAGGCATTGCCAATGGATTTTTGTCATGTTGCTGCAACATCAGAAAAAACAGCATATGAGACTTGCAAATAGCAAAATAGACTAAAAGTTGTGCTCTACTCCTAGGTCAGGGATGCTGCTGGAATTATACATTTATTTGTATAAAAAATAAGTGTGTGATAAATGTAATAAAGTGTTTTTGAGATCTTCTGAAGACCCTGACTGCTGCAGAGGAAGCCACAGATCTCCTATCTTTGAATAGGAAAGCACTCCATCATTCATCTTTCATAGCAGGGCACCTGCTAACATCCACTGCTCTTTCAATCTCCCCATATCAAGCCCCAGTGCACGGTCCTCTGTCAAGTTCCTGTCAAGCTTCCTACAGTGTTTACCCTCTTAAGTGGCCGCTAACCACCACTAAGCCCTGACAACAACAGCAGAAAGGCTAGGAGCCAACTGGGGCATTGCAGAACAGAGGCATGTACTGCCTTTCATCCTCAACCAATACCAGGAGAGAACAGCAAGACGGGGGTCCTGGGAAGAGTTGTGAAGAGACAGAAGAGCAAATGAGCTTCAAGAGACTGCATGGAGCTCCAGTGGAGAGGGGGGGCACATAAAGACCCCCTGCAACCCGGTGAGAATTTGATGGCAACGGCTTCAGTGGAGTAGAATTGCACCAAGACAGAACCTGACAATTACTGCCGTCGCAACAAATCTTGAATGTTAGAGGGGAGTGGGATATGACAGCATTAGATTGTCAACCACGGCTGCCAGTTTGAGGAGATTGTTCTATTTGTTCACATTTAATGCTCACACGTGGACAGAAGTTTGCTTTTATTTTTTTACCCTATATTTTAGTTCATATTAATCGCTTACTGAATAGAATAGGTTCTGTGCAGTGGATCTCAATCACTCAAGAGTTACGCTGTTCGCTGCAGTTAAAAGTTACTCTCCTTAGTTTTAAATGGCATTAATAGAAAGATATAAATGAAACAGGAGCAACACATAATTTCACAGTGCAGATTTAATTCACTTAATGGCAAACGTCATAGATTCTAGGATTATATTTGTAAAAGAGCAGTGTTTTTTTATGGTTGACCATTGCCATAGTCGGAAAAGACTCAAAGCTCTATGCCTTGTTGTTGTTCTGGTCCTGAAGCAATCTTTACGCAACTCTCGATAAATGTTTGAATGGCAGCCACAGTGCTTTCTGACTTCCTGCCTACACCAGTTCTAAACCAAAGAATCAGCAAAGATTTGTTGTTATTCCTGAATAGACTTTTCATTATAAGATACTTACAATGCCGTTTGTTCTAAACTTATTATATTATGTCTTATACAAATCCTCTATTCAACATAAAAAATAAAACCAATCTTGAAAAATAATCTTGCCATATTAAAATTATATTTCTGACATATTGCCCACTCTGTACCAAAAGTGCATCTGTTGGGCCAGAAAGAAAAAAATACTACGACCTGGACATAAAAAGGGAACAATCAACAAGATAAAAGACAAAGTGTGGACACACAACACAATGCTCCATTCTGCTGCTGCAATTGTGTTTTTATGTCTGTAGCACATTATGCAACCAGGTGCGCGGACTTGGATGTGTGCCTGAAAAAGCACGCATTCAAATACTCCGGCTTACACAATGTGAAGAACAACGTGGCAGAACGTAGAAAGGCTTCGTCGGGAGCAGCAAAGTAAGAGGAATCGAGCGGAGAGACAACATCCAATTCAATTTGAGAACGGCACTGGCTCACAGTACAAACACAAAGACTTTATTACAGGCAGATCCCCGCCTGATGGCAGGCGCTAATTCATTGTCTTCAGGCACTGGTGGAGAAGAACAGCGGGTGGGGGCTGGGGGGAGAGGGGTACACGCCGTGATCTGTGACAGTGGCAGGAGGGAGCAACAAGGAGATGACTGAAGCACAACAGTGAGGTAAGATTAGGAAGGATAAATAACCCAATGTAGCATGTCTTACAGTGGAAGGCAGTTCAATACCGATGGCGCCACTAAGAGCATGCTAACGTCCCATTAAAACTGGCCACAAGGCAAGAGACTGATGACTTCTATTATACTCCACACACACAAGTAAGTCATATGGAACAGGAAAATAAAAATGCAGCAAGGCAAAACTTGTTATTACGCTCATAAGTCTGGTCACACATTATAAATTAATGGTTATCTGGTTGCATGTGTGGGGCTAAGATTAGGCTTGATTGTTCCTAATGGACATGATGTAGATGTCAATTACACAGTTGCCATGGCTACACCCTTTTTAACCAGTTGGGAAACATCAGAAGTCCATAACTCAACACTAATTGGTATATGTACATGGTACTAATATGTAGGCGCAGGGCTTGACATTAACGTTAAAGTTACTATCCACCAAGCATATTCACTACCCACAAAACTAAAGTTGTATGTGATAAAAACTATGGCCTATATTAGTAATATGTATATACAATTTCAAAATTTCAAATGTACACCACTATCAGCTTATAGTTTTAAGCCCATAATATAGTTTATGAATAATAATAAAAAAGACATTCTCACACCAGGGCTGTGTCACTGGAGGTAAGGAGGGTTAAGTGTCTTGCCCAAGGACACTACGAGGACAGTATAAACTGGGGAGAGCAGGAATCAAACCACCATCCTTCTGACTATAGGACAACCGCTCTACCATATACTGCAGCTCAGTAAATACATCACTGCATATGTAATACCTACATTAAAAAGATTTTAACATCTCTTATCATCCTTTTTCAGAAGAGTAGCACTCAAACAATTCGACAAGGCAGATTGACTGTGCTCTCTTGCTAATTTTTTGGGGGGGCATTACTCTGGTAGTGTCTTGTAAAAGTCATGATTACAATTATCTGTTGAAATTTGTTGTTGTGTGCATTTGTTTGTTCTAAAATTGGCCGTGAAGTGAATTCTAAAATAAGATTATACAGAACAATGTGCAATGAAGTGGAAATCAATTAAATTTTTAGTCATGGTGTTTTTTTTTCAGAATTAAACATGTTTCCAGATTTGGGGAACATACGAAAAAATGTATGCATTTCTTTTTGATTCAACTGACACAAGCTCAATCATTACTTAACTGCAGGATCAGCAAAATGCTAGAATCCATATTTTCAACAATGAGAAATAAAATGCATCAAGTGCCTTATTGATTCCGTCATTGATCTATTCACACAAGAAAATATTGCCAGGTGGAAATGAAAGCACACTAATGGCACTTTTAGTTTCACCAGTGACCATTAGCTGCAGTCCACTAAATGCATGTCACCTTACAGTCCATGCAAAAAAAAAAAAAACAAATGGAAGCAGCCTTTTGTAAATGGCTCAAAGTCAGTGACTAGAGACACTCCTTTTTCTTTCGTGAAGGGCATTGATGCCCCAAAGCAGACTCAAGGTGTAATTGGTATATTCCCTAAGCTGTCCACACACAAACATGTGAATACGCTGCAGAAGGGACAGGCAGGACACTGAGGTCTGCAATCCCCAGTGAAAAGCCTATGTGAACCAAGCAGTGGCTAAGGGAATAGAAACGAGGGGAGGCTAGTGTCAGAGCAGATTAAAAATGCATGGCTTTGCTCGAGCTAGCGTAACAATGAGTGTCCTCATTCGTCGCCTGTCACCTCTGGAAACTCACGGGATGGGGTGAAGGGAGGAGAAGAATGAAAAGAGGTAATGGGGAAGAGGTGGGATGGAAGTGAGGAAAAAAAGGTGGAAGGGAATTTAACAAAAAAGGGTGTAGCTTGGCTTGACCAGAATCTATGACCTCTGGTAAACACAGACTTCAAAGTGTTTTGGAGATCTGCCACGTCTCCATAATGAACTTTATGAAGTGCGCCCAAAAGTGTGGTTACAACTCAGCGAGGGCCTAGTCATGCGAATGTGACACTTTGCCCCGTGAACGGCATCATTAAGGATGGCAGCCTCTGCAAATCACTGCTTGCTCTCCGACAAAACACTGTCAGGGAGAATAGGATCAGCGTGGCACCAGAACAAGTCCAGGTACTACGCTAGTGCACCTTCAGCTTGGATTTTGTCAGCACCATCAGCGCATTACACAGAAAACCTGTGCTTTGGGGACGGGGGGGTGTCACAAGTGACAGCAGCCGTGAGGGAGCCTCTCCTTTACGACCTTGACTAAAAAGAAGACTGCCATATTTGCTGTGATGAATAATCTCTTTTCCACTGAGGAATATAGATAGGAGGTTAAAGAAAAAGGAAAATATAGATGATTATGAACAGAAACAAACTTTTTAATTGAGAGAACTGACCCCCTTGAGTCAAAATATAATAATATGAGTAAACCTTTTGATAAGATTTTTTTTTTTAGCACCTTACAATAGCCAGGTTTTAACTAAATTTCTTTCAATCAGTGTGATAATCAATATAAATCAATAGCAAAAATCAGGTAAGCAATAAAATAACAATTAAATTGAGTAAAATAAAGCCTGGAAGCAGCTACTGCAAAGGAACAATCACCAAAATGTTTTGACCAGGAGAGCTACTGGATATAATCCTGGAAAGGATATGTAGATTTGTTTGTGAAATGGGTGTGACTTCAATAAGAAAAAAAAATGTAAAAAATTGTAATGCCAAGAATCTTCAGAACAAGGGCTTAGTGCGTTATATACAATTAAATAACAGCACAAGCTTTTGATAATTTTTGTACAAAATATATTTGATACAAAACTGGTACTAAACTATTATCCACTGGTTTGCGTACACAATTGAATGTCCAAATGAAACTATCAAACCACATTAAAAAAAGACAAACATACATGCCACTTATCGTCAAGTCCATGCCACATTCTGACAGCCACAAAATGACGCGTAAAAGAAATCTGTGACCAATATGTATATGAGCCAGACATGGAAATGGGAATGTCAGCGCTTCTATTGTCTATAATCTAAGGGGCCCGGCTGATCCAATCAAGCATGTCTGCTGTAATGGGCTCAATGACACCTGTAGGACACTGGCCATCATGAGCCAGTGTCAGTTGCGAGAGGCAGAGTTATACTGATGAGGGAAAAAGGCTTCATAATGGTTGGATCAGAGATTGTTTTAGAAGGGCTTTTTGATACTTGCTTAATAACTGAATATAAATAAGTCATATGTATATCATCTGTATAGCTCATTGAATAAACAGCTGTAGTATTGATTTAAGAATAAACTGCTGGTGACTTGAAAGACAAACGATGAAATAAATTGTTATTGTCAGTGAGGTGGCTTACAGTTGTTAGCTTAGGTTAAAAATCAACTCAAAAAAAAAAAAAACTACAATATCACACATTACATAACCAGACGGTGTGGACCATACAAGCCAACTCCAGTCTGCCTAAAAACCATATGTGCACTTTCAAGTGAACCCTGTGGTTCAGTTTTGAGAATGTGCATGTGAGACGTGGGGCTGAAAAGGGATATTCTGTTAATAAAATATGTTGAATTTTTATAATAATGGCAATAAACTAATCAATTGGATTTGCCTGGTAATTCTCTTCTAAACTTCTAAACATGTCTGCTGAATGATACTATAGGAATATTAGCTTAAACGTGGACTTTAGATCATAATACAAGCAAGGTTTCTTCCTTCTTCTTTGGTGGTTAGCACAGTTCGATCCAGAGCTGGACCAAAAGATGTGAGAATTAAATAGTGAACAATTGAATCAAGTCTACCTGAATATTGGGTTTGTTAACAACCATTGCGCTCAAAAGGGAAGGTGATCCGAGAAGGACTGGACACAAGACAGGCAACAAAGTCACGCCTTTTTTTTTTTTTTTTTTTTTTTTGGGGTATTTATTTTAAGGTTTATTTGGGTAATTTATTTAAGTGCTTAAAACATAATAACATTTGCTTACAAAAAAAGAAAGAGAATATACAGTAAATGTATTTATACAAACGTGTTCAAATTATCATATCATTATAAATACTTATAAATGTATGGAGTGGAAGAAAGCAGACGCTGTTTTAGACCCACCCCTTTCACCATTTCAGTCCAATAGTGTTTAGGCTATACAGCTCTGGGTCAAAATTAAGAGACCACTGCAAAATAATCAGTTTCTCTGGTTTTACTATACTACAGGTATGTGTTTGGGTAATATTATCATTTTTGTTTTATTCTATAAACTACTGACAACATTTTCCCCAAATTCCAAATAATAATATTATTTACAAGAGGATAGTGATGACCACAGAGGTATTTTAGTTATACTTTTCCTTATGATATAAGATTTGGTTCAGGTGATCACCTAATCAGCACCTAATCAGTAGAATGAAGTGTGCCAGTGTTAGGATTCAACAGATATTACTCCGTACTTGTAGAGATGCTGATTCAATGTAAAAATTGCAGTAGTCTCTTAATTTTTTCCAGAGCTGTATATGTTTCAAATTCCAAAAATCCAAAAAAGTGCTTAGGAAAAAAAATATTTCTTTATCTACATATTTTTTATTGTCATTTCTTTATACATGCGTTTAAACTGTTTTAAATTTGGACATTACTTGAGCTCCACACACTCCACATACTATTCAACATTCTGACCCCACAGACAGAAACCTTTTTTTGTTGTATGGACCCAGATCATTTAAAAATTATTTATGCCCCTTAAATTATGAATCCCTTCCCTTTCAATTAATATTTTTTGAATATTCCCCAGTAATTGCTAACTATTTGCATTATACATTATTTGTGCGATTTGAGAGCTGATTATGTCCTTAAGTTTTAATAATTTTGAAGTAATGAACAGTGATGAATAATGAATGGTGTGTGTGGTCATGATAGCCAGCTTTGTGAATTATTCATTTTGCTCTTTTTGGAAGTAAGTATAAAGGGTGCAATGTTGTTTTATAATTATTACCCCAGGACCTCTGCGCATTCATTTATTCTCTTCCACTTATTTTCATTAGGGGTCACGGGTGACTGGAGCCTATCCCAGCAGCTTTGGGCCATAGGCGGGGTACACCCTGGACAGTGTCCAGTAAGTCACAGGGCTGACATGTAGAGACAGACAGTGACATACTCACATTCCCTCTCACATTCATTCACTAGGGACACTTTAGAGTTGCCATTTGACCTGTACATGCATGTGTTTGGACCATGGGAGGAAGCTGGAATACCCGGAGAGAACGCATGGTAACACAAAGAGAACATGCAGACTCCGAAAAGCTGGAGTTGGCCTGGGTTTGAACTCATTTATGAAGTGCTTTCCCTCACTAAATACTGCTATGTTTTTATTATTTTGGTTTGTATATGTAGTATATAAGCTTTATAGTTGAGTTTGTCATCTATTATAACCACTAAGAATATACTTTCTTTAACTCTCTCAATATTTACACCCTATATCTGTAACTGGATCATTTTGTTCTCTTTGTGGTTTTCAAATAATTTTAGTTTTGTTTTATTCAAATTTGAAGATAATTTGTTCTTATCAAACCAACTTAAATTTAACTCCATCATTTCAGTTGTAATATTACTCAGTCACTCTTAGTGTGCAGTTACATTTACAGAAAAGATTCTTGGAATAAATGGTCAAAGAGGAGCTTTTAAGCATTTTTTCTCACACAAGTTTCATTTTGGATTGTAAACTAAAACAAAACCAATTTATTTTAAGAATTTGATTTCTGCTGTCCTGCATATACAATCTTAGAAGGAGATAAATGTTCTGTATGTTACCAGTATAGGCTTGTGTCTTTCATTCACATTTTAATACATAACTTGTATTTCAATATCCATGGCACAGTGGTGATTATTTTATTATCAAATGTTAAACTTTAGCAGCATTTCTGATATTGCACAAACATAAATATCATATGCACATGATGTCTAAAAGGGACAGTCTTTGTATTAAAAGTCAAATTATATTACATAAACCCATTAGCCTAATCCTCAGGAAATTCTTTCATATGAGCCTATGTAAGGTGTTTCAAATGCACCCCCCCCCCCAAGTCTGCAATCTTCAAGTCTTATTCATCCTATTTAATTAATTATTTTCGGGAAAATGCTAATTATTGCACTGCTGCACTGTTAACTACCACCTGGAGGATTTAGGGGATAATATACAAACTGCCATAATAAAATAAATAGAATTAAGTCTATATTTAGTGTCTGAAGACAGTAAGACAGTGAGTGCAAAAAGGTCAGTATTGAGGAAAATAAACTAGAAAGAGGGTTGTCCAAGGAAAAGAGGTAAAGGGGGAAAGAAAATGCACAGGTATATGTGAATGATTAACAAGGTCATATTCACACAAAGCTCTGTTACTTGACCTGAGGAAGAGGTTGACAGAAAACACAACACTGTCTGTCTCACATCTACATCTTTAATAGACCATTACAAAATCAAAAACATAGTTTGACCACAGAATTCTTATTATAGTTTTATTGCTACACAAACATTTTTCTTAATTTCTAAAGTGTTTTTTTGTGAAATTAACGAAAAACAAACAATGCAACTTTTTCATAGAGTTGACCCTATATCTCTGCGTAACTTTTTTGCTTTCTGAACCTTTTTTTACACCTGAGAATGAATGAGTGGTGAAGTAGGGAAAGGATTATGGAGGTTGTAGTTTCCTGAGAAATGGAGGCCAGTGAGTTGCTCAATCGATTGATCACTTCTTTTGAAGCTGATGGACTCTATTCATTATTAAACAGGGTCTTTTAACGAGGGAAAGTGCCCTGACTGGAGGCCACAACACTCTGTGAAACTATGTATAGCCTGCTTGCACAGACTGAATAAAGAAAGCCAAAATTAACAATATGCATTGTGCACCAAAATAAGCCCTATAATACGAGGGTCAATGCTTGTACCTGCATATTCTATATTAGCATTTGACCTGTGCCAGTTATACAATACATTAGTCAAGGGCACGCTGTTTTTAAATATATAATGTGCATTAACCTTTGTTGTAAAGATCTGCAGAAACAAAAACCTGCATATAACAGCAGGACAAAATAACCAGTCCAAAGAGAATTGGTGAATCTGAACTGCCCAATAAGAATAAATGTGTGTGTGTGTATAGACGTCTCTTAGGGACAGATTTTCAGAACATAAAATGCAAAGTGCATGGCGTATTGGCTAATCAAATTATATATATATATATATATATATATATATATATATATATATAATAATAATTATTATTATTATTATTATTATTATTATTATTATTGTTTTATTTATAAGAGCTCCTCATTGTGGAGCAGCTTCAGCGACAGACTTATCCCCAACCTTCGGATGGGGATAAGCAAAATGGCACTTACTTTTGTTACATTTAAGAAAAAGTTAAAACAAAGCCATCTGTATGTTTCAAGAGTGAGTTAAACTGGTGCAACAGATGAGCTTACACCTCCCAAAGGGAGGAGAAACTAACGGGTATTGGACCAGGCGGTTCTGGTTTTATTGTCATTGAGAGTTGACTGGGTAGAGTGAGTCCTAATGAGGGAGTCTTTATGCTTCTGTGAACAAATAGCATAACCGGTCCCTTCAGGTGAAAAACACTGTTGTAATTAGCTAGTAAGTCTGTGGCCTTGTCCTCTGTTAAGAAAGGGCTTTTCCATTCCATTCTATTCTCAAACCATCTGGCCTCTCTGGCTAAAGTTTGGAGATTGCTGTCCTCAAAGGAATGCCTTTTCTATTTGAGGTGGACTGTAGACTCAGCTCCACCAGGACTTGCTCTTCACTACACTGAACAGCACAGACCACATTGCTCTTTTATTGGGTGGGGGTCAAAATGTCCTGGATTACTAAGAACCTCCAGACATTTTGTGTTATTTATAAATCTTAACTAGTGAGCTTCTTAAAGACTTCAAATACATGTTATAAAAATGTGTTATCAGGCCTCAGTTTGTTTTTGACTTGGAAATGCGCCAGTCGCCAGACCCCACCTCAAAATGCCAACCGTGGCGCATGACGGCTCGTATAGCAAGTCAACCGTGTGTCACTGACTATGAGCTTTAGGAAGATTGTTCCCTGTGAGTTAGTCCTGCGATTTACTGGCAATTGTCCAGAGTGTACCCAACATTGGACTGTGTACTTATCGGTCAACAGATTTTTGTTTTTATGACAAAACCTAATTTGGAAATACAAGCCATTTCCTGATTACCATTCAAAACAAAGTAAATAGAAAAACATAAATGACCAGTATTAACTCAGTGGCCACACAGAGGATTTTTTTATTAAAGTTGCATAAATACGTGTGCATATCTGTGCGTAAAAGTGGCCCTACGGCATAGCAATTATGGGATTTATGAAATTGTGTGTACCAAATTGTGTGTAGAATTGTGAGTGAGAACTTATTATCCTAATGTGGAAGGAAATAGTGTTTTATCATTAATTAAATAAATAAAAACGATTATCTGCATATTATCCATCCAGTGGAGCAGTGGGCAACCACTCAGAGGTGCTAGGGAAACCTCTACAGATCTTGCATTCCTGTGACTAACCGGAGACTACAGTGCATGTTTATCGATGTTGGTGGGGTTAATCAGAGTACCTGGAGAAAATCCACCCATGCACAGGGAGAATAAGCAAACTCTACCTACAAAGGACCTGCCTGACCCGGGAGTCTAACGCAGGACCTTCTTGTTTTGAGGCAATAGTGTTAGCCAAGTGTTACACAGGTTGCTGGCCTAATACAACCAATATATTAGGAGCCTAAAAAAAGGAGTGTGCCTTTAAAAGGAGAAGAGACAATCAGAGAGTAAATAAGCCCAGCTTTAATCCTTTATCCTGTCGTCAATAAAGGTTGGCATCGCTCGGTGTGTACTCTGTTCCACAAAAAGATTACACTCACATGCACTCTAACATCCCCCACAAACAATTGTCCAATATTTAATAATCTTCCCCTCCATTACATGAGCCATTTTATTTCACTCTCTACTGCTTTTTTACTTTCACTGTCAATCTTTCGGCTGTCCATATCTTTTCCATTTTCTGCCCATATCTAAGACACGGGAATAGAGCCTATTGTGGAAAATGAATGTTGGACAAAGAGAAAGGAGAATAAGTGAAGATGCGGTGTAATTGCTTGTCAACAAAGAGGCTCTGTGTCTCACTTTAATGGAGAGGTGGCTTCTAACAGATATAATTAAGTCTTATTTCTTTTGATTTACAGCTCTAAATTGCAGAGTGCACAAAATACTCAGTGCACGCCAATTCTCTTAAATTTTTGGATGAACTTTTAACTTTCATGATTTATATATTTTCTTTGTTTTGCAGGATTCAAACAATATTTTTCTCCCAGCCAAAAGTTTGCTATATTCAGCCTAATGCATAAAGGCCTAATGTTCACAATCCCACAAAAAAGATGCTAAGACCAATCAGACAAATTGATCATATCTATTGTGATTGGTACTTTAATTGGCTCTTTGATACAAATAGATACATGCAGTGCACGTGAATAGTCAGACACAACACATACACCATTATTAGGCAAGTGATTATTTTGATAAACATAAAGCATATCAGGTGATGTGTATTTGTGTAACGAGGGAGGGTGTGGCCTAAGGAGATCAACAACCTATATCAAGGTGTGCATAATTATTAGGCAGATTCTTCTCCTCAGAAAAAAATGGCAAAATGCCAAAAAAGACATTTAACTGATTATGAAAAGTCAAAAAAAAATCTTTCACAGAGAAGAAAAGACGCAAATTAACAGCTTAAGATTTGCAAAGAATCAAACGTGAAGCTATCAGGAACCCATTATCCTCCGGTGCTGCCATATTCCACAACTACAACCTACCTGGATTGTCAGGAAGTACGAGGTGTTCAGTTAGAACTGCAACAGTTTCAAGAGTTTGCAGGGAGGTACTTATTTGCAGACAGAACCAGATTTTCATGATCAAGAATGCAAGGCTTCTGAGACTATAAATAGAAAAAATGCAAAACACAAAGTAATCATTAGTTGGTAGTACTTTTCTGAGGAAGTTGTATTCTTGATAGAGCTCTTTAAACTTTCTTGATGACAGGACAAGGTAGGGAAAAACTAGCAATAATACACTAGCACACCTTTTACTTTTCTTTAATGCAAGTAATGCTTCTTACAAGGTTTTGTTTGTTTGTTTGTTTGTTTTTTTAACCCAAGAGAAGAGACATCACAATAGCCATCCTATTGTCCGACTAACTGGATACGAGGTCAGCCTGAATTTGAGTGTAGCACCGGACCAAAATTTTTAATTCATTCATTATGAGTTTAAAAAACAACCCCATGACCAGGCAATGTTGAAAGTCAAACCAGAAATTGTCAAGCTCAAAGCAAACTTTATTTACTTTGTCTTCTTACCTAATTATTGTTTCATTACTCCTTCCCTCAAGCTTTACCGAACAGGCTGCCTTCACAACAGTAAGTTAATTAAACAAGGGACAGTGAGCAGCTTGAAAGTAAAGATTAGATATAAACAGGAGAAGAGTCTGCATTCACAATTACAGCTTTAATTTAAACAAGAGCCAGAGAGAAACGCAAAGGTCATCTTCCTGGCACAAGCACAGAGGAAAAATAAGTCTTTAGACTGCAATGACACGCACCAGTATGTGCTTTTGCATTTGTGCTGACACTAAAATTTCAAGGCATTTGGACAATAATGCGTATATAACTTTTATTCTGAATATACCTGACACAGATGCTCGCTCTGAAAATGATCTGCAACAAACTCCCTGACAACTTAATTTTGGTGGAAAGTTTCCCATACACCAAAGAGACCTTGGCAGCCAGCCATTGTCTAATATGCAACATCATAGTCTGATAATGACCCAAAAGTCGAATAAAGAACGTTGGACCTGAGCCTATGTCAGTTTCGTGACCGGACTCTGTAGCAGCTGCTGTTGAGTGAGTCCCGCAGAGGCAGGTAGACTGTACCAACGCTACAGAGACCAACCCGTGTATTTCTGTAAACAGGACCAGAAAAACAAAGAATTAGACTATAATGTGACAATTGAACAACAAGAACAAAGAAATGATGAGCTGAGCACTTGACAAAAGTGCTAAAACAAAGAAGACTTAGAATAATTGAGACACAATGCAATGTACAAACAACGTCAAAATAAATATATTAGGGACATAACTTGTAAAACACAATGGTGCCACGGGAATTTATATCACCCAGACATATCAAGGCACTGTGCACGGCAGAAATCCAATGTGTTACTATGTAGTGGCTTTATGCAGCCTATATGATTGCCCATACTCAGTCAAAACATTACGTAAATGGGTAATCATTACATGGTTGATCTCCACCGCTTGTAGAACACAGGGGCCCTGTGTCACCTTTGTTTGCCCCCTACCATCCATTTGAAGTCTGAGACCTGAGCCTAGCCAAGCGTGTCGCTGAGCCAGGGCAAAAGCCTTTTCCGCACACATAAATATACTCATTAATAATGTGGCTCAACTACAGCTCACACGCCGTCATCATGCAAAATGCTGATTCAACTTACACCCTACAGGGCACACTCCATATTCCACTTAATTATAGAGTTTAATGGCCCCCACATTTAGCTCCCCCTTCTCCTCTAGCCTTTGACTTTGTACGCTGACCCACTTTCCCAGTTTTCCCATGCCCCTCATTTATTTCTTCAAACAACCGCAGAGAGACGTTCTAATGGGGTGACACGGGACTCCTGTCAAAAACTGAGATCAAAGCCCATGAAGAAAAGGTGGCAGGTGTTCCGGAGCTTCGATACAAATCACTGTTTAATGCTGGGATCTTTCACCACAATCTGACAGGGTTTACCATGGGGGAAGCCAACAGTACAAAGATTATCATTAGCTTATTTTTTGATATAGAACTAGCGGTAATGTGTGCCCTGCAGTAACACATCATCACACCTTCAAATCTGAAAAATAAGATGTATTTTGGGAACTTTGGTGAACCTGAAAGAACATTCTCATCAGTTCTGGTACCAGCAATTAATTCAAGACAATTCAACCAGAGCTACAATCGTGAATTGCAAACATTTTGGACACTGTTCATGATAAACCACATAAGACATTGGTATATGTCTGGAGGTTGACCTCCTCAGGACAAAAAAAATAAAATAAGTCAGACATCTGGTGTCTAGCAAACACCTTACCAGCAATAACCGAGGAATGATCTGACAATTTAATTTTTTTTACTGACACTGAGGCAAGAAAAAGCACAAGGACAATCTTGGGAATTAGTTTCTTTTATCACAATAATCTAATACAATATAATACCTTTTCAAATATTTTTTTGGTCAATTATCAAATATTTTCATTTCCCTGATGGTTTGCCACTTGAAAAATGAGAACGAGAGGAGTCAAGTCAACTTTGACAGTTGTTAGTGAGTTAACAACTGGTCTAGTTCATCAACAACAATAATAATTTAATAATGATAATACAAAATTCAAAAGGACTTTCTGTAGGAATTGTTTAAATGACATTCATTCATTTTCAACCGCTTAGTCCTGTTAGGGGCTGCAAAAGACTGGAGACTATCCCAGCAGCTTTGGGACTTAGGTGGGGTACACCCTGGCAGGGCTTAAATAATATTCATGTAGTGTTTTATAGAAATTAATAAGGGACTTTAAACTAAAAAAATAAAAAAATAAATAATGGAGTAACATTTTTCTACAAAACAGATTACATCAAAGCTGAAATCTGAAAAATATATATATACATGTGTTAATTGTGTAATAAGAAAAATATTTTTTTTATTTATATATATTTTTATTTATATTTTTATTATTATATTTTTATATTTTTATTATGTTTTTTTTTAGCATTTAAATGTATTTTTTATAGTTACATTGTCAAATCTAATGTTATAAACATAAGTCAAAACATGGTTATTGTTGAATTTTTTTCTTAATTTGAAATGTTTGGTCTAAAAACAACCAGAATCAACAAAAGAATAACAAAAAAACATTGTTTAATGTCCACACATATTTACCACCAGCAGCTTTGCACACCCCTCTTTTCTCAGATTTGCTGTGAACAATGTAAAAAACAACCAGTGCTACAAAAACATTACTTTTGTACTCATGCCATACCAGCATATTGAGACAGTCCAAAACAATCTGGCAAAGACATGGGTCAGTTGGAAAAAAATAGGATAGAAAAAAACGCAACAGTGCTTCACTGAACAAAGTAAATTCAATTGCTGGCAATGCTACACGCTCTTCTTCCTTAAGGCTTTTTCTTACAAGAAAAGGAGGTGACACAAGCTGTACCTCAAAACTTTCCTTAGTGGGCTTACTTAGGGTATGAAATCCCATTGTACGATTTTGAACCAGTAAATTAGTGCTTCATCATCAATGACGAATATGTATATGTTGTGCATTGATTTATACATGCACATTTCTGGAAGATTTATAGAGAACTATTTTGTACCTTGAGCTTGAGGAAGAAAGAGAATGGAATAAAGCATCAAAGTCAGGGACTCCATGGGATCCCAAATTGAACAGAATGGATGGAAGTCAATGGGGAACAGCAAACTATATTTTTAACCCCTTTGTGCCAGAAAAACATTTACAACCAAGAAAGCTATTGTTTTTTGAAAAGACAGCGACATACCGCACAATTTGGTGTTATCATGCTGCAATTGTCCTTTACAACAAAGGTCTTTAAGTAGTGCTCTCTTTTAAACTTGTAATTCATTCGTCCACTGTCAAACATAAAAACTCAGCTCACCGATAAACCACCTACATTTAAAGAACAACATTGGCTAAAATCCTACTTCACATATGAAAGAATATCAAGAAGCAACAAACAAAACAATGGGTGGTACATCAGAGGTGTGTTGTGTAAAAATAGATGAACCTGCCTGCATATGTACAGACATACTGTAAACATGTGGGCTAAAGGAGGTGTGTGCCCAACAGCAAGAATAGACTGACTTTCAGAGCCTCGGGTTCTGTATTACGGGGTATGCAAAGTATAATAAATATAACACACATAACACACATTAGCCTAAAAAAAGGAACAAATATTTTTCACTCTTTGTTCTTGTGTTTAAAGGATAACACAGAGCTATTACCATAAAATGCAATGACACTGGACTTTTAGATAGACAACAGCTCAGTAAATGTTTTTGCTAATTCTATTTCCTCACCAATGGGTAAGTCACATTTTGGAGGATTTTGATGAAGCTATATGTTCTGTTTTGTGTTATATTTAGGCTTACATTTGATTGATTTGATTGGTTATCTCAATCAAATGTGCAACGACCAGAATTTCTGAGCCTTACTTAAAAACCAAGCTGGATGTCAAAATATTAATTCAGCAGGACCTTGGGAAAAAAGCCAAATAGAGGATAGAAATACAGCGTACCAACCTATTAGTGACTACAAAGAAGCTAGTGTGACAGGGGGAGAAAAAAAAGGCTGTGTGAA
Organism: Neodontobutis hainanensis; assembly: GCA_024349245.1. Lineage (NCBI taxonomy): Eukaryota > Metazoa > Chordata > Actinopteri > Gobiiformes > Odontobutidae > Neodontobutis > Neodontobutis hainanensis. Next base: position 1,082,685 of record JALDNG010000064.1, read on the forward strand.
GAATCTGCAGCATAGCTAATAGTGGAAAAAGTGTTATAGTGAAGATAAAACTTTAACAAGCAGCTTTACATCCTATCAAGACATGGCTTATAGGTTTATACATATTAATATGTGACGGAAAAGGCTTTAACTGTCCTCATCATATTGAGATCCCCTTGTAATTACTCTCTGTAATAATGATTTTACACAATTTACAACATTTAAACGGTAGACTCCACACTTTCAGGTTGTTAGTTTTATTGCATACTGTATGTGCTGTTCACAAATGTGTCTGGTTCTCTTCATTATGCCGATGAGTTTAGTGTAGTTTCACGTTAATGTTAACATATCACTCACAACCTAATGACTTGCTTTGTCTAACTGCGTAGGAGAGACACACACCCAGAAAGGTACAACTGACTTCTGGGGCGCCAGATGTAGAGACTTATGACCTATGACCTCAAACATGACTATGCTTTTAAAGAAAGAGTGTAAATTCCTAAGGTTATCCTCCCTGCACATAAATTATTCCACGTCCATTATTCTTTAACACTTTGAACGTACCTGTGTTTGTGGCTGTGGAGATCGAGTCGAGGGCCTCTGACTTACAAAGCCTTTGTTCCCACAACAGCCACGCACTCTATGATCAGCGTCTCCTCGGGAGGAAGAAAGACCAGCGGTCCACTGACACCATCTCCCTGTGAGCGCATTCACTCATGTCACTTTACTAAGTTTAGCCGTCGCTCACTCCCTGCGCTCTTTCCCCTTATGTTCCACCCACAAATACACCAGCCTACTCTAGTGCTCTAGATCTACTGTCTACACTCACACCTACGCATCTGTACGGATAAAGTATACTACAAATACATAGAAGTTAGCAGCTTTGAAACCTTATCAGTCAGTTGTGAAGCATTGTTTTGAATGAGTAATGGAGTCAAAGGGGGATGTTATGTCTTGGCTATTGGCTATTCAACCATAGGACCTAAAACTGCCATCTCTTAAGAAAGAGTTCATTCAGAAAAAATACTTTTCCATAACATTTAACCACATATTGATAAACAAAAATGTCTTGACATGAAATTAGTAATGTAATTATTATTTTTGCTACATTAAACAAGTCTTAAAATACAGTCTTTAATGTGCCATCCATCCAACTTGATACTCGATGGAACGATTGCCACTGACGGAAATATGAATTTTCTGGAGGACAATTGTTAGTACATATTTGACATGAAGGGTTCAAACAATTGGAAAAAGTATTAGTGATTATCTGTGTTAACTGTCTATTACAGTAACATCACTCATTCTCAGCATGACAAATATAATTGTACAGTCCACAGGAATTCTATAAAAACAAATGGAATTGTCACAGCAATAATCTCTCACAGATCACAGTATTTTAACAATTGTTGAGGTGAGTTTGTAACTGTGAGCTGCTCCTGTCACAAGAAGGACTGGACCATTTTATGCGGGGCTTATGTGTTTGTTTTTCTTCAAAAGGTGCAAACCTGCAACTTCTTGCTTTTGGCTCATACCACAACGACGTGCGCAGTGTTTTTATTAATTGCACCTCAATACAATTAATAAAATTTGCAAATGAGCAGGTCATTATAGTGCATATAATGACCTGGTCATTTGCAGGTCATTATATTTAAACGACCTGCAAATAATTTAGATTTAAACACACGTATAGCACTGCTTAAGCTCAAGATTACTGTAGAAATATACTGGGCAGAAAGTAACATTTGTGTGGGTGCTAATGTTTTGCTAATGCTTTCACATCTCTCCTCTGTCTCTGTTTGTGTCCACTGCTCGTGTCGCTGTGGAGTTTGGAGAAACTAAAGACGAGACAGTGCTGGTTTTCTGGAGAGCTGTAGTATTGGCTACAACTATTGCCAACATATCTCCACCTTCTCTGGAGAATAACTACTAATGTTTAACGCGCCTCAAGAGAAGCCATCTCCTCTCGCTCCCGCAGCAGCAGCGCTCAATGGCGTGAGCTGATCAGCAGGAGGCGGAGTCTGAGCCCTTCACAAAGCAGTCAGTACAGAGCAGACATGAGCACAGTTAAAACCATGGCCTCTTCTGACCAATGACAGCACAAACAGAAAAAGGCAGGTTTTTAATTTGACAGATGCAACAAGCGTTCCCTTCTCCTCATTGTTAACAACATAGCTGTGCTGAATGCCAAAGACGTTACAGTATACTGCAGTGTGATCAAAAACCATTCAAAATTCAGAAGCTTCAACAACAGGCCTTAGCATCCAGTATACTAGTAATAAAATGATCATATTTTAGATCAATCTTAAATTACAATTAACCGTCTGGAACGCCCAGCTGGAATTGCTATTAACTTCATTTGTCATCTAAACTAAAGAGTTACCACACATGAGCTGGAAAAGATGGGCTCAATTTTCAAGATGAGGCAGGGTCAATTACAGTGTAACGCAGCATCCCGGTGGAGTTATTATGTTTATATTGCCAGAGATAAGTCAGGGATGATGCTCTCTTTTTACGACTCTACTCCCAGTTTGAGCAAAGCGGCAGTAAAACTCGCCCTGCGTTCTTAAGTGTGCACGTTTGTTTGTGTTTAGAGTCGGAAAAAAGTAGATGACGAAGAAAGAATTCAAGCTAATTTACTGTATAAAACTGTCAGCCATTTTGTTTTATTTATTTATTTTTTTTACTGTTAAGTTCATTGTAATTAATTGATTGTTTTACAGCACAAAACTAAATAAAAAGATGACAAATTGTAAAAGTCTCACAAAAACGCAACAATATTTAATGCAAACAGTAAATTTATAATTATATTTTTATTATTATAGTTATTACAATAATTTTCTCTTACATTTACTACAATGTTGAATTTTGGGCTAATATATATATTGTGTATGTGGTTTGCTTGTGTAACTTGCTTGAAAGGAGCGTCATGGAGCCATAGTACATACACACAAAAGTAAAAGCATATAAAGTAATAAAGTAAGTAGAAACATGAGGTTTAACCATTTGAGTTGAACTATGTGGAAAATATGCACAGTTCTTCAAAAAAAAATATACTGTCATTGAACAACTAAACAGTCTTGTGTGAAGGATTGTTGAACAATGTTGAAGTCTATGAGCTACCTAAGTGTCAATTACTACTGTAAATTCTATAGCTTACAAACCCTCAGAGCCATTACTTATTTTTTTTATCTGCTGAAACATGGATGGCATTAGCTAAACACTTTATAACAAGCTACAAATATATTAATTAATTTGGATAATAAGTGTTGAGCTGAAATAACTGGATTGGCTAGAAAGTCAGGCTAGCAAGCACACATCAAGGAAACAGAAGGCATCAATCGAACAGCTAATGCTATGAGGAGAAAAGAAAACAAGCTGCTGCGTCTTGCAATTTTTATTAGATAATGTTTTTTTTTTACAATTAATGTCCTTTGCTGTCGCCAGCAATAACGTTGGGTTCAGAAGGCTATGGTAAATCAGTGTATTTACTTCAGTGACGAAGTATTTGGCTTCTACAAATGCATCACGTTTTGATGTGATATAGATTTTTTGCTCATAAATATTTTATTGTTAACACAGAAGAACAATGTTAATAATTTATACACTTTGGAGTTTTTGATTTTTTTTTTTTTTTTTTTTGCAGGTATCTCCTTACTTGGAAGTTGAGATGCTCCACAATACAAGTAACAGTTTGATATAAAAAGTTAAAGAAGCAGAGTCGAGAAGAGAATGCAACGTTGATCCGCTGTGTCTAGCCCCCTGAGAGCGCTAACCCTATTAGCTAATAAAAAGGAAGGGGATCAAAAACAAGGCAGAGGTGGTTTAATCAGGTCAGTGAGAGGTGTGAAGGCGTAAGTCGCGGCAGAAGCTGGAGAAACGTGCAAGAACCGTTTTGCCCTCGACAACTGCAACCTGAAAAAGACACCCTCACTGTGTAACAAAGTATCTGCTTTATCAATCCCGGAGGGAGCTTCATTTTAATTATTGCACTGTTCTATAATGGTCAATTCCCACTTTTCCATTTCTCCTATCTCCAACAGAGCAGATAGGGTTTGAGAAATTAGGCCACAGCAGCAGGAACCAAGAATATAGTCTTCTAATTGCACTGAGAAATACTGTAGTGTAGATGGAAGAGTAGACTGAATGCAGCTGCTATCGTCTTTGAGTGCACACTGATTTAGCTGTCAGAAAAGCTACCATCTTCAAATCTGGAGCCCAAAAATGTTTAGAACAGCAACAGCATTAAAATGTTTTAATGGTTTCTTGACATGAGACAAGAAAAGAAAGTGCATCTGGTTGGTCATATACTCCACTAGATGGAATCTTGTAAGAACAAATATATTGCAAAATGTGTCTTGTCAATGCAAATTTAGATTACAGCAACATTTATAGGGTATTTGTGAAAGATTAACACTCCTTTGTGAAATTGGCTGCAACATGTGTCCCCTTTAGTTGGTATACAACACAAAAAGTTACATATCGTTGCAAGGATAAGGCAACTTAATTGGACATGACATTTGAATTTTATCAAAGAATATGTTTTAATGTTAGGAATTTTATGACATTTTTTTTCAGAAAGAAACCAAAAACCCTTGCTTGACTTCTTAACATGTTGATTCAGTGAACATTTGGATGTTGGATGCAGTTCATTGTGTTTAAAAATGTTTTAAATGTTAGCATCATTTTCTCATGGTGCTTTCATGTTCATAATTAGCAGCTTCCCAACCAAACATTCGGGTACATTCAAATTAAGATTCTTCGAGTGAACACAAAGCAGCACATTTAAATCATGTGGAGGATTTCTAATTACAAAATTCACTGTGCCAACATTAACAATGGCAGTATTTATTATAGACCTTCCTATAAACTGTTCTTATTTTTTCAGACTTCTTCTGTTCATAGTTGTTGGTATGTGATCAAAAAAATATGTCACAAAATAGGGCTTTGGTCATCGCAGTTGCATACAAACTTTGCACATTAAAATATAAAAAGATAATAAGGTTACATATTGTTATTACCAAAGTCATCACATGACGTTAACTCTCTTATTAACTCTATTACAAAACTTGAGCTCCACTGGTAAACATTTTTCATGACAGTCTGTCTAGGCCTGTGTTTGATTTGTGTGGACTTGTGTGAACCTTGTGAAGCCGCCTGGAGCAGGAGGTGAGGCGACACAGACAACACCTGTCAGCTGGTGCGAGCCGTCCGACTGACAGACCAGACATTTTCAAGCAGAAATACAGCAAGGCGAAGCAACAGGAACAGACAGTGTCCAACTATAAACTATGTAGTCACACAAAACAAATGTAGCCCATGGGAATGTAGCCTATAATGTGACAACATTCCACAAATCCTATTGCATATTTTCATTGTCTTTTATGTTATCTCCTTCTACCTTTTACACCTAAAATCTTTTTACACCCGAGAAATCAGCGTGATCCACATAACCAGGCCAGGCTGCTACACAATCAGTTTCAACCAAACAAAAGGTAATGATGAAATAATAATCTACACAAGAGTTGGATCAAAGCTTTCATGCAGAAATACATTCATTCATTCAATCATTTTCTTCCGCTTTGTCCCGTTAGGGGTCGCAGGTGACTGGAGCCTATCCCAGCAGCTTTGGGCCTGAGGCGGGGTACACCCTGGACAGTGGCCAGTTAGTCACAGGGCTGACATTTAGAGGCAGACAGAATTTATTTAATTTCTTTGTATTTATTATACAGGACAAGATTAAAAGTTAATTAGGCCTGACTCAGTATAAAAAAATATTTATATATATTTTCCAGCAGGTTTTTGTTCTGCAGCATAAGGACAAATACATTCATATCAAGAGCACATACACAAAACTACACATTTTACAAACCACATTTTTGACACAGATACACTTTTTATAGATTGCACCTTGAATCGTAGCGTCTCATTTTTTAAGGGGTTCTGAAAACACATTTTAAAAATAAGATGGAACGGTAGAAGAGGTGTCTGTGACGTGGACAGAACTAAGAACTGTTTTAAATACAAAGGACTTAATGAAATAATTACATCTTAACATAAAGTGAATGCAGTAATATTGTTGTCGGATTGCAGGCAGTTGAGTCTAATGTATATGGGCATTTCAAAATAAATCTACAAAGCAAGTAGAATACATTTACACATTTAAGGAATGTGTCATAATGTTTAGATTCAAATTATAAAAAAAAAAAGAAGAAAAAAGGACCCAAAGTAGGACCTTGTGGGACACTGTTTTTGACAATTACTAAGCCGGGTCCCCCTAAAACAGCATACTGATCTGTTAATTAAGTAAGCATTGAGATGAACAAGTAAATGTTAGAATGATTACTAATACACTATTGACCTTTTTTTTATTCTATCTTCTAGTTCATGGCACGTATTAGTGAAGGACAGAAGAAGGCACTCAGGATCTGTGCCAACACAATACATATTTCAACAGCACTTTTCAAGTGTCGTCTTCAACACTATAAATGCTAGTCCCTGCTCACTCCTTCTAAGTAGACCTTGAAAACCATCCCCCGTTAAAGTCTGTGAATAATTTGGATCCTATAAAACATGCGACAGCAATAAAAAAAAGGATTCCAATTTTTGACTTTTGCAGCAATGATTGATTTATCTCTCAAAAAGACGCTGATTAAATATTGAGTCGGGTGTGTCTGTGGCAGCTGTTTCATGTATTATTTCAAGTGGAATAAAGAACTTTATATTGGCAGATGGGAATAAATTATTGAGAAACCCTAACCATCACTTTCTCCTTGATCCTCTTCCTACCGACACTTCATCCTGCTCAGTGTTTTGGACGAGTGCCACTGGGGTGCACTGAGGACATGCAAGAGCACTCGGACCACTGGGTTTTCTTTAGCCTTCAGTTAAGTGAAAAATTGGATTTTCATGAATATTACACATGCTCCCATTTTGCATTAACGTCTGTAGGGCATTGAGTATATGTGCCTTTGAAGAAAAAAAACTCAAAACACGCACTGTATTTCCATGAACTGAAAAGCAATCCTCGACAGGATAAAAACAATGTGTTTAACATGTCATTGATTTAAGTTGTGATACTTGGACCAGGAGATGTGAAAAGCACACTGAGACTCTTTCATGATATTATTTTAGGAAGACAATGCTGCTCTTGAAAATATTTAGGGAATTTCTTAAATGGAAAATTATTATTTTTTCTGAATCAGATTCATATTTCCGCAAACAATTTAAAATAGAATTATGATTTGCTCTGTCGAGTAGGAAAACACAAGAAATTTCTTGAATTATTTCCTGCTTTGCCCCAGCTGTTTATCTTCACTGCTGTGGTCAGTAATTTGAGTTGTATGTCCATATATGGACATAAGGCGTTCCTTATTATAATACTGTGTTAATTCTAAATGAATGCTCTGGAAAATGAACGAGAGGCAGGTGCACACACAGCTGGGACGAGTCAAGCGCTTCATGAATCCAATTCTCTTAAGAAGCTGTATACAAAAATGTTTTGTTTGTGAATGATGCCCAGTATATATATATATATATATATATATATATATATATATATATATATATATATTAAGTTAGGTGTTTAAATATCTGTACTATATTGCTTTACTGTTTATTTAATTTGTTATTATTTTTTTAGCCAGGTAGGTCAATAGAGAACCAATTCTCATTTACAATGACAACCTGGCCCCGTGGAGGAGGAGGGGAGGGTACTTGGAAGAAACCTACCCAGACACGGAGAGAAAATGCAAACTCCACACAGAAAGGCCCCGCCCTGATCAAACCCAGGACTTTCTTGCTGTGAGGGAGAAGTGCTAACCACACTGCCAACGTGTGTAGTTTCTGTGGTCTTTAGGTTTTAAAAAGAGTAAACACAGTTGTTTGACATGTAATTGCTTCACCCAAGTACTAACTGTGAGTAAAAAAAGGGTTTTGTGTTATCATTCATGTTTTCTGAAAAATTTCCAAACAATCACAAATTCTGCCAGGGTATGTAAACGTATGAGCACGACTGTAATAACAACGTTTCCACCCATCACAGTTGATAATGGCCTATATTTGAATTTATAAAAAGGAATGTACTACCTTTTTCTTGTTGGTCTTCGGCCATTTTAACATATTTTTATCATAATCCCCTTTTTGTAGGCCAGAATCATTTGTTACACCTAACTTGAACTAAAAGTGGAAAAGTAAAACTTTATGAACATTCATGAATAATTCAGCAGGATTTTATTTTTCTTGTATGGGGATGGTTTGTGTGATCTATTAGCAGGTTCTATATTATTGCTGAGAGGTTTTTAGATGTTGTTTTTTTAAGACCTGATTGCAAAATTAACATGCAACCGATAAGTTTTTAACACATCACTAAGTTTACAGCTGTCTTTGAATTTCTCTCATGCCTTTAAAGTCAAACAAACTATTGAGTTCACAGCGCTTTGCTTAGACTAAGGCTAAGCACTAACACTAATGTTGAACTTGATTAGTCTACTTTTCTACGTAATCAGTGATTTCTTTATGAATTACCACATTAACAGACCAACTTTCATGTGCCTTCATGTGTGTAGGAAAAACTTACTTGTGCCCTCCAAGGATCACATGAATCAAATTTATTATAATACAGTTATTTTTGTTAATTTAATTCCTCACAGAAGATAGCTCAGCAATAGTCCAACTATGAAAAAAACATCAGGTTGCAAGTGCAGTTCATTTGGACAAGCTTGCCTGGAAAGCCAGACTCTTCAGTGTATCAACAAGGAGTCTGGAAAAGCTCAATACAAGCTTCATGTCATTAAGCTTGTATTGAATAATACAACTTGAAAAAAAGGTTAAATTAAAAGCATCTGGACGCAGTTTTCGTCTCTAATTCCAAGAGACTTTATCAATTCTGCCTTGAACTAATAAAGTCTTCAATACAAGCTTGTTTTACTCGGTGGGGCAAAGGAACTTAGGGCCAACCACGTAATGTTGTCTTTATTATTTAAAAACTAATTGAAGAGCAGAGGCAAACAAACTCTTGTCAGTCCCACGCGCCATCTTTTTTTGCTTTGTTGTTCAAATAAACATCATTTCACAGGTTTTTCCTTTTACGTTGGCCACAAAAAAGCTTTGGTTTTGCAGATTGTATTGCAATTAATGCTTAATTGTCTAAATAAACACTTAAAATCTTTGAATGAGGAAAGTTTGTCATTATATTTTTGTGTTACTTTGGAAATCCAGATTATGTGTACGCACAGTCCGGCACCATTAGGACTGTTGTGGATCAGTGTGGAGCGGACCGGAGTTGAGCGGTCTCATTGAAAGCAACGATACGCATTTGTCACAGAGTGTGTGGCGGAGCCGCATGCAGGGTAAACTGATGGTAAGACAACGTGCCACACATTACGATTCTGATTGGACTATTAAAATCATTAGTCTGGGACACCCCTAAATGCCAGTTGTGAACACTAGCTGTAACAGGAAACTTTGAGATTTCTGGTGATTAGTGTTTATCTGCATCTGCAGTCGTCACAGTTGTACACTATACTATATTTGAAACAGTTGTATGTATTCTGCAGTTTAATTTAGGCTATGGCCCATTAATTTTTCTTACAAAAGGTCAGCAAGGTTAATGGAGTAAAACTATAGTGTGTAGGGCTACTAAAGAGGATATCAGATTAGCAAACAGTAGTAGGTACAAGCTAGTAATAGCAGAGGCAAATCCAGGTCCTATTACCCTGCCTGCATTAGTGATGCCACGAGATGATCTCCACTCTGTTGATGAAAGCTAGGTATTGTCCAAGGAAAGGACAAACAAGTTTTATGTTGGACATAATTTGGCTAACGATGATTCAATAGGAGACAATTTATTTAAAATACAGCTCCCATAGAACCACAGTGTTGTCCATCACCTGTGTATATCACCTCACCATTCTCAGAATGTCCCTTTATCAAAACTAAAACAAACCATATCATAGTATATGCGTAACATAACGGCAGCTCACCACAATAAAGCAAAAGCACTACTGAGAACAACAGCTGCTGTAGTTTGATAATACAAAGAGCAGTACTTACAAGTCTTTATCTCTATCTCCTGTCTGCAGCTTTCACTCTCCCTTTCCAGGTCTCAGCCTTTGTTATTCAGCCCTGTGCTGCTCGTGGACCGGCGTGGAAACACAAGCAGGATCCATTACACTGTGGACAATTAAAGCTGCCACCGCCATGCTACCTGTGGCATGTGCCCAACGGCATGAGCCAACAGACGCATTTTGTGGACATAAAGAATAAATAACCCTATTTTAGAGTCAAGCAATGATGAGCGTAAACCAGAATGAACATAATCCTTATATTTAGACTCAAGTCGGAAGCCTCTGGGTCACATTAAGATCATATCAGACTAAAGTCAAGTTATTCTAACAGTAACTTTAAGTTCTCTTGACAGCACTCATCCTATGCTGACCGTTTGCTGATATTTTCATAATTTTTAACAAACTGATTGTTCACAAATATCCTGCATTTAAAGGATTGGCACCATGGTTAAGTCCATTTAAACACAAGTCGTGGGTCACCAATATCTGCTGCATGGAGCCAGTGCAAGCACTTTTCCATTTATTTGCAAGTTTCAATGTTCACTCTGAGACATAAAGTCAGATGGTGCTTTGCAGAGCACAACAACACCTAAATGGGATATTGCTAATCTGACAATACGTCACACGAAACCATCTGGAGGGCTTCAACAGTAAGACGGATTAGATGAGCCACCTGCCAGTAGGAGTTAAAACACGCCCATAAGTGCTGCCACATCATTGGTCCCAGCCAGCTGTGGTTGGGAGGAAATCATAATTCAGTGAATTTGTGCACTCATACATCTTGTGAGAATCCAACTGATGCTCAAGGTAAGGATAGTGTTGTGCTCACTCCAGTACACTACAGTGTATCCAGTCCCTCAGGTCATTATTTACTTTGTATATGTTTTAGTATCCACTTATGTATATGTAGAAGCACTGCTCGGGGTTATATTAGGAAATAACTGTTACCAAGAGGCCAAAGTTTAAAAGAGTATTTATGTGATGATTGAGGAAAGTTTTAACATCCTTTATCCTTTATTAGACTACAGCCCTAATTTAGACTCACTTAAGGAGAAGATTGCATTAATCTATTAATAATTAGGAGCCATGTGGAGAAAATGAGCAAGAGAGAGAATAATGCACATGTATCATAAAGACTAGGACCATCTCTAAATAGGTTATAGGATTTTCTTTTGCCCATTAACCTAGCAATGAACCATTTGCAGCTTACAACCACCACATCACTAATTCAGCTTCCTACTGAGCACACATTCTGTAGAACTGGAAGTATGGGTCAAATTACATTGCAGAGGGCTCAAATAAAGATCATCTTCATCAATAAAAGACACACACAGATACTAGCTAAAAATATTCCGTGATTTCATAAGGACAGATCTTTATTTAGCAGCATAGGGTAGTTTTAGTAGCTGTCTTTCTTGATCTTTGGCCACATCTGATTGAGTGCTCCCCATGAAGCTCTGCAGTGCTCCAAAGGCATTTTTACATGAGTGCTCTGCTTTGGAGTCAACAGTAGGACGATGGGATCAATAGCAGTCCTATGGAAGGTTTTGTGAGTGTGTGTTGGTTCATAAGTGCACATGTGTCTCTCTCCGTCATCAATCCACAGCTGGACGGCTGCTTACTCTGCCCTAAGGCTGCATCAACTTCAGCAGCTCGCTGTGGGAGAGGGGCTCCAGAGCAACATCGATACCCGGCATGCTGGGACACGGGAAGAATGACTGATTGAATAAAACCTAAAAGTGCTGTTTGAGAGCTAAGCCTCTGACAACAGCGGTTTAGTGCAGCAGCCGTCAAAACAGACACTGACACCAAGCAGCACTAACGGTAAAGAAGAGGACAATCTAGGATCGTTTGGTCCAATTCTGATTAGTACAATCTTTGATTACAAAGTTCGAAACTACAAATCCACTGATGTAAAGACTGTGCTTATGTCGACTGGTACACTAGCTGTGCTTCAAATACCCACCTTACTTAAGTGTATTTTTCTTGCATATAAGAGTCAAACAAATCCATTAAACTAATTCTCTTTTGGTCTAAGAATTTTTTTTAAATTCAAGAATAATAGTTATTACACAAGGATTTTTTGCAACACTGAAAATTGCAATAACCGAAAGTCACAAAAGCAATAATGCAATAAGAGGTCCATTGTACATTTTGTATTCATTTTTATTTGTCATGGACCGGTTTGGTGGTCACAGCTGTGGGGTCTAGGGGTTGCTAATGGATGGAGCCTATCCCAAAACCGGGCCCAGTATTCAACGGCTAGTTGCAGAGCTAACACTAAAAGAGTTTAGCTGACAGTTAAATTCACCAATTGCATTGTATAGAATGATGGGAAGAAGCCCCAGGAACACAGGGAGGACATGCACAACCTTCTTTCAGACATGAGTTCTAAGCACTCTGTAACTGTGCAATAGAGCACAAAAATATGCTGCTGCAGCAAGCTGCGTTCTCATGCCGGTACTGGAGTGGACATACAGAGGTAACAGTTAAAAACCTGGAGATATAGAGTAATGCTGTTTATTTAGTGTTTCATTGGCACTTAAAACACCATTAAAGCTACAGAGTCTATAGTATTCAAAGTATAATAAATAATTATAATACACATGTATGGCGTTCTTTTCTTAAAAGACTCTTATGGATAGGCACAGAAAATTAGCATGTGTTCTATAACACTCAAACAATGCATCAGGTTTGGTCTAATGTATTTGTGTTGTCCATATTAAATAAAGATAAAATAGATATAAAAATTAAAACATATTCTGTTCAGGAGGTAGGCTACATTTCAGCACATTTCTCTTCTGTCTGGTTTGCCTTCTCCACCATAAGGAGTAGCAGTAGTTACACTGAGCAAAGAAGAATCATAAAAAAAAAAAGTTTTGTACACTTAAGCACATAAATTAAATTATATTAGAACACATGATGCAAAAGGTAGGCTTTTTATTTAAAAAAAATTTTTTTTTTTTTTTTAATAAACTGTATGGGCTCAAAACGGTCAGCTGATAGTGCTGTACATTTACCTGGACATTATTGTAAGTAAGAACACATTTTTACCAGGTTAAATAAAGGTTAACTAAAATGTCTGGATCATTTATGTAATTTAAGCTTAGCTCATTGGATTTAGTCATTAACAACATATAAACAATAATCAACTCTTAAATAGTGGCTAATGAGAACGCTCGGTGGCTAGTAACCTTTCTAAACCACTAGCCAGAGTGGCTGGTGAGCTAAAAAGTCAATGTCATGCCCTGATTGCAATATTGCGAGACTGACAACACTGTTAAGAATAAATGATATGTATTTTTAATGCACTTAATGAGTCAGTTTACACCACAGTAGATCAATTGTGCAGTATTTGTGCAGCAATTGAGTTGTGAGTTGAGCTTGTTTTTTTTTTTAATTCCTACAGAAACATTTACAACAGCTGACTGCAGATTTTTGTGATCCCTGCCGACGAATTAGTGACTGGCATGAGGACTCCCACAGAAAAATCAGGCAGTAAGCAGCAGGTCATCGGAGGTAACTGAGCCGTGGGACTCTTTGTTGTTGAGCTGCAGCTCATCAGAGGACCGCACTGAGAGCCATCAGTAAGAGCGGCTGAGGCCCAGTTCACATTGAGTGACAGCTCATGGCTTTTGTAAATGTGGCTGTGGCAGCACCAAAGGCTACAGAGAGCTATACAGTGAAGACTTCAACCGTTTTATCTGAGCTTAAGGCACTTGACTAATCTGACAGCGAACCCACACCAGCCATCTACAAGTCAACAAACAAACTTTCTTTTAGTTTCTTATGCAGTAAGAAACTAAAAGAAAGTTTGTACTATTAACGTCATGCAAAACGCAACGTATATAAATGGACTCCATATTTCCTTTTAAGGCTTATATATTTTATGGACACTTAGTGTGGCTTTCAAGATTAATTTATGTGCTTTTGTTTCAAAACGTAGCCCGACTGTCTCACACACGGCTCATTAAACAGACTTAAAGCTAAATGCTTGTCCCCCATTGTATCGAGTCATTGATTATAGAGAATAGTGCCAGTGTGTAGAATCTGAGAAATGCTGATGCAGTATTGCCAACCGCTAAAAGTGCTCACAAAATGCCACATTGATTATCTTTGCTTCTGATGCAAAAGTAAAGTGATTGCAAAGCCAGAAACAGTGAACAAAGAAACCAGTTGAACATTAAAAAGGTATAAACAAACTGTCCCTCATTCTGTGTCTTCAGCTCCCATTCAGCTCTCCTCAAATATCCACTGCGGGACTGCTAACAAGATGTTGCCTATTAGATCCCGGGATAGTGGAAGTCTTTAACTGTGATGTGTCATCAACATGCCGCCTTTATTGCAGCTCAGCGATCGGAATATTCCCTTCCGCTTTCTCCGATAGTGGGCTAATTGAGGACGAGGGACAGATGATTAATTATGGCTTCCCTGTGCGCTGTTTACCTCGATGATGGCGGCTGATGAGGGCTGATTAAAATTGAACTGCCACTCATATTGAGGCCCAGTGTTGAGGTTGACAGGTGATTTCTCAGTTAGGATATAGACAATGAGGTACACTGCAGCTGAACAAAATTACATTATTGCTTGTACTGAAACTTTCCAGAGCACAAGATTATGTTAAATTATGTTATTTTCTTGACTCCCATAGAAACATCAGTCAGTAAGCAGCAGGTCAGCTAAGGTAGGCTAATAATTATTAATTATTATATACAAGCATGTGATTTAACGCAATCCCCTTGACATTGTTGGTTCAGAACCCGGCCTAGCCCCCATTTTTTTAAATATATGGCTCAAAGCAGTTGTAAAACGAAAAGATGACACAATAAAAGACAAAAATGGATTTATTTAAACAAAAGGATAATCAAACAAATACGAAGGAATATGAATCGGACATCAGTGGAATCAGTAGTGTAATGAGTGCAGGGAAGAGTGTTGTAAGTGCAAACAAACAAGGTGTCTTCCATCAGTTTCCAGACAGAGGACATAGGATAACATTAACACACTTATTAGATTGTACACATGCACCTTGCCCGTATTTTCCCATCTCAGGGAACAAACACTCTGGCCATTGCCACAAGTTTAAATTTGTGAGTGTGGCCTTGCTCTGTTTTTTGCCATTAGGCACTTGATGAATGTTACCAGGAACCTCACGCAGAGAGAACATGTCGTCCGAGCAGCATGCGGCCATTACGACTCGCCACTGATCACATTAACAGATCAGTCATGTGCCAAAGCCAGTACTGGCCAATACTTTAGTAACATCATTTGTTCTTAGAACAATGCAAGAAGTATAGACTACTTAACAAAGACTATAGCCAGAAATAGACATATTGGAAAGACAAGAGCTGTCCATATTGTTTTCTATAGCAGACACTGAATATAAGTGATAATGAGTGACTATGCTTACTGCAGCCATCAAGGCAAACGATCACATTGAGCCGAGCTGCCATGTTGTTTCTGTTTAAAGCCACCGGAGACATGGAAGTTGACAGTAATTGCTCGTTACAGCTGTCACCTTTTTGTTCCCTGTCACAGAATCGGTTATGTAGCCAGAAACTTGAGCCCAAGTCGAAAACACATGCACTGATGTTGCTTAGATTTGCTCAAAGTATAACACATAACAGAGGAAAATGAGCAAGCTGGAAGCCAGATTTTACATGGCCGAATTAGTTAGCTCCCTCTTTATTTTTAGAGTTTGATTTCCAGGTGGAAAAAATTGATGCAGGTTAAACTTCCTGCAATTATATAGACATACAACCAAAATCAAAATTCAGGGAGCGGTACCAACAGACGTAGAACTAACTCCCTCTGGACCAATGTAATTTGAAAAACATAAAACCAATCACAGAAACAAAGCACTGTTTATAAGCCCGCCCCATTTTAGAAAAGGGTTATTATTGGTCAGGTAGGATTCATCTTCATGGATCTGGCAGGCCGGGCTAATGTCATTTTGTGTGGCAGCTTGAATATTTACTAAAACTGTGGGCTCATTTCAAAACTGCTAAGTCACGCTTTCATAAAAGTGCACTGTGGTATTGAACAGACATAAACAGAGAGTGGCTGTGTGGCTGCCTATAACTCGGCACTCTTTGCTGTATATGGTAAATCTATAAGATGGACATTATGTCTTTTGTAAAATGTCCTGCATGTCTCATTTAAACACTCTCCTCCTCAGTTTTTGCAAAATGAAATCCCAAAAATACACCAATAAGGCCAGTTGCAAAATCTTTTATTGTGCTTGCAGCAAAAAAAAAAAAATTGCTTTGGCACTTTTGTACGTCTGTTCCACTTTAGTTGGCAAACTATAAATATAAACTATGCAGTGAGTGATCCTTAACCTCTCTTCTTTTATTTGATTATTTTTCTATTTGCATTGAAAAGCTTTGTAAAAGAGCTACTGTAAAAAAAAATACAAGATAAGGATCAGAACAAACAAATTTCATTTTAGTCAAAAACAATCAGCATGTTTGTCTGCAAATGTATAATGCACATAAACCAGTGTTTGTGTATGAACGGATCCACCAGTGAGATTAGCCCACTCATTCAGATTCATTACACTTAACAATCTCAGACACCTCATTCACACAGCGGCCCATCCGTGCTAAATTATGCACAATGACATCTTCTAGAGACGTGTCTATGGTCTGCCCGGGCCTCCTCCGAGTGCTCGAGTGCATAAACTCAAACCGCAACACTGTCTTGACACTTTACTCTCTCGCATCTCTGATTTAATCCTGCTTATGCACGCTCACATCCTCCACAGCGCCACCATTTCCAACCTCGGTCTACGAGCAGATTGTAGGCCATTAAAACAGAACGTATTACTGCAGCCTTATTGTGCAAAGCAGAAATGTGCTTTAAGCAGATTTGGTGTGATCTACCGCTATAGCTTTAAATCCAGAAATGAAAGAGTCTGTGTAAGCAGCCAATAAGCAAATGCCAAGTGGAAACATAACAGATTTCTAGTCAGAGTCAGCAGCACGGAAGACGTCCCTAAACAACGCCACATGCAGCTGAATGTGGCTGAGGAAGATGGATGTTCTGTCTTTTACTGTTTCATGTCGTCTCATACTCATACTGCTGTAATGCATTTGTTCGCAGGGTCAAAGTGCATAAGTAGCACTTATTCTGAATATTACAAGACAAAAACATTAATTTATTGACCCTGATTCCAACAGAAAATTGAAACATGCATACTTAGGGTTAGGGACAATCATAGGGAGAGTTTCTCCAAAATGGGGTGGGTTTTATGTGTTGCTCAGTTGGTTAGTTCCATGTTCTTCAAATTGTGTGGGTTGTAGTTTATTCTGTGTATGTTGGTGCTGCCCCTGAATCTTGAGTCCTTGTATGTCTATCCAGTTACATTTAGATTTAGTTTGATCTGCATCCATTTGTTCAACAGGAACCAGACTAATTCTTTGTATACTGTAGATTAAAAAAAAAATTGAGATGGTAAGTCAGTCTACTTCCTTTCTTTCAGAGTAAACCACTGAGTTTTTAAAGTTTGAGCTCACATACACAAAACCACAAACCTGAGAGAAAAAAAAGTTATGCAGCAGAGAATAGGCCAGTATAACACGATTTAACAGATGCCACAGCTTTGACTGACATCAAAAAAGAAAATGATGATGGTGATGTAAGCCTCATAAAACCTTTGAACAACACAGTAAGACCTCATGACATTACAAATACCTGAGACTGCACCACTGAAGCTCATGGCTCAGGAGTGAGCTCCTGTGGGAATAATAGCAGTTTATGTCCAATCTTACCATGGTCCTTTATATAATTTATTATTAAGTGTATTTTTTTATATATATATAAATGAATCATTTCTCTTTATGTAGTCTACAATCACAGTTTAATTACAATATTTACTTTAGTCAGACTTTTAGTCTGATAAAATCTCATAGAACCGCATTCATTTCATGGCTGGGGTGTGCATAAGAGATGCTCAACCCTTTTCTTATAAGGATTTGGATTTCAAGAAGAACTATTTTCATTTAAGGAAACATTGGTTGAACAAAAATTGTTGGGAAACAAGTTGGGCTTAAGAGATTTCTATGTGAGAAGCTTCAATGTTATTCCACGTCATCCCAAATAGATGGTTTCTCCAATGCTCAGGTTGGTTATGTTAAACTATACTAATCTGAATCTAACTAAACAGAGTGTCGATTGAAATAAATGACCCTGCACTGTATAGTTAGAACCTGTAAATACTAGACACAAAAAAATAAATAAATAATAATAATAAAAAAAAAAAAAACAGAAAGAAATTAATATATAAAGATTTCATTTGCAAAAACAAATAAATGCCATTTTGGAAATCAGTGAACTAAGGCTTATAATTTATTCTTTGACATTCAAGTTTGGCATGACCGATATCACCTTTAACAAATAATAAAAAAAAAATAAAAAAAAATGACCATCTATCTGAATGAACTCTTCATGTTTTTATAGCTTTCATTCATTTATAAGACAACACACAAAGCACGTCTGTCAGCGTAACGGTCTCAACTTTCCGCTGGAAACAACTGCGTCGGATGAGAGCTGATTGATGGACATGCTCGACAGCTGGTCCTCATTCACAGATTTACACAGGGACCACGATGAAGCAATCACTTACACGTCCACAGCAGCGTTTTAAATCTATCACAGCACCCAACAGACCCAACAGACCCAACAGACCCAACACAGAAACGGCAAAAAACATCAGGAAACAACATGAAATAAGCAAATGCATTTCATCCAATAAAACATGTATGTCGCCCTACATCCTCTTCTTGTTTAACAGCACTGTCCATTTGCAACTTCTGACCTTCTTCTGGCAAATATTGAGCAAGCAGTGCAGCGCTGGAACTCCAAGCGCCTCTAACATCAGCCATAAGGCCTGCGCTAATTCAATTATACAGCCTCAAATTCAAATCGGCACTGAGTGTGCAACAGGGAGCTCCACTCTCAGGCATTCCCTCTCAATAAACAAAAGATGATGTTTTCTGACCACGGGCTACACTCCATGAATACTCACTCATACACACACACACACACACACACACACACACACACACACACCTGACGTCACACACACTCGCAGCCCGAGGACAGTTAAGGTGACTAATGCAGAGGCATACAGCAGCGCAAACACACACCTGAGTAACATGACCTGGGGTACGCAGAAGGAAAAAAAAAAAAAGGAAGCGCACATCTGTGATGTTTTTAACCTTTTAAAACGGCACTGTTAGGCATGGCTTAAAAATATGTTGTTTGTCCAGTCATGACTGATGAGACACTACAGGCACCACACTCTCTTCTGTGACTAGGAAACCCACACATAGATAAACCATAATCCTGAACAGCACTACTATATCCGACCAGCAAACGAGCTACCCACAGACCTAAAGATGCTGTATTGACATTTAAAAATCATATAGAAGCTCAAGAGGTCGATGTTAAAGAAAAATGATGTAACACGCTGCATCATCAGGTGACATTTAAAAATGACAAATCCACACTGTGCTCAAAGAAGCCTATTATCTAATGCCAGGAGTATAATTTCTGTCATAACACTGTGTCATGCTGGGGCTATAACTCACATGTAACTTATTAGGAGCCACTTAATACACACAAAATACATAAAAGAAACATGGGAGATGGAAAACTGATAACATTTTGGTTTGTTTATGTATGTTTCCTTTGTAATAAATCAGTGTTAGCAAAGTAAAAAAATATATTTCCTGAACATATAACTGAATAAAGTGTGTTACCAGCACACTTACTAAACCTATTACTATTTATTATGAGAGACTTAGTTGATGTGTAGCACTTTTCCTCATGGTCTCCTCAAAACAATTGGCCTTCATTTAAGCGTGAGTGTGTATAATAATAAAAATACATTTTATTTATTGTCTGTGTTGTCAGTGAGTGGGTAGAGAACATTATTGAGCGGTAAGATGTAGTTTTTCCATTTATATAAACATTAAGGCTACACCAGCTTATAACTACAAGTCCCTGGATGCCAAAGAATATTCATGTTAGTCTTATTTATCAACAGGCATGCTCATATCTTTTTTATCAAGTTGTTTGAGTAAGATTCTCTTGTGCATGACAGCCTAACTAAGCAAGCTAGCAGCTACTTGTACCTGCTGTATTTCTCTCTCTTTTCAAGTTCGTCTGCAACCAGTTCAAGATTTTAAGTTTGCAGTATAAAAACTTATTTGTACTCTATATTAGATAAGCATTCAGATACGGACGAAGCCTTCTGCGTTCCTTTGGTCTGTTTTCCCAAAGCTTACGAACATAAACCAACAGAAGAGAACTTGTGGTGGACACAGGGTTTTGTGATAAGCGCTACTCAAAAGTTGAAGCAGGAGTCAATTGGAGGTTTTTGATGAGCAACTGTGCATGTTTGTCAGAAGTGACTTCACCAGCAGCAAGCCCACACAGACTTTCGAAAGAGTTGAAAATTACATATGTTGTCAATTTCTTGCACTGGCAGAATGAGAGAAATAAATTTAAAATGTTCTTGGTCTTTCCTAAACTATACACTATTTAAAACATCCTTCAGTGTCGCCATGTTTGTTACAGAATAGTCCAATTTAAATACTATAAAGCATCATTATGTTGTATTTTTGTACCAACCTTTAATCACAATGTAAATATATTGAGTGAATAATACATTGTTACTCCCATCGCCAAGGTGATTTAACTCTACACTACAGCTAATCTATTTTTGTATGGTATATACAAAATCCATCCTGAGGAAAATTTAAATGGTTATACCTGTCATATTTCACTCAATTGGCATAAACCAACCAAAAAAAAAGAAAAAAAAAAGATGTCAAGCAAGATAGGTCTGTTTGCAATTTCAGACAGACAAGCAGCCTACAGCCAGCGCTGACTTTCCCACTCCTCTGCCTCCCCACTCACTTTGTCTCTGAGGTGTTCGAAGCGAGTAAAGGGCCATGCGGGTTAAGAAAGCCGTGCTGCGCAGGGGGCGGTCGCATGTTTAGCAATAAACACTGCACAGAGGTAAACATAACGTAAGAATTAGTCCCTCTTTGTCTCTCCTCTCTTGACTGATGTTTTTCTGTTGCATCAATAGCTGCACCCTTTCGGATTTCTGTGACTCTGTTTTATTATTATTTTTTTCCTACTGCAGGGAGACATCCGAGTGGACATGGCCTGCTGTCTCCTTCGCCTCTAATAGGAATGGATGATAGCAGGCTTCCCCTGACTAGTCCACATGACTTCGCACTGCCCCGCACTGTGAGGCTTGCCAACCTATCTCTCTCTCGCTCTCTCTAGAGGGATACTTCCCCCAGAGTTTAAAAGACTTGACGCAGAACAGTCAGCGGAGCATACGAACAAAGGTTTGGCAGAAATCGGAAAGGCACAGAATGGGCTGCTTCAAGTCAATAGGGATTTAGGACAGTATTAGCCTCTTTGAGTTGTGTAGTACTTTAAGTCTGTGGAGGTTCTCAGTCATCCAAGACATAATGAAGAAAAGGTTAAAACAAAGGCATCTGGACGTAGGGTTCAAGGAGAAGAAGTTTTATTCCTCATCCAAGGAACATTTTTAATTCTGAGTTTAACTGGTACGAGAGCTGAGCTTAAAGTGGTAGTACTTTAAGCCACAATCTATAGTGTTGAGCTCTTAATAGACTTTCTAATACCTCATTATGCACTCATTTTTCAAACACATTCTACTGTCGCAGTTTGCACTAAAAGCTTTAGGACTCCTTACATTTAACAGTCTGTTATTCTGTATTATGTACATTAAAAAGCACTATGATGGGTTCACAAACAATCAATTTACCATCTTAAGATCTTTCATAGACTATTTGCACTATTAACTTTGATATTTAGATTTTTACACTTTTTACAAACAATATACACAAATAAAAACACTATAATGAAAGCAATTTATTTTATACAATGTTGAGCTAAGTCAAAGGACCATTCTGAGTCGGAACCTTAAATTTATCTAGTGAATAAACATGGACGATTAGTATAAACAACAAAATCTAACCCCCAAAAACAATAAGTTGAACACAAATGGCATGCATTTATATAGCGCTTTCCTGCACCCTTCTCGGGCACCCAAAGCACTTTACATCGTGCTTCCACTCACCTCAATCACACCGGACACCGGGAGCAAGGTGGGTTAAGTGTCTTGCCCAAGGACACAACAACAGTATGAAACTGTGGGGAGAGCGGGAATCGAACCTACTACCTTCCGGTTGAAGGACGGCCGCTCTACCAGTGAGCCACTGCCACCCCCTCAAAGTGACTTTTAAAGTTCTGCCACAATTTGCATTTGTTATGGCCGTCTGAACATCAACTTTCTTAGTTGCAGCAAAAATATCAAAACATTTTGTCACAATGTACTTCCACCTCAGAAACACTGCCCACATATGCCCATCTGTCCCTTTTCCCGCTGCTAAGACCCTCACCAACACCTTCATTACCTCATTGGTGGTGTTTATCCGCCCTGTAGAAGCCAGTGGAAGTTCTGCTACTTCCTGATTGACATCTGCTGAGAGAGGACAAACTGAGCTCTGCTGGAGGAGAAGCACACATTTCTTTTTAAGCTCATGTTCTTGTTGAAGGTGGAAGATATCTATCAAAAATACACAATTTCTTAAAGTGAATTTACTATTAGACCCATTTTCTCTGGGACTATTCATAGACAACAGTTTGTCCCTACAGAGCTACCATAACTGTTCACATTTTTCCCAAAAAAGGCCCCAGAAGCATTCAAAGTGGAAGTAAGCTTTAAGAAACATACACTACATTAAAGGTCATGATTTACATTCAAACCTACAAAATAGAAACCAAATAGCAGCGGCACCCCGACCCAGTGGATTATTCACTTCACCCCAGGACAACAGCTAGAGGTGAGATTTCCAGCCACCTGTTTTCCCTAAGCCTCATAAACTAGTGCATTAGCCATTCCCGAAACCTCGCTAAATTCATTAAAGCAGCGGGGAGTGTGCCAGGGGGAGACAGATAACCCCTCCATCCAACTGACGGACAGCCAAGGTGAGCCAATGTCACGCCACAGGTCGCTCACCTCGTTCTCGAGTCTCTCGCTGTGTTAAATGGGAAAGAGGTCCAAAGCTTTTCTCCCTTTAAAGCTTTATTCATGTACCCCTCCTACGTTTTTTTCTTTATGGATTCAATTAGTTTCACAAGAAGATTTGGATTTATTTATATATGCAATATAGTGAGTGGTTTAATTTGAGTTTTTATAGCTTAATTCTCAAGTGCAAAATCTGGAGATGTCCTGAGATGCTGCTCATTGGCCGCCCACTGCCCTTTATTCTTTGCTCCAGTGGCACTAAATAATGGGTGTAAATTTACTATTTATTTACAAATATATGGTGTAATTTAAATTTAATGAACAATGACTGCTTGCATGGGGTGTGTGCTCAGGTGAACCACAGAGACCCCCATGACTGACAGTACTAAACATGTTATCATGATTTTAGCCATAATTCTTATAGGATTTTTTTTTTTTAATCTTTTTGAACCATATAAGGGACTGTGACACAACATGGATTATTGGAACAGACAACAACATAGTCATTGGATTAAGTAAACTATTGAGATCCAGGAACAAGCCCAGAGTGCAGTGAACTGGGATGAGAGCATATATGCTGTCTCACACCTGGGATTGTGCTCTAAAGAAGTAGGACTACAGGGGGTGCTGTTGTCCTATTGCTCCAGGTAGGATGACAAAAACTGTAATAAACTAGCTGACAAGACATGTCACAGTAACACCATGTGAACCTTCTGGGGAAACTGCTGGTAGAAGTGTAAACATGTACACAATACTCAAAACTTACCTCTGGAAGTTGAGGCAGGCAAATATAATGCTATCTCTGTAAAGGAACTTGTCTATTGTAGAAAGATGTGTTTTGATTACCAGGGGAATAAAAAATGAAAAGAGTTGCATTTTAATCACAAACATTTGCTTCGGTGACTTTGTCAGTAAAGCTTGGGACAGAAGTCAGAGAGTGCTGAGCCCTGTTTGATTTGCAAACTGTGATTTTTGTCTCTTCTGTGCACCAGATGGTCCAAGACACTTGAATAAAATAAATCAATGAATCAGTAGATGTTGCAGCCAAATTATAAATCATGAACAGTGATACACCATGCGCCAGCTTTATTGTCTATGACACAAGAAAAGTGACCAGGATAACTATAGTTTACTCAAAGTTAGTCATTTATTATTTTTGTTCAGTTATCTCCTGCCCTGCTATCTCTGCCAGATGAACAGCACAAAGATTATGTAAATTGATGGTAGAGTGGTTAGCACTCCTATCTGACAGCAGGGTGGGTATGTGTTCTACCCCCAGGGAAAAAACATGCAGTATAGTGAATTGGTGACTCTAGATGTTGCATAAGGAATGAATATGAAGGCTTTCTTTTGTTGCAGAAAATGAATGAATATGTCATTTTTGCATTAAGCAGTGCCCACAGTTTAAACATCCAATCATGACTTTTTATGACATTATATTGTCATGACCTTAGTTCTTGAAAACTACAAGAACTATACTATGTCCAAATTACAAGACCAGCTGCTCTAAAGGAGATGTATTTTAATTTCCATTGCTGGCCTTTGTTTCTTTCATAAAACCATGATGTATCAACCATTATTGACACATTTTAGAATGGATTTTACCAGAGTAGTATTTCCTTCATTTGTGTCTTCACCATTTTTGATCAATCATTGCTCTTTAACCACTTCACTTTCTTTAACTTCTTACACACACTCCTTCTTCTAACTTAGACTCAGAAGCAGGCTGTATGGTGACTCATTCTTGCACATACAGTATATACACTTTGCATTCACAAACAGCTTTGTCTTTGTCTCCCTCACACCCTCTCACCTCCCTTTTGTTGTGACATCCTACAGCTGTCTCGGTGGCGCGCTGTGGTCTTTACGGACCATCTGCAGCAGAGACAGACATCAGCTGTCGACTCAACATGCTGACGCTACTGTTTACGAGGTCACAGGTGGTGCCCAGGGACAACACATGGCAGACAGGTAAGAGACATTTTAAAGCAAATGCATTTAGGGGAGGGTCAAAGGCATCTAGCTATTAAGCTTTGTGCAAACTTGATTTTTCTTATACTCCCTATGTCCTAATCTTTAAAACCCTATTAAAACCCTATTCATTATCAAAAAGATTGACTTTTGAAGTGAGATTGTGTTTAACAGGGTTTATGGTTTTGTCAAAATTATCCTCTGTTCAAATAAATAAATAGACAAAAGTAAAACACTCACTCTGACTTTTACAACATTTAAACATGTCTCATTAATTTGTTCATTTGGATTTCTATAATTATCATCTTTGGAGAAGTTAAAAAGGTTAAATAAGGGTTAAATACTTGTGTAGCATCACTTTTGGTTTCCTCGGATGATGAATGCTTAAAACGTTAACTTCCATCTTATCTCCTCCTCGGCACACAAAGGCACATAGCGGAGCGCTGCACTATTATTGCACACTGAGCACAACTGCTTCCCCGTGATATCCTATAAATCACCGCCGCATTTCCTTCAACAGAAAACTTCAGACGCTGCACATGCCACCAGACCCAAAATTTATGCTCTTCAAAAGAGCTTACAGAGATATTCAGCCGCTACCTTAAGTGCGCTGGTTAGAGGCTTGGCTTTAACGCTCCATGACCTCATCAGTGCATTTACACCACCACAACCCAAAAAAAAACAAACATCAAAGCGCTCCAGTCAGCATTTCTGGCCCTAAGCCTTGATTATGCTGGTTTAAAGGCTGGGTTGGTTAAAAATAATATATTAAAATAGCAATGCTAGGTACAAAGAGAAAGTAGGTTAAGGAAGAAAATGGAAATAAAGGCGAGGATAATTTGCTGCTCTGTCAACACATGACGGCTGGAGACTGTAAAGCAGCAATAATCATAAAATCCAACAAAGGTCACTTGTCCTTCTCACAGGGTCCAGTAAATAATCAAAATTTTAAAATGCATTATTCTATTAATAGAAACAATATTCAGCAGTGTAACAAGTTTGAATCAGACATTTTAGAATAGTCTATTCTAAAATAATTAAATAATAATGATCATAAATGTTCTATAATAATGGAAGGTTGGTGGTACATAGTGTCATTAGGCACCATGCCACGAGTGTCCGTAGCACTGGTGAAGGAATGTGTGAGAATGTTTTGTGGTGGTCGGAGAGTTCGTAGGCGCAAAATGGCTGCCACATCTCAAGCAGTCTGACATACAGTCTAAATACAGACATAGCTTACCACCAGTGTGACTGTGAATGAATAATAGCCTGTGAGCACTTTGGTCCCTTTGAAGAAAAGTGCAATATAAATCTAAATATTTATTATTATTATTATTATTATTATTATTATTATTATTATTATTATTATTATTATTATTATTATTATTATTATTATTATCTCATATGTCATAAAAAAATTGTCAAATAAAAATACTTGCTAGACTTTCAGTTATATTGAGGTCCGGTTCTTTATTTTTAGGTTACAGTTGACCTTTACTTCAAATTTCTGCAGCCTCAGTTCAATGACAAATGTTCCAATTCACGTCATAAGTATCAATGCACCACCAAAATTAAGATGGGACCCACCCATTATATTAAGTTGGAAAAAACTAAGGAAATTAAGTGAGAGCCAAACAAAGGAGCTGCATCAGAAACCACTTCCAAAAAGTGATGTGGTGGTTTATATTTGAGGTTTTACTAATAACTAATGGTACATTTGTGCTAAAATCAAATCAGTGTCTGTCTGTCTGGCTCAGCAACTAACTGGCCGAGTGATGATTGTTAAGTATATCCTGACCAATTATTACCAGGAAAGGCTCCACCATTTCATTGCATAGAGATAATTTCTAACTGATGTTGCATATTAAATATATAAATGTGTGTTCCTTAAGTACAGACTGATATACAAACCTGTCGCTAATAGGTGTGTTTGCATTTGGCAAACATAACATATTGACTTTTAGGAGACTCTTTTGGCATGATTTTGGCATTTTCCTGAGGCCTGCTTTTTTTTTCTTTGCAACAGCAGCAAGTAAAGGTAGAAACACTGCCAAGTAAAAGACAACAACAACGACAACAACAGGTCCAGGCCAAAGTCCGAATTATGACTCCAACACAGCTAAAATGGGCGCAGTTCCAGTCCCCCTCCACACGCTCCTACACACACTGCTATACACCTCTAATCCATCATAAAATGCCAGAGCAGCAGTCCTTCTACGAGGAGCCGTCTGGGGAGCTCGAGCAACGGCAAACCCCGAGTACACACTGTGTCAACACAATATCTCACAATAGCACACAATCCTGAGAATGTGAGAACTGAGCTGGAGAGGGTGTGGAAGTGCTGAAAGAACAGATTCTTGGCGTTACAGTCGCCAGTAAAAAAAAAGGCACAGAAAACATAAGAAGTTGTCCATGGTGCTGAAACTCTCAGAGACTCTGGCCCAAGCTAAGGTGGGGAGCTGTCCAAGGTACTGAACAAATGGTAATGGCTATGTGAGCATGTATGAAGTAAACTGATGTTGCACGGTTTCTACAGCTGGCATGAAAGGCATGGGCGGAATTTAAAAATAATGGAGAAGAAAATGTAAATGTAAAACAAAATATATTTTAGGTTATTAAATGATGTGTCAAAAAGATTGAACACACTCTTAGAAACAAAAGGGTGTCGATTGACCATCCAACAACTTAAATGGCGACAATGACAGTATTGAGGTCAAGTTTGTGCATGATTAAATAAAAAAAGTTAATTATATAGAATATGCTCACACCAGATCTTATATGCAACAATTTAATTTGGCAAAAGAAGTCATATACTTAATAGTTATGACACAAGTAATTGTGTATGGGGTTTAAGCACTAAAACAGAATTATAATAATATTGAACATAAAAAATAACATTAGATACTGAATAAGAGATCAATGTGAAATCCTGTATACATTTTTTTTCAGAATTTTTCAGAAATAGCCAAGGCCAGTGCTATATCATTAGCGCACAGAAGAAGTGGTTTATTTATCATCAATAATGCACCAAACATCGACTCTGTAAACACATTTCTGTTGAAAAACCTGGTTTCATGTTCTACAAAGCAGAAATGAGGAAACACAAGAGCGACTTTTTGCACCGGACCGATCAATGTTGAGGGAGTGGTAATGCAATTAATAGGCTAAAATTAATGTATGATTAATGGTAGCTCTGGTTTCATCACAGCTGAAATTTGTTGGAGATAAAATGTCAGCTTGGGCAGTTGGACATAGAGGCTAGTTTTTCTAATTTTACAACAGCAAGAATGTGACCTAGTTCTCATCATGACCAACACGAAAAAAAAGTCAGTGTAAACTCAAGGTTGCCTCAATAACCCACTAGTCTAGTTTTTGTGTCCATTGTCTCGTCACACAGTGGTATTGCTGGGGGTCACGTGTGTGGAGTATGTGGAGCGTGTGCACAAAGCATGTCCTTCTTAGATGGTCATGAAGTCCTCTTGGCCGGTCCTGGGGCTCATCTCGCACCTATTGTTTCTGGTTCAGCTCAACAGCTCTGGAGCAGAGAGAGGCCGGAGGTGGCAACGCTCTGCGTAATGTGCCACTAGCGCTAAATGACATCGAGGGAAGGTCAGTGGAACTGTCCGAGCTGAACAGCGGCATTTAGCAGGAGGTAGTGGATGAGTGGAAGCGTGAATGGAGAGTGCGAAAAAAAAGATGGGTGTGAGCAAATGTGCAGCAGCTGCCATTGCAAGATTATACATTTATAGTTTTACCAACCAAATTCCCTGAAAAATGGTTAACTTTATAATGATTTTAAAAGAACAGTAGAAAAAAACAAACAAAAGACCAAGTCAAGTCAAGGATCATGGCAGTGCAAGTTAAGCTCAAGGCCGGTACATGATGAGACTAACTCAAAAACGAATATCCAAAATATCAAATAATGAGTGGTGGTCTTTTCCAGACTGGGCTTAGGTTTTTCAACATGCCTGTAAATAATAATATATTCAAGGCATAATCGCTCAGGTCAAATTTTTTTACCCTGAACCATTTGTATCATAACATATGTTGGTAATATTAACATAATTATTAAGGTATATATTATATATATATATATATATATATATATATATATATATATATATATATATATAGAGAGAGAGAGAGAGAGTTTTAACTGACTAGTTTTTGTGCATTTATGCTTTTTGTTACCTTGTGTTGTTAAAATTGCTTCCATTGTTTTCCTCGCTTTGGATAAAAGCGTCTGCTAAATGACTAAATGTAAATGTATATAAGCACAAGAAAGAGTATGAAGCAGTAGTTACAGATTTAATCTAACTATTGTATTATAAATTATTTAAGGAAACAGTCACAAAACCTCCACAAATGTCACAAAAATGTGTTAAAGAGCACGACCAAACAAAAAGTTACACAAATTTAGTAAAACTATTTTTTATTAGATTTCTGCAAATTCCTTACTAAAACTGTGAGTTTCTAACATGACACAAAGTTCATTCAGTTCTCATCAATTTGCAACACCAATTTTGTCTTTTTCACTTGGCAACAATTTAATAATTTGCTTTTTTAATACTTATGGCAATTTTATTACAAATGAATGGAGAGGGTTTGAGGTGGTGGATGGTCCCTACCATCTGTTAATAATAGATGACTGCTGAAGTGCTGACAAGGTAATTTTTCAAACTCGAGACAGCTCCACACATTTCCATCCTACCTTCTAAAACATAAAAACATAGAAAAGAATAGAGACATAAAAGTTGAAGGGGTAAAAAAAACACTGTGGTTGCCTCTGCTCCTTGACTTGCTCTGGGCCACACAGGTGTAACTAAGTCTTACAGGTCCACGGCTGATGGCAGAGCAGGGTCGGCCTGTGAATAGTGGGTAACTGGAGCAAAGTACCCGACTTGCAGATAGCTGTGTCCTCGGAGAAAATGGCTTGGCAGTGAAAGAGGAGGCTGGATCGATAAGACTCTGAGGAAGTTTGATAGGGTTTCGGTGGGGTTGAGTTTTTAACACAGTCCTCAGGTTTTGCAGGATTTCTCTGATCTGCCTGTTTTTTTTTTCTCCTATTTGTACCTTGAGGCTATTTACTGTCACTTTGGATTTATGCTTTTAACAGAATCCTGGACTAGCTGGCAAAAAGTTAGTTCTAAAATGTGTTATAAATAAAATAAAAAAGTTGCAGTAGAGTGGTGCTGAGCTAGATTTTTTTTACAGATCTAATGTGTATGTATTCATTTTAGCATTTTTTATAGATTTTTGATTGAATTGATTGGACATACTGTATTTTTACATTTTTGCATCTATAAAGAAAATATTGCTGTAAATATGGGTCAACTGCTGTTGAAAGAAATTGGCAATTCATCCATTTTTATTATAACTAACTAACAATAATTCTGTAAATTTTACAACAAATACTTTAAAATGTTGTCTTTAATTGTAGCCTAGAAAAAAACAACTAGCTAAAACTGTAACAATTAGGTGGTAAATTTACAATTACAGGTTTGTGATATGGTACTATGGTATGGTAGCAGATATGGTAATTATGTACGTGTACTATAGTGACCTACAATTTATGGCTGTAAACATAGTCAGTAAATTCTGTGACTTTTGTCAGTGTATTTATGACATCAATATACTACGTTGCTGTTAATGGATATTTGTTTTTTGTCGTATTGTGTAGTTTTATTGTTTCACAAACTCTTTTACAGTGTGTTTCGTATGCAGCCAGTTTTACCCTTATATCTTTTCTTTCCTTTTATGTCTGCTGCATTTCCACTGGGACATGACACTGGGCAGGTTCACGCTGCATCAAAACATCTCATTCGAGTACCTGTGCTTAGACCAGTCTTTCTCAGTGTTCTTTTAGAATGTACGTGACGTTTCTGCAGGAAGTGTCTGAGCCCTGAGCAGCAGTCCTCATATCTGAAACAGGACTTTTGCTTTAGCATACATATCATGCCTTATATCTCAGTTGTTTGATTCCGACCTCCTCTGCTTCTTGCACTTGCAAAAGAGTGACAGACTGACACGCTGCAAAAGTGGTGGAAATCCCTGATCCATTGCCCACAATCCGCTCTGTCACAACAAGCCCGAGCCTCTACCCAGCTCCATCTGTGACACTTCCTGTCTCCCATACTCAACAGCTTGCAGTACACCCAGGGCCGCATCAAAATCGTAGCATCCTTCCAGGAACTCACCGGGGAGTGGGAAGTCTCCAAAACACGCCAGTCCGCAAATGCCAGGGCCAAATGGAGTGTCACAGCAGCTTGGAAGTGGAGTCGAGCTCTGGACTGCTCCTTTTGGAACACGCTCAGAGGGAGACTTGGAAACGCGCTAGGTGCTAAACCCCAACGATTAGCACCATTGATGAGGAAGAGCAGCTCTCGTTCCAAAACAATCAGATCTGGGCTCACTTCAATGATGAGCCATGGTTTGTGAAGCCTCAGATTGAGGCCTGTTCACATTGGAAGTCAAACCAAAGTGGACTGAAGGATATGGCTCTCATTTACGAAGGCGTACTATCACCATATCATGGTTAAAGGGCAGCATTGCTGTTTTGTGGAGGAAAGACACAGATACATTTTGTGACAAGCCTCCTTGCCTAGCTATTTATTGCAATTACCACTGAATAGTGCAACAAACTAAGAAGAGTGTTTAAATGAAGTGCACAACCTGATTTTCTAAGGTTTGCTAAAGGGGCAAACAGTTCCAACATTTTACGGTGAAAAATAGCAAAAAGCTGAGTTAAGTTTAGACAAAAAAACTGCATTGCGCAAAGGACAAGCATCATCACTGCTGGGCATTTATGAGAACGCAACAGGTTTGAAGACAAGTTTGGATCTTAAGCAAATTATTTTAACAAAAAGAAAATAGTGAGAAAATTTGACCATCTTCTACAAGAAACACCAACATTTGTGGAATTATCAGATACGTCTACCATGTACGTAGGTTATTATGTTTCATTCATTCATGTTAGGTTCTAAAGGCTTTTATTGTAAAAGTCTTAAAAGATCTTAATCACCAACAAAGTCCTCAAAAACCTCAGCCCTGACATACCCCATCCTAAGGCCACCTCTGATCTTCTGACTCTAACCTCATCACGCCCATTACCAGATCCAAGTACTGTACTTTGGAACTCCCTTCCCCTACAGATCTGTAGTTCAGACTCTTTAGAAACATAAAAAAAAAATTTAAAAAATCTTAAAACTTACTTCTTTAACACCTATTATCACCTCCTTTGTCCTTTGTTCTTTTCTTTGTACATTAGTTATGTTCTTGTATTTTATGATTGTATTGTAAAGGGTTTTTGCGTCCTTTGAAAAGTTCTATAAAACTTGATGTATAGTTATTAACACTATTTACCACTGCAGCTGTAAGTTGCATTGGCATATCTCATATTCATATCTTATCCACAGTTTAATCTTGAATAAATTTATATTTCCTTGGGTTGTGTCTTCAAAAAAAAAACAAAAAAAAAACAGAAGCAGCAGAAAGAAGTGTAATTACCTGCTAGATGTTTGCTTTTCAAAAAGAAACAAGGTGAAAAGATAAAAGAAAATGCCATCTTTTCATTGAAGGAGTCAGTCACTGATTTTTACAAATCTATGTGGATGGGTGGTTGGAATGAATTGGCCGGCCTCAGCCTCATCTCCGCCCCTCTTTTGAAACCATCATTCTGACATGTTCAGCCTTCACATCACTCCTTCTCCCCTTCAGTGTGGAAAGTGCCAGCCAAAATGTGACAGGCCTCATTTGGCCCTGACAAATGGCAAAAAGGGGGCAAGTAAATGTGCCTTAGCGCTACAGCTGCTATTTAAAACTGAAATCAAGTGGATGTACATATGGTGCAAATTAAAAATTAACACCCTTCAATAGTGATAGTTCATTTCAACACTGCATGAAAACAAATGAATTGTCTAAGAATTGAAATTTGAGAGCACAAGTGAAAAACTCAATCAAGAGATAAATGTGATTGAATTTGAGTGCCCATAATTGTCAGTGTTTCTCCCTCGAATCATAAAATGGTGCCACAGATTAACTTAGCTTCTTTTCTCATTACATTTGAGAGAAACGTGCTGGGTAATGGTTTGACCCAGCCAACTCTCCCAAAAGCCAGAGAGTTCTGTGGGACAAATGGTGACTGTTCCTTACACTGTGCCTTTCTGCAAACAGGCTGCCGTCATATCACTGACAAGAGGCGGCTGATGAAGGTACGCTGGCTGCACAAACCCAAAGCGGGGCCCTGGCGGCGGCACCGGCACCTCTCTAAAAGGAACCATTGTGCCCTGCAAAAGCCTCTCTGCAGCTCAAGTGGCCATTGTGGCAGGCAGAATAGTAGAGCCCACTCCATTCACTGCCTTCTTTGGAAAGTGCTCCAGCAATAGACTGTATCTCTATATCGTGACCTCGCAAGTGCCCGAGTGCCCCCTGTTCCTCGTGCTATTTATTCCACAGGTGAGGACTGTCTTCACTTCATTTCAGCTCCAAATAGAGAAGAAGCAGGTGAAAAACATAGATCGGAGGCAGTTGTGAGCATGGCAGTTTTAAGTATGTGCATCTCATATTGATTTGGGAGCAGGAGTGAGGAAATATATTAATTGTTGACAGGTTGGGAAAAAAGCCAAATGGATTTCTAGCAGGGGAATGAAATACAACAACTCTCTTAAGAGCACTTAACTGTACTTACACTTTTTCAACTAAGAGACAGCAAAGGAGTTGGGATGAGTTCCAAAGAGGATTTTATGAAGTTTATCCATCACAGCTCAACAACCTTCACTTATTATGTTTCATGTAACCTCTGACTGATGTGATGATGTAGAGTAGACTGCATCTCTTTCAGGTGAAACCTTGGGTTAAAAAGCTTAGATGACGTCGAAAGGTCCTAGTGCCTCTTGGAGCCATTTTACAGCTTTTCGAGTTGATTTGTTTTCTAATTTTAGGGTGGTAATATTTCACCAAGGTGTGCATTAATCAATACAATTTGAATTGTTTGTGCCAAAACTGCAAAATCAACACATTATCACTGTCTACACAAAATACTGTCACAATAATACAGTTAATACTACATTTTAGGTCACAGTAACTTCCATTTATGTATTTATTTGTACCATGCTACCACTGCAATACAAAAAAGTGCACAGCTATTAAACCTGCTAGTCAGAGGCAAAATATTACACACATTAAAAAAACGTAACAATTATATACTCAATGCAATTGTCCATTTTTACAGTGAATCATTGTCGGAATTATTTATATTGACCATTTTATGTAACAGTGACTGTTAAATAAAGCCGTGTGAAATAATTTATATCAGATAAAACAGTTGTTAGAGTGGGCTGTGTATGATTTTGAAATATTGGTATGAGCCTAAAGGTGTATAAAATCTGAATGGAAAAATCTCATACTGTGACAAAAAAAATATATTTTTCATTATATTAGGAATGCATCTTGGTCTCATGCCTCTAAAATATTTTTGTGATTTTTATCTGTTCCATCTATTTCTTGTATAGTTGCACTGCACAGACATTACGTGGTATTTGCAATACATTTGCAAATACATGTTGTGGTGGATAAGGGTGGTTTTTGGTCAAAGCAATTTCTATGTAACTAAATAAAAGGCATGTTTAGAGTTCATTAAGACTGATTTTAGAGTTTGAAATGCTGGATGCTTTTCATGTTCATATTTGTATGCAGGAACTTTAATGTATGGCAGCCATTTAAGAGCTTTAAGAGGAAGAGTTTAAGTTTTTCGTACACTTGCCTTTGTATGCCTTGTGCTTTGTATGAGGGTCATATGTCTGAATTGAATACACAAATGCTACACACTGAAAGGACTTCCGTTGGTGAACCAAAAAAAAACAAAAAAAGGGGTTTTGGAGAAATGCTTTTTTGTGTTTTTCATAAAAGCACAGAAAGGATAATTAAACAAATCCTCTTTTTTGTGCTCATAGTTGGCACACCCTAGATGGTTGAAAATGCACAGAAATCTTTGCATTGGATTTATCAAATAAAATGTTGTGTTTTTTCAAAGTAAACTAGCAGTACAATGTTTGAATTTAAATTATATTTTCTATACACTAAAAAGACTTAAATAAATTAAAAAATAAAAATAAAAATTATATATCTCTTGGACCCAGTGACCTACATTGCCTTTAAGAGCATGAATGTCATTTTTATTTTAAGGTTAGAGGCTTGAGGGTAAAAGTAAGTCTTATTACAGTTATTCTTTTGGTGACTACGCAGCATGTTCAATATTACATTAGATTACCATCACAACATGAGTGCTACAGACTTTCAGCAAGTCAACGAACTCATCAGACAACATCCAAGACCTTTCACCGTACGAAAAGCAAGATATCTGTAACGCATACCATTTATCTTTTACATTTTGTGTAGTAAGATGTAAGTGCTTTTTGAAGCTTTGTATACTAGTTAAATATTATAGGCCCTTCCAAATAAATTAAGTTTTTGGTATCCTGGCTATTCTATACAAACAACTAGTCTGGTCCCTGACAATCAGTGCTTGGTTTCCAGGGGAAATGAACTGAATTGAGAAACAACCAAAAATTCAGGAGCAATACCAACATATGCAGAATAAACTTCTTCTGAACTTACACAATTTGAAAAAAACATACAAGCAATCCAAGAAACATTGTGTAAACCCTGCCCTATTCCATAAACATTTATCATTAGTCAGGTTGAATTGAAATTCTGTTCAATGAGAGGACTCAGTTAGTTGGTTGATTGGTTGGTTGAGCATTTGCAAATATGCAAAAACATGGAAGACCCGGTTCAAACCTTAGGCTGGTCATTTGCCCAATGTCTTCCCCTCTTTCTCACCCTGTGACCTGTCAACCTATTGTCAATAAAGTCCTAAACATATATTTTTTTTTTCCTATTTTTTTTGTGTTTAATTCACATTTTTCCTCAGGGAGAATATAATATGCCTTGCTGCACATAGCATGAATTAATTAGCCATTTCCTTAGAGGAGACTTTAGCTTATTGTAGATTAGCTTGCATTTTATTACATAAGGCTGTGTCCACACGGACAAAAGGTGACTGACTGTAATGCTTTGTCTGCTTTTGTGTAAGTTGGCCGCGCAAAGTGTTATGCAAATAAATTGTGTGATTATGCCAAACTAGAAATAGTGTGAACGACAGTGTAAGGATTAGTAACTAACACCCACTCTTCAATTATGAGCATAAAAGTCTTATGTGGGGTTTTGTGTGTCCCATATCCTTGTTACGCAACCTGCCCCACTTTGAAATAGGGTAATTTCACTGTGAACCATGTTACTCTGAAATGGATTGGTTTATTCATTATATTTAATTAAAATTGTATTTTGTCTATCATTTAAAAAGGCATGAATGTGAAACTACAGAGTTTGCATGTTCACCCTATGCTTGTGTGGGTTTTTGTTCTGCAGTACCATCTGAGAGGTTCAGCATTTGCAAAGGGCAGGTTCTTTAAATTAATCAATGGTCGATGATTGGATTTATTAACTCAATCAGAGTAGCTCAGGTAAAATGTCTTTAAACTTGAAACACACCCAGACCTGTTAATACTGCCATATTCTTGGTCACAACATGCCGGTTAGGACAGGGTTTGGCTGTGAATAGTTTTCCTGGAGCAGTTCAAGATGGATTTTTGTGAGTTTGTAAACTCATCAATCTCACCAGAATCTAGCTGCAACACAAGGTAACCAGTTTCCCACTGCAACCTTGAAAAACATGCTTAATTCAGGCTAATCCAGTCAGAAACCATGACCAAGATTCTAGTTCCAAATCTGCTCAGTTACTGCCCACTGCTCCTGGTAGTCAGTTGCCGAAAACAAATTATCCTACGGGAAATAAAACAATGATGATAGCTAAATAAGCCTAAATGTTGGGAGCCTATGTCAAAAGTCAGGTGTATGTTTGAGTCCAACATAATGGATACAAGAAAAAATATTAAAATATATTATTCAGTTTTAAAATATGTACACATGTACTGGTATATATAACCCAAAAGCAAGGTCCATTGAACAGTAACGGCAGCCATAATTTATTTGTCTGTGGGACTCCCATTAAAAGAAAAAAATATTTTGTATAAATCTATTTTTATTCCTGACTCTATTTTAGTCTTTTTACCATGTTTACCCATTTATAAATTCTTCACAGAAAATTACTCAAGGCCAGTGAATTACAGCTTGGAAAAATAATGCATTATAAGCGTTTTATATGTGGGTTAACTTAAGAATCTGCAGCTGCTTTAGCGCTGGAGAAATTTAGGTTAAACATCTTGCTGGCGGACACTTATACCGATAAACCTACACCTGAAACAAAAAACAGCCCAGAAAGCTTCTGATGCCAGTACTTGCTTTGTTGTATTAGAAATAATCACAGCTAAAGCATCAACATTTAAGAACAACATGACAAAGTAAATTCAAATGCCTTTTATCCCTCTATTATTGATTCTCCACTATTCTCTTTGAGCAACTCCACACCGACTGTAGTGCCAAGGATCTTGCTGCTTAAAAGCCAAGCTATATATGGTAATGCAAATATTTCAAATAAGACTCACACTGGAGGCTACAAAGAAGATCTTCATAAATTAATTGGCAGTGCTTGCTTTTGGGGGGGTTACTCAGATATGAAAAAAGGGCTGGGATTACATTACTTTCAACTGTTTGAGAGAAGAAAGAAAGAAAAGAAAAAGGCCTCATCCAACATTCATGACCCAGTCTGTGAAATACAACACAGACCCAACAGCGTAATCACTAAACTCTCAATTAGGAAAGAAAGTAGTAAAAAACAAACTGAGGTAACGTGCCTTTCCCCTCTCTTTGAGTCTAAGGTGGCTACCAATTATTTCCAATAGAAGTTGAGTGTGCTCACTAGAGGATGTCGATATTAAGTCTTGTGTATTACATGAATGTCCCAATACAAAACAAGTACTTCATATTGAGTATTCACTTATACCAATTACTTATTTGTAAAGCATACAATAATTTCAGGTATGTTGTAGCATGTGTCGTTGAGAGGTAGACACAGCCTGGCACAGCCTGACATGAGCTGACTGTATATTCTTTATGCAGGAGCTTTATCTGGCAAAGCTCCGTAAGTCAGTTCCTCAGATATGTTCCGTACCGACCAATCACATTCAAATGCCGCTGGAGTGTTGCCTTGCATCACACTTGATGTGATGCAAGGCAACAAGCATCTGAAGTCCTGTTTTCAAAACAGTCAAGATGGTGCGCCTGCCGAGACAAACTACTGAAAGTTTCTTTACCTCTGCTCTTCAATCAGTTTTAAAAAATGAAGACAATATTACGTGTTTAAAACCTCAACAGCAGACAACGCTCAGGGCGTTCCTTTTTAAAGATGATGTTTTTGCACTCCAAGTTCGTTTTTTACTTCTTTGTAGATTTTCGCCTAGCTAACGTCATGTCCATTGCTATTCTGATTGGATGGCCTCAAGTAGCTTTGCCCCGCCAAGCCCCACCATGTGGAAAACGACCTGGCATTGTGCTTTTCCAGACTCTTTGCTGATACAGCGAGGAGTTTGTCTTGCCAGGCTTCCAGATTTGTGCATGTTAAAACTCAAGTAAAGCATAATTGGCAGTGGCTCCACTGTTTTTTTATTTAAAATTTTAAATTATGCACTAAAACATAAATCCGTAAACTGTGCAATCGTTACTCAAAGATGAAATAAATATACATACAAATGCTTGCAACATTGAATTATTGCAACTATGTCATTATTCATAGAAAAGAGAGACAAAACAGACACCCACAGGCCTCAAAACAAGTAGCTTTACCAACAACAAGCCTAAGGAGCCGGAGTAAAAGATTCCCTTATTGAGTACTGATTATTGGTATTTGGAAAACCCTACTGTATTCCCCACTGTCAACTCCTATGTGACCATTGTTGACCAATACAAATACAGGCGCACTGACCACAAAATCAAACGTTATGGTAACAGCATTGTCTTGAGTTAAATTATGACTTGACTTGAAATGATGTTAGTTAGTTACACACTATTCATTGTAATATTAAGGTTATGTCAAATGGATAGTTTAGTAAGGATTGGTAACGTATCTGTTTACAACCCCCAGACGGACTATTATAAATTAGTCCTGGTCTAGACGTAGATATCCTCCCGCCAGGCCACACAGGAGACGAAGGTGTAACACGATCTGATCAATAGCTTATATTGCATCACCGCTACTCTTATGTTCCACCCAGCCATCACTGCAATCATGCCGACTCGATGAGAGGTCCTTTAGCACATTTCTCCATCACTTTCCGCCCCACTTTAACTGCTTAATCAAAACAGAGATGCCATTGAGGAGTGTTAAGACCTCTCCTTCATCACAGCCCCCACAGTTAAAATGGATGCTGTGTGGAGTAGTGGGAGGAAATCTTCCCTTTTCCTATCGCATTCTCTCCCCTTTTTTTATTTTTTCTTACATCCAAGTGGGAGTGTCTTTGTTTTTTATAGCTCCCCTAAGCTCCTTCAACCTCCAACTCTGTGGATGGATGGACGGCTAGATGGATGGCGGACAGGCGGCAGAGTTAATGAGGCAGATTGCTCTCTTCGATGCCGTTCGAGGGATTACGGCGAGATTACCCATTCTGATTCCCTTCTCTTTCAATTTTCACTTGGAGAAAAACAGGGAAGGTTGGTGCTGGGCAGGAAGGGCGTGAGTGGGGAGGGTGTGAGGAAGCATGAGTGTTTTGATAGAGGTGAGATAGAAGACGGCGAAAATGACAGCTGCTCAAAAACACTGACCCGAGAATGTATGGAGTCTCCGAGTGATGGTTCCAGTCTGACAGCTGCTTCAGACAGGCCCAAGCTTGGCCTAAATATACCCAGCATGAGGCGGAATATATTATTAGGGAGTTGAAATATTGCTGCTTCATGGGTTTAACTACCAAAATAGACATTTTGTTTTCACATATGTGAATTTAATACATTGAGACAAATGCAGAAATAGTCCATGCAATTATCACTTCCTGGCTCATTTACTACAATTCCATATAAATCTTTAACCCTTGGTACCATGAATCAGTCTGTACCATTTTCACTTGTCTATTAAGAACCTGGGCTGAATACAGAATATTTGTATGTACTTTGTCTATGTAACTTGAAAGGAAATGGCAATTATGAGTCCTGAACAACTTCAAGAAAGCAAACATGAAAAAGCTGGAACAAAGCACATTAATTATGGGGTACAACACTGTTTCAAAATAGAAACATGAAGATTTATGTTCTGAGTTGAACTAGGTGATACATAAGTAAACCGTTTTTCTCATATATTCCCAAAATTACGCCCTGAAAATGAGTGTGCCACCTGCCAATCGCTTTGTGTTTCACGTCATAAATATCTAGTCTAAATGTGTGCGCGCTAAAGACATTGTTTATCCAAAATGAAGCTGCATGCGCACTAAAAAAAACTGTCTGTATTGGCTTCTCTGCCTTGTCACAATTATCCAGTTGTAAATTTCTCTATCCTAACATACAAAGCCATAAATGTCCAGGCCCCAGCATATCTTATCTCTCATGTGCGTACAGAAACTTTTCCCTCCAAGAAAGTTACCTGTGGTCCCTAGTCTCTAAAACTGGAATGAAAGCCAGAGTCTTTGTGATGGAGCTCCTCTCTTGCTTTTAAACTCAGTCCAGGAAGCTACAATCTACATTCAAGGTTTGATATATAAAACTCCTTTATGGTAAAGATCACAGTTAAGGCTAACCTAGGCTAGCCACTAGTTCTACTGCCATAGGTTTCAGCTACCTGGTGGATCTCCCATGATGCCCATGAGTCTTTTTTTCTTTTCATAACTCCCCCTCTACCTTCTTTCTTTTTTCTTTTAACTGTCCTTCTGTTCATATTTGTGTATGTATATGTTCCCTGAGTGCATGTTACTAACTTCCTCTGGAGTTTTTGTGATTCCTATTTTTTATGATTGTGGTTTTACCTCTGTAGGACTACAGCTGTCCTGCTACATATGCTCAATGTACTGGCTCTAGATAACAGTCATACTTCTACATTATCATGTTTGCTACTAGTACAAATAGGGCCTTAATTTATTGTAAATATTGTTAATTTGAAAAAAGGCAATTTTTTCCTGTGACCTGACCCCAAAAACCCGGCATTTGAAAAGCTAGACATTTCTATTCACCAAAGTTACGTGAAGCAACATGAAAGAGAAGCACGTGACCTCATATGCACTTTTTGCACTCAGTGGATAACAAACAGTAAAAAGGTCTGGGGAAATTATTCAAATTACAGGGAAATTTGCAATTATTATAAGTCATCACACCACACAAAGGCAATGTTAAGCACCCTTCATGAGGTGTGCTCAAAGCTCCCAGAACAAAAGTGGATTCATGCACTGGCCCATTTTGCACAGACAATGTCAGCTCATGCTTTATTACTTTATAAAGAGGAAGCTTTTAGGTGTTTTCAAAGGCTTTTTTCGGGGCTACATTGAGTACAGGTCGGAGTCTAATCTAGCAATATTAGTGCTGTGATTCATTAGTTAGAGGCGGTAATTGTTAGCACAGTGGTCAAGTGCACACTGCCTTTTGTCCTCGCTTTATGAGGCTGCACATTTCACAGCAGCAGAAACAAGTAACCAGGAAATGATGGTCATTACTTTAAATCATTTTAGCGTCAATTTGCATTGAAGAGATCCTGATAAGAATGATTAGCTTCTGTATGTGTGTGCTACAGTTAATGATCTTCACAGCATTTAACAAAAACGCTCCCCTCCCTCTAGAGATAAAGCTTAGCTCTCTTACCAGTTAAACTCAGAATTGAAAAAGTATTTTGGAATTAGAGACGAAACAGCTTCACCATGAAAAAGATGTCCAAACGCCTTTCCTTCAAGATGACCTGGATGACTGAGAACCTTCACAGACACTACAGCATTTAGTTACATTGCTCTTTGATGAGTCAGGTCAGTAGATGAGAGAACAGGGTAATATTTGAGAGAGCTAAACACTGTTCTCGTCCGGCCTGGCATTATAAACGTAAGACTACAACTGCATTTCTGCATTTCTGGTAATGCACTAGTAGTTAATGCTGCATCTAATCTTTCTATTTTTTGAAAAAAGCACATCAACTTTCTGAGTCCTGTAATAGCAGCGAAGAAGTTATGTAATATATAATGATATATGATGTGATTATATGATGAGATTACCATTGGTCATTACCTACATATGAGTAAACTAGACTCATTAGAAAAAAAAAACTACTGACTGTCATTAACATGTCAGCAGTGTTACATGCTAACATGTTAATGCTAGAAAATTAAGTTACAAATTAATAACTATGTAAATAGTAACGTTAATATTCTAGGGATAACATGAACATAAATGATAATGGAAAAATGAACTCCATCTTGGAAACTCAGAACACTCAAGGAGCACATGTTGGGTGACATTTAAAAGACAGGTTAGCTCTCAAAGATATGATTTTGGCGTTACGGTGGCAGAGTGGTTAGCACTCCTGCCTAACAGGAAGAAGGTATTAGGGTCGATACCCATCTTTACAGATGACTTTCACAGAAACCTACCCTGTGTCTTTATAGGTTTCCTCAAGACCTAAATTTATTTATTTATTCCCACTGCCGTAAGACATGCATGTGAAGGTGAACTGCCCAGAGTGGCCCTAACCCTGTCAATTGTATAGGGTGTACCCTGCCTCAGGCCTAAAGCTGCCCATACAATAGTGGAAGAAATTGAATGAATGAACGAGTATTTGACAGGGGCAATGTATGAAAGTTGCTGAGCAGAGGTCAAATGAGGTTATAATATGTAACAGTGGGTTGTTCCTGTAGCTAACTCCAAGGAAACACATTAAAAAAGAAAACAGAAATAAAAACAAATCGCAGCACCACTATAACATGTGCTAATGACGACCTGGAGCCATCTACATTATGTTTTAAAGAATTTACAAAGACATTGTGGTGACAGATTATGAAATATCATTTACAGTAAAGTAACAAAGATGTTTCCAATTCTAACTCCACTTTTTATAATAATGTATATATCAAATGTATTTACGGCTGTGTGTGAGTGAAAGAGAGAATGTGTGTTGTTTTTGAAGCTGCACAAGCAAATTTTGTTGTGCTGTTTTTTGTTTATTTAAAATGTGCAATGATAAAGTGATTAGGTGATTCTGATTATAGTAGTAATGCAATAAAAAGAAAAAAATGAATTATCTCAGCCCTAGTTTATGCAGTTGACTCTACAGAATTATGGGAAGCCCTATGTGGCTTATACAAATATAGCATTTTTAACAGGTAACCCTTGTCCCTTGATACAACAAGTGACAAAGTATTAACACTTT
Organism: Neodontobutis hainanensis; assembly: GCA_024349245.1. Classification (NCBI taxonomy): domain Eukaryota; kingdom Metazoa; phylum Chordata; class Actinopteri; order Gobiiformes; family Odontobutidae; genus Neodontobutis; species Neodontobutis hainanensis. The sequence goes on from JALDNG010000064.1 coordinate 1,126,123, forward strand.
CTTCAACATTCAAAAACTACATCCTGATTATTTTGTGTTATGTTTTATGATTGTTATGATGCAAGAATTGCTTTTCCTGTTGTGAGAAAGTATTACCATAATGAATATTTGAGTCAATCATTGTAGTGCATCTACTGAACACGCTGTATGTGAGCCACATTTGCAGCACACAAGTTCCCCTCCTAACTTCACCCCTAGAAGTGACTTGGTTCTGCTGTTAAAACCCTCCTCTCTGCTCTTGCCCTTCGCCTCCATCCTTTGCTCCCCTCTGCCTCGTTTAATTACCTCTGGTGCCAGTAACTCCACAGCCCGTCTCCTAAATCACACCTCTGTCCCAAATCTTATCCGTGCGTCATGTGTCGTTGAGTTCCTTTATTTGATGATGATGGGCTCCTTTTCTTTTTCTTTTTCTTTTTTTTTTTTTTTTTTTTTTTTTGCGATGAGACGCTGTTACGCACCCCAGTGGGCGTTTGGCGACACGGTGGCGCAGAAGTCGTACATATGTAACATAGATAAACCCTTCCCCAAAAGATATCAACGCTGATAGCTTCTACCAAAAAGATCAGATAAGCAGCCACTTAGAACACAGTAAAGAAAAGTCTACCCTCGGGCATTTACCACACATGTGTTTTGCGAGAAGGATTTTTACGCTCACTTTACGAGATATACCCCACGCGTACAGACACAAGTCCACACTCAGCAGGAAAATTTTAAATAAAAAAATAAATAAAATCACACTGCATTTATTATTCATTGATTACACCGCGTCTCACTGGCTACACTTCATCCTTGGCGTTAATCTGGATCAGAACCAGTGAGGATAAACTGGTCTGGACATTGCGTAAACATGGCCACAAGAAGCGAATCACACTTTCCTGTTTGAACAAACGCCTTGAGACCCCCTTTTCCGAAGCATGTATGTTCATCTTTCCTCCACGCACACACTAAACTGTCTGCTCCTACAGACGCAGAAAACAAACAAGCCTCCCACAGACCTCCAATGCCACTTCCAAATCTCCTCCAAATATTGACCCATTACGCGTCGTTTGGTGCTGGCTCCCGCCGAAAACACTCAAAAGACAATCCCTCACTAATGCTTTGTCTCGCTTTTATTCCACCTCGTATTCCACCTGTCACCACTCGGACACGCGAAAGAAGAACCACCACAGCTTACAAGAGAGAAAAAAAGTCCTTACTTGTGTTTTGCGGCAATTGCTCTTCGCTTTAATTCTCCAGACTTTATAAATATCCCTGGATGTAGCCCGAGAACAGGGCAACGTAAGCCACGAATAGAGTGTTTGTTATCCTTCAGAACATCAGCTTTTCCCTTTCGCTCCTGTCTCCTTCAAGACAGATGTGAACGGTCCTGTACGAGTCGCTCCACCTGCATCGCTGCCGTCCATTGAACAGCGCTAAGCACATCCTACACTACGTTCTTCATTTCAAACTAAAACCGTGAAACTAAGAAGCAGCTTTGATGCGTTTATTGTGAAAGAGCAGTGTTGATATTCCTGGTCCTGGTCTGTGGAGGCTTGACGCATCCTCCACCTGCATCCAGCTGGAAGAGGAGACACGGCATCGGCGGTGGAGGCAGCAAGAGCAGCGGCACCGCACTGAGGAAGGCGCCCACAGAGGCACGCCCCGCGCAGGACACACAGAGCTACTTCACCCGGAGCAACACTGGAAACAAGAAAATGGTCTCTACACTGTCTTTTCTAACTGAGAAATATGTTTGAAATGTGAGCCTAAATTGCCCCTTCAGTCATTCTGAAGGCTGTGAGCAGAGGCGTCACAATGGGATGGCCAATCAGGGCAGTTGACCTGGGGCCCTTAGTGAGAAGGGGGCCCAATGAGACAGTGATTATTTTCAAAACTACCTAAACCAATGAGTGTTTCAATTGTGTGGACAAATTTAAATAAAATACTACATAAAAAAAAGAAAAATAGGTTATCTGTTTTTACAAATTAAATATAAATGTATTTAAAGGGCACTGGTATTTGCATTTAAAAATTGTTTAAGATACATAGGGATTTGCATAGTAATTAATTTTTTTTTGTGCAGCATAGAGCCCTTTGGTACTTTCTGCTTGGTACAGTCTCACTTATGCAAATGCTTTCTCAAGATGTGCTGTGTTTCTTCTACAGTGGCAAAATGTATCAAGTATGGTGATGAAACCAAAACGATCATCTGCTGTTTCTCAGTCTGTGGAGGTTCTTTGTCACCCAGGGCATACAGTTGTGCTCATTAGTTTACATTTACATAATGGCTGTATTTGAGATTTTTTGGCAAATTTTCAGAGAATATGAATGATAACTAAAAAACCTTTTTTCACTCAAACCAAGGTCAGGTTTCAGCCACAAATGCCAGGAAAATTGTTTGGGATGCAATAAAAAATAATATGGAGGCATGGTTGAGTCACCAAAAGAAAACCAATACTACGTAAATGCCACAAATCATCCCTCTTACAATACGCCAAACAGCACGGAGACAAGCTGAACAAAGTCATTTAGAGTGATGAGACCAAAATTGAACTTTTTGGCCACAACCATATACGTTACATTTGGAAAGTCAACCTTTCATCTTTTTCAGCAGTGCATGTGTGAGAAAGGGGGCGTGGCTGGTTTTCTCTCAGGACTGCAGACAGGACACACCTGTTTCCAATCTCCTCATCACCCCTAGATATAAGCCTGCTTTTCTCACCTCCACACTGTCAGATGATTCCGTCCTGTATGGTAGAGTTGTGCAGGCCCTTTTGGCGCCAAATCCCTGGTATATTTTCTAATATTTTTGGACCTACTTATACTTACTCGCTGTTCTCTCCATCTGTCTAGAACTGCCTTGTGTCTCACTCCTTGTGACCTCATGCCAGCCAGCCAGCTCCCTGCCTCTTCTGCCTGCTTGAGTTTTTGTTTTTCAATAAACTGTTGAACTTTATTCCTGGCTCTGCCTCTGCATTTTGAGTCCACTCAGCAAAAACAAAAGGTGGCAATACACGGTATTAAGAACTGGGGTATGTAAACCTTTGATAAGGGTCATTTGGGTAGTTTCTGTTGTCATTATGGATTAAAAAAAATTGTAAACAAAAATTTTCTGACAATAAATGGCTTCACCCAACCATTAGTAACTAACTGTTAGTAAAATAAAGGCTTTTGTGTTAACATTTTCTGAAAAATTGCCAAAAAATTCCTAATTGTGCCTGGGTATGTGAACTTATGAGCACAAATGTACATTGCAGAAAGGGTTTCAACAAAAGGCATCTGGATGTAGGGTCATAGACCTAGGTCAAACCTACATTCAGATGCCTTCGCTGTTTCTCAACTCGTACATTGTCTCATTACAATAATTAAAAGGTTTTAAAGAGGGCATTTTGAAAGCTCTCTCTCAACAAAGTGCTTTACAATTGAAGTTTCTTGATAATCTTCTACTTCTAACCTACGTCCAGTGCCTTTTTAAAAAAAAACTTTTTTAGTTATAGTTTCCTGGATGACTGAGAATTTCCACAAACCTTATGCAACCACTTAATGAATTCACTGTGTGTGTATGTTTTAACGGGGTTTTCATGTCTATTACAGGATCCTTGTGTTTTTAATAGAAAATACTCTGCCTCTAAATTAATCAAATCTGGAGCTGCAAAGTAATTTTATTGAAACATGAAATGGTAAAAAAAAAAAAAAATGTATTCAACAGATGCAGTGCTCACCAGATAAACTCCACTTTGGAACTGAGTGGCCTACACCTCATAAAAAAAGATATCTCACCAGAAAAAACAACCAGGATACACATAAAATGTATCGCAAGATGCATATTAAAACATCAGCCACTTGAGATTGCATAAAAAAGTACTTCTGTAAATAAATATTTATATATTGTTGCTTTGTAAAGTATGAGCTTCCATTACTTGCCAATACCTTTTGTCCGAGTAATAAAGAACTTATGTTTATGAAATTATGACTTCTCATTTCATAACAAATTTTTCAAGTCAGTTCTACTAATTACATTTTTTATATTTATTTCTTTGCTCAGTTTATAGCAGTGTAAGTGTGTTGCCAGACTGTTTTTAATATTATAATTTAATATTGTTTAATATATTATAATTTAAAGTATAAATTAGAGTGATTATAAAATAGTTTAAGTCTAAGTGGTGTTGCTATGACCGTACCATGATCACAGGGTCTGAGCATGAACATTTCCCATTTTCACTCTGGGTCCTCACCCATCACATTGAGTTCTGTCATGATACATAATCATGATAAATTATTGTGATACAGATATCGTGATATTTGTTAAAAGATCAAAGGATGCTGTAGATATAGGCATGAGAGTTAGATGTACATAACAAATTACAAGACAAATTACATTAAAATTACTATTTTCTTGTTTTTTTATTTATTTAAAAGGGACAGTGCATATTAATGAACAGGTCAATAAATTATGTACGTGTAACTATGTCAGAATTAGCCAAACAGCTACTTTACATCTGTTGTCCCTGGCAGGTCAGCCAAACAAAAAATAAGATAAGACAACATATAACACAATGCACTGCAATCTGGTTCCTCTTAAGCCACCTTTTGAGATTGGTTTTAAATGTGTTAAAAGTTGTGCAATCCTTTTTGCAGTTCTGGTGTATGTCGTTCCAGATTTCAGTCCCTCCCACTGACAGCACTAGTTTATTGAAAGCTGTGTGCCTCATAGTTACATTTAAATATGCATGTATGGGTACTAGATCATTATCCAACACAATGTAAAGAACCAATTAGCCTTAATATAAAAACACCTTCTGAAGTAAATGAAGCTAAATTCTATATTATGTTACACTAAAAGTCCCAATTACCACCAACATAAAGAGTCTAGTGTCTCTGTGTCTGCCTCTAAAGCCTGACACTGCAGCCTGTAATTATCCAAACCTAACTACACCGAGTCAAAATACAGAGCAATTACTGAGTCACCAACTTATTCTTTCTAAAGATATGACCATCAACTGTTCTCAGGCTATAATTTGCTAATTACTGCCCTCAAAAATCCAGACGGGCAATTATGTAAACAAAACAGTGGCTCCAAAGGCTCTGTTCGGTCATTATCATAAAGAAGAAGAGAAAGAAGCATCTCGCAAATAAAACCACTTTTAGTCCGAAAGGAAATCTTTTGCTCTTCCTCAGAGTAAAACCTTTTATCAGTTTGTTTACTGAGATAAACACATACAGCCAATTTTCTCTCATGAAAAAAGTTTGGCTTTTTAGAAATATTTGCTAAGCAAATGGTTAAATGGATCACAGTAAATATAGGACTCAGTGAAATGTCACCCTAAATGAAATAAGCGTAGAGGGTCCCTTTTAGCAGAACAAATAATATTAGGGAATTGCGGCAAAATATATTTTGGTCTATAGCTCTATTTCCACTGATTGCTCCCGGGCATGGGGAGGCGTGGCCGGTCGACGCAGTGTCTCGTTCCCTTCTCAGGGAACAAGGGTTACATACGTAACCCGAGACATTCCCTTTCGAGGGAACTCGCACTGCGTCGGGAAACTGACACTATGGGGAACAAAATACCCACTACGCCACACCGATCCATGCCTAATCTAGGTTATGAGGCTGGAGTGCATGCCCCCCTTAGGACGAAAGCACCCTAGCGCCTCAGGGAGATGAACTGACCGTCTGCTTAGTTGCGGGCAGATCCCTCTTAGGAGACCCGAATCACACTAACAGTTGGTTTGATTTTCTCCACCGCGAAGACTTCTGCAAATAGGTTTGCAGTGCTCTGACCAGACAGAGCAAATGAAGTCTCACCTTAAACGCCAAATAAAGAACTTATGTTTATGAAATTATGACTTCTCATTTCATAACAAATTTTTCAAGTCAGTTCTACTAATTACATTTTTTATATTTATTTCTTTGCTCAGTTTATAGCAGTGTAAGTGTGTTGCCAGACTGTTTTTAATATTATAATTTAATATTGTTTAATATATTATAATTTAAAGTATAAATTAGAGTGATTATAAAATAGTTTAAGTCTAAGTGGTGTTGCTATGACCGTACCATGATCACAGGGTCTGAGCATGAACATTTCCCATTTTCACTCTCTTAGGAGACCCGAATCACACTAACAGTTGGTTTGATTTTCTCCACTGCGAAGACTTCTGCAAATAGGTTTGCAGTGCTCTGACCAGACAGAGCAAATGAAGTCTCACCTTAAACGCCAGACCTCGATATGTCATCGATTCAAGTGGCTCGAAGAGGGCCTCAGCCAACCCTTCCAGTGCCACCGCCAAGTCCCACGTTGGGACTCTGGGATGAGTCGCAGGTCTCATCCTCCATTTACCACGAAGGAAGCGTACGACCGAAGAGTGCCTCCTCAGAGGCCCCTCACTTATAGCGGCGTGAAATGCCCCAATTGCAGTCACGCCGCTTCTTTTCTAACCGCCCTCTTGTGGAAGGAGCCCTGGAACTGAGTATGATCTCTACTACACCTACAGGCGGGCCATCTTCTGAGCCCCCTCAGGGGCTAGACTCGAAGCTTCCAGCTCTCTGGCTGGGGCCTGAGAAGGCAGGACCCTCCTCGAAGGGATCTGCCATGGGGGGCCCGTCTGCAGTGTTCTCTAGAACTCCCAGGAGCAGCGCTATCGGGGAAACTGCACACAAACGCAGCCTCAGCTACGTCGGAACCATGGCATCCAAAACCTGCAGGGTTGGATGCGTGAGGAAAACACACAATGTTTTTGACAGGGATACCTGTCGTATATATAGACTTCACCACCTCTGGATGAAGTGTCCATTCCCCTCTTGCCTTTCAGCCCCTGCCTCGACAGGATGTCTGCTCCATAATTCTGGTCCCCAGGAACATACATCCCTCTGATGAACGATTGTTTACCCTGGGACCATAGGAGGATCTGATGTGCCAGTCTGTAAAAACGGCGCAATCTCAGACCCCCTGATGGTTTAGGTACGCTACCACCGACATATCGTCGGAGTGTACCGAGACACAGTCAACATTTCCAGGCAGTTTATGTGCCATAGAACACGCTCCTGCCACAGACCTTGGGAAAGAGGCCGTCCATGACCTCGCCCCACCCAGTGAGGGAGGCGTCTGTCGAAATGGATTCCCTGCGACATGTTGCTCCCCGAAACCAAGTCGTCTTCCAGGTTGTCAGGGCACGAAGGGATCTGCGTGTTATCCTGAACAGCCTGAGTGGGTCCCCCTCAGGGACAACCCCTTGGCTTTCAGCCACCACTGCAGGGGTCTCATTTATAGTGGTAAAATATATATTACGTTGGGCTCTGAGCCCCAGCAGTCCTTAAATCTGCTTCGCAGTGATGTTGCGGCCTAGCTTTATACTGGAGACCAACGCCAGTATGGTTTTTCTTGATTTGGGTGACATATGCATTGTCATTGGGTCCCACACCGCTCCAGAGCGTGGTCCTCTGGGAGGACCTCAACACTCTCTTCTCCGTCTTTAGTCTCAACCCCCGGCTCTAAAAAAAGGCAAGGACGACATCTCAATGCCGCCCTGCCATTTCTCGAGACTGGGTCCAAATGAGCCAGTCATCGATATAATTCAGTACACGAATGCCCGGGAGTTTGAATGGAGCCAGGACTGCATCCATGCACTTGGTGAACATGCGAGGGGAGAGAGCTAGGCCGAATGGAAGAACCCGATACTGGAATGCTTCGCCCCCGAAAGCTAAACCTCAGGAACTTCCTGTAAAAAGGACTAATAATAATAGGAATGTGGAGGTGTGCGTCTTCCAGATCTATCGTGGCAAACCCGTCCTCAGACCGGTTTTGGTTCACGATAATAGGTATTGCTTCCAGCATTTTGAACCTGAACCTCCTCAGAGACCAGTTCAAATACCTCAGATCTAATTTCAGACGTGGTTACTTTTCTTTGTTCTTTATTTTGGGAATTATAAAGTACCGGCTGTAGAGCCCCACCTCCCCTTCTGACGGAGGAACCCATGCCTCCTGTACCAGAAGGCAGTGTACTTCCTGCTCCCTAACCCGAGCCTGCCCAATGAACTCAGCCTCTCGGGGCTGACCTCGGGTGTTTGAATATACTGTTCTTGACCCCCCTGAAGTGGCCGCCTGGCAGAGAGAGGCCATCTATTATTGTTCGACGTGCGCTCGCCATCGAGGTCGTGTGCGCGCTGGAAACTGATGTGGCCCAAAGCGTCATAGACGGGTGGGCCTTACATCACCTTTCCAGAGGGCTCTGCATAGAAAAAACGGTCTCAGCCGCTTCTCCCCCGGGGGCCAGCCCTCAGAGGTCCTTATACAGCCAGGACCTCTTCCCCAAAGCCTTCGTAGCCTGAAGGACGGCCCTCGAGTCGCCCTTCTGCTGAACCGGCTTTGTGCGAGAACGCCGCCTCTATTGCCAAGCTCCATGCGGAGGGGCTCTGGCGACGCTACGAGGAGCTCGATGATGGCTGGGGCCGGTCCTTTTTAGAATCAGCCCCTTTTGGCTTGGAGCGGCGAGGGATGAACTGCAGGAACTCAGTCTGCCTCCTCGCCTCCCGAACCCTGCTGACGACCGTAAAACCGGCGTCGCTGAGCAGGTCAGAAGGCGAAAGAGGAGCACACAGGAGGAAACCTTTCCTAAATGCCCCTCCGTGGCCACCAGGAACCGGGCCGCACCGCGGCCTGTCTCCTGGTAACCCGGAGAAACAAATTCATCGCCCTGCGGAGCTCAGCCACCTCCTCAGGTGTGACTGTCTCGCCCTCATCCCAGACTTTACCAGGTCGGCCTGGCATGCCCGCAATATATTACCAAATGCAGACATGCCCCTGCCCGACCTGCCGCTACCTCTGCCCTGCCCACCCTCACCTTGTCTCTCTACACGGCTTGGTGGGCGGCACCGGGGTTTTTAGTTAAAGACCCCGCAGCGGGAGGGAGGTCACTGGCCTTCCAAACACCTCCCTTTATATTTGTTTTGTCGTGCTTCTGTGTTGCAGAAAGCACCGCCTTAATGAGCTCCTCCTAAGCAGGCACGTGAGGTGAGGAGTAAACCTCCGCGTCATCCGCCACAGTGCTGAGGATTTTCTTCTCTCTCTCGCTCAAGCACCGGCCCCCTCCCTCATGTAAGAAGCGTCATCAAAGGCTTCTGCACGTGGAGGAACGGCATCAAAACTGTCTGATGATGATTGAGAAAATTGCCTCAGCAGTCCCAATCTCATCAACAAGTTCTAGCTGCGATCCCCGCGCATTACGCCGCCTCGCCGCCTCAGCGGACGCGTGGCCTGCCCCGCGGGGAGCGCAAGCCTGGCCGGCCCCGTCAAACACGGCCAGGCGGGAGCGCAGCACTCTGCCGGAGAGTGCTTAACAGTGCTCACAGTCAGCTGTGAAAATTGGCAAACCCCGCTGACGCTGAGCTTTTCCTCAGCGTCACCGCCTGGCCTCGGTGCTGAGCACATCCACTTCCTCAGATGTGGATAGTTTCCAGCCAGCCCCTTTCCTCGTGCAGAAGAAGCCTCATCGCGGGCTTCTGCACGAGGAAAATGGGCCTCCGATTTCTTCTTTCTCTATGTCTTATTTAGCGGGTAAATGAGGGGACGAGTGAGCCTCAGCGTCACCCGCCTCGGTGCTGAGCACATCCACAACCTCAGATGTGGATAGCTCAAGCCCCGGACCCTTTCCTCGTGCAGAAGAAGCCTCATCACGGGCTTCTGCACGGGGACAACGGTCCTCAGATTTCTTTCTGTCTTATTTAGCGGGTAAATGAGGGGACGTGTGAGCCTCAGCGTCACCCGCCTCGGTGCTGAGCACATCCACAACCTCAGATGTGGATAGCTCCAGCCCTGGTCTCTTTCCTCGTGCAGAAGAAGCCTCATCACGGGCTTCTGCACGGGAAGAACGGGCCTTGGAACTGTCTGGTAATTGAAACAATGCCTCAGCAGTCTCATCAACTAGTTCCAGCTGCCACCCCCACGATCTAACGTGGGACCTGGCCACAGCCAGCTCTCTCGAGAGCTGACCGAGCGTGCTGCACTCCCAAACAGATCACACACATGGCGTGCGTGTCCCTACCCGTGACATTTACCAAGGGCAGGGGTACACACACTGTCTGAGCTGTTCACTCGTCATTCTTGTCTAAGGATCACGGTCTCTTGTCTCTAACACACACTTCGAGCAATTGTCTGAAGAGCGAAAGACTAGCGCCGTGGTGAGCCGGCGCCCCTTTTATACTTCCGGTACGCCGGCACGTACTACGGCATTACGTTGCACCAATCAGGATTGGTCTAGTTTCATTCATACTTCAGAGCCGTCACGCCGAAGGCGTTCCCCCATAGTGTCAGTTTCCCGACGCAGTGCGAGTTCCCTCGAAAGGGAATAATCTATTTAGTTGGGTTTGTCAGCAAAAAGCCCCAGTCCGCCGAGCGTTCACAGCTGCAGACCAAATGTAAAAACATGCATTTTTTTTTAAGAAACACACTAGATGATACTGTTAGCAAAAATGCTAATAAGGCATGTTACCGTTGCATTTTAACTTGTCAGTGCTTTACATTTGACTGCTTCTCATTTTATTTTGTTGGACTACATTGTTTTGGTTCAGTTTTTTCTGACCTCGGGAAAAATAAGCTTTACGTGATGTTTTTATCACCAATTTATGAAGCTCTTCTTGTTTGAGATTGTTAAAACCACATGAGGTTTCCACTTGAATTGAACCATACCAAAGTTTGAGTCCTCTGTTTTAAAGGAGTCTCGAGGCACGTGTTTGTTATGTACTGAGGTTTGTCTGATACATTTACACTTATCCACGTGAACCACGCTGACAGAGCAGTTCAAACATCAGACTCTGTTTGAACTGCTCCAATCACGGCAAGTCAGAATGCACCCTTAGACTTCAGCAATGTTGCATAGGACACACAAAAAGATTTTATTAATTTTGCATATTTAAAAGAAATACTGTGTAAAAAAAAAAAAAACACAAATCCATTATTAGCAATTGGAAAACCAAATAAAACTTACATCTCCCTTTTTTTATCATCCATTATCATCTAGTGGGCTGTACCCTCACCATCAGACAAAATACAGTCGGTCCACAGCTCTATCGTGCTTTTTCCGAAAAACCCTGTTTCAAAAACCAGTCACTATTTTTATTGGTCAAATGCTTCTAATGTATCTATTTATTTAAAAAAAACATTTAGATAAATAGTTAAAGTAGTGTCAGGGACAAGATCGACATGGGGTTCTTCTGGCGGTCTAGAAATGTGTACTTCATTTTTCAGTGAAAGCACCCTTCATTAACACATCATTAACATATGGAACAGCTTGTTAATGCCCATGTATGGACCTCCACCCAGAGCTATAACTGAAGGAACGTGTGCAAATTAAATCACAAACGCATACAAGAGATAGAGTACTCGACTCCTGGACTCAAACGCGAGTCGTGTCATCAGGCTCTTTTTTGTGACTCAACTCAAGTGTAAACTTCAATGACTCAACTCAGATTTGGACTTGTTTTTATATTGCTCAGACTCAAATTTTGACTTGTTTATTCTCAGACTCAACTCGGACTTCAGAACTGATGACTCGGACTTAGACTTGGAGTTGAGCAGAAAGGACTTGCAAGTGACGCTCAGCGACAACAGCACACAACCACTGTTTGTGTTCAGAGCGGGAAAAGCTGCTTTTATTTAATTCCCACTTCCTAAATAAACACATAAAATATATATATATGCCTATGTAGGCTTTCACCTAATTGTAATGCCACAATCAAAACTTATATAAATGTGTTTAGAAAAAAAGACAAAAGTAAAATCCAAATTAATGTCTCAGTTTGACTCCAACATTTTTTTAGATTTGTAAATTACTTTGGTTTGAGTTGGACTTGACCTGGACTCAACTTGGACTCAATTTTTACCTTTCTTTAGTGACTCGGACTTACAGTTCAAATAAAGATGGCTCGATTTGTACAGTGAAAGTCACTTATAAGAATTAGCACCACTCTTGACCCACATAGGCAAGGCAAGGCAATTTTATTTCTATAGCACAATTCATACACTGGGTAACTCAAAGTGCTTTTCAGAAATAAAATACAATTTACAAGATTTAGATTTAGAAACATAAGAAAAAAAAAAACATTAAAAGAAGAGTGCAGATAAAAAAAAAACACTTTAAGTTGTAGTGTAGGCGGAGCTAAAAAGGAAGGTTTTTAACCTCCCCTTGAACATTGTTAAAGTTGAGGCTGTTTCAGGTTTTTGCTGCATGAAACTTAAACGCTGCTTCACCCTGTTTAGTTCTAACTCTGGGCACAAGCAGAAGGCCTGTCCCAGATGTTCTCAGAGTCCGAGGAGGCTCATAAGCTACTAGCATTTCAGAAATATATTCTGGTGCTAAACCATTTAGAGACTTGTAAACCAGCAGTGCTGTTTTAAAGTCTATTCTCTGAGCAACAGGAAGCCAGTGCAGAGATTTTAAAACTGGACTGATGTGGTTGTACTTCCTGGTGTTAGTTAGAACCCGAGCAGCAGCGTTCTGAATAAGCTGCAGCTGTCTTAACCCTCGTTTTGAGAGACCAGTGAGCAGGCCGTTACAATAGTCTAACCTGCTGGAGATAAAAGCATGAATAAGTTTCTCTAAGTCTGGTTGAGACATTATTCCTTTGACTTTGGAAAGGTTTTTAAGGTGATAAAATGCATATGATGTAATTGACTTAATGTGACTCTGGAAATGTAAGTCTGAGTCCATGATGACCCCTAGATTTCTAACCTGGTTGTTAGATTTTAGAGAAAGAGACTCAAGGTGACTGCTGACACTTTCTCTTTGTTTCTGTTCCTAAAGATGATTAGTTCAGTCAACCACAAGCTACTCACATTCACTCAACACACAGACATTAAACTAAATAATTAATAAAAGAAAAACCTAGTATATCTATTTGATGTTAACTCTCCTCCTCCCGGTCCCTTCAAACTGTTGAAGCACTTCCTCACACAAGCTGCAGGTTAATGACTGTAATCACCTCCACAGATTTAAACTCACTGTAGCTTGTAGATGCACTGCAGGATTATGATAACATGATGAGCCCATAAGATGAAATTAAATGATTTCTGCATAAATCCAGGATGACAGGTTGGTTGAAAAAAGCAGACAGAAAACCTTACCACTTTGATTTGCATTTTTTAACTATTTCCCTTTCTTGTTATTCAGGTCTCAAAGAAACTCCTTTACTTTATTCTCTTCAAAAGTTAGTTGGAAAAAAATGGTTTTCCTCTAGCTGTGTCTAATTTTACTGTTAAAGCTTCTGCAATAACATAATAATGGTGTCAACTAGTGGTTAAATACACAACATGCATCCATGCTTAGGACCTCTAGAAGTTGTAAGAATCGTGACTGTGAATCAAATTCTGATTGGTTAGTTCCCACAGAAACACAGTTGCATTGATTTATCTTGAACACTGAAGGCCTTACTAATGTGAGCAGCTCTTACCTTCTGCACCCCCCTAAACCCACTAAATATGATTGGACAACTGTACTTTACCCTTCATGTCTGAAGCAATTTTAAGAGAGGCCTACAGTAAGGTAATAAAAAATACAATAGAATAATTTGATTAAAGAATGAAAAGTATTTGAAATATAAAATATATACAGCATGCTCTATAGTGTTTTATAACATATAAAAGAATTCCCCAGGCTCAGGTGAAGATGAGACTGCCTGATGACTGCTATCAAATAGAGGAGATGCATCATTTGCTTAATATTTTAGTAATTTTTGCCAAAGTAAACACAATTTTACTGTTTTAAAGGCCATGTTTCTATGTTTTCTTCTTATTAAACAAAAATTCCATCTCTCGAAATACAAAACAGAGTACAACGTACAGCTGCAGGCACCATAATTTAGCCTTATGTTACTAACGTAGGGCTCTGTGTTTTCACACTTTATAGCTCTGAAAACTAGTGTCTCTTTTGTTAGTGTAATATAAGATGTGTAATAATGGATATGAGCAGCTGCTTGTGGTTCATTAGCAATGTGAGCGCTATAAATGTGTTTTTACTGTTTTAACTTCACTTAATCATTTACAGCATTTCATTTCTTTTCCGACCTCGGGAAAACTAGTCATATCATTATGTATTTGTCGCCAATTTATGAAGCTCTTCGTGTTTGAGATTGCCTATGGTCCACTTGAGGTTCACACTTGAATAGAACCATACCAGAGTATACTTGTAAGTGCTCTGTTTTTAAGGGGGCTCAGAGCGTGAGTTTGTTGTGCACTGAGGTTTGTCTGGAGCATTCACACTTATCCATGTGACAGAGCAACTGCACCAGAGTCTGTTCAAACCACTCCAAACACGGCAAGTGTGAAGGCACTCTTAGACTCAGTTTACATGTGTCTCTGTCCTCAGAGAAGTAGCAGCAGTGTGTCCATTTCTTTGGGTACACATTTCCTGTTTTGTGGACAGTCCAGTTCTGATTGGCTGTACCTGACATGATTATGTGAAACAGGACATAAAATGCTATAAACCAAATAAATCCTTCATGCGTCATGACACTTTCTCTCTGTTCTGTCTGTGGACTATGAACCTGGATGTATCTGGTGTGGGACATAAAACTATAGTTACAGCACTGACAAATGTATACTATTATATACTTTTGACAAATAAAACAAACCTATGAGCAGTGTCTCTATCCTACAGCTGCTGCAGCCTTTCTCCTCCTAACTCTGTCTCTGAGCTGATGTTTAAGACAACATACATATTTCAAACAAGCTAAAACAACAAAGTTTGGTGAAAATAAAGAGGTATAACTGTATCTGTCTTATTTATCAAGGTCTCCTGCATATTTGGTATGTACTCTGCCAAATGAGCTATCAATTGTAACAGAGACAGTACAGATACGACTGAGTGCATTTTCACGTCTTGTTTTTTAAAAGAGACTGATGGTAGGTTTAAATTTAGTGCACTTTGTGATCTAAAGTCCTAACTCCACAAACTCTCAAGGAACTCTAGCAAGTAATAAATGTTCTTTTTTCGGAGTACAGCACACTCGAAGACAGGACTGTAACGTTATCTGCACCAGAGGTCGCATTAACCGAATATTTTTTGTCATTGACGTTTTTATTTTATTTTAGCAGGGATGGGAAAATCTGAATGCCATCCGTCATTTTGACGAATTATTCTGAGGGTGATCTGTTGTAATTCCTACTCCTGACCAGTTGGTGGTGAATGTATATATCAATTATCTTGAATTGTGTCATCTTTGTCACGCTGCACTCAGTTGCAAAAAGGTCACGGCAGTAGTTTTTTTTAAACTGCCAAATAGTTCTGATATTGTTAATAAAAGTGAAAAAGAGGACATGATGCAGTAGAGCATAAATGAAAACAAACGGAGAATACTGAGCCGTCACAAACAGCTGTTACGGGACAATTAAGCAACAAAAAGGAGGTTAAAGAAGATGGAGTATCGTCTTCAGGAGTTTATCGTGGCTGAGGTGGGAAGAAGGAAAAATGTTCTGCAACATCTGTAGAAAAGCTTACACAAATAACGGACTTGTCAGGGAGGGCAATACAACAGTTATTGAATTAAGTTCAGTTCATTTTTGTTGGAATCATATTGTGTAATATACTGAGTTCTCTAGAGTTCAAGCACAAAATATCATAGTTATCTGTTGTTCTTAAATAAAACAAATAATCTGTCCTCTATACTCGTCTTGAAATTTCTTAAAATGTGAGTAAAACAAAAATCCATTATAAGTATTATTAAAGTATAAAAATTAAAAATAACAGGTAATAATAGACGAGGACGAACAATTTACACCTCCGTCCGTCAAAATGACGGAGAGTGAAAAAGTTTAGTGCGACCTCTGCTCTGCACAACATTTTTATTATCATATGTTACTGTATAGTGTCAGTCCCTCATCACTTCTCTTCTGTCTGGGACGATGAAATAAAAATAAAACACGTCTCTGTGGTCTCTATGTTGTAAAGCAAAAAATGCACTTTGGGGCGCCATGTGTGTCTAGAATAAAATAAAATAAAAAAAATAAAAAATGATAATAAATGATAATAAATTATGTGACAGCATGATATATCAAATGTGTCCTTCTCTACAAAGACTCTCTTGAAGTTTTTCTATTACTGTGCATAAAATAGCATTCCTCAAGTGCTTCTCGATATAGGTTTCAGTTTTTGCATATTTTCATGTGGCAAATGGATTTGTGTGGCAATATTTTCACCAGTCATCAGTACCGTTTGTTTTCCATCTCTCTAATTATTCACTGCATTACATTTGCATCCTTAAAATAAATCTGCCTCAAATCAATGGCTTTGAACTTTACCACTGTGATCCTCAAAACCCTATACTGCAGCATATTTTTTGGACAAGGTGGACCCCATTTGCTTTCTTCAGCAACATCGCCTGTTACCTGTCCGCGCTGGCCGCTCTCCTTGGCGGCTAACAAAACCGAGGTGTCACCTGAACAAGTGAGAAGCATTTGAGCCGCAGTCATTTGAGTCAAGAAGACCATTCAAAGGTTGAAGCGGCATTTCTACAGCTTCTCTCACTTTCTCTTCATTTCCTCTGCAGACTCCGGGCCTGACAAAGTTCCTCATTAGATGCCCCGCACGGTGTCACTGCTGTCGGCTGCTCTGTCTTGCCTCAGTGGGAGAGCGACTGGGTGTGCTCATCATGTCCAACATCATGTCAGCAAAATTGTCACAGCAAAAGGTCTTCATTTCAGCAGCTTCATAGATAGATTTTCCACTAAGTCAGAGTAGTGGGTTCATTCTGGAGGTGTAAGAGGACTAAATTATCCTTCTCAAGTCCTGCTACGATGGCAGTTCATCTTCTTACAGATGCCTTTACTGGATGTAAGTTCAAACTAATTTTACATTTAGAAAACAATATAAGAGAGTAGACAATGAATATGTAGCCGATGAACGTGAAAGTCCTTCGTTTCTCACCTACAACTAAACAAACAAACAATGCCTTAACGGCAGCAAGGACATCTTCTCTTGTTGTCTGTATTTGTTTAACCTGACAGTGACTCTGATTCATTCATCACTTGTCCTTTATCAGGGTCATGGAGTTCTGCAACTTAAACAGCTGACAGGCCTTTACCTTGGGGCACAGATCTTGGCTATTACAGTCATTGTTATATTCATGTAATACCTTTCAATAAGGGGTGTGTGATATATACTTGATCCAGACTTCATCTTCCATAGAATGATCGACTGTAGACTCTTATTGCAGTTGGGAAGAAGGAATTCTTGTGGATTGTGTCCTGCAGCTCACTGATCTCAAATGTCCACTGCCTGCTATCTGTTGTTCAAAAGCCCAATGCAGGGGATGTCCATGTTGTTCAGTATATCATCTGTCCTGTTCTGTGTCTGTTGCTCCGCTCCTTCAGACTTTCCATACTAATACCTATAGTTCACTGGTATCAAACTCAAAAGTGGTGAGGGGCCACACTAGCCAAAAAGAATCCTTTCAGGGGCCAAAGATTGTGACACTTGGGTAG
The DNA here is from genome assembly GCA_024349245.1 of Neodontobutis hainanensis. NCBI lineage: Eukaryota > Metazoa > Chordata > Actinopteri > Gobiiformes > Odontobutidae > Neodontobutis > Neodontobutis hainanensis. The sequence continues at coordinate 1,143,570 of JALDNG010000064.1, forward strand.
CTTTTGTCTTTTTCTTTATTAGATTTTTCTTTTGAACATAATGTTTTTCCTTTTATGACCCATTTTCATGATGATTTTTTTGTGAATTCAATGTAATTTCAATATGCGCTACTTTGCCTTCTTTTTAAGCCTCCTTTTGACTCCTGGGTCAAAATGAAATTAGTTTGCCTGTTCTGCCTAATTTTGAGTGGCATTATTCCCTATTAGATAAAAAAATGTAAAAATATCACCTACAAAATGTTTTGGAGAATAAAACATTGCAAAGTTTACTGTTTTCTGAATCAAACAGTTTGTTGGTAGCAAAGTTCTTTTGTGCATTAAGTAGTGCAGTAGCATCTTCCAAGCTACATATTCCCAGGCATTTCTGAATCTCAAACTGCTGAGGCTCGCTGATCCTGGGGGCTGACATGTGATAAATTTACGTGATGAAAAGATGCCAGAGGGCAAGGATGGAGATGAATCAATCCCAATGGAGGTGTCACTGTGGCCGGATCTGGTATATGATGCTGATTGAGTCAACAGAGAAAAAGTATGTTTTCAAGTGTTTATTGGGCAATCCAAAAAAGAAGCTGCTTTCAACTTTGAGGATATCAAACAAAAATTTGAGGACACTGTTATAAGAATTTTAATGTTTATTATTACTGGTACTTATAGTTCTCTTCAGGTCATGTCAAATTCATGTCATGTCCTTCGTGCTAATCCAAGCAGGAAGTAGACATAACTAGACTGAGACATGGCTTGTCCCGGGACTTCTGCACCTGGACCATTGTGAACGCCTCTCACCAAGGACGTCACTGTGCTGTATATAATCTCATGTTATGTTTACATCTGCAAGCAAATCTGTCGCTGTACCCTTGTTACTGTGTGTCTGCTTTGCTCATCCTTGCAAGGATTAAAACCTGACCATTGCTTGTTAAATTATAATCGGTCCCGTGTCTCTCTGGTTAAATATATGGATATAAAAAATTCCTATAACATTTGGGGGCTCGTCCGAGATATCAATACCTGCTGTTTCTCATGCGGAAAAGTGAAACTGACGTGCACGGGGGAAATGCACAAAGCATTTCTCTGTAAGTCCAGAGACTATTGTTTTTAAATAGTACAGGCCAGACCTTCACTATCTGTGTGTGAGACTCAGTGACGATATCTGAACAAAGAGAGGAAAAGAGAGAAAAAGAGAGGAGACATGAAGACGTCCGGCTGCGGAACATCTGGACTATTGGAGTTTTTGATTCAGGTAAACAGCTGTTTAATTTATTTTTGTGTGAATGTGATAAACAAACCTTCCGGAAGTAGTGGTTTAGGTTGCTTCTACTTAAACTGTTCGGTGATTACATGTGTTTATCTGAGTATATTTACATGTAGTTATCATTAGTGTAGGAGATCGCTGAACGCTGACCGTCCATGAGACGGGGGTACATGTATGTGTTTTGGTCAAGAATCTTATAAGTGAGGCCTTAACGGGATAAGGTTGATGTTAATCTGTGGTAAAGAGTGCATAGACCTGGATTGTATGCATGTTTAGATACCTGCTTTGTAAGTTTTATGGAATCTCTGAAACTGATACTCCCACAAATGATCACGTGCGACTCTATGCAAGATGAGATTACCGATTATGATAAAAAGTATATGGGTCTGGACATAACTGGTCTAGAGAGTGCATAATTTGCTTTAGTTTAATAGCATGTATCCTAATACCCACATTCAAAAAGTCTTGCATTAACTACGAATGTTGTTTAAATGTACAGGGAACTCGAGTATGGATTATTATTGAGATTCTTAGCCTAACAACTTTTTAAGTGAGATAATAGATCCGAAGTTTATGAGACTTGGTAATAGCAGAGCCTGCAGAGAATTTTCACTGCGTGTGAAAGCGGTGATTTACAGAGAATTAGTGCGTCAGAGTGTGTGACGCAGTCAGATAAAAGTTTTAAAAAAAAATCCACGGAAGTGGCTTTAATGTAGTTTATCTAACCTAAAGGGTTAGAGAGTATTGAGTAAAAAAAGTCTGAGTAAAAAGTGTGTTTGAGAGTGTGATTGGGATGCAACGGTGGAGTGAATGTATAGAATTGTTTTATCGGAAGAAGTTGATTTAGTCTGAATAATGAGCATGAACATTATGAACAGCCTGAATGTGAAAAAGCCTTAACTTGTGATAAGTTAATGCATGAGAATCTGATCCATCTGAGGAAAAGTAGCAAGCGAGATATGAATTTATGTAAATTACAAATACCTGAAAGCGAGGAGTTAATTAGAAAAATAGTAACAGAAAATCTAACATTGTGACACAATTGTACGGTTGATTTAACCTTAATTTGATTCATCTGAATAAGAAGAAAAGCCTACGAGAGTGAGGGGCTTATACTTTTGAGAATAATATAATGTATAATGTTAACCTAAAGTTAAAAGCAGTTAAAAGAAGTTGTGTATTAGGATTAATGTTGTATAAATGGGCGCCATTGTTGAATGTCTAAGGTCTAAGAGTGTGAACATTAACAAAGGGTTAATGGTTTTGTAGAAAAAGTTTGAGAACTGACTTGAAAGCAGTGATTTAAACAATTACGAGAAAGAAAAATAGCTTAAAAATAGCTTATGGAGATAGAATGAATGAAGATATTATGGAGATAGAATGATGAAGATATTTTTCTAGTATTCTGGTGTAACATAGAAGAGAAAAAAAAAAGGGGGAAAAGAAAAATGAGGTTTTTTTTAAAAGGAAGGTACACATGGACTTCAAAACACTAATCATTTGTATTTTTCTTTTATGTCCTGTGAGATTTTTTAGGTCTCGGCTTCTCCGCTTAAACCAGTGCAAACTTCCTCTGCCCTTCCCACACACCTGCTCCTGTCGGCTGAGATGCTGCAGAAAGACAGCAGCAAAACAAACGGTAATATAAACATATTCCAGACAAATGTTTATCTGTATTTATTTTAAACTGTATCTATTGAGAGAGACCAAAGAGGAATTTGTACATTAAATTTGGAAATTGTGTGAAACTTGACCTTAATGTGAATGTAATGTATTTTTCTGAAGAAAAATGCACCATTGCCATGGAGACCGGGAGCGGGGCTGTGGTGGGCGTGGCAGAGGAGGGGGCACTGAGAACAGGAGAGGAGGCCGACACTGGGTCCAGACAAGATAAGGACCGTTGACTGACACTTGAACAGATCAGGAACATAAACACACATGTAAACACACACACATAATAGTACATACACACACATAAAGACACACACATAAAGACACACAGATACAGACACGGAACAAACATGAAACAGACATCTACAGAAGGTGAATGTGCTTTTGAATTATGAGATAAAGTTTATAAATAGTCTGTGAAAGAACAGATATTGTATTGAGTTTGTGTGACACGGTAGAGATGAGATTAAAGATTTAAACAAGTTAAAAGTTCATAGCTTTAGATCTAAAATAAAGTATTGATTATTGGTATTTTTGTGAGACAAATGGTATGTATCTATTAGTACGAGAACTAATAGAGGTCCTTAATATCAGTGTGGTTCAAAAACATGATATAACGTTTATGAAAATGTTCACTTTGTAATCAGAAGAATTTAAAAATGTGTCTTGAAGTGAATTGTGCAGTAGGTATTTCTCTAACAGAGAGAGGTTTTTTCCTCTCCCAAAACAAACCTTGTTTGGGAGCACAAAGGAATTTTTCACAGAACGGAGCGAGAAGTGTTTTGGTTTTTCCCTTTTTGTTTTGGTTTTGACGTTAGCTCCACAATCATTTTGTGTGGGAGCCTTTACATCCGATTCAAAGTCTAGGAGACTTATTTAGGAAACAGTTTGACCTTCTGAAAGGTCTGGAAAAAACAATATAGTCCACCTTGGGATGTAATTAAATTTTTTTTGGTACGACCATTTTGTTTTTTTAGAGTTAGTAAACTAAACGACAACTGAGGTTTAAATATTGTTTGAGAAAAATATTGTCTGGGTGATTAGAAAAACTGAAATGAAAACAGTTAATGCAGATAATAAGTATAATGACCAATGGGTTTTTAAAATGGTAATTTCTAATAAAGGTATAATAATATAATAATAGATGCTAAAAAGAGTTATCTTTACAATAAAGGTTTAAACTGCAATGTAAATATGTAATCTGGGAATGGAAAACGTATCTATATGTTAAAACATATGTTAAAACAATCTTTAAGGATTGGAGGTGGTTTAAATGAAAAGTTAAAGTGTTAAACTGTTAAAGTAGTTAAAGTTTAAGAGCATAAGACAAAATGCTCACTGGGTTTAATAACTGCTTGAAGTGATTTAAAGAAAAAAAAAAAAAAAGGTTTTTGATGAATCTGATTTAAAGTTTGGAACGTTTGAATTATTATTATAATTATTACTAGAGACTAACACAATAGTTTGTCCTTTTGAGCAGAATTTAATAATATTTTTGGTTGAACCTTAGAAGTGTGATGGAAAACACTGAGTGAAATCTTTGGAAACTAAAGATTAAAATCTTAAGAGGTTTAATCTTTGCATGTTTTAAATTAACATTACTGACTATTACTAAGTTCAATGGTGGTGAATGTGAATAAATGAAGAGACGTAGAGTTGATTTTGCACTTGATGAGTTTCGGTTTAACATTGAGTGAAGGGTTTTCTTTTTGTAGAGTCTGATGCAAAATTGTTGGAAACGTGAAATTAGGAATGAATAAACATTTTAGATATGATGCGGTTAAAATTAATATGGAAAAAATGGAAAAACAAACTGGTTTATTGTATTTATTGAACACCTGGTGTTAAAACTGAGCTTTATAGAGACAGTGTGGAACAATTCTAGACTGAACAAACCCCTGAAGAATTGTTATTATAAATGGTAAATGCAGAGAAATTAACACAGAGCTTTGTTAATTTTATGAAAAGTCTTTCTTTTAAACGACAGTCACATGGTGATGGAGTTTTGGAGGAGAGAGAGATGAGGTGTGTTTGAGCAGCTGAAGGAGGCTGTCCTGTTACAAGGTTAACCCCAGAGGGAGGGGTCTGAGGATTTTATTTCTAAAGGAATTAATTTGAAGTGATTGAACAATATTCTGAGGATTTTCTAATTAGATTGAAAATTTAAAGTCTTTCGCTAAAAAGTTTTGTGACGATAGATCATGAGAAACTAGTTCTGATTTATTTTAAAGTTGTTTATGTTTGCATCAACTGAATAAAATATTACTATGATTGCAGATGATACCACTTACAGTTACAGGTAAAGACCTACAACTAATGGTAACTAAAATTGAAACTGAACTAAACAAAATTAAGTTCAAATATAACAGAAACAACAGTGATGCTATTTGGAAAACATAAAGACAAATGCATACAAATTACATTTTATGATTTTACGTTTATGTTTTTTGTTTTTTTTTGTTTATGAGCTGCACTTTTAATGATTAATGGCAATGGCCTTTCATTTTTGATTTTTATGTTTTTTTTGTTTTGAGACATGGGTTTTCCAGGTCTCAAAAAAAAGAGGGAGAAGAAGATTTAAACTAACTGTATTAAAGTGAAGAGGTGATGTGTGTAAAATAGTAATGTAGGGATGTGTTAATACAGTAAGAGAGTTTAAATAAAAATAAAGAAAGTTGACAGGACCGTTCTGGAGAAGCACTGTTTGATCTGACTGAACCTTTCAGATTAAATTAGATTTCTAGCAGACCATATCTGTGGAAACAGGGTTTATCTGTGTTTCATTTTTATGGTTTGATCATTTTAAGAGCTTGTATGGTTTCTGTAATGTGGGACTGAGGACTCAAATGCGCACAAGACAGTGAAAGTAAGCGATTCTTTATTTAAGTACAGATAGTGACAGGAAGCTGGATAGGAGATCTGAGACTGTAGTCTGTGAGAAGGAGCTGCGTTGATGGCTGAAGTGAAGTCGTGAACTGGAACCAAGCCGAGGAGCTGGACCGAGAGTTGGAGTTGAACCGCGGAGCTAAACCGAGACCTGGTGCCGAGCCGGTGACGGAAGACCAAGCCGGGAAGCTGGGCTGAGAGTTGGAGCGAGCCGTAGAGCTGCACCGAAGCCTGGAGCCGAGCCGGTGACTGGAGACCAAGCCGAGACGCTGGGCTGAGCGTTGGAGTGAGCCGTAGAGCTGCGCTGAAGCCTGGTGCCGAGCCGGTGACTGTAGGCCAAGCTGAGGAACTGGGCTGCTAGCTGGAGTCCAAACCTGAGACCTGGAGCGAGGGCTGGGGCGAGGGCTGGAGCGAGGGCTGGAGCGAGGGCTGGAATAAGAGCTGCAACAAACGCTGGAAACATTCACACAAAGTCTGCTGAGTGATCTGTCAGGGAAGAGGTGGAAAGGAGCGGTTTAAATACCTCACTGATGGTAATAGATTGCAGGTGCTTGGGACAGGTCGCAGTGATGAGATGAAGGAAGGAGAAGGAAATTGGAGCGGATCCCTGAGGGAGACGGAGTGGATCTGACAGTTTTGTTTGACGAAAGCCTGGAGGCACTTCCTATGGGTCTAAAAATGTCAGAGAACGTTTGATTTGTTTGTTTGTATTTTGTTTTGATGGAAGCCAACCACAGAAGGTACCGGCTTAGAAGGGAGGATTTGACAATTAATATGGACACTAGTAAGAGCTAATATTAACATAGTCTTTGAACTTATAATCATCTTGGTCTACACCTGTGAGCAGGGCTAGTGACAGGAGTCACAGGTGGATGAGATACGCCCTGAGTACCTCAAGTCTCTGGATGTTGTAGGGCTGTCTTGGCTGACACACCTCTGCAACATCACGTGGCGTTTGGGGACAGTACCTCTGGACTGGCAGACCAGGGTGGTGGTCCCTCTTTTTAAGAAGGGGGACCGGAGGGTGTGTTCCAACTACAAAAGGGATCACACTCCTCAGCCTCCCCGGGAAAGTCTATGCCAGGGTACTGGAGAGGAGAATGCGACCGATTGTTGAACCTCAGATTCAGGAGGAACAATGCGGTTTTCGTCCCGGTTGTGGAACACTGGACCAGCTCAATACCCTCTCCAGGGTGCTAGAGGGTTTATGGGAGTTTGCCCAACCAGTCCACATGTGTTTTGTGGATCTGGAAAAGGCATTCGACAGTATCCCTCATGGTGCCCTGTGGGGGGTGCTCTGGGAGTATGGGGTCCGGGGCCCTTTGCTAAGGGCTGTCCGGTCCCTGTACGACCGGAGCAGGAGCTTGGTTCGCATTGCCGGCAGTAAGTCAGACCTGTTCCCGGTGAATGTTGGACTCCGGCAGGGCTGCCCTTTGTCACCGGTCCTGTTCATTATCTTTATGGACAGGACCGGATTTCTAGGCGCAGCCAGGGGCCGGAGGGAGTCTGGTTTGGAGACCACAGGATCTCGTATCTGCTTTTTGCAGATGATGTTGGCTCCATCAAGCCAGGACCTTCAATGTTCACTGGGGCGGTTTGCAGCCGAGTGTGAAGGGGCTGGGATGAGGATCAGCACTTCCAAGTCTGAGACCATGGTTCTCATTCGGAAAAGAGTGGCTTGCCCCCTCCAGGTTGGTGGAGAGCTCCTGCCTCAAGTGGAGGAGTTCAAGTATTAAGGGGTCTTGTTCACGAATGAGGGAAGGAGGGAACGTGAGATTGACAGACGGATCGGTGCAGCTTCTGCAGTATTGCGGTCGATGTACCGGTCTGTCGTGGTGAAGAAGGAGCTGAGCTGTAAGGCAAAGCTCTCGATTTACCGGTCAATCTATGTTCCTACTCTCACCTACGGTCATGAGCTTTGTGTCATGACCGAAAGAACAAGATCCCGGATACAAGTGGCCCGAAATGAGCTTTCTCCGCAGGGTGCGCTCCCTTAGAGATAAGGTGAGGAGCTCGGTCACTCGGGAGGAGCTCAAAGTAGAGCCGGTGCTCCTCCACATTGAGAGGAGCCAGCTGAGGTGACTCGGGCATCATCTAGGACACACTGGAGGGACTATGTCTCTCGGCTGGCCTGGGAACGCCTCGATATCCCCCCGGAAGAGCTGGAGGAAGTGTCTGGGGAACGGGAAGTCTGGGCGTCTCTGCTTAGACTGCTGCCCCCGAGACCCGGCCCCGGACAAGCGGTAGAAGACGGATGGATGGATGGACATAATAGTAAGTAGTCTCACAGCAAGAAGGTTGTGTGTTTGATTCCCGGTCAGAAGAGAGTCTGCATGGGCTCCCTGTGTTACTGTGAGATTTCTCCAGGTCCAGCTTCCTTCCATTGTCCTAAGACAGGCATGTACAGGTGAACTGGTGAATGTAAATATCCCCCATTGAATGAATGAATGTGACAGTGAATTGTTGTCTGTCAGTGTCTGTCTCTAAGTAACTTGTAAGTTACTTACAAGTAACTTGTAAGTTACTTAGGATAAAAACGTCTGCTAAATGACTAAATGTAAATGTAAGTGTTAGGCCATTGTTAAGGGTGTACCCTGCCTCAGGCCCAAAGTTGCTGAGATAGGCTCCAGTCCCCCAAAACTCCTTAACCAGTTTCAGATTAGTTTTAAACCATACATGTATCAGCAAAAGCCTGATGGGCAGAATGATCTGAATTTGCTGCGGTTGCCTCTATAAGGTTTTGGATTCAAAACTCCCGCTCTGTTTCACCGGACGTGACGTAATGCGCGTGTTTGCTCATTTACCTGGTTCTAACCTCCTGATTTGCTGTAAGTAAACTAACATTTATTTGGTCATTTAAATAAAAAAAATAAATAAAAAAGAATAAAACACCCTCATTAACTATAAATCATAGACTCCTAGCTGGCTTGGGAGTAGGTGAGCTACGCACACACTCGTTGAACTGTAGTTACATCAGGTAACTATAATTTTTATTTTTTTTTTAGCAATTTTGGAATTATTTCAGCTCCTCACTTTGAGCTATAAATACACTTTATAAAGACAAGACCCTGACAAAACATTTACTATTGCTAGTATAATAAAAACCCAATATAAATAGAGACTTGGCTCAAAGAACTTTAAAGTCTGTACATGACAACACAATGACGCAGACATAAGAGGTTATAAAATGATGACACATATAATTAGAATTATGAACTGGATTCACTGCCCTTCCTTTATTCTTTCCTTTATTATCAACATGTTGCAATTGGTTCGATCTGTCGTTTTGTCCTTGGGCAAGGCACTTAACCCACCTTGCCTCCAGTGGTCAGCTGTAACACTGGTAACACTTTGAGTGCCTACTAGGTGGAAAAGCGCTTTAAAAAAAAAAAAAAAAAAATATATATATATATATATATATATATATATATATATATATATATATATATATATATAAAAAGAAGCCATCATTTTAATAATAATAATAATGGATTGGATTTATAAAGTGATTTTCAAGGCTCTCAAAGCACTCCTTTATTCATTCACTCCACAGTCACACACTGGTGGTGGAGACGTGGCAGCCATTTTGTGCCTAAGGACTCTCCAACCTCCAAAACACTCTCACACATTCATACACCAGAGCTGTGACACTGGACGACCATGACCATATAGTATGAACTGTGGGGAGAGCGGGAATTGAACCACCAACCTTGCGGTTAAGGGACAACCGCTCTACCACTGAGCCACTGCGCCCCAATTATTTTATTCACAGAAAATCCTTGGCTTGTAATGAATTTCAACTTTTATTAAAATATTCTTTAAATGAAAAGGATGATGCATTCACATGTAACATAAATAACATATAACATATATATTTTTTATATTTTATCTTTTATTACCATCATATACCATGTTGCAAGAGTAGTAGTCTATGGAGAAGGACCGAGTCTTAGGCTGTACCAGACAACATCCCCTGTCCTTAGACCCTCCATCAGGGTGAGGAAAAACTCAAAACCCCAGCCGTAAAATGAGAAACCTCAGGGAGAACCGCAGAAGGAGGGATCCACTCCCAGGACGGACAGGCCGTGAATGTGTCCAGGACAGTCATTAGCATAAATAGAGTCTATAATAATATCAACATGTGCACAGCAGTGAACTAAGCAGAAATGTAAATTATAGAGCCAGAAGATAGAAGCATAGTGTGTCATACTTTTCCCAGCGCCTAGGCCCAGAGCAACTAAGCTCATCTATATGTCGGGACCATAAGGCCTGTCCAAAAATGTAAGTCTCAAGTCTAACCTTAAATGTAGAGACTGAGTCTGCCTCTTAAACGTGAGGTGGGGGCTCACATGGGAGCTCAGCGCTAAAGAGTACAGAACTAGTAATAAACCTAATCTGAACAAAACACGCACACTATGCTCTCCTTTAGAATCTAATGAGCACAACCCCGCTTTCTTTTTGAAGAAGATGCATAAATCTGGGTCTGGCATAACGTCTTTAGCAGTGACGGCTACAGGGTGTGTCAGTATAAAATGGGCACAAAGCATAGCCCTCTGTTGGTTACTTGAACATTTGCAGGTATGTTAGGGGATCTGTTAAACTTTGTAGCTGACAGGTCAGAAAGAAACTTATGTGGAGAAACAACAGTGTATTTATAATGCCTAAAGTTATAAATCAACTTTCTTATTCCAATATAGTCTTGCTTCTATCTATCTTTTTACAATTGTTAACATCTGTATTGATTAGTGCATCACCATTGGCAGGTAATACATAATAAACTACATTTACATTTATTAATTTAGCAGACAATTTCATCCAAATTAACTTACATTGTTCTAGAGTAATTACCAGTGTTACAGCCACTGGAGGCAAAGTGGGTTAAGTGTCTTGCCCAAGGACACAACGACAGTATGAACTGTGAGTGAGAATTTAACCGCCTACCTTCCGGTTGAAGGACAACTGCTCTACCCACTGAGCTACTGCCACCCCATAATAACACATAAAAAACTAATTAATTTGGGAGTGTGATGTTTGTACTATGTGCGTCTGACACTTTCAAGAGATTACTAAGCCAGAGTCCCACATTATGCAACGTGATCAAATTTTTGAAAAATCATTGATTCATCAAAAACCAGACCTCTATGCCATGTGTGACACTAGCTCAGTGCCTTGTATGGTCAGTCTAAGAAACACATGCAATAATCACCTCTTTTTACTCAGCATCACAGATTTCAAACTAATTTGTAAATGTGATTTGAGAAAAACCTAATAAAAAGAAATAATATAAAATGCACATATAAAAAAAACACTATGCCTTGTTTAGTTTTAAATAATACATAGTGTACTAAATTAAATAGGTGCAAAATCTAGAGGAAACATTTACATTCCTCAGAATTAGTCTCCAACATCCACATTACAGCAACATCCACAACAGAACACAGCTGTTAACTTTTTTCTGACCCATCTGATCACCCCTCTGAACCTGCCTGCCCTTTTCTTTTTTGGGGAAGTTTCCAACAGGATCTCCTGAGCGCTAATGTTACTGCAGCACTCAGGGTCAGTCAAAACCACGGACTCAAAGTCTACTTCACCACCAGGACATGAGTCAGGGTCCTCCTCTACTTGACCACCAGGACATGAGTCAGGGTCCTGAGTGGTCTTTACAAATTCACTTAAACTATCTCTGTTACAAGAACACTCCGGCTCAGGCAAAGCCTCAGCCTCAAAGGTCTCAGAATGAGCCGGTGTCCCAGGTAAATTAGAAACAGAGTTACCGTCTTGGCCAGAGAGCTGATAACTACTGTTTTCAACCAATAAATAATTAGATTGATCTGAGAGGTGGAGGCTCTCGGCCGTTACTTCACACGTCTCCTCCTCAATCTTATGTCTGTGAGAATCAGAGGAAGATTCTTCACAACTATGTCCTAAAGACACTAAAACGTTCTCTAGGTCACTGCAGCTAGAACTTTTCTCATGTCCTAAAGACTCAGAGACTAAATTACCTTCTAGTCCACAGCTGCTAGAAGTTTTGTCATGTCCTAAAGACTCGGACACTAAATTATGTTCTAGTCCACAGCTGCTTGAAGATTTCTCATGTCCTGAAGACTCGGACACTAAATTATCTTCTAGTCCACAGCTGCTAGAAGATTTCTCATGTCCTGAAGACTCGGACACTAAATTATCTTCTAGTCCACAGCTGCTAGAAGTTTTCTCATGTCCTGAAGACTCGGACACTAAATTATCTTCTAGTCCACAGCTGCTAGAAGATTTCTCATGTCCTAAAGACTCGGACACTAAATTATCTTCTAGTCCACACCTTCTAGAAGTTTTCTCATGTCCTAAAGACTCGGACACTAAATTATCTTCTAGTCCACTGCTGCTAGAAGATTTCTCATGTCCTGAAGACTCGGACACTAAATTATCTTCTAGTCCACAGCTGCTAGAAGATTTCTGATGTCCTAAAGACTCGGACACTAAAGTATCTTCTACACAACTACAGACAGGGACATCATTAGAAACTGCATTTTCCTCTTGTCTATTTTCAAGAGTTGCACTATTATTCTCCTCGGTCCATACAGTCAGTAGACTATCACCCATTGTTTCGACTTCCCCCATTGAAATTGAGCTTAATGTACTATCAGACATTTTAACTTAATTACTTAAATTACTTAAATAAAAACTTGAAATAATCAGACAATGGTTTCCTTTTCTGCTGGTTATCTGCCTGTGCCAAAAGTTTTAAACAATTTAAATGCAAATACAATCTACCTTAATTAATTTTGCAGCGTCAATATTCTCCAAAAGAGAGCGCGCAACAGACCGCAGGTCTACTCCTAAGATGAATTATGAACACCAGCAGCTAAACCAGCCAGTATATACAGTCTTCTGCCGTGACATCACTAGGCACATCTTTGCTGCCGTGACATCACTAGGCACACCTTTGCTGCCGTGACATCACTAGGCACACCTTTGTTACTGACATCACACACTTGTTGCTATGGTAACAGTAATTCTTCATTTTTTTAAACTCAAAACTGTATTTATTATTATTTAAAACTGAAGGACAGTTTTAGAACTCCCAAAAGTGTACAATGTGGACTCATAATATGAGTATGAACATAATTATTATTAATTATTATTATGAGACTTCAAATATATTAAAATAATTCAAATCTTTCAACTTTGAGCAGTGTGTTCAGAAACAGGTTTAATGTCATTGGTCTTATTATTTACAACAGATCATGTGTTAGCCTTATCAGATAAATCTACTACATCTGAATTCAAATAAAATAAAGGCACATGATTTAGTTCATACTGACATTTATTACATTCTTTTTCCAGTTTTGTGTTTTTTACAAAATTGACGAGGCACACTTTTACCAAACACAAACTGATCTGATAAAAGCCACAGCCGTTTGAAAGAAAGAGGTCGAGGATTAACACAAACATTTAACACAACATTTGTCTCTGAAAACCCTCTGACACTGACATTTTACCAAAAAAATAAAGTAGTGAGAAACTGTTATGGGATATGTACATCTCCATTAATATTAATATTATATATTATGCTCTCACTCCTGCTCCAGTTCATATGCTTATCCACACACAAGTTTGACTTAATGTCTTTAGCTATATCTCCTATTTGGTGCTAGGCTAACCCAAACAAGACAAAGACATCCTTGTTGCACTACATCTAATCTTTGTCCAGGGACTCTGTCCTGAACACTTAGTCACACACATCTGTGACTGACACGTCAGCTCAATACACGTCCATCCACGACCCTGGAGCTGAGAGGCAGGCATAATGTACACATATAAAAGCTTCATGTATTGTTTACATCTTTAAGCAAAACCTCTGTGTACCATTGTTACCTGGTGTCTGTTTTGTTTCTCTTTGCAAAGATTAAACCTGTCTATTATTTTCAAATTATATACCGTCTCCATCGTCTGCTCATTTAATCTGTAAAGTAAAATTCTTATAACATTTGGGGCTCCTGGGATATCAACATCTGCTGTTTCTCGTGCACAAACAAGCATTTCTGTGTTTAAATAGTACGGGCCAGACCTTCACTATCTGTGTGGGAGATGCGATGACGATATCTGAAAAAAAAAGGAGAAAAGAGCAGAGAGACGATGAGAGGACAGAACTGAAGTCTGTCTGCGGAAAGACTGGACCATTCGACTAAAAAGTCAGGTAAAACAGCTGTTTTTTGTGTGTGATTGTGAACCAAAAAACTTCTGGAAGTAGTAGTTTGGGTTGCTTGCGGACGTTTAGTGGACTGTATGTAGTTACATCAACCTAACTGATGTGTTTCCATGAAGTTGGCAAACGTAGAAGGTCCTTAACACTGAAATTCGAGACCCTGCTTGTTGAATGGTGAGAATTAAACAGGAAAATAGTTTAATCAAGACCCTGCTAGGTTTATAGTGAGAATAATTGCTTTGAAATCGAGACCCTGTTTATGGTGAGAATTGAAGCTGATAAAAGTATGTGTTTTTGTCGAGATCCTGCCTATAAAGGTGCATGGTCAGATTTAAACTGGATGTTTGGTGTTGATCTATGGTAAAATTTGCAGATTTTGCTCTAGTTGAATAAGCATATATCCTAATACACCACATTCAAATGTCTGGCCGAACTAGTAATGTTGGTTTAATGGTTTAATGGTGTGTTGGACGCACTGAAGAGCTCGAGCTGACTCTTAGTCGAGACCCTGCCGAATCCTTTGATAAACGGTGAGATTGGAGCCTGAAGTCACCTGACGTTATAGTAAAAAAGCAGGCCTGGGGAGAATTTTTCACTGCGTATGAAGCAGTGCGATAGAAAAAATAAAAGTTGAAGTGGGTTTCTGATAAAAATTTGGTTTTGATGAAGTTTGGTTAGCTAACCTTTGATAAAACTGTTAAAATAAAAGTGTGATTGGGACGCGACTGTGAATTAAATGCATTCAATTAATTTTATTGGAAGAAGTTGATTCAGTCTGAATAATGAGATCGAACATTAGTCAGCCTGAATGTGAAAGAGCCTTAACTTGTGATAAGTTAATGCAACAGAGTGACTCAGAGAAGTGGATCTATCTGAGGAAAAATAACAAGCGAGATATGGATTTATGTAAATTACATTAAACTATATATTATATTATTATTAAAGTACCTGAAAGCGAGGAGTTAATTAGAAAAATAGTGACAGAAAATCTAACATTGTGACATATTTGTACTGTTGATTCATCCTTAATTTGATAATTCATCCATAATTTGATCCATCTGAATAAGTAGAAAAAGTTTAGAGACACAGTGAGAAGAAAGGCCCACGAGAGTGAGGGGCTTATACAGAAAATAATATAGTGTTGACCTAAAGTTAAAAGTTAAAAGTTGTGTGTTAGAATTAATTTTGTTGGAATGGGCCATTGTTGGATGTCTAATAATGTAAACCAGAACAGAACAAACGTTTGATGGTTTTGGCATGTAGAAAAATTCAAAGAGCTTTTTAATTATGATAAAGTTTATAAATAGTCTGTTAAAGAACAGATATTGTATTACGTTTGTGTGACACAGCAGAGATGAGATTAAAGATTTGACAAAGTAAGTCCAAAACTGTGAATAAGTTATAAAAAGTGCATAAAAAACCTGATAACACTGACAAAATATATATATTTTTTTACAAATGTTTCCCCCTGTGAGCCACTGGGTCTGAGCCTCTCTCAGCGTCTGTCTACCCCCCCCGCCACACTCCTCCAAACCACCCGCTCCACAAAGGCCTACAAGAAGCTCCCCAGTGCGCAGCGGATCAGACACAGAAGCGGTAAGATACAGAAACACATTTTCAAAATGTAATGTAATATGCACTAAATTTAACAAAAAGAAAAAAAAATAGGCTTTTCTCAATGACGTGAAGCCTGAAATGAATACTGATTATGTTGTATTTCTCCGAGGAAAATGCACAAATTCCTATGGTCACCGAAGCGGGCGAGGCCGTGAGAGGTGGACGTGGCAGAGAGGACGACATGTCTGCAGCGGGACAAGGAACAGAGCAAAGTGTGGAGGCTTGAGACCCAGACCCAGGCCACAGCAGGAGCAACACTGACCGGACATCAGGAGTTAAGTCATGTGACCACAGCACATGACACACACATAGTGCCACTTAAAATAAGGTTACCAGAAGAAAAGAAATGAACATTTATGTATTTCTCCGGTTTGGTTCTGACAAAGTGTTGAGAAGTGGATTCAAAACAAGCACTGTTTGGATTCACAAAGGAATGTTTCAACACAAGATAACAGTCTATGCCAGTCAAGGAAACAAGGGGCTTCACAGCACCTCCCTTTTTGCTCACGTCCGGAGCAAGAAATGTTTTGGTTTTGTTTTTTTTTGAGCTGGAGTTTTAGCTCCACAGAAAGTGTGGGAGCCTTTTACATTAAACAAACATTTTAATGTTGAAAAATGCTGAAGTAGAAATGTCAGTGACAGAAACAGATTGTGTTAAATAAAGGTTATAAAACTTAATCAGGAAACTGTTTGACCTCCTGACAGGTCTGTGGAGACAAATATAGTCTACATTTTCAGTTGTTTCAGTTGTAATGTTAGATTAATGATGATTGTGAGAACTAGAGACTAACACAAGAGTCTGTCCTTTTGAACAGGATTCACTAATTTTGGTTGAACCTTAGAAGTGTGATGGAAAACACTAAGTGAAATCTTTGGAAACTAAAGAGTAAAATGTTAAGAGGTTTAATCTTTGCATGGTTTAAAGTAGCATTACTGACTATTACTGAGTTCAATGGTGGTGAATCTGAATAAATAAAAAGACGTGGAGTTGATTTTACACTTAATGGGTTAAGTTTCTGTTTAACACTGAGTGAAGGGTTTTCTTTTTGTAGAGTCTGATGCAAAATAAGTAGAAACATGAAATGAGGAATGGATAAATGTTTTAAATCTGCTGCGGTTAAAATTAATATGGAAAAAATGCAAAAACAAACTGGTTTATTGTATTTATTGAACAACTGGTGTTAAAACTGAGTTTTACAGAGACAGTGTGGAACAATTCTAGACTGAACAAACCCCTGAAGAATTGTTATTATAAATGGTAAATGCAGAGAAATTAACACAGAGCTTTGTTAATTTTATGAAAAGTCTTACTTTTAAACGACAGTCACATGGTGATGGAGTTTTGGAGGAGAGAGAGATGAGGTGTTTGAGCAGCTGAAGGAGGCTGTCCTGTTACAAGGTTAACCCCTAGGGAGGGGTCTGACCCAAGAGTTTTGTTTTTGAGGATTTTATTTTAAAAGGAATTAATTTGAAGTGATTGAACAATATTCTGAGGATTTTCTAATTAAATTGTGAATTTAAAGTTTTTGGCTAAAGGTTGTGACGATAGATCATGAGAAACTAGTTCTGATCTATTTTTAAATTATTTATGTTTGCATCAACTGAATAAAATATTACTATGATTGCAGATGATACCACTTACAGTTCCAGTTAAAGACCTCCAACTAAGGGTAAATAAAATTAAAACTGAACTGAAATATAACAGAAACAACAGTGATGCTATTTGGAAAACATAAGAGGACTAATAATTAGAAATTATAATTGATAGACTGAAATTTTAAAATGCTCAATGCCACTGGCCTTTCGTTTTATGATTTTATGTTTATTATTTTTTATTTTATTTTTGTTTTGAGCCATGGGTTTTCCAGGTCTCAAAAAAAAGAGAGAGAAGAAGATTTAAACTGTATTAAAGTGAAGAGGTGATGCGTGTAAAAGTGTAATGTAGGGATGTGTTAATACAGTTAAAGAGTTTAAATAAAAATAAAGAAAGAAAGAAAGTTGACAGGACCGTTCTGGAGAAGCACTCTGGTCTGATTGAACCTTTTAGATTAAATTAGATTTCCAGCAGACCATATCTGTGGAAACAGGGTTTATCTGTGTTTCATTTTTATGGTTTGATCATTTTAAGATTTTGTATGGTTTCGTTTGACAAAAGCCTGGAGGCACTTTCTATGGGTTTAAAAATGTCAGAGAATGTTTGATTTGTTTGTTTGTTCTTTATTTGGATGGAAGCCAACTACAACAAGTACCAGTTCAGAAAAAAAGATTTGACAATTAATATAGCCACCAGTAAGAGCTAATATTAACATGGTTCATTGAACTTAGAGTCATCTTGGTTTACACCTGGAGTACACTTGTGAGCAGGGCCAGTGACAGGACGTCCTGTAACATCACTCTGAACCTGACAAACAGAGATCAGGGACAGGTGCAGTGCAAAGCAGAAGTCTGGAGGTTTTGTGAAAGTAAGACCCTTAGACCAGCATTGCCTGCTGACCGCAAACATGCGTCCTTAAAGGATCCTCGTTTTATTTGTTCACATACAATGTGACGAGAACATCGTGAGTAGAACCTCACACCTTAGGAACCAAACAGCAGTTCATTCAGGTTCATTGGAGAGCCCCAGATACATCGACAAGAGGGGGGTCCTTCGAGGTGTCCTTAATGAATATAAGGCTAAAATTCAATTAGCATTGAAATTAGAATTTTACATTTGAGACAATTTATGCAAATGTGGATTAAATTAATTAGATTTATAACCAACAAAGGTTTATGAATTGGACAAGAGATGCTGTAACTGTGAATTGAAGCTGGAGATGAATTAAAACTGGTCCAAGGACTGGACAGAACAAATAGCACTGAGCTGCTTTGAACTGAAAAGGTGGGATCTACAACAGGATGTCATCCAAAGTAACACAGGTCTAGTTAACAGCATAACTAAAGCCTTTAAGAAAGAGCTTCACACTCTGCAGAAGGATTGGCAGAGTATTATTGAATAGATTAATTGATTTTGACCTGGTTTTAAAAAATAATTACAAAATATTTGGAAAAGTGACTGAGACTTTAATTATGTATTGAGATGTACTTCCATGTCTTATAACTTTTGTTTGTGTTGATTTCCATGTATCCGGAGCTTGTTGGTGAGATTGATGGATGTGGCCATTGCTGGGTCAACATTCCTGGACATGCACCTGCCCAACGACTGTGGTCGAGGCTTTGACCTCAGATGAACACTTTGATATCTGAGGGACGTTAACATCTGCATGAACACAAACGGGACAACAGCTCCAGGACGGATCATACTACAGTCCTAAGGGCCGTATGATTCATTGAAGTTATGATGCTTAAGAGAATTGATTTTAATCATTATGAATGTGCATATGTCTCACTCCATGTGTTTTTCTTTTCGTTACAGGGACATTAATGGTCAGGCAGGGACAGGCCGGAGATCTTGAGTCCGATGGGCCGACCAGCTTAAACTCTGGCATATTTTTCTACGTTATTTTGGAGTGACACTGTGTTTTGATTTATGGACTTTTACAAATTTGATTTTGAATGATTGTGAACATATCCTGTATAATCATTTTGTCTTTGATTTGAAATGTGTTTGAGATTCAGTTGAAGTGATTACATAAAGTTGATGCTTGATGTTTGTGTGTTGACGCCGCCTTGGGGCAAGGGGTGGACAAAAGAGTTTTTCCCAGCGTTAGGTCAAATGGTCAAGTGTACTTAGGCTAGGTCAGATGCCCTGCTGGGTTTTCGCTTTGTCAAAAGTAAACAACTCACACTCAAGCTAGTAGATTGTTTATGCTAATTGCTATCAGCATAAAGAGGGGGGAATGTTATAAGAATTTTAATTTTAATGTTTATTATTACTGGGACTTATAGTTCTCTTCAGGTCATGTCAAATTCATGTCATGTCCTTCGTGCTAATCCAAGCAGGAAGTAGACATAACAGGGCTGAGACATGGCTTGTCCCGGGACTTCTGCTCCTGGACCATTGTGAACGCCTCTCACCAAGGACGTCACTGTGTTGTATATAATCTCATGTTATGTTTACATCTGGGAGCAAACCTGTCGCTGTACCCTTGTTACTGTGTCTGCTTTGGTTCTCCTTGAAAGGATTAAAACCTGACCATTGCTTGTTAAATAATAATCGGTCTCCGTGTCTCTCTGGTTAAATATATGGATATAAAATATTCCTATAACAGACACACATACAAGTAGCTAATTTCAGAATAAGCTAGCTAACCTAGCCATCAGTTTGCCAAACATCTAGCAACTTGACAATTTTGCATAAAGGGAAATGGCACATTGTAATTATTTAAAAATCTGAACTCTGAGGGTGCAGAAAAATTGCCCTTAAAGATATCCAAATTAATTAGCATATGAAAAAATCAGTTTTGATATATTTCCGGTAGGAAATTTACAAAATATAATTATGGAACATAATCATTAATTACTTACCTAATGATACAATGTATTTTGGCTATTGCTACACATTTGCATTCTATGTTGTTCAGGGTCTCAAATATGTTTACTGTAGTAATGACATTAACCAGCGTATAGATAGATAAGACTTTTTCAAAAACAAATCTATGCCCTTGATAGTATATTTTGTAATACAAACTGCAAAACACTAGACCGTTAGATGTGCACAAATACATGACAAATATTTGCAACTTTTGCTATAAAATTACATCTCAACTAAATAATTCAACAATTAGAACAGGGTACTTTACGTTTGACAATTTTCCTACCCACATTTGACATCACTCCCACAAAGTCTCATGATTTCAATCTCCTGCTTGGATTCGAAGAGATAAATCCACTGGAGCTTAGATGTACTACATTAGCCACTGTCACACATTACCTTCAGTGTTAAATAAGTGTTCAATAAATAAACTATTACAGTACATGTAAAAGAGAATATGTGGAGGACAGAGTGGGGGCACCCACATGAAATGCCTCAGTGGCTCAGCAGTAGAGCAGATGTGCCTCAACCAGAAGGTTGGTGGTTAGATTCCTGCATTTCCTACAGTTCATACTGTTGTTGTGCCCTTGGGCAAGACACTTAACCCATCTTGCCTCCAGTGGTGTTCCAGGTGTAACACTGGTGAATAGAATCTTATTGTACGTCGCTTTGAATAAAAGCGTCAGCAAAATAAATAAATGTTAAATGTAAAATGGCCACCATGGAAATGAAACGTGAACTCGCCAAGAGCATCCATGAATAAAGAGGAACATTGAATACAAGGCAATGTAGCATGTATTTTAGAGGAGGTGGCCCCACCCTAACCCAAGAGCAATTTACAAATTTGATCCTTAATTTCAGTATTCAAGGACTGCATCCAGTTCACACTTTGGACAAGACTACAGAGATTTTACCATCTATGCATTTGATGTCCAGGAGAACATTGGGAAGAATACTTGCACTGAGATTTTAACATAATAGACAAGGTAACTGTTCCAACCACAAATAGTGGTTTGCATTTTGTTAAGGCTTTCAGTGTCTTTGAAGAAATTCAAAGGACCGTTCAAGACCGGGAAGAGGAGGATGAGGAAGAAAAGGAAGGAGATGCTGTAGTCATAAATGTTACAGACATCTTAAATGAAACTGAAGAATAGTGCAGTCTCCCATCTCATCAGCAATGAGCCTGCCACACCCCCATTCTGTTGCAACAAGAGACGTTGAGAGTAAAACGTAGATCAACGATTGGCAAATGCCAGAACCAGGTCCATTATCGATCATTATACAAACGAACAATAAAAATTTTAGACAGAAAACTTTTACCATTGTCCAATACTGCAAAAATATAAACTACATAGCTAGGAAAATATGATCAAATACTCAAAACTATGCCTAAAATACAAGATCATTCATAGTATATCATTCCCTCCACTCAGCCAGTTCATTCAGCCGAGCACTGCAGAACCAGAGGAGCAGCGAGAGGAGATTGTATCATACCCTTTAGGAAAAGTACATTTGGTCAATCCACCTTCTCGGTCTCTGCAGCTTCTGAATGGAATCATACACCCTCCACCAGCCGAAATCTAAACACCTACCACACATTTAAGATACAGCTGAAGAAATGGCTTATTGACAACCAGCTCTGTGAGACTCTACCTCTCTCTGCTCCTGCTGCCCTCTTGCTATGTCCCATTTCTGATGTCTGATTGTTGTGTATGCTTTGTTTGTTTGTGATGACAGATTGTTTTGTCTGTGGTGATTATGTTGTTTACTGTATATTGTGTAATACTTTTATAGATTTGTGCTATCTTTTTGTAATGTTTTGTAACTAAACATTTTTATTCCTTATGTCTATGTTATTCCTTATGTTCCTATGCCTGTCATGGGACTACAGATGAAAAAGAGCCTGTTGGCTAAATCTGACATATTTACAGTTTTCTTTCTGTCTATCAATATGCACTGTCACTA
The DNA here is from genome assembly GCA_024349245.1 of Neodontobutis hainanensis. Taxonomy (NCBI): domain Eukaryota; kingdom Metazoa; phylum Chordata; class Actinopteri; order Gobiiformes; family Odontobutidae; genus Neodontobutis; species Neodontobutis hainanensis. Next base: position 1,165,632 of record JALDNG010000064.1, read on the forward strand.
AAATAAATACATTAAAAATATAGGGTAAAGGATAATATTATCTTTGTTTTGATATGTACTTAGGTTAGCTGGTGTTTCATGCAGTAATCCATGTATCTGTCTAAACATAAGACAAACACATATGTCTAACTGAGCTTAATGTTGTGAATTTCTCTCTGAATGGTTGTAAACTAAATGTTACACTTCTACTACTTTTTAGAATAATGATGATTATGAAATAATACTGTTTTCTTATTCATTATCATCATTGTAGAGTAATCAAGCATTGTTTTAATATTTCAGTGTATTTAAATTATGTTATTTATGTTTTTCTTTGTTTTTTCTTTGCATTTTAAAGGTTACAGAGCTTCTGACCAAGGCCCTTGATGTACTATAATCTGATAAAATGGCCTACACTGGTAGAGACCATCATCAAAAGAAATCTACTTTTTTCTATGTTCAGACTGGCATACATCCCCACTGGTGAGCAGGCTGCTGTTGTGTCAAACCTAAAAGCAGAAGTAAACCTGCTTCAAACTCAAAATCAAGAGGATCACATCCAAACCGATAGCGAGGACCCAACTGAAGCTGGTAATAAAGTAACTGGATACTTCCCATCAATGAGAAGAAAAACAGCTCTGGATGAAGTGGACAGCTACTTCCAGTCTACTGAAATCAACCTTGTCAATGATGAGGAAGTCCCTGCTAGTGCAGCTCTTGAACGGCTCTTTAGTGCAGGAAAATTCATTTTCCGTCCCAATAGAAAGCAATGCAAATTTTGAAAAGTCTGGAAAAACACCTATGATAATAACAAAGAAAAAATCTGTGAAAGTTCTCAGTCATCCAGGTACACTGTCCTTTCATAGCTAACAACTATGAGACCAAAACAGCCTGGTCCAATCAAGTTTAGTTTCAGGTCTAACCCTTCCCTCTAGAGACATAAGCACAGCTCTCTTACCAGTTAAACTCAGTAAAAAACTAAACATGTTGCAAATACTAAACGTCAGCACTGCTATTGACCCTTTACCAAAGGTTAAAGGGTCAACAGCACTGCTATTGACCCTTTAACCTTTGGTACCTTTGCATTGAATAAGCTTTGGATTTTGTGTCATGGGCACATTATATATCCACAATCAAATAAGTATACAGAAAGCTTTTTTTTAGAAAAAAATATTAAAATGCAATGTATATGTTTGTCCTATGTCATTTAATTACAGGGAAGGTAACACATGCAAAAATAGATTTTACACCTTAGTGGGTGATCAATCAGAATCCTCCGGGAACAACTGAACACACTTTGAGTATTGACAGACAACTCAATTTTGTACTTTTACAGTGTGGTCATCCATCTAAACATGAGCGAACAGAGCCCTAAAGGTGCGTCCACGTCAGACTGGAACGGCGTGTCGACACAGACCCCAGTCCCACTCAATGAACCTTCAGGGTGGGTGCATCAATCAAAGGCTTAGTGAGCAGTGAACACCAGAGAAGCCTGTCAAAAGAATATTGACAGAATAATTTTTTTCAAAGTTGGAGATCAGAATAAAGAATCAAGGTTGTTTATTTTTACTGCAGAAGGTTGTCACTTTAGATTTTTTACAGCTGGAAGTTTGCATCAAAAACTCATCAATGTATACAATGTTTCAAATTGGTTTGGTAACTGCTTTCCAAACCAGTATGGCTCCCTCCCAGGAGAGGAGAGGTATGGTAGAGACGTAAGGAATGAGGAGGTCAGACAAATAGTGTGCTGCCAGACCCATCAGTGCTTTAAAAGAAAGTAATACATTTTTTTTTTAAAATCAATGCAATACTTCACAGTGACCCAGTGCAGGGACATAAGGACGAGCGTGATGTGGTCGTGTCTGTGAGTACTGGTGAGGAGTCTAGCGGCAAAATTCTGGAGCAATTGTAGATGGTGACTAGAACTTGCATTACAATAGTACAGTTAAATAAATAGATAAAAGCCTTTTTCACTCACACGTTAAGCTATCAATTAACATAATATTTAATTTGTCTTGATTTTCTTTATTCACATTCACTTCATCTTCATTCTAAGAACCTGTTTGAGTTTGTGTCGCTATGCCGCCACAATTTCTATTTGTTCATGTGACTTCTTGGTTATGTGTGATTGGTGGGACATAGTTATGTAGAAGATCAACTAGGCATCTCTCTGGCAAAAAATAAAGCAAAGAATGAGTTGAATAAATCAAATTTAAATCAAGTATATATATATATATATAAACTTTGTCCTTCACCCTCCGCGGGTGGTCTCATCCTTCGAGCTCGGGTCCTCTACCAGAGGCCTGGGAGCTTGAGGGTTCTGCGCAGTATCTTTGCTGTTCCTAGTACTGCACTTTTCTGGACCGAGATGTCTGGTGTTCTTCCAGGGATCTGCTGTAGCCACTCTTCCAGTTTGGGGGTCACTGCCCCAAGTGCTCCGATGACCACGGGCACCACTGTCGCCTTCACCTTCCAAGACTTTTCTAGCTCTTCTCTGAGCCCTTGGTATTTCTCTAATTTCTCATGTTCCTTTTTCCTGATGTTGCAATCACTGGGTATTGCCACATCAACCACAACGGCTTTCCTCTGCTGTTTGTCGACCACCACGATGTCTGGTTGGTTCGCCATTACCATTCTGTCAGTCTGAATCTGGAAGTCCCACAGGATCTTGGCTCGGTCATTCTCTACCACCTTTGGAGGTGTTTCCCACTTTGACCTTGGGGTTTCCAGTCCGTACTCCGTGCAGATGTTCCTGTACACTATGCCAGCCACTTGGTTATGGCGTTCCATGTATGCTTTCCCTGCCAGCATCTTACACCCTGCAGTTAAGTGTTGGATTGTCTCAGGGGCCTGTTTGCACAGCCTACACCTTGGGTCTTGTCTGGTGTGGTAGATCTGGGCCTCTATTGCTCTGGTGCTCAGGGCCTGTTCCTGTGCAGCCATGATGAGTGCCTCTGTGCTGTCCTTCAGTCCGGCCCGTTCTAGCCATTGGTAGGATTTCTTGATATCAGCCACTTCAGTTATGTTCGGTGGTACATCCCATGTAGGGTTTGTCCTCCCATGATGGTCCCTCCTCCAGCTCCTCTTCCGCTGCTCCCGTTGCCTGAGACATTCACTAAGCACGTCATCTGTCGGGCCTTATCTTTGATGTACTTGTGGATCTTGGATGTTTCATCCTGGATAGTGGCTCTCACACTCACTAGTCCACGGCCGCCTTCCTTACGGCTAGCGTACAGTCTCAGGGTGCTGGATTTGGGATGGAACCCTCCATGCATGGTGAGGAGCTTTCGTGTCTTAACGTCTGTGGTCTGTATCTCTTCCTTTGGCCACCTTATTATTCCTGCAGGGTATCTGATCACTGGCAGGGCATAGCTGTTTATTGCCCGTGCCTTGTTCTTGCCATTGAGCTGACTTCTTAGGACTTGCCTTACTCGTTGGAGGTATTTGGCAGTTGCTGTTTTCCTTGTTACCTCTTCAAGGTTGCCATTTGCCTGTGGTATTCCAAGGTACTTGTAACCATCCTCAATGTCTGCTATTGTTCCTTCTGGTAGTGAGACCCCTTCTGTGTGGACTACCTTCCCTCTCTTTGTCACCATTCGACTACACTTCTCAAGCCCGAATGACATCCCAATGTCAGAGCTGTAGATCCTGGTGGTGTGGATCAGTGAGTCAATGTCCCGCTCGCTCTTAGCGTATAGCTTGATGTCATCCATGTAGAGGAGGTGACTGATGGTGGCCCCATTCCTGAGTCGGTATCCATAGCCAGTCTTGTTGATTATTTGGCTGAGGGGTTCAAACCTATGCAGAACAGCAGTGGGGACAGAGCATCTCCTTGGTATATGCCACATTTGATGGATACTTGTGCAAGTGGCTTGCCATTGGCCTCAAGGGTGGTTTTCCATAGCCTCATCGAGTTTGCAATGAAGTGTCTTAGAGTCCTGTTGATGTTGTACATCTCCAAGCATTCAGTGATCCATGTGTGTGGCATTGAGTCATATGCTTTCTTGTAATCAATCCAGGCAGTGCACAGGTTGGTGTGTCGGGTTCTGCAGTCTTGGGTGACTGTTCTGTCAACCAGGAGTTGGTGTTTGGCTCCTCTGGTTTCTTTTCCGATGCCCTTCTGTGCTTTGCTCATGTATTGATCCATGTGCCCACTTATCTTAGCCGCGATGATGCCTGACATGAGCTTCCATGTTGTGGAGAGACAGGTTATTGGCCGATAGTTGGATGGGACTGTACCCTTTGTGGGATCCTTCAGGATCAGGATTGTACGCCCTTCGGTAAGCCATTCAGGGTGCGTCCCATCCCTTAGCAGCTGGTTCATTTGTGCTGCAAGGCGCTCATGGAGTGCAGTGAACTTCTTTAGCCAGTAGGTGTGGATCCTGTCAGGGCCCGGTGCTGTCCAGTTTTTCATACCTGAGACTCTTTCTTGAACGTCTGCCGCTGTGATGGTAACTGGATTCTGTTCAGGGAGGTTGCTGTGGTCCTCTCTCAGAGCCACCAGCCACTGTGCATCGCTGTTGTGTGATGCCTCCCTCTCCCATATATTTTTCCAGTATTGTTCAGTTTCCAGCCTTGGTGGGTCGGCCCTGCTGTTATTATTACCCTGCCACTGAGCGTACACTTTCGCAGGTTGAGTTGCGAACAGCCGGTTTATTCTTCTGGCTTCATTCTCTCTTGTGTACCTCTTTAGGCGGCTGGCCAAGGCTTGGAGCCTTTGTTTGGCAGTTTCAAGTGCTTCAGGTATTGGCATCTGGTTGTACCTATTGGGTACTTGTTTTCTCATTGCACCTTTCTTGGCCTCTGTCAGTTGGCTCACTTCTCTCCGTGCCTTCTTGATTTTAGCCTCCAGCCTTTGTTTCCATGGTGGGTATTGTTTATCATGGTTCCCATGGTTGCTCTTATAGCCAAGCATCTCAAGGATCACTGCTGCTGAGGAGTATATCAGCTCATTGGTTTCAGTGATGGTTGTGGTAGGGATCGCACTTAATGCTGCATTCACATCTTCTAGGAGACTTTCTGATGGTACTTCACTTAGCCGTTGTAGTTGGCGTCGGGTTGCCTTTCATTCATTCTCGCCATGATCTTGTCTTTCAGGTCAGTCGCTGCCTCGTTCAGCGTTATTGCACTTATTGGGGCTTCGCACTCCAATCTCTGGTTGGGGAGCCCTCGTTGGCTCCCCACTGACCTCTCGTCCTGGCTCCCCCTTGCCGTAGCATTTGTGTTGTATCTCGTCAATCTCAAGTTGTGATAGCAGTTGCCGCTTGTGGATGTTGGAACACTGAGCTACTAGGTGCTTCGGTGTAAGCCTGGACTGTGGGTTTCGAAGTAACCATTCATCCCACATCCTCTTCATGTAACCCCTCTGACTAGGGTTACTGGAGTAGTAGCATTCCAACAGAGCCTTGTTATCGCATCTCGTCCATCTCTGTGCTGTTCCTGTTCCTGTTCTTGTTCAAGCATATATATATATATATATATATATATATATATATATATATATATATATATATATATATAGTTATAGTTTGAGTGCAGTCCAATGTAATTAAGTAAGACTAGCCTTACTTCCTCACAAATCTACTCAAGTAAAAGTAAAAAGTAAGGTGCAGTAAAACTACTCTTAGAAGTAAAAGTCAAACCAAAAGCATCTGGACTCAGTTTTCAAAACATTTTATCTCTTCTTCAAGATGACCTGGATGACATACTCTAAGAAGTTTTAAAAGGTTACTTAAGTAAATGTCACGGAGTAAATGTAACTAATTGCTACCCACCTCTGGAATACATCATTGTTAAGACCACAAAAATCCTTTGACCGTCTGTTTATTCTCATCATGAAAACCATTGCCCATTTCTTGCATGGCTACGGTCAGTTTGTTCCTATCTGAGAAAATGTAGATGTGTCAATAAAAGTGTAGAATTACTTTAAAGAGCAATCACTTTGAATGCGCTTAAGATATAATCTGCATGATGTGTATAAAAACCTTGATTAATCCTTATATCATTGAAATAATATTTATCTATTAATAATATAAACAGCGCAGGAAAGAAAAAAAAATGGAGAAAGGGGAAGCAAAGTAAAATGCGGGTCAATATTGGCACATAATTAACAAAATGTTTAAGAAGGCAGAGATGACTATGGGACCCTTCTGTATGACATTAAACTTGTAGCTAAACTAGGTTTAAGGTAAGTAAGTAAGTAATTTATTTATATAGCACCTTTCACAGATAATTATCACAAACTGCTTTACAACAGTGTTTTACATGGAGCTTCCACTCACCCCATTTACACACATTCACTCCTGGGGCAGACAGAGAGGGGGGCAGCCACACAAACGGCGCTCACAACCTTCTCCTACCACCACCAAACACATCTCTACAGTCACACACATTCATACACCAGTGCTACGGACACTGGAGGCAAGGTGGGTTAAGTGTCTTGCCCAAGGACACAACGACAGTATGAACTGTGGGGCAAGCGGGAATCGAACCTACTACCTTCCGGTTGAAGGACAGCCGCTCTACCACTGAGCCACTGCCGACCCCATGGTAATTTGTGGTGTTGTTGTATTTGTGGAGAAAAGATTTATCCAGTTTTACACTTTTCATAAAAGCAGGACAGGTCTCTTTGTTGCAGTCAGGGCAAAAAAAAAAAATCAGGTAGTGGTGCTTTAATGTTGGACAGTGTTAGATTATCAACTTTAAAGAATGATGAGCTGATTGGTATAGTATCTAAGACAAATTGCCTTAAGTATGTACAGGTGTCAACTGAGTACATTAAATGTAATCCAACAAAAGCTTCACTCTTGATTTTATTTCAATCCAACAGAGATTTTGTGCCATTTAAGTATAACTCACTCTGGTGCGATGTCTTCCACCTCCTTGATTTAATATTCCCCACGTATCAAGCGCTCTGATTTGATATGCTTTCACTCATGAGTAATTCATTTCATTGTTGGAGGACCCTGTGAGCTTGTTGTTTCTTCGTCTTTTCTCTCTGTTGAGCTAATTAAAACTAATTGAATGGAATTGGTGGTACCAGTCCCCCGATCTGCTGCGCTATCGTCTCCGTCCTGCTCATCCTTGAAATGAGACAAATCAAGTGTGCCATGTAATCAGACATAAAAAAAAATAATAAAAATAAGTCAAGGTGCTGCAACAATGAAAAGGAGCCGTCTCCGGTGTTTGTTGTTATTGTTGTAAGCTGTTATCACATTTCCATCAAATTTGCAAATAATAACTTGGCAGACAGGAGCAGAGGGAGAAGTGTTTGAAGAAAGGAAAATGTGCTTGTTTAAGACACAATACTTGTTGTTATAAATCAGGAATTCAGGTTTGTAAGTGGATTTTGTTTGGTAAGGATATCTATGTACAGAAGTAAGGCTTAAAGTCAGGAGGTTCAGGGGTTATTAGGGTCAGACCAGAGGTGAAACTTCAAGGTTAAGTCTAGGTTTTAGTCAAGGTTATAGTGCCTTACTCACACTGAAATCCTAATCAGCTCAAAGAGGGCTGAAAAGGCTGGTTTCAACTGGAGTGGTATGGTGCAAGTTGGGATATATAATGCACACTTGAGCAAATAGATAGTAGCATAAGAAAAAAACATAAAACTATTTTTTTACTTTATAAATATAAAAGTGTGTCTTGTTTTTGTGATGAACAATCATATTTCTAGAGAAAACTTGCTAATGCCATACAAAGTTTGTGGTCATTAGCAACAACTATTTCCGTTTTTTAAACAAACGTGTTGACATTGTATGCTTTTGCATTGTGGCATATTTTGAACTACTGTCAGCAACACCTTTTGCGCCGTGGCCAACGCTGCCCTGGGCTCTTCAGATCACACCATGGTTCACCTGATCCCCACATACAGACAGAGGCTGAAGCTCTCCAAACCTGTAGTGAGGACTACTAAGAAGTGAACCAGCGAGGCAGTAGAGGAGCTACGCACGTGTTTGGACACTACTGACTGGGAGGTGTTTATAGCTGCCACAGATAGTTTGGATTAGTACACAGACACTGTAACATCATACATTCAATACTGTGAGGACAGCATTATACCTACACGCACCAAAGTGACTTTCAATAGTGACAAACCCTGGTTTACACCCAAACTGAGGAAGCTAAGGCAGTAAAAGGAAGCAGCCCACAGAGTTGGAGATTGGGGTAGCTACAGGCATGGATTTAGCAGGGAGGTGTCAAGAGCTAGATCTAAATACAATACACATCTCGAGCAGCAGTTCTCTGTTAACGACTCTGCTTCTGTGTGGAGGGGGCTCCAGCTACTTACAAACTACAGGCCTAGAGCCCACCGTGCTGCTGACGATCGGAAACTGGCTGATCAGCTAAACTCACATTATGCACGGTTTCAAACTTCACACCCCTCCCCCCTATAATGGACACTTCAGCCAGCCCCAACCTGGTCACCCACACTATCCCCACTGCCCTTTCATTTCTGGAACAGGACGTGCAGAAGCAGTTTAAGAGACAAAACACACGAAAAGCACCCAGTCCAGACGGTGTCTTCCCTGCCACCCTGAGACACTGTGCTGATGAGCTGACTCCTGTCTTCCCAGACATTTCTCCAAAACCTCTCTGGAGTCTTGCCAGGTCCCAGCCTGCTTAAAGTCGTCCATTTTTGTCCCTGTCCCCAAGAAGCCCCGGACATCTGTAGTCATAAAGTCATTTGAGGGCCTGGTTTCGTCCCACCTCAAGTCCAACACCTCCTCCCTCCTTGACCCACTGTAGTTTGCCTACAAAGCCAACAAATCTGTAGATGATGCCCTCCACTTCATCATGCAGCATCTGGACTCCCCAGGAACCTACACCAGGATCCTGTTTGTGGACTTCAGCTCTGCATTCAACACCATTCTCCCTGCTCTTCTCCAGAAAAAGCTCTCCAAGCTCAATGTGACTCCACCTGCAGTTGGATCACTGACTTCTTGATGGACCAGAGGCAGACACTCTCACCATCAGGACAGGAGCTCCATAGGGCTGTGTACATTCTCCTCTACTCTTCTCCTTGTACACCAACTGCTGTACCTCCAGCCACGAGTCTGTCAAACTGATTAAGTTTGCGGATGACACTAATCTCATCGGGCTCATCTCAGATGATGATGAGTCTGCCTACAGGAGGGAGGTGGACTGGCTGGTGTCCTGGTGCAGTGGCAAGAACCTGGAGCTCAACGCCAGAAGATGGTGGAGATAATCGTGGACTGCTGGAAAGTCACAGGCCCCTTGCCCCCCCTCGCCCTGACAGACCCCTCCATCACCACCGTAGACTCCTTCCGCTTCCTCGGTACCACCCTCAATCGGGACCTCAAGTGGGAGCCCACCATCGGCTCCCTCATCAAGAAGGCCCAGCAGAGGATGTACTTCCTGCAGCAGCTAAGGAAAGCCAAGCTGCCAGTGCAGATAATGGTGCAGTTCTACACGGCATCATTGAGTCCATCCTCACCTCCTCCATCATCGTGTGGTACAATGGAGACACAGCCAGGCACAGGAAAAGACTGCAGCGCATTGTGCGCTCTGCTGAGAAGGTGATCGGCTGCACTGTACAGTTTTCCCAAAATCAAGCCCACCTATGCTTTAATAATATGACCAAAATTATATAGTGGGACTCTGGCCGTACGGTATGCCCTGGGCCCCATCAATTCTGTCAGCGGTCCTGGCTGTGGACAGTGACATTCCCCATGGGGATAATAAGAAGAATCAGTGAATCTATATAAATTTTTCATAATCTTTTACTGCTTGATTCTATTTCTGCAACTTTGGACCTTGGATATTTGGGTAGCTAGACAATGGCTTATAAAATGTTTACACCAAATGTCGCGAGTGAGTGGTAAATGTAAAGACACAATCAAACGTGAGCAGAAATCCTGCGGGGCAAATGATGTGAATGATGAGATGGCAGGTAATAAGCAGACCATGGGTCTGACGTAACAAGCAAAGACAGAAATTACACACAGCATTGGACAACAAACTAATCAGGTCTGTCTGTGGGTGTCCGCGGAGCTGTACGATACATTTTGTACTTTTATAGAGACAGAAATAAAAAAGATTTAGCTTGGACGAACGTGAAGGAGAAGGTCAGACAGTCTGGTAAGTTGGAAAACACCTTTCACTTATTTAGAGCTATAGCTCTATTGAGCCTACTAGCTATTTCTAACCAAGGTAATTTGTCAATAATTTACAACTAGTTTCTGCTGAGGAGATGATGTATTTCTTCAGAGGAAGCGTACAGAAGGAAGCTCTCAAATTCACTTCTACAACTAGTGCAAATTAATCAAATTTAACACTGTGGTCAGGTCCAGGTCAGGATTAGAGCAGTGTGGTTGCAGGCTACGATTTAGTCTACCAACCATTTACTCATTAACTCTTTTCATGCATTGTGAGTGAAAACATATAATACTATCAATATATATGATATATATGACTTCTTTGACTTGTTGTGCAGAAACAAAAGAGACATGTTTTGTCATTCGTCAACATTAGCAATTACTTAGATGACAGAATGTTATGGCTGAAATGTACTCCAGCTGCCAAGTCTGCACATAATGTCTTTAAAGAAGGTCGTATCAAGGCTCTTTTTGATCTCACACTATTATGTATTGTCTTTTATGAACCAATCAAATAGCATTTAAATGACATCTGCTTAAAGTGTCATTAGTCCATTTGATTTTCTACTGCACTGCCAGCTTGGGGAATTGGGCCTACAACCTTCTTATTGTGAGGCAAATGTATACAGTTTACCCTTATTTGTCACTGTATCTGTAATGTTAAATAACATGAGTGGAGGTCAAATGACCGCTGACAAAGGCAAGGCAATTTTATTTATATAGCACAATTCATACACTGGGTACCTCAAAGTGCTTTATAGGAATAAAAGACAATTTACAAGATTTAGATTAAGAAACATTAGAAAAATTCAAAACATTTTAAAAGAAGAGTGCACCCATCAATCTGTTTAATGCAGTGACACTGTGAATGGATTGGTCCATTTTCACCTGCTGTAAGTGAAATGTAAATCTGAGTGTCATCTGTATAATTATGGTAGGATACGCCACAGCTGAGTATTAACTGGCCTAAAGGAAGCATGTAAAGATTGATTAATAGAGGTCCTAAGATAGACCCCTGTGGAACCCTACATGTCAGGGCCATTTGATCTGATACACAGTTACCAACCAAAACAAAGTACTTCCTGTCTTCAAGATAGAACTGAAACAATTTAAGGTCAGTTCCAGTGATACCTATCCATTCCTCTAATCTTTGTGACAGGATTTTATGGTCCACTGTATCAAACTCAGCATTCAAGTCCAACAGAACTAAGACAGAGACTTTGCCCACGTCAGTGTTCAGACGGATGTCATTTGTGACTTTGATAAGTGCAGTCTCAAGGCTCGTACACACCGGGACGAATATCGGCGCGCGTTATTCGCCAGCGTTTTTTCAAGGCGTTTTTTGTGTTCACACCCAATCGATTTTCGCTGACGATGAGCCGAGTGAACATGCAAATTCATTCCCTGACATTAGATGGCGCTTAATGTAAAACAGAAATACCCCGGTACACAAGGTGGTGCTGCACAACTTTACGCTTCTGACACTCGCTTTTCACTCAGAAGAAGAGAGCAAGTAATTTTTGTAATCGATGTCGTGTTTGCTCTACATTCATCTTGCCTTGCATCTTCTTCGTCTTATTTCTTCCCGGCAGTGTATAGACGCTACTTGGTGTATATCTTCTTCGCCATTATGTATGTGTGCTCGGCAAGACCATTTTGTGTTTGATCGGCCCCAAGTTGTGTTTTACTGTAACTTCAGATGCTCCAGACACATGAGCAACAGCGCTAATCTCATTGGTCATATAAACCAAAAAAACGAACCCGAGGCGTTTTTTTAAAAACTGACGCTTTTATGCGTGCCGTTTTTCCGGTGTGCACACTCACACTGGCGCCCATTGTTTAGTCACAAGGCGTTAAACGTTGGCGAATATCGCGCGTGAAATTCTTCCCGGTGTGAACAGGGCTTCAATCTATGGTAGGGCCTAAAACTTGACTGAAAAAGCAGTTGTTAAGCAATAGAAAGCCATTAGGTTGCTGATATACAACTTTTTCAATGACTTTCCCTAAAAATGGCAGGTTTGATATGGGCCGATAGTTGTTGAGCACTGTAGCATCAAGACTGCTCTTCTTTAGGAGAGGCTTAATGACAGCAGTTTTTAAGGCCCTTGGAAATGTTCCAGACTGTAAGGAATTATTGACTGTATCAGTGAATTGTGGTAACAAACTGCTTATTATTGATTTTAGAAATCTAGTGGGTAGAATATCGAGGCAGCAGGTGGATAAACTCAGGCTGGAGACTCTTTTTTTTTATTGTTCCGTCATCAATGGGTGTAAAATGTGTTAACCCAACCAAGTGTCTCCTAGGTGGCAGCAGTATTGTTGTATGCCCTTTGGACTGTAAAAAAATATGCAAACTCATTGCATTAAGTGATGGAAACTAATTCTGGAGGAAATGGCGCTGGAGGGTTTGTCTGTTCACTGTAGAAATCTGGACATGCTGCTGTTGTTGATGATCTCTGAGAAGAATACATACAGTACAGTTCATGTAAAAACAGAATTAGGTTTCTATGGTCAGAGGTAACTGTGAGTTTTAAAGCTGTCAGTAAATATTAACACTTTAGTCACTTCACAATATGAAAGCTTTGGACAAATATAATGACATGGTACCTCAAAACAAATATTTTTGTATCCTAAAGGCCTCGCTTGCAACGAAAGTTATTATCCATGCAACATCTTTAACATTGTCCAAATGCTCAGAGGAGTAAGGAGGAGGCTTCTTTAGGAGACATGAGTGAGGATAAACTGGAGCTTCCTACAGGATTCAAACTCACGGCGGAGAAGAAAGTTCTGCCCATACCACACGGCATTGGATGTGGCACATGACGTTGAATTTTTGTTGTTGTAATGTTTATAACAACTTAAACACATGAAAAGGTGCTCTTTGATGCAATGGACCCTCAATAAAGAGTAAAAATAAAAAGACAAAATTTAAAATCTGAAGTTTATTTAAAATTTTGCTGCAGACCTAGCTGTGTTACTGTCATCATAAACATACGACGCTCCTGATGAAAGGATGTGCCCTCATTCTCCTCTCCTGTCTCCTCTGTGGGTGGGACTAAGATGCAAGGTGAGGAGTGGAGTATTAGGGGATGTAATATAAGAGCTTTTAAACCCGGCCCTAGTATAACGGTCAAGATGACAACTCTTTTAAAGTGTTGTTTACCGTTAGAATGAATCCATAGCATTGCAAGGAAAATTAAACTGAAGATTTGATCATTATCAGACAAATCAGCCGGCTGGTTTGGCACTGAGAATATGTGTCAAAAAAATGGATTTGTTCTCATTTTGCGATAGAAAGATGTGAAAATTATCTAGAGTAGTGCCTTTGGATGCATTAAAAGGAATGCTTTTTATGTTACAACAGAGAAGTTAATGTTTCATACAACTGCATGCGAAATTATTATTTTAATGCAAAATGAACAGGTACAGTATATACAGCTTCACAACATTAAACTAATGCAATTAAAATAAAACATAATTGACAACCAAGTTATTCAGACCATAGCCTCTTCTATTCTTTCTTCACTATACATCACAATAACTTTTTGTATAGTGTATCTGCTCGAGGAGCAATCCTTAAACTTGGAAAGACACAGGAGAGCAAAAGATATAGATCAGAAGCAGTTCTCAAGAATGTAAAAATATGAGTAGTTATTGTTTGCTAATGACGGCCTTGGAAAGTGTTGAAGAGCTTCTCCAGTAGCTGAGGATTTTAAGGGACTAGATCAGTGTTTTGTAAATGAGATATTAATAGTCAACACAAAGTTGGGAGTTTGGCAAAGCAGAGTTTTTAAAAACCACTAGTGAGGAAAGAAGTTTATGTCATGTTTATGTCAAATGTAAAAAATATTGAGTTGTACAGAGCAAGTGTTAAAAAAGTTGCACCTTACTTGTGCTGTAGAGACATGTTTGTTCTCTAGTGCTGTGTGATCTTTGTCCAGACTGTCACGAGCTCTGGGGGTCTGTGTGTCTTTGACCAGAACTTTCCTGTGGATTATTTAAATGTTATGTTAAATAGAGAATAAGTTCTGTAAGTGTGCTATTTAATATGTTCTAGATTGGAAAAGTTTTAAAGAGCTTCCTACATAATAGCTTTTGTTTTTCATTTAGTTGATAATGTGATCCACGGTATATTTCCGCAAAAAATGCTGTAGGGAATTGGCTAAAATTTGTGTTTGAACACAGGCCACATTGTTTTGTTGCATCAAAAAAAGTGCAACGTCATGGGTCCATGTACTGGCTGGCCAGCACATTTTTACTAGTAAGTACACCGACTCTCATGGTATAATTCGTGCTGTGAATGTATTTCGAATACATTTTGAAACCATGGTTTACCTTGAAGTCGGTTATGATCCCTTGCCTAAAAGCTTCCAACATCAGCCTTGCTCCTCAATTCTCCATTTATTTCTGCCTAGACAGCTTTTATTCTGTATAACAGCTCCTTTACTCTGTAGCTCTGTATCAACAAGTGCGTTTGCCAGCAACTTTTGATGACACACTGAAGGTAACGGGGAGACCTTAAACCGCTGCCTGCTGAACAATCACAAGGAATAAAAAGACTTGGCTGAAAAAAAAAAAAAAAATCCCTAACACTTCAATTATCTTCCACATTTGCAAAAATTGTGTGTGTGTGTGTGATATGAATCTGTAGCAGCAGGCCAGAAGCAGAGTAGGAGAAGTGTGCGATCAGCATGTATGACAATTGGAAGGGAAAGCGAAGAGACCATGCTGTGCTCCCTAAAGGCCTCGTTGTGTTTACTCTGCAGAGCCTTTTGGACATGGGTGGGTGTAATGCAACAGTGGTAACAGATTGCAGGCAACACAAATGGAGATGCATATCGGTTTGCATCATGAAAAAAAAAAAAGTAAATAAATAAAATAGTTTGAATAATAATTTATAATTGACTATAAGTCTGATCACAGACAACATCTGAGGCCCCATGTGTGCACGCTTCACAGTAGATCCCCATCAGAAGGGTGTATTCCTGGCGGCCGCCTGTGGTGTTGGGCCGCACTAGTGAGCATGGACAGCGGTGCAATTTTTTGATGGTGGGTTAAACGTCTTATGCAAAAAGTGTCTGTTTTGGGTGTCACCGCAGGAGAGGCACTTTGTAACATGCTAGGTGTGAGGGTAAGCAATTACTCCCTCTGCCTTTTATCCCACCCCCGCTGAGATGGAGAACTCCTGCAGATGGGCTTGTTGTTGTAGGCAGAAAATACATGCACAGGTTTGCATAGTGTATGTGATCAGGGTTCCCACTCTTACCTTAAATTATTTTCAACTGACCCCACACACACACACACACACACACACACACACAGATGGTGGTGCTAAGATTTTTATTCATCACAGTAAATACCTTTCTATTTTGAACAATAGAGAAAGTTGGACCAATGCTGAGAGTTGACCTCACCCTATGAGGCAGTGTTAGGAACTATTCTTGGAAAATTCACGTATGCACCATGCCCCTTGTGAGAAATAGGAGGAAGATCTGTAGTGCCTGGCAGAGGGCCAACAGTCAAGCTACAGCTGCCTCAAAGGGTCAAGACTCAAAATGAACTGGTTTTTGAGGGTCAAAACTCAACTTGCAATTTTAAAACATTAAATCTAAAATTGAAATATCCTCAAAACCCACGCAACAGTAGTCTCAAAGGGTCAAGTTGGAGTTTCAGAATGTTAAACCAAAAACAAAAATAAGGGTCAAAACTTAAACTGAAGTTGTCTAAAAGAGTCAGAACAGGAGGATTATATATGGTTAAACTCAAACTACGATGGCCTCAAAGGGTTAAAAAACAGGCTACAGTAGCCTCAGTGAGTCAAAACTCAAAACCTTATCAATCACAGAGGGAAAAACTTTACTAAACTTAAAGCATCAAAACCAAATTTGTAGCATCCGAGGGTCAAAACTCAAACAACAGTGGCTTCAAAGAGTCAAAACTTAAACTTAAGTAGAATCAGAGGGTCAAAAAAAAAACCCAGCCAAAAGTAACTTTATTTCTATAGCACTTTCCAAACAAAGTTACAAAGTGCTGCACAAAATTTAAGTCATAATAAACATAATACTGTGAAAAAGCCAGTCTATAAAAGTAAGTTTTTACCAAGTCTGAGACCAGAAAGTATTAAGACTATGTCAAGACCAAGACCAGTGTATAAAACACTGGACTAGATGCACATTTACAATTATAAAATCTAAAATGTTTAAGTCCAGTTTTTGGACAAATACACCATTTGAGGTTTTGGATGGTCTTGATGGTTGGTCTCTCAAACAAGACCTTCACCAAGACCTTTACAAAATAGCGTTAAGACTGTTCTCAAGTCAAACTACAACAGCAATAGAAACTTAGGTAGCCTTAGAAATTCTAAACTTTCGAAACAGCGGCATCAGGTCAGAACTCAGAACTACAAATCAGTAGTATGTCAGTTTACACAGAAACATACCACCGTTCATAAAACAACCTTCAGAAAATGGGCTATCAAAAGATTCTGAAACTAAATATTTAACATTTAATAACATTTAGATATTTTAATCATAATTCCAGGTTATTTTTTGGGCCATCAAGTTTAATCTACTCACTTTCTTATTACACCCCCTGTCACAAATATGCTCTGGGGCTAGGTTAAATACCTCATGCTGCCACCTCTCCATTCGATGCTCACATTAAATTAATATTGATTTTCTTATCTAAGTCTGTCAGACAGCAAGTGAGTACATTTCCCCAAGTGTCTCTTTTTAGGATATGGACTGAGATTTGGGACTTTATGCATGACTGAGTTTACTATTTCACAGTACGGGGAAATGATATTGTGGTAAGAGTTCCTGCTGCTTTAAATTTGATTGGTTTACATTTGTCACTGCTGCTTCTAATACTTTGGTCTCCTGGCATAAGACTACAAAGAAAAGCAATAGTTTCCAAAAATAATGGCCTAATAATCTCAACGATAATAAAATGCAAAAGTATCTAACTACTGTATTGTACAAGTAGGCACTGACTCATTTGTTCAGATACAGTTTGGTTTAGTGTTTAAAATGTGTTTCATTTATGGTAACGGCGCAGCTTGATCAGGGTAAATGTCACACTAGCCACAACTTAAAGGTGCAAACCTACTTACTATTTTTGAACTTATTTTGATATACTGTCAAAAATGCTAAGTGGAACAACCTGATTTTTAGTTTCACCAATGTTTCTGTGTAAAAACACATATACAGCTCTAAATATACACTTCCCTGTTTTATAGGTATTACTTCCTTATTGTCAATCGTTTGTAGACCAATGGGAGTCTTTTTCCAGAGGCAAGCATGTGATTGGCTAAAGTAGTCTCTTCTATTAAAATCCTTTATAGTAAAGCCTAGATGATGTCTTAGGGTCTTTTCCCAGATAATCATCATAATATAGGGATGGTAGATAGGCAGGAAACATTGTGATGGAGAGGGGAGTAACATTTGGCAAGTGATCCAAGAGGCAATCAAACCTGGGTCTCCTGCATATTTGCTCTACCAAGTGAGCTTCTGGGGCACCTCCGTTACTTTATTCTAATAAAGTTAAGCTCCAACATTACAGAGTCTTTAGGATTTAAATGTGTACTAAACTTTGCCATGCTTTCTCCATCATTCTCTTCTTGTTCCCTTTAAGCCTTACATCTTGTGGATTATAAGATATGATGTAAAAGCTGATTGTGTCCTCCATTAGATTCAAAGTGTAAATCTCTGCAGCTTATTACAGGTTCTGCCTTCATACTGAGTAATGCTAGTTTCTTGTCTGTTGTTGAGCCTCAGACTTAGAGGAATGGCCTATGCAGGTGTCATAAGACAAAGCCGTGCAAGTGTCCCTGGCTGCACAGAGAACCGAGATGGCCTCTCTTAACTCCTGATTGCAAGCCATTCCTTCAATCTCCCGCTCACTCTCCCTGTCCCTCTTTGTTTCTTTCTCTCTGCAGGCCATCTTTCACCTAATCTCGCATTCTCTCCCCACCTTCATTTCAGTTTAATTTGCTCGGCTGGCACGGGAAGTATGCATTTATGTCAGCTGGGCATCTGCAGGGGTAAGTGATGGCGCAATAACCATAGGGTTATTACAATGCTCTCAAACTGGAGAAAGTAAGCTAGTGCAATTGAACCATTAAAAAAAAAGAAGTTTCAATGGGCTCAGTGACTTTTTCGAGGAGGGAATGACTGTCTCTTCCCTTTAAATGACTCACTACCTGCATCAGATTTGAAGAGTGCAATGATAGAACAACTTTGAATGTGCATGATGGTACCTCACATATGGGATGCATGGGAGCACAGCTAATGTTTTTATCACAGCACTGCATTTATTGTCAGAACATTGGTCTTTTGATGATAAATTACCTCCCAACTGCTGTTTATAGTTTTTCAGAACAATATAGCTAACATATAGGTCATTATCCTGTCGTCACAGTTGAGGTAGAGCAAATTGTAATATCCATAAGCTACTTTTGTCTCTTACACAGAATAATTTAGAGCAGCTATTTCTGTCTCACTTTGTATTAAATATCTAATTGACTTGAAGTGAAAGGAATTATTTATGAATACAAAAGTTGATGCAGAGGAAAGTGTGTATCAGCACAAACGCACTTTAATGCATATGAAAGACATGTCTTCCCGAATACACAATCATTTTTTTTTATCCAAGCTGCGCCTTCAAACGACCATAAGCCATAACTTTGACTGTCTCAGATCTATTCAATTGACTTCTGACTTGCCAGCACAGAGACTTTTATCTTGTAATCCCTGATCATTGTTACAAGTTTAATGCCAGAGATATACAGTACATGCTGTTTGAGAACACATATGTGAGCACATAAGATAAGATAAGATAGGACTTTATTGATCCCACAGAGGGGAAATTCCCTTGTACAGCAGCTCTTAGACAGGTAAAGCGAAAAAAGTAAAAGAAAGGTGCACTATCAATAGAATAAAAAAAATGTTTATACAATCTCAACAGCAAAAAAAAAAATAAATAAATAAAAAATAGAATTAAATATCAAGGTTGAATTAAACATGACGTCACCTCAAGAATCCTTGCATATGTTTGACACATTTGTGTGTGCACAAGCCAAATATGCAAATCACCAACAGTATTTTACCGGTTGTGTTGATAGGTTCAGGTGAGCAAATAACAACATCAGAGCACATTCACAAGTAAAGGTTATTTTAAAAGAAAGATTTAACAGGTAAACATACCTCTGTATAATGTGTCAAAAATCAATGTAATTTTACAGGTTTTACTGTTGAACAGTGATAGCACTAAGGAGCAGTACTTTGGTGCAGTACTTTTGGATCCAAAGCGGGAGTAGAACCAATGAGACTGAGGTTCAATTTCACAAGAGGAAGACAAAATTCCAGCCACATAGGGGTCACAAGCCAGTGTACTTTTGTACATTCTGGAAATGCCAGCCTATATATGCAAGACAAAAGATAATGCATTTTAGCAACCCCTGAAGGGAAGAGAGCGGTTGTTTCCAGCAAATTAAAGCCATTTCAAAATCAAACAAATGCATTTATTTGGAAAATAAATCACAAATATGAAAACCAATTGCTGGTGTGATGTTGCATGATCTGAGCCACAAACTGTTGAACATTTCTTCTCCACCTCCAGGAGGGGCCCTCTGCTTTCATCTTTGCATGTGAGGTTCAGTTCTCAAATGTTATGCACATTCTTATGACATATTTGTTTGGTGAAGCCATAAGACTTTGAGCATGTTGAGTCAAATTTAGAATTAGGAATCTGAACTCATGGTGTTTCTTGAATTTTCCCTTAAAAAGTATAGTAGCATAGAATATTATTCTGCTTTCCATGAAGAAGTGTATTTTATTTAAGCAAATCTTTCCCAACATAGCATTGTCAAAGATTCAACTCATTTCAAACCTTGCACCATTTATGGTAGGTGTTGATTTATGCAAACCTGGAATAGCTGCGGTTTTGGAGACATACTGTACATCCATATTTAGGATATGGCGTTAACATGCACATGGAAATCCAATTATACATCCCAGTCTACAGCTAAGTACTAATCTTGTTCTACAAACATGGCCTATTTGCATCATTTCCAGTAAGAGGAATGTCTAGGAGAAAACCAAAAATGGACAATTCTGATGGTTTTTGATAAATGGCAGCAAACTATGGGTGTGCTTTTACGCCAGCATTTAGGCTACACTATTAGAAATGTACAAAAGGCAGGCATAGCAGGTTGGCTGGACTGGAGTTCAACTGTTGAGTTTTACAACATGACAGAGGAAAATAACTGACAAACAGCATATACAATGGAACTGTGACCTAAAATACTGTATGTGTCTTTGTCGGACTAAAATCAGAGCAAAGTGTTTTACGTAAGGTTTGTTGTAACATCACATGTAAACTGGAATACTTTTAAATGTCAAAAAATATCTAAATAGTCTTTGACTGATATTTCTATATAATGCATTAGCCCTGCAGTGTGTTATTCACATCGATCATATTAAACAGCAGAATGTGTGAGCCCCTTATAGAACCTATTCACATAAGACAGACTTTGATAGTGGCAAATGCTTCACTTATTATCCAAATCAAGCATAATGGTGGGATCTACTGACAACGAGGCTCTTTGTAAAGCCCTTTCTTTACAGTGACATTTGGCAATCACTTCGAACGGCATCCATCATGTGTTCCTCCCGCATCTGCTGCTGGGAGACACCACAGTACACTACGGAGTCCATAAATTAGCCATTTGAAAGTCAAAGAGGGAACATTACACCTACTATATCTTCTTTACTGTCACTAATAAAGCACAGTGTAATGACCTATAAACTGTAATTGATTGGAGGCGCTCCTTAAAAGCAATCGCTGCATACCTTCTGAAGATGCTATTTTAGCTTTTTTGGAAATGGCATTAGAGGTAGACACCTCTGGCATTTTCTTCAAGCAAATCCCATTCTTGCTTCACTGGAGGTTACATGAGAGCTCTTGTTTGACACACACAAGATATAGCTACAAGTCAGTGTTCATGGCAAAGGTACAAGTTAATGAGGTTCTACACATTAGATTAATTTTGAAATCCTAGCCACATCTCCACCGCATACATCATTATACTGTATGTATACAGTATACATCACAAATTAAAAAAAAATGTACTTTGTACTTTTGTGTTGGTGGTGTGTGTTTTTTATTGTGATTTGAGGCATATTTCAGTTGCTCTATTTTTTGCCTTTGTATCATCATCTGTGTTCTCCACATGGACCATACATAGGGTTTGCCACTGTTTCAAACGCGTAATTTCCTCTCATGTGACTAATAAAAGTACATCACAGACTGACTTGGCCTTCTTTTTTGCTGACATGGTGAATTACAAAGCCATTGTGACAAAGTTTAGGGTGTTTAAATAACAGGGTCTTAATATAAAAACTAAATAATAACATAAATACTACCAACTTTTCAAAAGTATATTTGTTGTAGCTATAGTTGTTTTTATGTACATTCAGTTCAAAATGTTGATCAATTGAGGTTGCATAATGATCAGCTTGGTAATTTTCTGTTACAAACTCAGTTAACAGAGCACTCACAAATATGCAGACTACACAAGAACAAAGGAGACCCGGTTCAAATTTCGGATGGGTCATTTGCCCAATGTCATACCCCCCTCTTTCTTGCCCTGTCTCCTGTCAGCCTACTGTATACTGTCAATAATGCCACCCCAAAGCAATCTTTAAAAATATAAAAATATTTCTAGCTAACATACAGTACCTGATTGTTAAAAGTACTGTACTAACTTTAATAGCTTTTCTAATTGTCCAGGTCACTTTATATGGGCAAGATCCAAATTCAATAGTATAGCCTATGATAATCTGTAAAAGGGTAAATAGTATTTAGAGACTGAAGGGGTTTAATACTGGACGTATAACTTCTTCTTCCTGCTCTCAGACAAGGCGGACGTTTCTTACTGCTCCTCCTGATTATCTGCTCTTGTGTGCTTCTTGTGCTCCTGTATCGTGTCGTCTCGTCATAAACTTCACTTTTTCTCTCTTTTCCTGGACTCTACTGCCTGACTCCTGAGATTGATAAACTGTGCTTCTGTGGCGTGAGTGACAGAAAAGGATTACATCAAAGAGTTGCACAGTCCAAGAGCTGATGCGACACCTTCAGCGCGGACTGTGCTACAAAAAGGACAACATCGGGAGTCAGACCTGTGAGGTACTACGCTGCTTAACGGATATGAAGGGGTTTTCATCTAGAGAAGAGTGGTAACATTGAGAAAACGGACCGTTTTGCTGTGTTGTAGTGTTCACAGTTTCTGACATGGAATAACATCAAGGTCACTTCACAAAATGGACGCACACCTAGTCCTTCTCAGAAGCCTAGCCGGCAGCTGGGGCTTATCTTATCCTCTCAAAGACTTCCCGTCCCAGCCAAGGCCGCTGTTTCCAACAGTAGCCTCGGAATGCTACCCTAACATCACTCCCCCAACCACCGTCTGCCATTTTACATCTGTCTAACTCTTTTCAAACTTACCCCCTTCCCTTGTAGCCACTGGATAAGCCCGTAGGGGACCACGTGTGTTACTATCCCATTGTTGTCTGATATCTAATATGTTACGTATGTTACAACGGCTACTGTAGTTGTGACTACGTATGTTATGTTTAACTGCAACTGTAGTTATGTCTGCTATGTTTGTAAAATGCCTCATTTCATTTTCTGAAGATCTAGATGGCGGCGCGAGGGAATCGCGAGGCCTAGGGTCTCTCCTAAACTGCATTTCGTTGCCTTGTATTTGTACATGTGTAATGACAATAAATTTAATCTAATCTAATAACAGCCCCCAATGTACACTAAACTCCAAAGTTAGTTGATTAACCTAGGATTTTCTTTGATGCATATTATGACTATACTATAGTATTAAATGAAACTATTCTGGTCCACTATACTTCCATAAAGCATACCGTTAGGATTTTGCTCGCCGCCTTGACGGCTGATGGAGTGTTCCCATAAAAACAGGTGAGCATCAAGACAGTTGCACAATATATGATTTTTGGTGGCTAATGCTAATCTGCCCATAGAAATTACAATGAAGTCTTCTTCCGTAACTAAAAAGAACCTGCATCTTATGTTCTTCATGAATACTACCCTTTTGGGTCCTCTTCTACACGGGGCTCAAGGCAATTTCCTAATTAGCCTACCCCACTGCAGCACTTCTGATATAAACCTGCTGCTATTTTGATGATATGTATGATGTCAAGTCAGAAACTTAAGCACCTCATTTTTGGAGTGTCCTCCAACTTCAGTGTTCATTCATTTGCATTTTCCAACCTGTTTTTCCCAGTTTTGTGGACTACGTGAATGCAGAATGTAAACAATACCTCCCCAGTAATATCATGTATAATTTTCTATGCTTTGTGCCAAAGGGCTGTATTTTAATAGCTTTATTTGCTTGTATTTTCATGCTACATTTATAAAACCTCCTGTGTCTTATCTCAGAGGCTCATCCCACAGTCTCCCTCGTTTCCCTAAGTTCTCAATTACAGGAAGACTAAACCACACGACTCTCTGTATGCAGCAGAAATCAATTATATGGTAATATTATACCCGGTTGCCGATGCATTACTGCACACAGATCATGTATGATGCCATTACAAAGCTTCTCTCCATTTTTCAATATCTCTTCATTTTTTCATTATTTTTCAAATGGAACACATCAATGTACACATATCAGAGAGTAAATAAGGAGATGTTTATGGATGACTGGCGTATCAGATCAACAGAGAGGGTTATTAAATCATGCAGTAGTGTTTTGCTGATAGTCACATATCCCAAAGGGTCTTCTTTACAAACCCAGAAGTGGTCAGCAGTTAACCTCTTTAACCTGTTTTAGATGTTGCCTCAAACAGCGCTTCAGGAAATAGTTAAGTAATAATACTGACTGTTACAAATGACTAAATAAAACGGGTTTAGGCTTGGTTGAATCAGGGGTAAAAAATTTCAATCATGCTATACCTGTAAACTTCAAAATTAAACTCCAAGTTTTGTATCATTTAAAGCAACACTATGTAACTTTTTATCCCAAAGTATTGCACTTGCAAAGTCATCACAAAATTAGTTTGGAATTCAAATATTCCAGTTTTTGGAATGAATTCTGCAATATGTTATTATACCCATGTTCTATTACTATACAATTTGATTCTTTAAACAGTTTCTATATTAAATAACACCCTAATGCTGGCACAGTAGTAGCACTGTCACCTCACAGAAAAGACCAGAGTTCGGACAAGGCCTTTCTGTGTGGAGTTTGTCCCTGTGCTCATGCAGGGTTCCTCCGGACTCCGGAGGAGGAAACCAACCCAAGCAAAGCTTCTATAAAAAACTCATCTCACAGACCAGTCTACTTTAGAATTGTCAAAGACCCTTGGATGAGGGACAAAATAGCTTCTGTTTCCAAACTATGTATAGACGCCTTCTTTTTTTTTTTATAGAATTATAACTTAAGCCCCCTTAATGGCTATCTGGAACATCTGACATCTGGTTAAGAATGGTTTCTGAATCAATGAATGTCTATCTGTAATTATTTTATTATTAATGTCAATTCTTAGCTGTATTAGTCTGATATAATAATGTGTATCCCTGAAACACATTTATTTTTTAATATCAAATGGCTTCAACAATACAGCTGTAAACAACCTTGAATGTGTCCCTGACCTGCATGTATTCACCGGTCTGCGTTTACATGTTTTTACACCAGAGTAGTTTTTTCCCCATCTACAGGTTTTAATATTTAGAGCTTAATGGTTACCAAGATGGTCTGCAAGTCTGACTGTATCAATTTGACAATGATTTTTTTTTTTTTTTTTTTTTTTTTATCTAGCGCTAGTGATCAAAGTAGAAATGCATAATGTTCAGGTCTTTATTTGTTGTGGTTTGTCTGTGGTGTGTGAAGTTTTGACAAAGGCCTTTTAGTTTCAAATCTACAATTGTTGGACATGTCCACAAACTGAGCACTTAACAGCCACGTAACAGCCTTAAACACGGCTCGCCTGCCAGGTTAACATAATCCTGCCACATAATTACTTTCTCCACAAAACTAAATTGGCAAAACAAATGAGCCTTCTATAAATACTGCTTTTTTTTCCCTGACACAGGGCTTGCTGTTACAGCTTTGTCTTGCAAATTGCGATTTAAGCCGGTGTCAAATGCCGGCGTCAAATTAAGTTGCTATCAATTTAGCTTTGTCTAATTTCATCCACTCTAAAATGTACCTACCAGGCACAAATACATACTTTCTTTTATTTATTTATTTTTTACTCCAATTACAGCTTCTATCATTCTGTCATATTTTGGGGGATAATATGTTATAATTAAGTAAAAGTCATTGCTGAAAACCATAGAGAACAAGTGAGCTTTGATGCAGAGTAAAGCGAGACGGGAAAAATATGGGGATGTGAAAAACTGTAAGCCTTTTATCTGTCATTGTGTCATAAAACAGAATTTCCAAAGTTAGGGAGCTGCAGGTAAACTATGTGTCTGACAGCAACTTTGTAAAAAATATTACTTGCAAGATTTTGAAAAACTTCTACCTCCACTTGTCCCAGCAAATCTACCATTATATGCTGCTTAAAAAACAGTGGAATTCACTTTTACGCTCATACTCTCCCACATAGACTTGACATAAAATAAATAAAATACGCCTCAGTGTGTGTGTGTTTCAGGAACTCTCTATACAATCTTGGGAAGTCTGCACAACATGGCTCCTAAAGCAAATATCTGTTCACTACTGGAATTACAGTGTGCTATTTCATTTTGCACAAGGCAAGAGAAAAAAGCTGGACACGCAGCAACAAGCCGTGGGTTATTTTCTTTCCAATATTTTGCCTCTGCCTGGCTTTCTTTGAGAAAATAAAAGAAAATGGCTGCTGGGAACAGTGGGGGGACGAAAAAATCCTCAAATTCAGTGTCATAGTCCTTTTCTTTCATGTAGCTGATATATATAAATATATGTATGGTGTTGCTCAGTGTTGTGCTGCCTAATCTGGGTTTAGTCATAGAACAGCCTGAGACCAGTTCAGGGTCCAAACCCCACTGTTTGCTCAGCTCTTGGCCACCTGACATGTACGGAAACAAATACTCTGCTGCAAAATTAATATTTACAATTAGGGTTGGGCATTATAGCATCAAAATTTTTGTGTTGTGCTGAAAAATGACAGCTTTTCAAGCCCTGGTTTAATGAGCCATTCACATTTTCTCCATTCAATAATTAAAACTGCAATCCTACAACAACATTATAGCGTCTTATGCAGTAAAAAATAAATAAATAAATATATGCACTTTGTCTGTAAAAGTTCTCAGTCATCCAGATCATTTAGAAGAAAAAATTAAAGCAAAAGCATTTCAACTCAGTTATCAAGGTGAAAAGGATATATGCACTTCGGTTAACATTTGCTAACTTTTTCTCTCAAGCCATGATAAGTTTGAAGCAGAAGATGAAAATTGTAGTTCTGGTCACACTGCAGTTTGTGGTAAACAAGCCTTTACAGTTGGTTTAAATCAGTTTCTGAGACAGAGCCCACAGTACAAAGGGAACACATGCTTGGGCACACAGTGAGAGAACAATATGTAAAGCCCAGTTTGCGTTTGACTTTTGCATTAAATACATTTGTATTTAACAGACCAATAACAGAAATGATTTACTGTATGAAAGATATGAAACCAAAACATTTTTAATGCAGCTAATCTAATGTTTTCTCACATTTGAACCTATTCTAATACTTTACATGCATGGCATTTACTATCCAAGCCTCACCTGCCTGTGATGACTGTATAGTTCTTGAGTGTGGACATCTGACACATGACCTTAGCATATTTATTCCTAGGAGTGTTTTTAGTTCTACTGTTGTCAGGGCCAGAGTTTCTTTTCCATTTTGGAGTGTATTATGGTTAGTATTATGAACAATTTGAGCCAACAGAACCTCACAAAATGGATGAATATTGTAATCGTTTGTCTCTGTTCCCTCAACATTCACCCTTTACTTTCCAAGAAAACAAGGCAGTCCCTGAGCTCTGTCTGATGGTACATCCTTAGCTCCCTCAGCATCGTCAGCTACCTCACCACCCACAGCTCCTTCAGCATCCTCAGATCCTTGCTGCTAGTACTGACTAATCTTGATCTTCCTCCTATTTTTTCTGCCAACCATTTATCAATGCCACTGGCATCAGCCTCATTTGTCTCAGACGGTATATGTTCCAGTATCCTGTTGGCCTTTCAATCACACACTGCTGATGAACTCTAGAAGATACAGACATGAATTGTTACTCACATTGTGGAAATAATAAACAAAATATGTTGTTTTTGTGTTTAAAAAAAACTGTTCATTACATTCTAATAAAAAATATTATAATATAATATTATAATATCAGTTGATTTACACAAAAAAATGTCACTACAGATAAGGTTTATGAAGAACAGGAAAGTTACAGTAATGGCATGAACTGCAGATGAAATATAGCCAGTGATGCTTGGAGTCCATTTTAGATGGACACGTGATTAATTGCGAATTTATTCCTATATAAAATAAAGATCTGTAAAATTTAATAATTATATTAATCTTTAAATGCTACTTGATGCAAGCAGGTTTTTTTTACCTGCAGGGGAGTCTTTCTATAGAAGGAATTACAAGATATTTTTGAGATGTATAGCATTTCTGACTTCCTGTTGGCCATCTTGGATTTTAGTCAAATTTGATGCACTTACACGACTAACCAATAGGTGGCAGTCTATGGGGCGATGCACAAGCAGCAATTGGGTTAGCTAATATGTAACTTTAACATAAAAACCCAGGCACATACAGAAAAGCTTTTGAATAGCTGTCCACTGCAGTGACCACTCTGCATGAAAGGAATCCTTGATAATGAAGACAAGATGACATCTCATTTTTTAAACAGAAGATTCCTATTACAATATGCTGTCACATGCTTCCTGTTTAAGGTTATTTTTTTGCCTTCTATTTATGCCTCCTCCTTTGGCTGTCACAACATTTTAAATTTGAAACAAAATGCCATATTTTTTTTATTATACTTCCACTTCAACTTACCACAGGCTCGCCTTATGTTTCTTAATTGAAAATGCAAACACATGCAGCTGACCTGGATGGTTATTTCTCAAAGCAAAACAATTAATGTGCTTATAAATTAATTTCATTCAAATTAATCTAGAGAGAGTACACACAGCTAAACTTGTACTGAAGTAAGTAACTGTTATTCATAATTATACAAAACAGAGATCACTGCAAAGCTGAGATCAAGAACAAATGTGTCTATCAATAGGAGCATTATATACTGTGTGGATTTATTAACTTCCTACAAATTTCAATATGTTTCCCCACTTAAGCTGTTATGCTCCAACACCAAAAATGTATTATTTAAGTTAAAGAAATAATTTTTCTAGATGAAACAACCCAGCGTCTAAATTTAAGTGAGTTATCTGGTGTAAATCAAACTTGCATTACAGAGTATATATATTTTTTTTCTTTTTGTGCAGCAAAAAGTGAGAATTTGAGCAAAACCTTCGACTGCTAGAATATAAGATATGATTAACTGTTCAATGTGGCAGCCGTTTGATTGCCTTATATTCTCTTAGACAAGAAATTGCACTTTTAGTTTTGATATGCATTTCATAGTTTGCTGCTAAGAAGTCGGAGGGCAGGGTTGAGTTGGTGCAGCGTGGGTGTAACTGTGTCCACATCTGATCTTACACTCCACTCGCAGTTCACCTCAGTGAACTGACTCTCTGCAACAGGTTTGCATAACCACTGAATATGCTAATCAGTGCTAATTGGTGCAGACGAGTGCAGACGAGTACCTGTACTTACCTCCATGTTTGTCAAACCACCCCCTCTACTTATTACTTTCTGGCAAATGACATTGCATCTGTGGCAATGATTGTTGTGTTGACAATAAAAAAGTATGAACTAGTAATGTGTGTTAATTTACAGTAGTATTAGAAAATATTGCACAAACACACTACTGTATTTGGGCTGCACAGTATTTTCCTAATTGGAATATCTGTATTGCAAAGAACTACTTGTTCTACTCACAATGATGTAATGGAAGTGAGTCCAGAGCCTTCATATTATCGTCTTAATCAATCTGCCAAAGGTGGCATTTAAATACCGTGGGTCATATTGTTATTGCAACAAATATTTAAATAGTTAAATAATTATCGTAAATCACATGCTTTTCTAATTTGCAGCCATACCCTAAAACTATAACCAAAATTACCACAATGCTTTTTAGCTATAGACCCTGATTGAACATATTTCTGTGCTGTTTTAAGCCATAAATGCAATGAAAAGTCATAATATTGAAAAACAACTTGACACAAAAAAACAAAACCAAAATGTCAGCCCTATTGTGTACTCATATAATACTTGCCTGTATTTACATAAATATGCATAACTAATTAAACTCTACAGTATTGCTGAGAGACCAAATTTTATTATTACTATTGGAGCAAATATTGTCTGCTCCATAAAAAAAAGACAACATTGTTAGGGTGTTTTCTGTTGCAGTGACTCTGAAACTGCAGTATGGAGTTTTATGTAACATGTATAATACAATATCAGAACCTAAGTTATTGAAGAACAAATAGACTGTATTTTGCATTTAATGTACTTGATGTGTGTCTCCAGCACGGTCTGCTACACAACAATGCAGTAGATTCTCAAACAACATATTCAAAAGTTTCCTTTTTTTTTCCTCATGAGCACGCTCATGGTTGTGTCAAAGAACATTCAAAAAGTAACTTAATCTATTCACTGGAAGGTATTGGTCTCTAAATGGCCTTGTGAATATTCTCAATAAACAGGTAATAATAACACTAAAGCAGGAAACAGCACTTGTTTTAAAAAAGTGAATATAAAACAACTATTTTTACTGTGCCTCCAACTTTTAAGTAGTTTTATATTTTGTAACATAACCATGAATCCATTTGTCTGTTGAAAATTTTTAGAAGAAACAAACAAATCCTGCCTAAAATACCATCTCTACAGTGTGATGTTTGTAAAGTTTTAGACATGCAATTGCCCAGATTCTACTCTGCCTCACATCCAGAGCTGCTTGGATATTAACCTGTAAATGATAAGTCTGATAAAACGAATAAATAAGCAATTAAACTTCACAAATTAAAAGGACCTACCACATTAATTGATTTGAACATTGTTTCTTACTCAATATACATTGCGTTTATATTGGTTTCCTTGTCATATTTGCATCTAAGAAATGTATTCAAACAAATGACTTTTGTGCCCTCTGCTATTTATGATCACTACAAATGATGTGCTGTTGCTCTCTGTCTTTGAACTCCCACTGTGGCTCCTCCAACACAAGTATACCTACAGATCTATCTCAGCTCACATTTTAAGAAACAATCATCAAGGAGTGATTTACTGTGGCTTCCCTGTGTAGAGAGCAGTTCAGGAGGTGGGTGGTTTCGATGCTGTTGGCGGGGGGGCTCCCAGATTGGTAGCAGAGGCGAGATGAAAGGGATCTGGGGTTCTCACAACAAACACTTGCAGCGATAACTCCATGCCAAATGCTAGCCTTAAGTGAGTCAATGTTGCACATTGGAAGACATGTGTGTGCAGCCATTTGATTGCTCTTCTCTTCAGGATCTTGAAGGATTGGAGGTTGTGTTATGGAAAGCCATAAACACCTTCAGGGCAAGGGTTTAAAGCTCCAGAGACGCCGAAAAGGGCTCTGCTTTAGGCAACAATCCCCAGGGTTAGGCACTTTTCCAGTGGATTAAATAGCTCACATACTGTATATCATAAGCCCCTATACATGAAGGCTCCCACACATCCGGATGAATCATCATATTTCCCTGTCATTTCCCCAGGGTGAGACAATAAGGCCACTGTGGTGAATTGAGACCTGTATGAGACTGAAACCCCCAAGTCCCTGAACTACTCGCTCTCTGCCACGCTATACAAACAGTCGCATTATTGAAAACAACAAATATTTTTGGCAAAACAAATCCCTCCGTAGACTGGGAGCCTTATTGCCTTGGACGTCGTCTCTAGGCGATGTGGGGGCTTGGAAAAACATGACATGAGAAAGCAAAGCCTCCTTTAATTTCCTTTCCTCAGAGCTCCTGTGCTGGAATATGACAAAAGTGTGATTATGTTGCAGTCGCATATAGACCAGAGATACGGCGGGTAGAATGAGCTGGAGTGTCTGAGCCTTAACCGAAACGTGGCAGCCCCTGTGGACGGACTGATAGCGGCGCTTCTATATGAGATTCACACAGGCCTCTGGCAGCTAACCTCATAAACAGGGATGGAGGCAAATCTGAACTGCCGCTGAGGCTAAAAAGCTGCTTATCATGCCGTGGTGTCCAATGCCTCAGGCTGGGGTTGCAGTTTGGGTCAGGGTCAATGTTAGGAGGCGCGGTGATGAGAACTCTCCTGGGGGATGGACAGCAGCTGCAGAGGTCCATTGGCCTGATCAAAGAGGATAATGTATCTCTCACTATCTATTTAGAATTTGATACACAGTCTTATTCTATTATGCTTTTGATTTGATAAAACGCTGTGATGCTGATCAGCACATTTGCGTCATTACAACCTTTTGTGCTCACTTTTTGGAGCGGGATGGTTTTGTCTTTCTTACGCCTCACCTACCCATATTAGAACGTAAAAAGGTCCTGTTTTGATCTCGCGAGAGAGGGCAGTCAGGGGACACTGATGGACATTTTTTGTTAACATTTGTCTTAAAATCCTGTATATTGTGCTTTTAAAAGTCTCAATTTGTGCCTATATGTACAACATAGCCATGTGCATTCTAGTTCTGAAGCCTGTCAGCAGATACATTCTGTTACTGAATCTCAGGAACCCTGCATACAAGTGGAAAGTGTTTTGTGTTTTGCTGTGTCCCTCCTGGAACATAAATGGGGTTATGGCAGATTGAGACAGAATATTCTTGTGTAAAATTAGCACCAACATCACAAAGGAAATAAGATGGAAGCTGCAGAAGGTGTCAGTGTAACAATATGTGATTGTACATTTGTCAACTAGCATTATCTAGACAATTTTTCATGGGTTTAAAAAGAATAATATAGTAGTTAAGTAGTGGTATAATGTATTTACACCAATTTTTTTCTTGTTTTGTTACAGATGTTATTTAGAATGTTGTTTTCTCATACATATACAGGTACATAATCATGCACCTTGGAATAGTAAACATTGCTGCAACATATATTGAGAAAATTAGGATAGAAAAGCTGCTGGGGTAGGCTCCAGTCACCCGCGACCCCTAAAGGGACTAAGAAAATAAATGAATGAAAGAAAAAGAGAGATCTGTGATTGGTTAAAGCATTACAGTAAATGTTGCCAAATTATTTTCTTATTTGTCTCACTGCCCAACTAAAAATAAACTAAATGGGTATACATCAACATAGCAATGTTGTTTGTCAAGCTTCAATGATTGTTTAAAAAGAAAACACTTTCTCAGTGAACTTTAAGCATCACTGATGCAAACCTACCACAAAGACAGGAAGAAGAGAGGAAGAAATGGAATGGTGCAGGACTATGACCCTTCCTCACCGCCTTATACAAGTGGCGCTCAAGGGCGCTATGCTCACAGCTGCTAGAGGCTAATGATGTTATAATGCTGGAATTAATGAGTGTTAGTGTCCTTTGGATGTTTTTTGAGGGTAGGATGGGATTGAGTAGGGTTGTGTAACTATATTCTTATTTTAAAAAAAAATTCAGGAATGATACATGGCTAAATGTCAGAAAAGCAGTATCAAACTGAAAGTGATTTGCAGTCCCCTCAATTTATCAAATCTATGACCAGGGTTGCTGTGAATCTATTATCCAACAAGGATTCTAATAAATTCATGACAGCTGCTGATTTTTTTTTTTTTGCCATATTCTTTTAATTATATTTTTTACCATTTTTTATTTTAATTTTAATAAAGAAACAAAGCATGTGACAAATATTTTCCAGAACCTCAAAGAATAAAAAAGTGGGCCTTCCACAAGTCAGTGAAGGGGGCATTGCCTCCCACCAATTTGGACATGGTGGCCCTTCCTGGCCAGCTACAGACAGATTAAGTTTTTTGGGGGGGCTTCTGGACCTGAAGCCTGAAACAATGCAGTGGCGTTATTTTTTGTCAAAAGCTTGTTGGCACATTACGTCACTTGCTGTTGACGCTATAGTGTGAAGTTTAGTCGGACACAGTCGACTGGTAAGGTGTGGATATGTCATTGTTCCCTGAGAATGTTTCTGAAATTAACATGAGTTTCTTTTGAGTTCCAAATTTAGTTTACCACAAAGTGACAAATGGAAGAATCTCACTAAAACATGTTTTGTTACAGTTACAGGCAGTAAAAATGCACAGCAACATTAGGCAGACTGCAGATCATTTCCTGGATTTGGTTGTGCAGTGACTGAACTGTCTGGCTTCGCTGCCTTCAGGAACCACTTACGTTCATATATGGGCTTTGGCAGGGCATTTCTTTATGTTGATGTTATGTTAATTGTATGTTAATGCTATGTTAATAAGAGTGGCTTGAAGTTACAGATGCAGCTAAGATGAATCACACTGTTTGAGAAAGCTTCATGAATCCTACAAGGGGTAGGGACTATTTAGGAGGCTTTGTGTTAAAACATTCATGAAACATTCAATCATGAAATGTTTCCCATGGTCATTACAGCGCACAAAGTTAACCACTAACGCTAGCTAGTGCACAGGATAAACACATAAGGCACAAAGCTACTCACCTTGGTAAAAACAAAATGACAATTGTTGTTGGACACCGTGCAGCCAACGTCATAAGTGTCCCTTTGTTTTAAAATGTAAAGAGCCGACTGATAGTTGTTTATATCATTTGACTCTATAACAGGTACATTGTTTATCTTTGATCAATTGTTCTTTTTTTTTTTATTAAGTAACAATATTGTCCAACATGTATGTGGTGATTGTGGTGTTTGTATCTTTCCCTTGAAAGAGCCTCTAAGCTGGTTACAGTTTTTTGTCTCTCTCTCTCTGCTTCTGTTTACTTCCTGCATTTTGATAGGACGGCAAACAACATATCTAAAGGTTGATTTACAAAATAAAGATCATATAAAAATCAGACAATAAACACTACAAAATCCAACCTGTGTGTTCTATCAGAATATATGGTAAATCCTTTTCTTAAAGGAGTGTTAAAGAATAAACCTAAGGCACCCTGAATGTAGAAGAGCAGTGGTATTACTCTGACATACACTAACACCAACATGGTTCATGGTGCTTTCAG